>OX235270.1:6802457-7466886 GCA_944472135.2 Trichobilharzia regenti
GTCAGTCGGCGTGACTCCTCAGAGTCGTACTGGATCCCAAAACTGAGATGGATGCTATACTACGCAGATAGCACCAAAACAGTCATAGGCTCCATAATTAATAGAACGACGAGTAAAACCTCGTTATATGTATGTTTTTGGAGTTGTAAAAGTTTGAATCTGAAGATCCTGAAATCTCTGTGAGTGAAGAGTGGAAGTTTAAGAAACAGAGTTAAAAGTTTGATACACTATTGCCCATAGTCCGCCAAACAAATGGACCAAGCTCGGCAATATGGTAGACCCTAAAAATGCGGGTGTCATTATCATTACCTGAATTGGCTTATATTTGATGTCACCGACAATGGATTTGATCTCCTAAAGTTCACGGTGCATAGGGCAGACCAACTGGGTCAAAAAGGATGCTGTGTACTTTTCCAACTCAAGAAGCGCGAAGTGACGCTAGAGGTTACCGTCTCACCAGCCCTGGTGCAGCATGTAACGAAGCCCACGTGGTATGACTCACGCTGTGCTCACTTTCAAGTTCACAGCGAGAAAAGTATCGTGGACCAAAACTCATGCTCAACCAACCGTCTGTCCAGGTGACAGAGTCACAGGAATGGCGCGCAAATCTAGAATCTCATGAAGCCAATCTAAAAACTTTACGCCCGTGTAACCCAATCTTTGATTCCTCGGTCCACTTTCATCAGTAATCGGAGATTTGCAATGTCTTATCTCATTTATTTTCTAATAACGTTTTTACTTGATCCTCATTATATCCCATTAAACCTAACATTTTATAGCTCTTTATGAATTTGATTCGACTTATTCTATTCCTATTCTCTGTAGGGTACGGTTGTACACCAAATGCACAAAAAGGCATAAAATATAAAAAACCGGCATAAAGAAAAAATGTATTAAAACCAAAAGTGGACATCATGACAGTGCAAACTGTACAGTAAGCATTATACATTGCAAATGAACGTTGTCAGCCTAGGGAGTTTCCTTTATTAATGCATTTATTAGTGATACTTGCACTTAACCATTTCATTACAATTTATTGATTCACCTTAGCACTTTTACTTTTCTAAAACAGCTTTCAATCCCTTGTAAACGTTGTACTTACCTCAATAGTGGTTGGTTATCGTATGCCGACAACCACGGGATGTAAACGAAACGAAGTCGATTTTCCCGCTCAACCTGGAGGACAATTTTACAATTCAATAACTATACGGCCCAGTTCAGACAATGAGTGTATTTATATATATATATATATAAAATATTTAACTGTTGAAACATTATTAACTTGTAGACAATCTACGATTTGATATTATATCATACTTGATCGTGCCTGTAAAAATAGCATGCATTTTCACGTAAATTTATATGTTTATATGAGAATATACGTTATTATTATTTCTTCCTAGAACGATTGTACACGTTTCCTTGAAGATCACGTTCAGAGAATTAGTTCCAGATTTCTTCCACACAGGTTTCCCCAGTGATTCCACGTAGTGTGTCTGACTTCACTCTGATTTGATGTGTAGCTAAGGCATTCCTTGTCGTTTTGTCCTCCAGTTTCTGAATGTTGAACTCGAATTGTGGTCTGTCCCCATTTGATTTCAGGGATTTTAGCTTCACCAAGAAGGATAATTGAACTAGATGATGGTCTGACACTGCCCACATCTGCTTCCCTTCTCGACTTCGTGTCCGGCAGGCTAGCTGTGTTTTCACTTCCTCGAGCAGCATTGAGGTGAATTCTGTCTGGTTTGTGGTGTGTCCGTCAGACGTAATCCATGATGCTTTGTGTATATCCCCGTGCTTGTGCACACCACCTCCTATCACCAACTTACTAAAAGCGTGGAAGTCTCTAAAGAATTCTCCGTTCTCATTCGTTTGACCCAGATTTTCTCTATGCACGATAAGTTCTCTTCCTCTATTATCTGCTCCCCGTTCAGCTGGCATTCGTTTTGCTCTTGATGGGTTTGATGTCACCATTTGGGATGTCATCCATTATTGATTGTGGTGGTCTGTGAGAATATTCCTTCTTCCATTGTTCCGCGTTGTTTGTAGCACTGGATAATTGTGACCTTCCTTCCTTTGGAGTTGGACATCGATGTCATGATCCTGGATAAAGTTGGTTCCCACCGCTTTAGGGCTTTGGCTGCCAATGGTGACTTTTCCGGCAGTCACTTTCTCAGTGTGTTCGTGGTTGTCGTCTGGTTAACCGGAGTAGAATACTGACTCTCCCGTTGATAATGTTGCCAATCCACGTCCATTCCATCTGTTTTCGCAGATACCCAGTACTTTCAAGCCATATCTTCGCGTCTCTTTGTCTACCTGAGAAGCCTTCTCAGTTTCGTACATTATACAGACATTGCACTTCCTCATTCTAACTCTCGATTTCATTGAGAGAAGATACGTAGACAGGCTGACTGGCTTTCCGAAGGCTGGCTTTCGGCAGCCTAAGTCATTTCGCCTCTTCGAATCGAGCGAAGAATAAGACTGTTTCTCCAGCGGTTTGATAGGTTTATTGGTGTAGGTTCGCTAGCACCACGCCCAACCCTCACTCCTTACCTGGGCTAGGGACCGGCTATAAAATTAGCGAACTAGTTAACTTGCGAGGATGACACCTGAATAATCTTCCTTTATTGTCACCATTCATTTAACTGTGCTCACTCCTTCACTTGCTTCATTTCACTTTTATTCTTAATTTGTTTACTTCCTGTCTCTAATATCTGGTTAGATTTTCCTGCCATTTTTCCACAGTGGATCATAGAGCTTCTAGGTAGAGTTGTGAAGATTCGGTGTCAGTGGTATTTAATTTTACGGGATACGGTTGCTGGCCTCATTACCGACCTCTGCGAGGGACTTTTTAGCGAGATCGATAACATAACGAATATGTGTATAAAAATCCAAGTTAATGAGATGATAGTGTAACAGCATATGATAAAAAATACAGTAATGAGTTATTATATTCAAACGGTTACTTGGATACACAGTTAAAGTCTACGGCTACAAGCTATTAATATAGTCCATAGCAGCGTTCACTGATAGAGTTGTGTCCACTGGTAGAAGCTGTGCACCAGTTGTAGAATAGTCTTCGGATGAGGATAGGAGGTTCTTGCGAAAATTCAAAGTATATTACACGGTTATGAGTGAACTGAGTAGACAGTATAGACCAGTAAGAAGACGAAACGACCAACAGTACACTATATTTTAGGTTGTACTCGGAAGTTATCCATATTCCAACATGAATCATTTTAAACAAAAGACATGTACAACGTCTCTAATTTCTAGATCTAACAAAATATTGTTGCGTACTCCACACCTTCCTTCTTTAAGAGTCTTATTACTAGCTGAGCGAGGTAATTACTGTGCGTCTGTGGCACAGTGGTTAGGACTCTTGCCGACCATGCACATGGGCCGGGGTTCGATCCCCTGCCGACGCATACCCGATATCAATGGTCGGCCCGCGAAATTTGGGCTGCTGATACCACATGCTGAAAATTCCGTAATTGTATAAAAACGTACTGTATAGAATCACGCTATGATCAAAAATACCTATAATCAAATAATCATACCGAAGGAAGAGAGGCGACTTAATTTTAGCATACCGTATACTTAAGGGTGATTTAGGAACTGACCTTTCTAACCTTTTCTCCCCTTCTAGGATACATTTACGGGGTCACCGCAAAAAGGTGCTCAAACCAAGGACGATTAAAATACGTGCAGAATTTAGATTCTCTCACAGAGTGGTCAACGATTGGAACTCCTTACCTGATTCAGTAGTATCAGCTCCATCGGTGAACGCTTTCAAAGAGAAGTTAGATCTCTACAGAGATATACTTTTCAAGAATTAACACAGGCCACAAGAGCCTTCTATCCTTATCATCTGAATCTGAATCTGAGTGCGTCATTCGGGGATCAAAACCCAAACGACTGGCGTGATTGGAGAGCATTCTACCGCTGAGCCATCAACGCTTTCCTGCCATTAGTTTTACAATATTGTCATAATCCAGTTCTCTTTGACCACATCAAATGACTACTGAACTAATGCAGTGTTCCTAAGCATAGCTATATCAGTGCGTTAGTGTAGCTCAAAAAGGACCCTTAAGTCTGATTAACCTATAAGTCTTCTCTGAGTCTGCCTCACCTAAAACAAGCTGTTGGGTAAATGAGTCAAATGGCAACCCACTGAATTTCATCACCAAGAAGTTCTGTAAAAAATGGATCCAGTGTATGTTGGTGCTAAAGGGATATTAGATATTGAAAGATTACGCGGCAGACACAAAAATTTGAAATGGCGTTGAGTACGGTTGCCAGACAGATCGCTTCGGTTGTGAAGCTTTTCCCCGGTTTTCCTCTCATTCTCCAGCTGTTGCTGTAGCCGGAGGAGTAAAAGATAAAATGCTCAAGTTTATAGAGAATAACCCCAACCTGTGTGATACTGGTAAGAACAATCCTTTTTCATTGTAATAAGTCAGTTGCTGGGTCTCTAAATACACCTATTGGGACGAAGTTGTCGAATTTGCAAGAAGATCTTCTCTGGGAAGTTGCATTGGTAGAGGTACTTGTCAGTTTCGCCGTTTAAATTACTCACTTTCAGCCGAGCGTCTTAGCTGCTGGGAAAATCAAGCCTAGTTCTAAGGAAAACCCAAATTTAGTTAGTAGTTCAGACATCAGAACTATCCAGCAGTGTCACTGTAAGTTAAATACTCATGTTTGGTAAAACTTTCCCGTGTGTTTCTTGAAGTTCTTTCGAATTTTGTGTGGCAACTGTTAATAGTTTAAGTCGCGGAGCTGTATCCGTGCGCAGAAGGAAATGTATTTTACCCATTTCTAGTTGAGCTTGCAATAAACGAGAGGAATTTTATGTTCCGGTGTTATTGGGTGGTAGATATTCGGGCTAAGTTCAACAAAAGCGTCCCAAGGAATGCGAACGTACGAGTGACCTTCAGCCGACCAGTCACAAAATTAAGTGACTTTTGCACCAAGATGGAGTATATTTACGAACTAACGCACATTAAACACGACTTAAAAATACGTTCAGATTGTAATGAGGAGTATCAGCTGCTATGTTAGACTAATTTCTGTGCATGTATTCACCGAGGTGATTACAGCTGTTTTTGTGAATTGTTCCTCTCTCATATCCAGTTGCGTAATCTTCCTGAAAAGCCCTCGGTTGAATTACTGGTTTGCTGTAAAAGGGTTGACGACTACTTACTGGAATAATGTGGATAATGAAACAAATTAAAATAAATGACATCAAGTCAAAATCTGTCCCTAGTCGTAACCCCAACCGTAGTACTGACCCTAATTATAACCCTTACACTAACCGTAGATCTAACTCGAATGTTAATTGTGACCCTTATCCTAACCCCAATATCAATGGCTCACTTCGATGTCATTAACTTCAGTCTTCTAGCCATGAATTTAAATGTTTTTGATTAGATTATTGTTGTCAAAGTAATTCATTAATTATTCTCTCAGGATGTTCATATCCATTGTTCATTTCTCTGGTTACTTCATATCAGCTGTGGTGGACATTGAGTTCTTTATAATAATGCTATTTCTTTCATCAGTGCAATCGCTAGTCCTGACAAATTGCGTACCACAACTAGACTGATTAACAGTTAACAGCAGTCTGTTTCTTTCAACCGCATTAACACACCTGCCTGAGGTTAATAGATTGTAGCGTTCACTGAAACACTTCCGTATTTTAAACTAGCAGAAAATATCGCTAGATAATACTTACGCTTTAGTAAACGAGCCAAGTGGTTTGGTAAAATAAAGTTAGGATAAACAAGTCCCAAATGCAAGTTGACACCAATCCTCCAACGAAAGGTGAATTCTGGCGTGCAATCGAGCTTCTGAAAGCTGGAAAAGCAGCTGAACCAGATGTAATACCCCCTGAAGCACTGAAAGCGTACCCAGAGACTACAGCAGACATGCTGACTCCATTATTGCAAAAGGTCTGGGAAGATGGAAAGGTGCCTATTGACTGAAGGAAAGGTTACCACGTTAAACTAGCAAAGAAGGGCGACTTAGAACTGGCGAGGAATCATGCTCCTGTCGACGCCAAGTAAAATCCTGAGTCGAATCATCCTGGACAGAATTAAGGACGCACTGGAGACAGAACTCCGACCAGAACAAGCTGACTGCATTCAGGAGAGTCAGGCAAATCATCTTCTGACCAAATCGCAACTCTACGAATCATCATCACAGAACAAAGCATGGAATGGAAATCAAACCTCAGCTACCTCAACTTTATAGACTTTGAGAAGGCCTTCGACAGTGCAACGTTGTTCCTGAAGTAATCTGGAAATTACTCGAGTACCACGGCGTGCAGCGCCCAAATATTCATCAACCTTATTCAACAGCTGTACGACAACGGCGGCACATGTCAAGTCATCCACAACGGAAAACTCACTCAGTGAGGCGTTTGGAGTAAACACAGGAGTCAAACAAGGGTGATTGCTTATTATCACCCACCAATGATATTCCTAATTGTGGTGGACTGACTGGATTATTCGTCAAACAGTCAGTGGGAAACGAGAAGACAGGGAGGGATATCCTGGAACGACCAACGTGAAGAACCTAGAAGACGTGGGTTTTGCGCGTGGATCATTCATGTTTGATGTCACGCAAAATCGAAGACTTACAAGTGAAAACCGACCGACAAACTGGTCGAAGAAGCAGGTAGTGAAGACAGGATTCCAGGTGAACATAGACAAGACGGAGGTGATAAGAATAACCCGCCAACAATAACAACAGCGTCAGTCACAATCAACGGGAGGGATTTGAAAGAGGTTACTTCACTTCACTTATCTAGGGGGGAGGGAGCATTGTCTCAACTACAGCTAGTTGGAACGGACGAGGATGTCAAATCGAGCGAGAATCGGAAGGCGAGCGAGAAACACATTCACTCATCAACTTGAAATCAATCTGGGAATCTTCGTGAGTCAGCCAGAATCAACAACAAAATTCCGTCGGTCGGATTTTCAATACAAACAGCGTCAAGTCAGTCAGTTCTTCTATACGGATGAGAAACTTGGCAGCTGGGTCAAAAAGAATATTTCCACCAACAGCCTGTTGCAGACTTTTCTTTATCAACCAACAACTGTCTTCACTGGATCTATACTGAAGATCAGATCAGATGGCCGGGCTGCAAAGAATCTTCAACAAGGGACTATGGGCACTAACAAACAAAACAAGAACCAATCACCCGACAACAGGAAATATGCAGGGGAAAGTGGAGATGGATTGGACACTCGCTGAGGAGGGAGGCCGCTGGGTGAGATCGCGCGCGCGTCAGGCCATTGCTCGAGTGGAACGAGGGCGAAAGGGAAGCAAGCGGCGAGTGGGATGTCAGTGCAAGCATGTGTGACATGGAGGAGATCGTGTGAAGTTGTAAAGGAGTTGAAAGAGTATGGACTAACATGCATGGATGAAGGTGAAAAGTACAGCAGAAGGAAGACAGAGGTGGCAAGTGAAGGGAGACGTTCAGTTGAAGCCCTAGATTCCACTAGGAACCCAAGGGAACAGTAAATAATAAATAAGTCCCAGCGAAGAGGAATAATCTACTGTACAAAACTGGTTTTAAGGTGGTGGTACCTCTGAAATCCTACCATAGGTTCTCAGTACGCTTGATAAGCATCTTTAGATAAGTGGATTGTGTGCTTGCTCATTCTAAATTGCTTAGTGATTTTGCGAAGTGGTCCTTTCTTTTATGTCCTTATTTCATGTATATTTAACTGCTCAGTATACTCCCCTTTTTGTGGGGGGTATTGAGATATTTCACAGTGTTATAACTCATAGGTTCTTTGTTTACTTAAAAACGGCCTCTTTTTGCGGACATGATTATTAATCTACTACCGTAAAGAATACTACTGTCAGTATAAGTTCTGTTATAATCATGATTAAAACCCCATTCCTTACATAGTTAAGCATGAAGAGCATCTTCAACGATAGCTATATTCTGCGTAAGAAAAGTAATAACAACCCTGCAGTAATGGTACAGTTTTTAACTTAACTAGATATACGGTGAATTGATGGCAGCAATATGAGAGATTAATTTGAAAGGTTGGTTCAAAATCTAATGTGATCAGTGCAATTAGGCAACAAAAAGTTTCTATTCTTTGTCATCGATTCAAAAATCGACGGTTTTGTACAAAACACGTAATTCCATGGTGAAGAGGTAGTGCCAACCTGAAATTATTCTTCCAAAGAACAAAACTTTCTTAAAGGAGAATAGTCTGGGTCCTGAGGTTTGATGTGTTCCTAGTAAGTATTTATGGTAAATTGTATGGCATTTTCCGCTGAATGCTTCTTAGGTCATTTATTTTGTAAGGTTGAAGAGTTAGTGTAGTTAACCGTAACTCTAACTGATTTATTTCACTACTTAGTGTGAAAAGTTTCAGTTAAAACCTTTTATTATGTGTTATTCTTTCCTTGGGATCCGAGTGGAACAGGAGGGCTTCCTCAGGACACCTCCATTTCATTTTGTTCTCTTCAGTAGTCTTAAGCTGGCCCCTTTGACTGTCTATGAGCTGCTCGCATTTCCCCCTTATATGGTCTCCTTTATGTCACCCTCGGACGGAAGCCAAGCTATTTGAGTCCAACTCGAGGACCTGGCGCATGATTTCACTCAAACCGGTCTCATCAGCGTGTGTCCAATCCATTTCCATCACTTTGCCATATTTGTTGAGTACGAGGTTCCTGCCTTTTGGCCTTCGAATTTCTCATTATCGGGCCAGTGAAGGCAGCTGCTGATGAAAGTCTGTCTGAAGCCTGTTTGAAATGCCCTTGACGATGAACGCTGCAAGTCTTTGAACCATCATAGAAGCAGTGACTTGATAGTAGTATTGGTACGCGTAAACTAAACATGAACTCTAACTTAGAAATCTGTGTTACTTTACTACTACATTACCAATGATTGCGTTTTGCTAACTCTGAAAAAATACAGTCAACTTGCGACCTAGTTCACTTTGCTTACATGACTTCTTATGGAAATGTCCATTCCTTATCTTCGAAATATTTTGTGTTACACAGTCTTCTCAGTATTATTAGTGAACCGTCAAATTACTTTGTTGCTCCATGTCATTTATTCATAATGCGTTTAATGTTCGTGTTTTAGTGCGATACCATATCCATCTGGTATCCAAAACACGTACCTCATATACTAACAACAACTGAAAACCAGAAATCTATGATTCATACTGGGATACTCGGTTTCTTTGTAATGATTATCATGCACAATTCCTAACCTAGGTGTGTCTTTATTCACATCAGGTTCTCCATCAAAAAAAAATTTGACCGCAATTCGTGGGACACCTTATCTTATGAGTCCACTAAACGAACCGAACCGAACTTGGCACAGTAATGCACTTAATAGATCTCTAAAATCAGTATGACATTATCAAGTCGGTGGCACAGTGGTTAGGACTCTCGTCGACCATGCACATGGTTCAGGGTTCCATCCCCTACCGTATATCCCCTACACCATATATCAATCAATGGTCGGCCTGCGAAATTTGGCCTACCCATATCACATACTGAGAATTCCATACTTGTACCACCAAAAATACTGTGTGCAATCAAGCTGTAATTAAAAAAAGTCTTCATTAAAGATAAGATTTTATTTTGATCATATCACACAGTGTTATACAGTAATATTAACTCATGACCACGTTTCGAGCACAAACTATTGCTTATAATCATTTGATTGAGTTTTGAGTTATGCGTAACCATTGTATGTATGAGAAGCAGAATTTAATGAATTCTTGGATTTACAAAAATACTCGTCGGCTGAATACTCTACGAACACGGGAAAATATTTCCAGTGTTTATATTATTTGTCATTTTATCTAAATGAGGTTTTTCAAACAAATTTTGATAACGAGAAATACAATAAAGAAAAAAGAAGAAAATAATTGATAAATGAAAGGCAAATTATCTTCATAGAAATGTTTAAAAAATAAATTATGTTCTTTAAGGTGTTTATGTAAAAGTTTATGATGTATTAATATTAAACTGTTAAACGTCGACGTCTTGTGAAAAAATATAGTTGGCGTATGAATGCACACATTTGTTACTTGCTATCATAGGAGTGCTAACTCTTACAAATTTCTAATAGGTACTTAGACTTTAATTCATCTCATCCGTTAACTGTTAAGGCTGGCTTAGTTAAGTATTTAACAAACTGAGCATTAGCACTAGGTAGCACACGAAAAGACCTAAATGATGAACTAAAACAGATAGAAGAGGCTTTGGTGTTAAATAACTATCCTTAAAAATTCATTAGGAAGATCGAAAAAGGCCAGACGAAAAATAAAAATAGTTGTGAAACTAGTAATAATAGCATAAATAAGAGAGAATATAAGTCATCTACAGTTATACCATATAAAGAGGGGACATCTGAGACCCTACGTGGGATTCTAAATAAAGCAGGAATTAGGGTGGCATTTAAACCTACAAACTCACTCAGCTCGGACACGCTGCGTAGGTCAAAGGACCCAGTTGACCCAATTAGACAAAATAATATAATTTACAAAATATCCTGTAATGATTGTGAGGTCAACTACATAGGTCAAACTAGTAGGTCAGGGGTATTCAGATTGTCAGAACATAAGAATTTAGCTAAGGTAAGAATGGTTGACCTCGAAAAGATAAGTAATTTAGGAAAAAGCTCAGCAATTGCACTTCACGCATTAACAAACAACCACACAATAGGGTGGGATAGGGTTAAAATTCTAAAAATTGATATGGGTAGGCGGAGAGAGAGGTTGATCACGGAATCCTTTTTCATCGAGTCTACACCCAACACATGCAACAGAAAATGATTCAATGCAAATACCAGAAATATGGGAGATATTATTACCTCAAGTCAAATCAGAAGAGGATAGTAAATAATCTTAAAATTCTATTTCAGTTCAAAACATTCTAACAAGTAACTTATTACGACTATAAAACAACGCTCGTATAAAACATTCGTATTTCCCATATAATTGTAATGGGTCGATAACACTCGTACTATTATTTCTGAATGGACATTATCTCATTGATTTTTAATCCAATATCTAATCGATTCTACACATGTATATAAATTAGAGAAAAAAGTTGTGTGAGTTACTTTGGTATGATTATGAGCAATAGTTTGTGCTCGAAACGTCATCATTTAATATAAGTGTACAACACTGTGTGAATTATCAAAATAAAATCTTATCCATAATGGAAAATTGAATGTATGTATGCATATATATATATATATATATATATATATATATATATATATATATATCTTATATGCTTTCTTTTTAAACTTTGAGTGCACTCACGTTAATCAGGGATTGTTTGACTTGAAACACAGAGTCGAGTTGACGACAACAACAACTACATCGTCTGGACAGTAGAAAAAGTGGCATGAGATATTATAAGTCAGTTTGTAATTCAGTACTACTGTAACAACAGAAGACAGGGGCCAGGCAACAGATCGTTTATTAAGGAAATCAACACATTTATAGATATTCATGTACATTATTATAGATCATTGTTAGTAGACAAACACAGTCTTCTGATTGATGGTTCCTCGTTGAACGTTAATCTTTCATCTGTTTGTGACCGTTTCTTGAAGTCTATCTGTCTGGATTCAGCATAGAACTTGGCACCGAAATGCAGCAGTTCGAGTTGCCACGTTCCAAATAGCGCACAAAGGTAGACAAGAAGATGAGTGAAGAGAATCAATAGAGTTTGACAGGTATAAGAGCGAAACAGAATGGGTAATGGTAGAAAGAAATATGAATTATGTTCTTTAAGGTGTTTATGTAAAAGTTTATGATGTATTAGTAGTAAACTGTTAAACGTCGACGTCTTGTGAAAAAATATAGTTGGCGTATGAATGCACACATTTGTTACTTGCTATCATAGGAGTGTTAACTCTTTTACAATATCACTTTCATATATTGTGATTTTAGTCTTAGATTCAACAAAGTTAATGTCTACAATAAATAGAAGTTGTTGTAAGTGTTTCCAAACGTATTTTTTTTATTACCGTTGTCAGATTTTTTTTATTTTCACATTTTTTCATATTTTCTAATTACAGGTGACCCACATCATCATTATACAATGCACCTACTCCTCCATCGTGATCTGCCTACACGATGTCAATGTGGCCACTGGTTTCTTCTTGTTGATGAAAAGACTTATGAAGAAGAACGCGAGAAAAAGTGGGCAAAAATAAAAGATGAACCTGAAAATGTTGAGCTGCTTAAACGATTTGAAGAGTTGGAGAAAGAAATGAATATTCTTTTGGCAGAAGGAAAATCGATGTC
The DNA here is from genome assembly GCA_944472135.2 of Trichobilharzia regenti. NCBI lineage: Eukaryota > Metazoa > Platyhelminthes > Trematoda > Strigeidida > Schistosomatidae > Trichobilharzia > Trichobilharzia regenti. Next base: position 6,814,766 of record OX235270.1, read on the forward strand.
GTTGAATACGCCTGGCTCTGATGAGTTGATGGACAATATAGCTATTAAATGGAAGGAAATGAAGAAAATCTATGCTAAAATGCGTAAAAATATGTTACTTGACTAAATTTATTTTATTAGGTTTTTTTTAAATATTTGTCATCTAAGTAGAGACGTTTACCTGGTCATTGTAGTAATAATAACAATAGACTATATTTTGAGTGGTCATCATGAGGGAGGGACATCAGTATATATATATTAGAATGAATATCTATTGTGTTTACTGAATACATAAATATTTTTCATAATTTAATGTGTTTTACTAATCAAATAATTTGTATAATTTTCGATCATCCTACTTCCTAGTGAGTGAGTGATTTCGATCTTGACTGAACGCGCCGCGCGTAGGCAATTTACCTCCATGATAATTGACATAGTGAGTGAACCGTGGCAGACAGATTACACAAGTGCTAGCTGGCTACTACTGACAGAAAGGAGGAGCCCAGAAGGGAAATTGTGAGATCCTAAAGATAGCAAGTATTTAGTAAGTCAAGGGTATAGGAAGATAAGTATTGTTTGCTCAAGGGCAAGGCATTATTCTAGAGCGAATGGCTGTTACTTGATTATTTCTATTGGAGATTTCATATGTGTAGTACTCGTTCTAGAAGTTTCATTTTGATATTATATTAAAGTAGGCACAATAAGGGAATAAATGACTTCGGGGGGTGGGGTGGGGTGAGTGTATGTTGTCAATTCAAACGTCTTTGTCACCCCTCATATCCGTATATTTCAGATAGTTACCGTAGGTACAACAGTAACTAACTAACTCAATTCACTCATTTAAAAAGCTGGATTCAACATAGAACTTTGCACAGAAATGCAGCAGTTTGAGCGTCAAAATCCGTGTAGGACACAGTGGAAGGCAAAAGAGAGAGAGACAGAAAAGGGACGAAATAACAATAATAAGTGGAAAAAGAATATTAACATGGAAAAACATATGCGCTATTGGGAGCGATTTCGAACCATATCATCATTTATCGTCTCCATCTGTTGGATCTTAGAATCACGAGGACCCCAATCAGAAAGCCTACAACCCCTGCGTGGCTCAAACTGTCAAAGATTTTATGGACTGATATCATGTCTTGGTTTGACCACGATTAGCTCTTTTCTAACTTAATCCTATATCAGCTAGCATTGCTTGTCGAGGAAGTCGATGGTTGTGCATGTGTAACACATGTGCTAGCCATCTCTATTGATTCGGTTTCACAACCTTATTGATTGACTTCCACTCCTTGCCTGACCTCAGTTCTACTAACCATATTATACCATCTAACATGGGAGATTGAACGCAGAGACGCATTTATGGTGAAAGACAGCTAGGCCTTTCATGTCTTTCGCTTTCAATAGCTGTCTCACAGCCTTGAAGGAGGATGGAGCAGTACATACACCCTTTGGTCGATAGCCAACCGGATATATGATGTCTACTACTAAGCCAGAGATGGTGTAAGTTGGCGTATGCCAAATGAGCTATCTATATCCGTGCTGAGATTTCATCAGCTGTCAACCCGTTGGGGCTGACTGACACAACTTCTCAAATAAAAGTGAAGCGGTCAATGCTCTCTACTACTTCACTCCCCATTTCTAAGCTAGGAGTCAATATGTAGTCTAGTCCAGTCCTGTAGCATCATCTTACATTTAGCGGGGGCGAATTGCATGCCAAACATTCGAAGATTGCTGCTGAGCTCAAGGTGTTCAGAAGACTCTGCTGTATTTAGTCAGCGTCCTTACTTAAAAAGGACTGTATCATCTGCATATTCTAAGTGTTAACGAGATTATCCCCTGGTAACAAGTCAATCCCCGAGTCGTTTAAGTCAGTTTGGCTTAAGTCCATTAGTACACACTGTGTGGCTTAGTCAAAATAGATTTTATCCATAATGGAATTATACTCTTCCAAAGTGCCCAAGTTTCATCCATATGACAAACCAGACAGTTTTAAGAATAGAGCTCATTCTTTTTTTCCTCTTCCGAAATGCAGTGGATTTAGGCGCGTAGGTGGAAATTGTGGAAATAATCTGTGGGTAACGCGGCTCTTCATACGGGTACGTTCAGGTGGACAGCACAAACACGACTATCCATTGGGGGGACACCCAGTCGAGTAGGGAATTTTCTGCCCTTGACACTCAATACTATCCCCTTACACCTGCTAGTCCTCGCAAACTAACTGAAGTATCTCGTTGACAGTCTTGAAATGAATTTCCCGTATATTCAGCCTGTCTGCCAGGTGGGGTTAAGTGAATACCAACACTTAGGTCTTGTATGTGTGTCTCCGAAACAACATCATACATCCATGCCTTCAGATGCCTGAGTACTTGCTAGTGTGATACCTGTTGTCCGATTTGGCAGAGGGTCTTGACGTTGAATGCTCCCCCATATGAAGTTGGCGACGTGGCTTTAAGAGGCTTCGACGGTGTTTCCATGTTTCTCATCATCGTTGTTTGTGGTCACAGAGTGAAGATGACTCACTAGCCTGTAGAATAGTACTGATAGTAGTGGGGAAGTGAAATGATACTGATGTGGGTAAAGGAGAATGGTGCTTTTGGAAGTATGTGGGTGGTTGTTACTTCCCGGCTGCACTCACCGTGCAAGTTGATTGATTCTTCGGGTTCCTGAAACAAATAGGGTTAGTGTTTTGCATGACCGCAGTTATTAGGATATAGAATTTTTGGAGTTCACCTATTCTAACCTCTCCTATCCAGGACGAGGAGTCAGCATTGCTGATCATCTGAAGGGGGAAGCACCTTACTGCCGCTGTCACATCCTTGTTCCTCAACTGTCTGACTTTGCCCACAACCACCCCCCCACCCAGCATAGTATAAGCACCTCACCTCACACTATACCCGTAATTGCTCTAAGTCTAATCTCTGTCCTAACAACCTTTCTGGTAAAGTATATGTCCTGCAGGAACATTAATTCCAGCTAGTGTGTAGCCTGTTGGGTCATTGCGATTTGTAAACCCGACCAACACGTCACTGTAGCAGCTCTCTTTCGCCCAACTAACTGATCTGAGTGTTGTATGCTAGGGTCGCTCCCATATGCAGCTTGGCACCAAAATGAAGTCACGAAGAAGTTACATTACTAAACTCATTCACACTGATTATAGTTACTGGTCATCGTAACATGTGTGAAATACGCCCTTTGTTGGAAGCAAATCAATTGTTATGTACTAGTCATATGCCATTGTCATTGTGATGTCTTGTGTATGATTGTATATACGTGGATGACTAAAGCTGCTCTCAGTGTGACTATATTTGATGTGTGATGCTTACTGCGAACAAATATCAATTTAAAGAGGAGTACTAAACCTCGGTAACTTTTCAGCCGAGCATGCAAATAAAGACGTAGGACGAAACCCAGCAATCTAAAGCCTCTGGTGTTATGGTCCAATCATCGTGCAGAACTCGTGATCCTTCACTCAAGTATGTTTGTGAAGACACAGGTAGAAAGTTACAAGACCATTCATTGCTTTCATAAAATAGTTACACTGTGTGTAGAACAGAAGCTTGGAGTTCCTTTCAGATGTCATCTTTTGCAAATTGTATATTATTATTATTATTATTATATCCTTTAATTCCTAGAGTAACATAAGGCTTCAGCTGCCCATCTCCATTGCCTTCTGTTTTGTGCCAACTTTTTCATCTCGCTCCATGCGTCTGCCCACATGCTTTCATCTCCTCCTCTTCACATGACCTCCTCCAAGTCACCCTCACTCTTCCACTGACGACCAACTCGCTACCCGCTTCCCTTTCAGCCGGGTTCCACTCCATCAATGGCTTGTCTAGTCATGTCACTCACTTGATGGTTTCCTTTCTCAGAGTTTGGCCAGCCAATCCATCTCCATCCATCTTCCTGCCTATTTGTTTCACAATCGGTTCCTGCTGTGTTGGTTGGTTGGTTGGTTCGCTCATTGACAGAGATCCCTCCCTGTCGCTGATGTTTTCTGGCCAACCGGCCATTTGATCCTCAGCGGAGTATTGAGCGAAGACAACTAGCTGTTGATGAAGGTGTGAAGTTTGTTTGAGATGCTCTTTATGACGCTCAGTGCAAGTCTCTGATCCATCCGTATAGTGAGTAGCACTGACTGACTTCACATTGGAGTTGGAAAAAAATCCGGATGTTATTTTTGATTCTGAGTAGTGATGTTGACCTCCTGCACACAGACTTGACGAGAGTAATGAAAGCTTGTCTTGCTTTTCCGCTCCTCGCTGCCTTGATATCCTCGTCAGTTGGATTCGCCTGCAGTTGAAATAATGTTTCATGTACAGATACGCCACCTTTTTAATGGATATAATCCCAACCATTAAATTGAAAGAATACGGGAATAGTTTGAGTATTGTAAAGTAGTGGTACGCCTCAGAGGGATGGTGGTGAATAAAGTCATGCATAAGATATGTTGAACAAGTCTATAGGCTGATGTTAGGATTACACGAAACTCTCCTACAATATATATGAGGGCAACAAAAAAGTGCTGAGTCTGAAATCGCTGAAGTTATTTTCATGTGGAGTGTACATTTCAATTTCAAAGTTGAACAACACTTCAGTTGTGATGAGAGTAGACTGTTTGCCTATTGGTAGACATAAATCTACGTCAGTGTCTAAGTCACTAATATTGGCCGTGAGAAAATATGAGCAAAACTGATTCAACAACCAATCACAGCAAACTTAAACGTTGGCAAACATCATTCCCATATAGATGGCTCCACTTTCCGAGAAAACTCGAAAACAACCAATCAGAAGACTGCGTTTGTCTACTTGAATAAGCTATAATAATGTACATGAAATATATATAAATACGTGTTGATTTCCGTAATACGAGTATCTGTTTCCGGCCCTTGTCTTCTGTTGTTACACAGTAATACATGATTTCAGTCTTTATGCTATGCGAATATCCATACAAAAGTGACATATATGATTCATAGATGAGTCGACCCCCAGAATTTCGTTACATTTTTAGAGGGTGAAGTGTAATGTCCTTATATAAGACTAACACAGAAAAATGTGACAGTTCACAGACTTCAACTACAAATGATCCCTGGGCATGTAATTCTAGAGAGTGCTGAGATATATACATCCAAGAGAAAAATTCTAGTTGCTGGGATCAATCCAAACTGTTGATGTGGGGTTGGATTCAACCTTTCATCATGTGGAATTAGTGTGCGAGGCATGGTTAGATATAATAAACACTTAACCTCTTCAGTTGAATCTTCTCTTCGACTTCATTTTACCTAACTAACCTTACAATGTCTGAATAAAAAATTTGTGGATGGCAGACTTTCAAGTCCATGAGGGGGGTGTACTGCTCATCAGTCCACTCCGTCCTCCTTTATGGCTGTGAGACCTGGCCACTGAGAGTGGAAGACATGAAAAGCGTGGTTAGCTGTCTTTGATCATAGGTGACTGCGTTCTATCTCCTGTGTTAAGTGGCTTAATAAGGTGAGCAGTGTTGAGGTTGGGCTTCGGTCGAGTACTAGGTAAACAGGGGAAATCAAAGACTGAGATGGTTAGGACATGTGTTACGCATCCCTGACTAGTCATCGCCTTCCTCGACAACAGGAAACGTTATCTGACATAGGGTCAGGCTGGAAAAGAGCTAGTGGAGGTCAAACAAAAACATCGCACCAGTCAATGAAATCTACAACAGTTAGTCTAAGCCAGCCAATCACGTAGGAAGGTGTAGACTTCCTGACTGGTTGGGGTCCTCGGGACGGTAAAAACCAATGGTTTGAAACAATTGGTGACATGGCTCAAAATCGTTCTCAATGGCTGATGCAGATGCATCCACTCCTTGTGACTTATGATTTCCAATGAAACTGTTTATTTCTTCGTTACTACTATTCTTTTGTCTCACACCTCTGCTTACTGTCTCTATTATGCTTTTCGTGTACTTTCTTCTGTTACTTTGTGTGGTGGTACATGGAGGGAGTGTGGCGACTTGAATTGCCGCACTTTTGTGCAAAGTTCTATGTCGAAAACAGACAGACAGTAGTTCTACTAGAAACCTTAGTAAAGAGATGAAATATTAAGTCCTAGCAGAGTTATTGGAAACTAGGAATTCCTTGTTTGACAAACATGTTGTCACCTAAAAATGCAACCAACACACCCTGATTTCGTCATAGATAAAGGAATTATCATTATTCAAATTATTTCATGTAATGAAATGAAAATAATTCCCCATCTACTGGAATGTTTTTAGAATTTTTAATATATTTGCGCGTTGAAGTTTCTGTAGCGATTTGGTTGTTTTACGGGGGTGGAGTTGCTAGCACAACGCCCCCACCATCCCTTTTTATACGGCTTGGGACCGGCTAAAAAACTAGCAAGCTAGTAATCTGGCGAGGTTAGCATCACCATCAACGGGGGGATTTGAAAGTGGTTACTTCATTCACTTATCTAGGGGGGGAGGGAGCATTGTCTCAACTACAGGCAGTCGGAACGGACGAGGTTGTCAAATCGAGCGAGAAACACATTCACTCATCAACCTGAAATCAATCTGGAAAGCTTCGTCACTCAGCCAGAATCAACAACAAAATTCCATCGGTCGAATTTTCAATACAAACAGCGTCAAGTCAGTCAGCTTTTCTATACGGAGGAGACACTTGGCGGGTGGGTGACAAAGAATATTTCCACCAACAGCCTGTTGCAGACGTAACCTTTATCAACCAACAACTGTCTTCACTGGATCTATACTGAAGATCAGATGGCCGGGGGCCCGGAAAGAATCACCAACAAGAAACTATGGGCACAAACAAACATGCATGGATGGAGGTGAAAAGTACAGCAGAAGGAAGACAGAGGTGGCAAGTGGTGGGAGACGTTCAGTTGAAGCCCTATGTTCCACTAGAAATTCAAGGGAACAATAATAATAATCTACTGAAATAGAAGTCGATTTTTGTTTATGTAGTTACAAGTCAATGGCTACAGATTTCTGAAAAAAAACTGATAATTTATTGTGTGATAAACGGTCAAGTTGATGAGCCATTATTTTTTTTATTACAAATTATAGTTCATACAGTTAAGAAGAAACTGAGTCATGTCATGTAAGAAACTAGCGAATACAATATTGTCGGACCCCAAGCATCCTCTCTATACGCATCTATCTCCTTGCATTTCATCTGGAAGAACTAGAAGCAGCTACAGGAGGCTATATGCTAGGACTACCAAATACAAAAACTCCACAATACCATATCTGGCACAGCTGTTATGTGATGAGAAATCCGTTAGGTATGACACGATAAACTTACTGCGGCACTCTAACAAATAGTCCCATTAGTTTTTGTTTTCCTTTCCTCGTTACTATCACACTGTTGTTCTCATCTAGTACCACACATCAACTTTATATTTCAAATCCTGTGTTGCATTGTTTGAAATGAAATACTCTACGTTGTTTTTTTTTCTTAAATTTTAATATTTATTTATTTTATTTATTTATAACTAATTTATTTTATTTTTATTTATTTATCTTTGATTTTTAAAAATCTTATATAATTTATGAGGTAATTAGATGCAATATACTGTAATGCACGCTGAAAATTCCATACCTGTACCACAAATACTGTTTGGAATAAAGCTGTTATTATTATTATTATTATTATTATTATTATTATTATTATTATTATTATTATTAGTTCATCCTTATCTCAGATCATGACTATGACCAAAGATGAACTCGTGATTATAATAGTCAGCTTGATGGTGTGATGTGTGACTTTGAATACTTACTACATAGTGCAAATTATCAGGAAGGGTGAAAGTAGAGAAAGTACTTTGTGGGCAGAAAGTGATCTTATTTATCCCCAAAAGATGAATTATTGCATATACTGTAGTTAAGGTAACTATTGAATTAGATTTGGCGAAGTGAAATGTGATGGTTATCATTCATCAAGTTTAGTGATTTACTTCCATAGGGAAAGAGTACTATATCAGATAGAATAACACCGGGAATTCATCATCGTTAATCCTAGATTACACATGTATGACGTCGTATATGTATTAACAAAACAGGAAAGCTAGAAGGTTGATCTTCAGGTAAAACTAGATGAGAAGAAGTTCAGCTCTTTATTTACGATTAATACCGGAGGGGATTATTTCAATACAACTTGTAATCCTTTTGGTTTATATCTATCCCTTAAATCTGTTGTAAATGAGGTGATGACACACACTTGTGAAAGTGTTTACCAGAATGATGTTATTCTTGGTGAAGTTATCCTGTGAGTATGGTGATCTTTGTTTGACTGGCGTTGCTTTAAGAAATCCGAGGAAAAGAAAGCAACCCTTAAACCTCCCATACGTGTGTATTTCAAGTTAAACAGCAATTGTCATATTTACGATTTACTGTGGTCAGTGAATCGAAAGCTTCCCTAACACCTAATAGTTACACTTGGTGATTAGGGTGTCTGAAATATCATCCTAAATTCATTTATGTTTCTGTAATGATGACTCAACTAACTGTTCAGGCTATATAAGTTCAATTTGTATAGACATAAGACAAAAGAGTGTTGGCTAGGCGCCATTAAGATTAAACATTATAGAATCCCATAAAAGCCATTTATTTCCATTTTCAGAAAAGTCATTCATAATTATGGACGATTCTTCTCACTGGGTGTCGGTGCACTTCTAGGACCAAATGACTGTCCAGTCGCGTTTGCATTTCTAGGAAACACTTCAAAGATAAGAAAGAGTATCTGCTTAATCAGAAGAAGACGTTAACAGTGCTTTGAACAGTATCCAAATTGCACAAATATTTCTGTGGGTTTAAAACCACTATATACGGTAGACTATAGTCATTGATCATCTCAGAGCACTACGGTTTCTTTATATGATCAGAGCAAAACTGGTTATAAAGATGGAGTCTAACTCTAAGTATCTACAACTGTGACATGCAATGACAAGCTGGTGAAGTAATTCTACAAGTAAACTTTATGTATATAGATGAAGGTAACCTTGCATTGTTCATCCATTTGTTACCCAAAATTAAGTGATTATTCCCTTGGGTTCCGAGTGGAACATAAGGCTTCAACAAAACACCTCCACTATGTTCTGTTTTCTGTCGTCCTGTTCAACTGGGCTCACGATTGCCCATAATCTCTCATCTCTTCTTCACCACAAAATCTCCTCTATGCCACCACTCTAACTCCGACGACCCACTCGCCGCTTTCCATTTGGATTTCACTCGAGCAATGGCCTTGATATGTATCCACATGATGTGTGTTTTGTTTCTGACAGTCTCTATTATATTTTGCTATGTGTATATGGATCGATATTCCACTATAACTGACATTATGCTTTTGTCTGTCCACTAACTAAATAAACAATGTATGACCTTGTTGTCACACATGACATTACAACCAATCATGGTAAGACTGGCTAATTCTTGGTTCATGTGAATTAGTAGCCATTTTCATATATACTCTTGCTTGCTTTATCATTCTTGTACATTCTTGTTCACACGTCTCCGTACACTGCATACCATTTCACTCACACTCTTGTGTGACATTTATTTTCCTTGTCTGCAAAATACAAGTATCATCGTAAACCTGGTGGTCGTCTTCTGATTTCCGTGTTTCCGCGTCAGGACTATTAACTACTCGACGAGTACATAACAATAATTGGCAACGGGGAAAACTCGAATAACTCACTCAGCAGCAGTACATAACAGGTCTAGAGCGCAATGTCACTTGACGGCCTCCTCAATGCATGCCCGATCAATCCATCTCTATTCTCTCCTACTTATTTGTTGAGAGATCGGCTATTAGTTTGGCTTGTTCCCTGTCAGAGTTTTGTTGTTAATAATTCTTCCTGGCCAACCATTTGATCTTCAGTATGGAGCCAGCGAAGGCAGATGCTGATGAAAGTCTGCAAACAGGCTGTTGGAAATCCCTTTCGTTACAAGCAGTGCAAGTTCCTGACCCGTATAGAAGCCCTGACTTGACATGGGTGTTGAAAATGCAAATCTTGTTTCCTATGCTGAGTGAGTGCAGTGCCGAAAATTTCCAAACTGGTTTCAGGTTTGATGAAAGTGCATCTCGACTTTCCGATTCTAGCTGATTTCGACATCTTCATCCATTCCCAGCCACTGTGCTTGAAACAGTGCTTCCTAAGTAAGTGGAAGAGATAACATCTAAAAAATCTCTCCCATTGATGGTGATTGGTGCTGGTTGTTGTTGTTGCGTTTCGTTGACCATCTTGATCACCCCCGTCCTCTCTATGTTCACCTGCAGTCCTGTCTTTGCTGGCAGCCAACCTCTTTAGCCAATGTGCTGGTTTTCGTCAGCCTCTAAGTCTTTGAGTTTGTGTGAAATTAGGCCTAAATTATCCACACGTGAAATCTAGATCTTCTAGAGTCTTCTTGTCGGTTGTCCAGCGTATTCCTGACTCCTCGCTCCCTGTGCACAGTCTGACGCATAATCCAGTCCACCACAATTAAGAAAATCATCGTTGGTGATAATGGGCAGCCAGCCAGCTTGTCTTACTCCTGTATGTACTTCGAGCGTCTCGCTGAGTTTTCTGTTGTGGATCACCTGACCCGCGGCATTGCTATAAAGCCAACTGTTGAATGAAACTGATAAAGGTTCGGGTGATGCATTCCGTAGTGTTGAAGTAGTTTCCAACGCTGTCTGTCATAGGCCTTTTCGAAGTCTATGAAGTTGAGGTAGAGTGAGATTTGACTGCCATTCTATGCTTTGTTCTGTGATGGGGATGTGTAGAGTTGCAATTTGATCAGAACATGATTCGCCTTTCCTGAATCCAGCTTGTTCCAGCGGGGTGGGCGGAGTTCTACATCAAGTGCATCTTTTAATCTCTGCAGGATGACGCGATCTAGTATTTTACCCGGCGTGGACAACAGCGATATTCCACGCCAGTCAGTTCTTGTAGAGTGGGGCGTTAGTCATCCTTATTTGGCAACTTGACGAGGTAGCCAGCCTTTCTTCTAATCACTGGGCATCTTTCCTTGCTTCTAAACCTTTTGCAATAATACCGCGGACACATGTGCCTCAGTCTCTGGGTCCATTTTCAGTGCTTCGGGGTGAGGGAATTCCGTGTGGTCCTGCTGCCTTTCCGGATATCAGTAGCCTCAACGCATTCAGAGTTTCTGCTTTCGTTTTAGGAGTGGCACCCACTAGCAGGCAGTTCCGTGCGTGTTGTTGTTGGTAATTTTGGGCGAGCTGCAGGTGATGGTCGGTTGAAGAGTCGTTTAAAGTGATCAGTCCATTGTTTGATTTGGTTTTCCTCCTTGGTAATCAGGTTTGTATGGACATCTTTCATTGGTTTCGTCATCTGGGTTGGTGTCTAACCGGATAGAGACCTGGTTATCTGATGTAATGTCCTGAGGTCTCTTACACGTGCTACCTGACAGTCTGTTCTGCTTTTGTTGCTGCCAGCCATTGTGCCGTAGAATTGTGTTGTATGCTTTCTAGCACTCTTCCTCACCGCCTTCTTGATTCAATGCAGGGAACACTGAACTCAGCTTCTCCTTCTGTTGCCCATCTTTGCACTGAGTCATCTTCTCTTTCACCGTCCTCCTCTCGTCTCTCCTATTAGCTTCCGGGTAGATGTCCGTTGATCCCCATTCTTTGTCTTATCTCTTCTTTCTTCCTAGAACGATTGTACACGTTTCCTTGAAGATCACGTTCAGAGAATCAGTTCCAGATTTCTTCCACACAGGTTTCCTCAGTGATTCCACGTAGTGTGTCTGACTTCGCTCTGATTTGATGTGTAGCTAAGGCATTCCTTGTCGTTTTGTCCTCCAGTTTCTGAATGTTGAACTCGAATTGTGGTCTGTCCCCATTTGATTTCAGGGATTTTAGCTTCACCAAGAAGGATCATTGAACTAGATGATAGTCTGAGACTGCCCACATCTGCTTCCCTTCTCGAGTTTGTATCCGGCAGACTAGCTGTGTTTTCACTTCCTCGAGCAGCATTGAGGTGAATTGAGGTGTGTCCGTCAGACAAAATCGATGTCGCTTTGTGCATATCCTTGTGCTTGTACACAGTGCCTCCAATCACCAACTTACTAAAAGCGTGAAAGTCTCTAAAGAGTTCTCCGTTCTCATTCGATTGGCCCAGAGTTTCTCGATGGACGATAATTTCTGTTCCCGTATTATCCACTCTAAGTTCAGCTAGCATTCATTTCGCCTGTGAGGATTTTGATGTCACCATTTGATATGTACTCGTTGAGTAGTTAATAGTCCTGACGCGGAAACACGGAAATCAGAAGACGACCACCAGGTTTACGATGATGCTTGTATTTTCCAGACAAGGAAAATCAATGTCACACAAGAGTGTGAGTGAAATGGTATGCAGTGTACGGAGACGTGTGAACAAGAATGTACAAGAATGATAAAGCAAGCAAGAGTATATATGAAAATGGCTACTAATTCACATGAACCAAGAATTAGCCAGTCTTACCATGATTGGTTGTAATGTCATGTGTGACAACAAGGTCATACATTGTTTATTTAGTTAGTGGACAGACAAAAGCATAATGTCAGTTATAGTGGAATATCGATCCATATACACATAGCAAAATATAATAGAGACTGTCAGAAACAAAACACACATCATGTGGATCCATATCACCATTTTAGACGTTATCCATTATTGATTGTATTTGTCTATAAAATACTCCTTCTTCGCTTGCTCTGTGTTGTTTGCAGCACTATTATTTAATTTCATTATTTAAACGCATAAAAAACTTGGTACATTATGGCATCAAGAAGGATGCGCCACACAATAATAATAAAACAACACAGATCATAAGAAAAAAAAGAAAGAAGAGAAATATATATATGTATGTGTATATAAGTAGAGAACGGATAAAGAACTTCATCTAGAAGGAAGACAGTCATGCTTAACAAGTTCAAACAGTGTTCGTTAACTATCATCGGGAAGGGAAGAAAGAAGGAAATCGCAACACATTCGCCACTGATTACGATTCTTGGCCATATCCGATAACGTTTCGAGCCATCGATTTGAGCTATCTCTCGGACCCCAACCAGGGAGTCGTGACACACCAACCGATGCTAATCTAGCACAAAAATCCTTCATCCCACGACGCCACGTCATGGACTGACCACCTCTCCGCCTTTTCCATCCCGTCCCAGGGCTAGCGAACAGAGACCTGTACGGAAGCCTCTGGGGTGACATTCGGAGCCTATGTCCAAGCCACCGGAGCCTGTGTTTCCAGATGACGACATTCAATGAATAGTAATCTCCACTTTGTTCAAACACACGCCGCCGAACCTCAGAATTACTCACGCGATGATGCCATCGAACACAAGCAATCCTGCGGAGACAGCGGTTATCGAACACGCAGAGTCGCCCCGCACATCCTCAGCTCGGAGAGGCCAGGTTTCACAGGCGTAGAGCAGGGCAGCCCACACCGAAGCATTGTATACCTGATGTTTGACAGCCAGGCTAACGTCGCGACGGCGCCAGAGGTAGCTCAATTTGATGTATACCACCCTAGCCTTCATTATACGGTTGGAAATCTCATCCGTCACCCCTCCGCCAGCACTCACACAACTACCCAGGTACACAAACTTATCAACAACTTCAAGCGGTTCACTCACAAGAGTGAGTGCAGGTACAGGCTCCTGCCAATCTTGTAATAGTACTTTGCACTTAGACGGCGCAAAGCACATACCATACTTACAGACACTGATCGCCAACTGATTAAGTGCGATTTGGGTAGCCTGCATGCTATCTCACAGTAAGACGATATCGTCTGCATACTCGAGGTCGAAAAGTCTATCTCCAGGTAGCAGATCTACACCACCTTCACGCACATCCTTCAGAGCTGACTCCAGAATGCCACCGATGGCAAAGTTAAGGAGAAATGGAGAGATTGGGCGACCCTGTCTAACCCCACTGTTGGTTGGGAACAGTGATGATAGTTGGTTGTATGCTTTTACTCTACCTGAGGTGTTTCTGTATAGGGCTTTCAAGATGTTAACAAATTTATCAGGTACACCTCTCTCTAACAGACAGTTCTAGAGGACAGTTCTGTCCAACGAATCGAAGGCAGCCCTAATATCAAGAAACACAACGAACGTTGGCCTGCAATACGTGTGGCAGTGTTCCAACAACTGACGAAGGGTGAACACATGATCAATGCATCCACGACCTGAACGAAACCCAGCCTGCTCTTCGCGAATCAACTCTTCACGTATTTTGCACAGCCTGCGAAGCAAGACGGCAGCCAATATTTTAGATGCGACTGGTAACAGACTGATACCCCTACGATTGTCACACGAATTACTTCGATCCTTTTTAAAGATAGGGACGATAATGGCTTCGTTCCACATTGATGGTACACTCTCTGTCTCCCAAACCTTCCCGAACAACCCAGTTAGAGCCATTGTGAGAGTCTCGCCACCATCTTTAAAAAGAACCGGGGTAAATTGTCTGGGCCGGGCACCTTATGGCTTTTCAATACTTGGAGTTCCTTACGGACCTCTACTTCGGTGGGTGGCTCGGTACTAACCGACCAAGGAGCACTGGGGCTAGTGATAGTAGACACTGAAGCTGGTGGCCAGCTAAACTGCTTCCCGAAGTGCTCTGCCCAGCGTTCCAGGCGTCTTTTCAAGCTGGTAATTGGCGTGCCATCTGCCTCACAAACCGTCTCACTGACACCTTGTTTCTTGCCGCCGGTGGCTCGGATGAGTTGGAACAGCTTCCGACTGTTGCCAGATGCAGCAGCTGACTCCATCTCACACGCACGTTCTGACCACCAGGCTTCGCGGTCCTTAAGTAAATACTGTCTAATCTTTCGCGTGAGTGCCTTTCGCACATTGTTGTATTCGCTGCCAGCCGGAATGGACCGGCGTTCATCCATGAATTGCAAGGAACTCGCAGCAACCCAGTGGTTTTTAGCGGAGCATTCTTTCAAGCCGCAAGCGGCTACACTCGCCTTTTGCATGGCACCTTGCACATGAAGCCAATGTTCATCTATACTACTTGGGGGGTTGCTGGCAAGCATTGTTTTTAACTCATTCTGATATTTCAAAGAAGTAGCAGGTGCTACTAGTTTGCTCACATCAACGCTTAGACGACGGCTTTTACGAACCCCACCAAATCGCAAGACGAACTTGGCACACACTAACGCATGATCGGAGTCCAGGCATGTGCTCCAGAAGGAGCGACAGTCTTGTATGCATCCTCGCCACCGGAAACTGACCGCGATATGATCAATCTGAGTCCAAGCTTGCTTCGCAGAGGGAGGACGCCAGGTAGCGCTACGGCGATGGCTGTGCCGGAAGTTGGTGCTAGCTAGAAATAGGTTGTGATCCGCGCAAAGCTGCAGAAGACGGTCCCCATTATCTGACCTGCGACCATGTAGTCCCCACTGACCACCTAGACGATTCTCCTCTGAGCTTAGACGCCCCACCTGTGCATTCAAGTCCCCAGCCAGCACTACGATATCCCTCCGACCCGCCTGTTTCAAGAGATCGCTCAGTTGGTAGTAAAACTCATCCTTCATTGCATCCGGGCTGCAATCCGTCGGTGCATAGGCAGAGACAACAAATAGACACCGCCTATCTGGCCTACTACTCTTTACTTTCGTATAACCTTCCAGCCTCACAGCACATAAACGACTGTTAATGGGAATCCAGTCGAGCAGTGCAGCTTCGGCTCTAGCGCTCAGTGCGACACCGACACCAGCTACGCCGGATGCCGACGCCACAGGGTCCCCGGATAAGCGCAGGTGGTACATACTACTAGAACTTCCAGATGGAGAGGATAGTCGAAGCACTTCACTGGGATCTTGAATGCGGGTCTCCGAAATGCAGCAGACATCGATAGCGAGGCTTTCCAAAGTTCTTGCCAACCCTGCCTGTTGTCCGATTTGCATCAGCGTCCGAACATTGTAGGTAGCCAGCTTGAACGCAGCACGCGGTTTCAGGATATCCGTGTTAGATGTCACATTGGGAACAACCATTTTGAGGACTACTCACTAACATCTCGAAACGACACGGATAGGCTGGGAATCTCGACAAAGGCGAAAGGCTGTCGAAGGTTAAGAAGCCAAGGTTAGAAAAGGTACAATACAGGAAACTATGTATAAAAATAAAAGTAGGGTAGGAAGGAAATAAGTTCCTTGAGGGATCAATATTGCTTGGAATCATTTTACTAGCGCGCGTTGAGTTTCAATGGGAGTTCGTTGCTTTAATTCATTCATTGTGTGCGGGCTGAGATACTGCCCGGGCGCCCAGACCGAAGCAGGTGGTTTTATTAAGGGACCACCCCCGAGCCTTTGACTTGGAGTCTAATCCGCAAGGCAGCGGAGCAGCGTCAGGAGCTGCATTCCCATGGTTGCCGGTGACCCATGTGGGTTCATACGCCATTTGATCCGATTGGAAACTGGAGCCCATGTACCCCATGGTAACTGCTTTTAGTTTAACCGCTATCCAGAAAACCTTCCTGACATGGTAGGACCTGTAGAGACAGAGTCCCAGTCAGTTCAGCTTGTTGGGTCATTGCGGTATTCAAGCCCGACCACCACGACAAGGTAGCAGTTATCGGCCGGGTTGCAGCACTATGCATAGCCTTGGATAATTGTTACTTTTCTTCCTTTGGAGTTGGACCTGGATGTCATGATCCTGGGTGAAGTTGATTCCCAATGCATTAGGCTTTGGCTACCAACGGTGACTTCATGGTAGTCACTCCCTCAGTATGCGTGTGTCTGGGTGACCGGAGTAGATTATTGACCCTCCCGTTGACAAGGTGCTAATCCACGTCCATTCCATCTGCTTTCGAAGATATCCAGTACTTTCAAGCCATATCTTCTCACCTCTTTGGTTACCTGGGGAGCCTTCCCAGCTTCATACATTGTATGGACATTACATTAGTCATGCTTTCATTGAGAGAAGACACGTAGGCTGGCTGACTGGCTTACCCAAGGCTGGCTTTCAACAGCCGGCGTCATTTTGCATCTCCGGTTTGAGCAAAGAATAAGATTGTTTCTCCAGCTGTTTGATAGGTTTAGTGGTTGCCAGCCCCACGCCCAACCCTCCCTCTTTACCCGGGTTTGTACAGACGGGGTTTGTCACCCATAGTATGATATGAAAGGCTGAAAATCGGTGAAAGGATGGAAGCATGATGGTCTATACACTTTCATACACTCAAACTGACTGGCTACAACATAGAACTTTGCACAGATGTAAAGCATTTCGAGTCGCCACACACCATGTGGCACACAAAGCAAGAGGAAAGTAAAGAGAGATAATAAGCAGAGATATGACGCAAAAAGAATAGGTATATGGGAAAACAATATAATATGTAATATAGAGTGCATGCATCTGAGCTGTCATTGAACCATATCACCAAATGTCTCCAGCCACTGGTTTATAACATCCCAGGATCCCCAACCAGGAAGTTTACACCTCACCACGTGGTTAGCTTAAACTGACTGTTTCGGTTTGACCACCACTATCTCTTTTCCAACCTGATCCATCCCATGTCAGTTAACATTACCGTCTAGGAAGACGATGGCTAGGCATGAGCAACACATGTCGTAACCATATCAATCGGTGTAACTTCACAACCTCGTCGATTGATTTCCTCTCCTTAGCTAGCACTCGATCGGTGCCTTACCTCATTCCTTCTCACCTTATTATGCCATTTAACACGGGAACTGGCACACAAACACCTATGTTCAAAGACAGGTAGCCCTTTTCTTGTCTTTCACTTTAGATGGCCGTGTCCCACAGTCGGAAAGGAGGACGAAGCGAACTCCTGAGCAGTACACGCGCCCTTTGGTCAACAGCTAACCGCATATCATGTCTATTAAACCACAGATGGTGTAAGTTGGCGTATGTCCCTACGAGCCTTTTGAATCCGTTCTGAGATTTCGTCAAATGTATAATTCAAGCCTATCTGTCTAATTAAGAACTAATCAGCTCTACTAATGCGTGTGATGACGGAATGCCTCATCTAAATCCAGCTATTAATTCCCCTCTATACCACAGTAGCTAACTTTACTTCCTAGGATACATTATGCTTGAAGGAGGAGACGTCTGCATCTGAATGTCTGCTCAAATTCTGGCTTTTGGATTACAGCAAAACAACTGTCACTTTTATTCATCTTTCCCGATTCTGTAAATAAGTGAACATCATTTATTTGAATTATAGAATGTATCAGTATTTGTATTGTCTCTTGACCGTACGTATGTCAAACAACGGAATATCAATCATCAACTGCCTGTTTAGCACAATTGTTCCCAATTCCTGCATTTTCAGTCATGTTTAAAAATGTCTTCATGACGCTAAATAGTAGATTAGTAATTCATACATTTGGTTCCCTTGATAAAGAAAGGAAGACGAAATTTGCAGTATAAAATGATATCATTCTATTTCACAGGTTCTCATCAGCTGCAGACTACCTGAAATTACAATGGTTTTATAGATGATAATAACATACTTAAATGTTTGAGCGGTGGTAGAGAAGAGACACTATAAAACTGACGCATCTAAATGAAAGCATTACAATGTTTTTAGTTTAAGTTTTCATCATCAATTTATACGCTTTTAAAGTTGAAAAGATGGGGAGGGGTAAGAAAGAAAACAGAAAAATTGATTAACAGAACAGTGTTAGCTTGTAGGCTCACATAGCAACTCCAGAAACAAAAACGGTTACAGTTTGTGAGATTAAGATTTGTTTAGTGAGTTGAGATCACTGAATTAGACGACTAATCAAAATAATATGCATGTTAGTCCATACTCCCCTCTATACCACAGTAGCTAACTTTACTTCCTAGGATACATTATGCTTGAAGGAGGAGACGTCTGCATCTGAATGTCTGCTCAAATTCTGGCTTTTGGATTACAGCAAAACAACTGTCACTTTATTCATCTTTCCCGATTCTGTAAATAAGCGAACATCATTTATTTGAATTATAGAATGTATCAGTATTTGTATTGTCTCTTGACCGTACGTATGTCAAACAACGGAATATCAATCATCAACTGCCTGTTTAGCACAATTGTTCCCAATTCCTGCATTTTCAGTCATGTTTAAAAATGTCTTCATGACGCTAAATAGTAGATTAGTAATTCATACATTTGGTTCCCTTGATAAAGAAAGGGAGATGAAATTTGCAGTATAAATGATATCATTCTATTTCACAGGTTCGCATCAGCTGCAGACTACCTGAAATTACAATGGTTTTATAGATGATAATAACATACTTAAATGTTTGAGTGGTGGTAGAGAAGAGACACTATAAAACTGACGCATCTAAATGAAAGCATTACAATGTTTATAGTTTAAGTTTTCATCATCAATTTATACGCTTTTAAAGTTGAAAAGATGGGGAGGGGTAAGAAAGAAACAGAAAAATTTATTAACAGAACAGTGTTAGCTTGTAGGCTCACATAGCAACTCCAGAAACAAAAGCGGTTACAGTTTGTGAGATTAAAATTTGTTCAGTGAGTTGAGATCACTGAATTAGACGACTAATCAAAATAACATGCATGTTAGTCCATACTCCCCTCTATACCACAGTAGCTAACTTTACTTCCTAGGATACATTATGCTTGAAGGAGGAGACGTCTGCATCTGAATGTCTGCTCAAATTCTGGCTTTTGGATTACAGCAAAACAACTGTCACTTTTATTCATCTTTCCCGATTCTGTAAATAAGTGAACATCATTTATTTGAATTATAGAATGTATCAGTATTTGTATTGTCTCTTGACCGTACGTATGTCAAACAACGGAATATCAATCATCAACTGCCTGTTTAGCACAATTGTTCCCAATTCCTGCATTTTCAGTCATGTTTAAAAATGTCTTCATGACGCTAAATAGTAGATTAGTAATTCATACATTTGGTTCCCTTGATAAAGAAAGGAAGACGAAATTTGCAGTATAAAATGATATCATTCTATTTCACAGGTTCTCATCAGCTGCAGACTACCTGAAATTACAATGGTTTTATAGATGATAATAACATACTTAAATGTTTGAGCGGTGGTAGAGAAGAGACACTATAAAACTGACGCATCTAAATGAAAGCATTACAATGTTTTTAGTTTAAGTTTTCATCATCAATTTATACGCTTTTAAAGTTGAAAAGATGGGGAGGGGTAAGAAAGAAAACAGAAAAATTGATTAACAGAACAGTGTTAGCTTGTAGGCTCACATAGCAACTCCAGAAACAAAAACGGTTACAGTTTGTGAGATTAAGATTTGTTTAGTGAGTTGAGATCACTGAATTAGACGACTAATCAAAATAATATGCATGTTAGTCCATATTCTTTCAACTCCTCTTCAACTTCACACGATCTCCTCCATGTCACCCTTACTTGCACTGACATCCCATTCGCCGCTTGCTTCCCTTTCGCCTGGTTCCACTCGAGCAATGGCCTGACTCGCGCGCAATGTCACCAACCGGCCTCCTCAGCGAGTGTCCAATCCATCTCCACTTTCTCCTGCACATTTGCTGGTTGGCGATTGGTTCTTGCTTTGTTTATTAGTGCCCATAGTTTCGTGTTGGTGATTCTTTCCGGCCTCCGGCCATCTGATCTTCAGTATAGAGCCAGTGAAGACAGTCGTTGGTTGATAAAGGTTACGTCTGCAACAGGCTGTTGGTGGAAATATTCTTTGTAACCCACCCGCCAAGTTTCTCATCCGTATAGAAAGCTGACTGACTTGACGCTGTTTGTATTGAAAATTCGACCGACGGAATTTTGTTGTTGATTCTGGCTGAGTGACGAAGATTTCCAGATTGGTTTCAGGTTGATGAGTGAATGTGTTTCTCGCTCGCCTTCCCGATTCTCGCTCGATTTGACATCCTCGTCCGTTCCGACTGCCTGTAGTCGAGATAATGCTCCCTCCCTAGATCAATGAGTGAATGAAGTAAACTCTTTCAAATCCCCTCGTTGATGGTGATTGACGTTGGATGTTGTTGTTGTTGTTGTTGGTTGGTTATTTTCATCACCTCCGTGTTGTCTATGTTCACTTGGAGTCCTGTCTCCACTACCTGCTGCTTCAACCAGTTTGTCGGCCGGTTTTCGCTTGTAATTCTTCGACTTCTGTGACATCAAACATAAATGATCCACGCGTGAAATCCAGGTCTTCTAGGTTCTTCACGTTCGTCGGTCCAGGATATCCCTCCTGTCTTCTCGTTTCCCACTGACTGTCTAACGCATAATCCAGTCAGTCCACCACAATTAGGAATATCATTGGTGGGTGATAAAAGCCAGCGCCCTTGTCTGACTCCTGTGTTTACTCCAAACGCCTCACTGAGTGAGTTTTCCGTTGTGGATGACTTGACATGTGCCGCCGTTGTCGTACAGCTGTTCAATCAGGTTGATGAATATTTGGGCGCTGCACGCCGTGGTACTCGAGTAATTTCCGAATTACTTCAGGAACAACGTTGCACTGTCGAAGGCCTTCTCAAAGTCTATAAAGTTGAGGTAGCTGTGGTTTGATTTCCATTCCATGCTTTGTTCTGTGATGATGATGATTCGTAGAGTTGCGATTTGGTCAGAAGATGATTTGCCTGACTTTCCTGAATGCAGTCAGCTTGTTCTGGTCGGAGTTCTGTCTCCAATGCGTCCTTAATTCTGTCCAGGATGATTCGACTCAGGATTTTACTTGGCGTCGACAGGAGCATGATTCCTCGCCAGTTTTTGCAGAGTCCTTGAAATAACTTGTAATCATGTGATGTAATGTTTATGTGCAGCCTAATTTATAGGTGTATAAATGAATGATTGAATATCCACATAGAAATTTGCACAGGAGTGCACAGCAGTTCCAGTTGCCACTTTCCATGTTCCAAACAATTAAGGGAAAAAAGATAATCTAGGGAGCTAAAATGAGTAGAAATGTGAGAAAGAGAGATTAGTAACATGGAGCAACATGCTGGATTAGTCAATGTGGAAGACCACGTAGATGAAATGCATCTGTACCACTGAGAACGATTCTGATACATATCATCAACAGTCTTTAGCCATCCTTTCTTAGTATTCCAAGAAATCCAACTAAGAAGTCTACTTGGCTAGCCGATATTAACTGTCAACGATCCCATGGATTGATGCTAGGATTTCGTTTGACTAATACCCCTAACTCTTTTTCAACCCTATCATTTGTCAGCTGACATCTCTCAACCAGAAAGGCTGTGGCTAGGCAAGCATAACACATTTCCTAACCATTCTAATAAATGTACTTTCACAATCTCATCGATTGAAGTATTCTCCCAACCTAACACTTTACTCTTAATCTCAATATTATCCACCTATTACATTATTTAGCACGGAAGATGCAACACAAACATCTGTCGTCAAAGACAGTCAGCCTTTTCATGTCTTGCACTTTCGGTGACCATGTCTCTCAGACATATATGCGGACAGAGAAAATGATGCACAGTATATACGTCATTTGAAACAAGTCTCCGAGAGAGAGAGAGGTGATGTGAGTTGGCCAATACCGCACTAAACTTTTGTATCCATGTTCAGATTTCGTCTAAATTCAGTCCCTCAGGGCTGAAACAACCTCCAAAATAAGTGAACAAGGATTATGCTTTCTACCCCTTCACTTTCTGTCTTTAAGGTAGGAGTCAATGCAGTCCAGTCTTTAAACATCATCTCTTGTTTGACAGGAATGAATCGCATTACGAAATTATTGGGTCCAATTGCGAGTTGTAACTTTATCAGGTTCTGAGAGTGTATTCGTTGAGGATGCCTAATTAACTTTCTACCGAAAGATATGACACTGCATTACAAGTGTAGGTAAGAATGATTACTTCAAGCATCGGTGCAACGAATAAATTTGTGTGTGTGTGTGTGTGTAATATAAGAACCCACAACTCACTGAACGTAGTTGTGAACAAGAGTGATATGAAAGGCAAAAGAAAATTTCATGACGCATTGGCGACTGAAGCAGAACAGGCCGCATGTGAGATACCTCATAGCGCTATATCAGATAACCAGGTAGCTATTATGGGAAGATACCAACACTTAGATTAAGCCAGTGAAAGATAGTGAAGGAAACGTAAATAGGTTGATCAGAAGAAGAACCTGGCTCATTAGTGAATCAGAAATACAACAAGTAGAAACAAAATAACCAGTAAACACCCTCCTACAGAAGAAGACGTCTTTTATGAGAAATGCAATTACTAAAGAGCAGGAACAAATGTATTACCAAAGAAGCACTCAAAACTAAACCATGTTTATGAGAAAAAAAGTAGAAAAGTTTTAGAAACAAGCAAATGTACATGCCGAATGGAACGAAGAATATTTCCTAAAATTACCACAGAAGGACGAATTAGCCTTGCGAGAAGTGTAGCGGGATCATGATTCATTTAATTCCAGGAAAAATAATAAGACACTATCCTGAGGAGACCGAAAAAGCTTAGGATGGAACAAGTCTGCCAGGAAGGAATGAATTCAACGAAAATAAGTCAGGAACGCTTCAGATTGCAACATTATGCATCATCATAGAACATCGCCTAGACTACTACCTTGCTAGTTTTCTAGCTGGTCCCAAGCCCGTATAAAGAGAGGGGGTTGGGTCGTGGGGCTAGCAACTCCACCAAAACCTAACCAAACCGCTACAGAAACTTCAGTGCACAGATACATTAAAAATTCTTACTGGCTGAAGGAAAGGTTACCTCGTGAAACTACCAAAGAAGGGAGACTTACGTCTCAATCTGCAAGAACTGGCGAGGAATCATGCTCCTGTCGACGCCAAGTAAAATCCTGGAGAGAATTAAGGACGCATTGGAGACAGAACTCCGACCAGAACAAGCTGGCTGCATTCAGGAGAGTCAGGCAAATCATCTTCTGACCAAATCGCAACTCTACGAATCATCATCATCACAGAACAAAGCATGGAATGGAAATCAAACCTCTGCCTCAACTTTAAAGACTTTGAGAAGGCCTTCGACAGTGCAACGTTGTTCCTGAAGTAATTCGGAAATTACTCGAGTACCACGGCGTGCAGCGCCCAAATATTCATCAACCTGATTGAACAGCTGTACGACAACGGCGGCACATGTCAAGTCATCCACAACGGAAAACTCACTCAGTGAGGCGTTTGGAGTAAACACAGGAGTCAGACAAGGGCGCTGGCTTATTATCACCCACCAATGATATTCCTAATTGTGGTGGACTGACTGGATTATGCGTTAGACAGTCAGTGGGAAACGAGAAGACAGGGAGGGATATCCTGGACCGACGGACGTGAAGAACCTAGAAGACCTGGATTTCACGCGTGGATGATTTATGTTTGATGTCACAGAAGTTCGAAGAATTACAAGCGAAAACCGGCCGACAAACTGGTTGAAGCAGCAGGTAGTGGAGACAGGACTCCAAGTGAACATAGACAACACGGAGGTGATGAAAATAACCAACCAGCAACAACAACAACAACATCCAACGTCAATCACCATCAACGAGGGGATTTGAAAGAGTTTACTTCATTCACTCATTGATCTAGGGAGGGAGCATTATCTCGACTACAGGCAGTCGGAACGGACGAGGATGTCAAATCGAGCGAGAATCGGGAAGGCGAGCGAGAAACACATTCACTCATCAACCTGAAACCAATCTGGAAATCTTCGTCACTCAGCCAGAATCAACAACAAAATTCCGTCGGTCGGATTTTCAATACAAACAGCGTCAAGTCAGTCAGCTTTTCTATACGGATGAGAAACTTGGCGGGTGGGTTACAAAGAATATTTCCACCAACAGCCTGTTGCAGACGTAACCTTTATCAACCAACGACTGTCTTCACTGGCTCTGTACTGAAGATCAGATGGCCGGGGGCCGGAAAGAATCACCAACACGAAACTATGGGCACTAATAAACAAAGCAAGAACCAATCGCCAACCAGCAAATGTGCAGGAGAAAGTGGGGATGGATCGGACACTCGCTGAGGAGACCTCTGGTTGACATCGCGCGTCAGGCCTGCTCGAGTGGAACCCGAAAGGGAAGCGGCTTGTGGGATGTCCAACAAGGGTGACATGGAGGAGTTCTCGTGAAGAGGAGTTGAAAGAATATGGACTAACATGCATGGATGGAGGTGGAAACTACAGCAGAAGGAAGACAGAAGTGGCAAGTGGAGGGAGACGTTCAGTTGAAGCCCTATGTTCTACTAGGAACCCAAGGGAGTAAATAATAATAATGTAAATAGTTTGGGCAGACATTGAAGAAGCCGCTCAACGACATCGTACACACCTCGAATTGATTGTAAATTCAAAATGTTTTGGGTTAGTTTCACCTCAGGATAATGTGGCTCAGTAGTTTGTTTGAAATTAAATGGATCATGCTTCCCACCCATTCTTTGGAAATGCCTAAATCAACCTTTTTTGGGAGTTCTTCAAGTCAGTGTTCCTTCCACTAGACCTGTATCTTTTCTTCTTTCCAAAGCTTCTGAACTAGTGGTATCCATTAGGGTCTCGGGATCTTTTTCAGAAATTCTTCGAAAATTCTCTCTGTTCCTCCTGATTTCCCGGGTATCAGTATTTTTGTCGCATCGAAGATTACTTCGTTTGTCAGGTCGTTGATGTTCACTTGCATTTCTCTGGCTGTTGGCGATATTTCTAGAAGAGTTACAGGTGACGCACGATCCAGGAGTTCCTTGAATTAACCGGCTCCGAGGTTTTGTTCCTCCTCTCTCTGGAATTTGGTTTCTCTTATTACTTTTCATTTGCTTAATTTCTTCCTGGATAGTAATGCAGTTATCTGATGTGTGTTCTGAAGTCTCTTTTACCTACGACATGTTCATAGAGTTTATTCGAATTACCCTTCGTCTTTCTACTATCGCTATTCTTCACTCTGCCCTTAAGTGTGCTGTAGATTGAACTCAGCTTCTACCTTCGCACCTCGTTTTTTTTCATTACTTCACCTCAGCTTTCACCATCCCTCTATCTTATATTTAACTTCCACTTTTCCAAAGAGAGT
The DNA here is from genome assembly GCA_944472135.2 of Trichobilharzia regenti. Taxonomy (NCBI): domain Eukaryota; kingdom Metazoa; phylum Platyhelminthes; class Trematoda; order Strigeidida; family Schistosomatidae; genus Trichobilharzia; species Trichobilharzia regenti. The sequence goes on from OX235270.1 coordinate 6,840,706, forward strand.
AATTCTTCGGCCTTCTCATTGTGCTTCCTAGAACGGCGATATACATTATTCCCTCAACATCCCTATCAGAGATTTCCAGTCACCCTACACGTATATTTACATTAGGTGATATTGCTCAGTGTCTCCAAGACCTGAAATATTTATCCATAGAACCAATGGTGCTATTCATGTATTGTTACAACCGTCGAAAATTCACCTTGAAAGATTGATTGTACAAGTTACTGATTAGTTAACTGTATAAACCCCTTGGCTTTTGTTATTGCTTGGCTATAACCACAAGCACTTGATTTCATGTCACTCTTATGATCAGTTTCCTAACTTTCACACTTTTGTAATCATGATCTATTTTTATTATTTTTATTTTTGATTACAGCTTGATTCCACACTGTGTTTTTGGTACAAGTATGGAATTTTCAGCATATGTGATATCGGTAGCCCAGATTTTTCAGGCCGACCATAGATATCAGGTGTGCGTCGACGGGGTGTATTAAGTGTATTAAGGGTTTTAATAGACATAAGTAATGTAGGTGATAATCCTATGGTCACACAGTGTGTTTGTTTTTATGACCTATCGATCTGTAAATATTCGAAAACGACACTTTGAGTAGTTGAAATTCTTATAACGGAAATCTCTGTCTAAGTAAAATGTGTTACTGAAGAATGAAAGTTCTTAGTCAGAATCTAGGCTTAAAATTACCCGAGTTATGCGTGGGTAATAGTTTCATAATCTTGGACGGTGAATAACTGAAAAAAAGAAAGCATATTTGTTCAGCCTTGATGACCAATCTAGTGTCAAGGGATGGATGGCATATGCCAGGCAAAAAGCCAGTTTTTGTGTTTTTTTTTGCTAAGCTGTTAATTTTTCTTAAGCCGAATGCATCAGTCGAAGATAACAATGAACGATTTATCCTAATGCAAGTGAGTACATACTAATGTGTGTGTGATGAATTATTCTGCAAAACCAAATGAACAATTATCGGCAAATATTTCAAACTTTGTTTTGACACCATGTGCAGCTGCTATAGAGCCACTGGCAAACAAGGAACAATGAAGAACTATTCCATAAGAGGTTATTGCCTTCCACGTACAATACTTGGCAGGGTCGAGTTAAGGATTGACAATTGTTTTAGATAAGAGCATCGCTAACAAGCTATTGGGTGACAATGTCGGTTAGATCATGTTACCGTTAGTTATCTGTTAGCTTGTGATACACTAGCACTAATGTTCAATGGTTTGGCTAATCAGAGTGGAGAGCCCTAAAGTAGGAAGAACCAACCAGATATACTCGGTGTTATTTCAACAGTCTTGCGAGACATTTTTTCATCGAGCGTCAGTAAAACCATACGAAGACTCCTAAGTTTTGTGAAAAACTTGTTATCAGTCAACAGTTATCCGTGACAGTTTACACGATAAGGCAGGTAACAAAAACACTATGAGCTCTGGGGAATTCTCGCATGAGTATTTTAAGGTAGGATGTTTGACTGCGTTTGGTTTATTGGAATAATTCCACCGAGAGTAGCTAGCCTTTTTATAAAATAACACGTTTAAGGCCTACAATGAATCCTTGTATTTAACAGCAGTCACGTATAATTTATACTATTATTATTATTATATTCCTTATTTCCTAGACGAACATGGGGCTTTAGCTGCCCATCTCCATTGCCTTCTGTTTTCTGCCAACCTCTTTCATCCCGCTCCATGCGTCTGCCCACATGCTTTCATCTCCTCCTCTTCACATGACCTCCTCCAAGTCACCCTCACCCTTCCACTGACGACCAACTCGCCACCCGCTTCCCTTTCAGCCGGGTTCCACTCGACCAATGGCTTGTCTAGTGATGTCACTCACTTGATGGTTTCCTTTCTCAGAGTATGGCCAGCCAATCCACCTCCATCCATCATCCTGCCTATTTATTTCACAATCGGTTCCTGCTGTGTTGGTTGGTTGGTTGGTTCGCTCATTGACAGAGATCCCTCCCTGTTTCTGATATTTTCTGGCCAGCCGGCCATTTGATCTTGAGCGGAGTATTGAGCGAAGACAACTAGCTGTTGATGAAGGTGTGAAGTTTGTTTGAGATGCTGTGTATGACGCTCAGTGCAAGTCTCTGATCCATCCGTATAGTGAGTAGCACTGACTGACTTCACATTGGAGTTGGAAAAAATCCGGATGTTATTTTTGATTCTGAGTAGTGATGTTGACCTCCTGCACACAGACTTGACGAGAGTAATGAAAGCCTGTCTTGCTTTTCCGCTCCTCGCTGCTTTGATATCCTCGTCAGTTGGATTCGCCTGTAGTTGAAACGATGCTTCCCAGATCAGTAGGTGGGTGGGTTGGTTGGTGAAGGAGGTTGTTTCTTTCAGGTTCCTCCCATTTATACCGGCTGGCTGATTGTTGTCTGTTGTTGTTGTGGCTGTTGTTGTTTGTTGGCCAGGAATCTTCATCGCTTACATCTGTTGTATCCATGTTCACTTGAAGTCCCTCCAATCTTTGATGCTTCTTCTGCCAACTTGTTGCTTTTCACTTGCATATCTTCCAGTTTGTGGGAAATCAGACATATATCATCGCGGGCGAAGTCCAGATCCTCCAAGTTTTTTTGTGGGTTCATGTTTTGTACTTTAATGTAATTAGTTTATTGATGAATACGTGATTTGAAAATATTTCTGTTTGGTAGAAATGTGTGTTACTACAGCTACACTTACTGAGGCATACGATACTCAGATACCTGTGATTTTTTGAATTTCTACATGCAGTAAAAAAACGAGAATCCCCTCGAAGGAAATCGTAACGCGCGCTTCAGCGGATTCAGTACTTGTCAGTGTTGGTTGATGACTTCTTGATCTCATTTAGGTTTTGGTGTATCTCTCAATGCAACACTCATACTTGTCACTTGACTTACTTAGGCACAGTGACAGAAAGCAGAACACTTTGCAGTGTAAACTTGAGGCATAATATTTTCAGTAAAAACTGATCAGTTAGTTAAAAAAAGACATTCAATAGTAAGTTAAATTTTGGAGAAATCTCAGAGGCAAGGAAACAAAATTTAACTGGATCAATTTCTACGTTTGGCTTACCTCTGTTGTATCTATGTTCACTTGAAGTCCCTCCAATCTTTGATGCTTCTTCTGCCAACTTATTGCTTTTCACTTGCATATCTTCCAGTTTGTGGGAAATCAGACCTATATTTCCGTTAATCTTCTGTTAAGCATCCACTAGGTGACCAGGATGAAAAAAAACCTTACTACTCCTCTTCCGAACCACGTTGGATAGTGCTCATGAAGATGGCTCATCAAGTAGTTCTACGTGCTTGACTATCCCCACCACATGAATAGGATAAATGTATAAATGCATGACTAGATTCGGCAGGTTTTATTTCCAACTCTATCAGAATTATACGAATAGTGAATTTTGCACATAGTATTGCTCTGAAAAAAGTTATAGGTATAACATTTGTCAGTTTTGATGCCATTAGTACGGTAGCTGCATCTTCGAATTACAGTTATATATATATATATATGGCTTCCTCTACCCTGTTCGTAAACACTTCTCGCTATCTGTCTTCATTTTAGAATCGTTTACAAACTTTCCATGGTGTGCTGTGGTGATGGATAATTACTATCTGTGTATTGTTCAAATACTGACTGTTGCTTGTTAATATATTTCTTACATGAATTGAAATATAATTCCGCCAAATACAAATCCCTGAATTCATCCCTCTCTGTGTTGAATTGGTTGAATTCTTGTAATTTGGTCATCTCGAAATGTTAATACTACTATTACAAAATTTACAATATTTTGGCATCGCGAGCAGGATCTAAATAACCTTGGAAAGTTTCCTATAAATGGTTCACCGCGGGAAATTGCTGATTATCTTGAATGCTTCGATGCATGGTGCATGCCAGAGAATGTTTGAGATGACAAAATTCCAGCTCATGCCATTACTTCTATTGGGCTAGATGCGTATAGCCTAGTGAAGACTCTGTCGTTTCCAGATAAACCAATTTCTCTGCCATATGACAAGCTCCGTGAACTTCTGATAGATCACTTCCATATAACTACTTTTGAGACACGAGAGAGGGCTCAATTCAACAAACTGGTTCGTGCTGCCAACCAGAAGATTAGAGACTTCATTCTTCAACTTGAAATACAAGCTTGAAAGTGCAAGTTTGGAGATCAGCTGTACACTCAACTACGTGATCGTCTAATTGCTGGAATCAATATTCCTAAGTTAGAGAAAGAGTTAATTCAGATTCCTTCGTGTACCTTTCAAACTGCCAAAGATTTATGTATTACATATGAAGATGTCAACAGTGAATACTGTGCTCCCACCACGTCAGTATCTGATGTCATGCTGTCCAAAGTCGAAAATATAAGTGTTCATGGAAAGAAATCCGAACTGTCGTCCACATGTAGTGGAATGCAGCGAGAGATCGAAAACATCGAACCGTGTTTTTCCTGTGAAAAGATTCATGTACGAAGCGATGGCCGTTTTCGGGGTGCTATTGTGTCATAAATGTGGTAAAGTTGGACACATCAAGTCAGTTTGTAGAAGTTCGAATACTTATGTTACTCAGAATTCTTATAATTCTCCCAATCTGTCTAGTAAAATGGAGTCAATGTGTCTTTCAACTTTTCAAAATACTCAACCTCATCCAATGAAAACCTTCACTACAAGTTCACCAACTCAAGCGTCAACTGTATCACGTGTTTTCGAAAATGAGGTAGCCGAGTTACAATGTGAACTGTCGAAAACACGAAAAAAGGTGAGTGAAATGGATGTTGGCTGGTTGTCCATTCGTCAACAGCTGACTGAGATGAGAGAGGAACTGATTAAAATGGAGGAATTTCTGCATATGCTGCATAGATTGCGTCAGTTGAATGCAGAGCATACAAGTACCCGTGAAAGTCCTGCTAAACTATTCAAATCTCGAATTCTCAGAAAGCATCTGATGTCCACAACTTCTGATGTACATTATTACAGAGGGAATGACTATAGACCTTCTGTTGGAATCATACTACAAAAAATGGGAAATCGACTGGTGAAGATATTAGACATCAGAGATCACTCGGTTCGTAACAGACACCTGGACAAAGTGACAATAAATGAAGTAGGTCGTTCCGATTATAATCCTAATGATTCCGCTACTAATTCTGATTTTGTAGATAATTCAGAAATAAGTCGAGATGAAAGTGATGAAAATAATATCACAGAATCAGTTAGAAGGTCTCAGCTAGTTGCAAGCAAACCGAGACATCATTATAAATACGCAAGGAGATATTTGACGTGTGGCGGATGTGGTGATTGACAATTTCTATCTGTGTATTGTTCAAATACTGACTGTTGCTTGTTAATATATTTCTTATATGAATTGAATTGAATAATAATTCTGCCAAATACAAATTCCTGAATTCCGCCCTCTCTGTGTTTTGGTTGAATTCTTGTAATTCGGTCATCTCGAAATACTAATACTTCTATTGCATGTGCATGTGTAATGTTGACGTTAGGCGTAGAGTGTTGGGCAAAGAGGGAAAATCAATCGACGGGCTAAAAGTTACATAGACTAAGATGGCTAGGTCACGTGCTGCGCATGCCTAACCACCGCCTCTCCCGACGGGCATTGCTAGCTGATATAGGTTCAGGTTGGAAAAGAGCCAGTGGTGGCCAAACAAAAACATGGCCTCATCAATCCATGAAATCCTTGGCAGTTAAACTGAGTTGGTCAGGTAGGGAGATGCAGACTCCCGGGTTGGGGGCCTCGGGACTCTAGGAATCAATGGCTGGAGACAATAATTGACATGGCTCAAAATCGTTGTCAATGGCCAGCGCAGATGTATTCAGTCTCTGTAATCTTCCATATTCCTTTCCACCATTACCCATTCTGTTTCGCTCTTATACTTGTCAAACTCTATTGATTCTCTTCACTCATCTTCTTGTCTACCTCTGTGTGCTATTTGGAAGGTGGCAACTCGAACTGGTGCACTTCGGTGCGAAGTTCTATGTTGATTCCAGACAGACAGCATGTGCATCGCAATGAGACTTGTTCCTTATTTTCCCTAGGTTTTCTATCACAATATCGGTCGCACATATCTTCCTAGTTCAAAATATCAGATTACCAATGAGATTTCATTTCTATATGAGAGTAAGTATCATTCTTGAATGAATTTATTGACGAATGCATGACTTCCTACGGAAAGTACCCTGTCTAATGCAACCATTAGTCCTTCATATTCCATGGACGTAAAACATGGTAAACTATGGTGTTTCTCTACTTTATTTATGAAACTGGTTTGCATGCGAGCCACACTGGACGTTTTAAGAAGGCCCTTAGCACTGATGTTATTGTTTTGTGGGATGAACGTATCTACACTAGAGTTTATTAATTACAAACATTTTAGTGAAGTGTTTTCTAATTTCGCAATAAATGTGTCGGCTAAAAGTGGGCCCAAAGGTGACCATATATGTAAAATACACTTTCCCTTAAGGTCTTCAATATGAATTTGACTGTGATACATCTTGATAGTAAATTTCAACCTAAGGATATTTGTAGAAATACACACACACACACACACAGTCAGCAGCTTCTACTGAACACTTACCAAATCAAGGTATGATATTTCCTATATGACGCATTTTATTCACTCATAAAAGTCGATGAAGACTTATTCTCGTCAACAAAAACTGATTGACAGGTGATTTTTATGCAACCCTATAAGGTGTTAGCAATACCACTTTTTAAAAAAATCCAATAATTTTCAAAAGAATGGATACTCAACAAAGAATACTCTTTTCGATAACTTCATGATCAGGCTCTACAGTTATATATCCATCCATTATATTGAATGAATGCGTCGGTGGCACAGTGGTTAGGACTCTCGCCGACCATGCACATGGTCCGGGGTTCGAGCCCGCACCGACGCACACCTGATATCTATGGTCGGCCTGCAAAATTAGGGCTACCGATATCTATGCTGAAAATTCCATACTTGTACCAAAAATACAGTGTGGGATTAAGCTGTAAATCAAAAAAAATTAGTGTTATGAACAACAACATTAATGTTGCTGTTTAAATAACATCGAATCAATAATAATATTGATAGAATAAAGTTCAATACCATCAACATAAAATAATAAGCTAAATGTCAGACAGAGAAATTAGGAAAGATAATATTACAAATTCATGAATTTATAGTCTCCACCCACTAAAGGACGATCACGGCAGTAGTTGGGACTGGCTGTACTTGCTTCTTTTGAACACAGAGTACACACTGGTTGTTTTGGGTGAATTGCAATAGCCTCTACTGTTTGGACCATGCGGTGCTTCAATGATGATTTTGGAAATTTATTAGGCACCCGGTAGATGATGATAGAGAAGGATTCTTCCAATAATTTACATTCTGACTATTATTATTATTATATAGCGTATAACCTTATTTTAATCTGGACTAATCACCTTTAGATTAGTATGATAATTTGAGTGATACTTACTGTATGCTGAAAACTAAAATGAATGAGCACAAAACAGAACAGTGTAGATCAACCAATCGGAGGACCCTGAGCAATCTCGAGGTTAAGGTCATTTAACACACAGATACGATAAATAAGCAATTAGCGATATCTTATTGATTTTCTGTATAAATAGCCGGAATCCGTACTCAAGTTACTTTACTTAAATAGAAAATTTATCTCAGAGGCGGTGAAGTGAAGAGAATTACACTATTTTCCAAAAACACCAGAAGAAACACTATTTGTTTATCTGCTGTGACCTTTTTCACTGAGCTGAGTGATTTTTTTTTCTTATAACCAATAGGGGTAGGATTTCACAGTTTGCAAACTCTGTGTATGATAAGCACGTCAAATCTAACACATAGAAGTTAATTTCTGCAACACATATTTCTGGTTATATATGGTCAATAAAAAAGTTTAAAAATAGTTGGGGAGCGACCGACCGACGCTGTGTAGAACATTTTTAATACGGGGAACTTGTTCGCGCACCTTGTTCAGTCTCTCTGATTATTTAACTGAAAACGAGATATGAATGGAATTAATGTGAGTATTCTACGTGCTATCACAACTCGACAAAAACGGTTGACAATAAGAAATAAACAACTTCGTCATTTGACAAACAGTGTAGGATTTCTCGACTGGTTGGTTGTTTTAGACCTACGATCGAATAATTTATCCACACTTCCAATTCTTCTTCCAAGAAATGTGAGTCTTCAATGTGTTTGTTATGTGTTGAACTCTCTGCGTCATTTTTTTTCAGCTGGAAGTTATCAATTTAGGCAATAATGTATTTACAGACATACCTGAGGCTGTATATGAATTAACTCTACTCAAATCAATCAGTATTTACAATAATCGCCTTCAAAGCATTCCAAGCTTACTTTTTGGTAAAGAGTTACATGGAATTAAAAAACAAATTATATAATAATGCTTCAGAGAAATTGGTGCATCTCGAATACATGAATTTCAATCACAATGCTATAGAAATGTTGTGCGATTCAATATCCAAGTATGAGGCGCGAAATACAACTTAACAACTACATTTCATCTTTTTTACAGTCTTGTCAGCTTAAAATATTTATCAATGTCTCACAATGCACTGAAAGCATTACCTGATTCTATTGTGTCCAATGCTGATTCACACTTGGAATACTTAAATTTAGGCTATAATCAAATTTTAATACTGCCGTTCAATATTCATCGACTACAAAGAATGAAGACGCTTATTTTGCACAAAAATTTCTTGTCACGTCTACCCGAGGTAGGTAGGTTATATTGTGTAGCAGCTAACTGACTGACTGGCTGGATTTTAGACATTCGGTTTACTTGAGTCACTGGAAATTCTGGATTTAGCAGGCAATAACTTACAACTATTACCATCCAGTGTAAGTTTGAAATCTATTGGTTTGAAGTGTATGTAACACATTACATACAACAAGGGCTCTTCTTAACACTTCTGCGCATTTCATTTCTTCTCCCGTTTGGTTTATAGTTTGTACAACTGAAATTGAAGGAGTGCTACATAGAAGCCAATCCATTCACAAGAAACGATCTATTCACTTCAATATATCGAGAGGATCCAATGACTTTAAAAGTAAAATATGTGTATACATAATAATATAAATTCATTTATATTATAGGAAATAGCGCTTCGAAAACTTTCATCTCTCAGAATAATCAGGTGGTGATCTCTTTTTCATCCTAAAAAACTATTTCTATCTTTGTTGTCAACCGAAACATTTAATTAATTTAATTTTTTGTTGTAGAATCGGCGAAAGCAATCCTTGGCTAGAAAGTATAATAGGCGTGAAAACATGGCGGTCAGCTGGCTTCTGTGCTCTTTGTAAACAGCCTTTTATAACATTTTGGCTAGAAGGTGTTCACTTTGTCAATCTCATCGAGTTGGTACGTTTCAGTTTTATGGGCTGTTATAACTATTATTATTATTCTTACAAATGTTTGTGAATGACTATCAAACAAAATGTGTCTAATTTATGTTGATACACTGAAATATTGAACAAACTGTGATCTTTTAATTGGTGGATGGTGACTAGCAGTGGAATCCAGGATAGCGCTCATTTCGTCCTATTTGGGACTTGTCTCCCAGCTGGATGTACCCGCATTTCTCAGTGAGTGAGTGATGATGATTCCCCACCGAGGCTCGAACCCAGTGCCCATAGAAGTCAACATATCAACATAGAGAGACATAACACTTCGGTCCAATCAATCTAGAAAATAGATTTAGGCAAATTTTGATTGGCTGTTGGCTAGCTGGCTTCTCATTGGTCGTCTAAAATATAAGTTAAAGCGGTAATCTTTTTATTTTGACACGGAAATTTGCAGTCAGTTTGTTGATTTAGGGCTTACTTTACCATAATATAATGGCGTGTTAATTTTTTTGGTGTGAGTGTAGTGTGATAGTCACACGCGCTATTTGGATGCATTGGTGGTGTTTAAAGTACATTAAGATGTACGAGAATGTCTAGCAAGTGAATATAAATCAACAGTAATTTCGATGCATTTATATTTTAAGTCCAAAATAGGATGTATGCATTTTTGCTTACTAGGTGAATATAATAATTCAACTACAATTTCTAAAAATTTAATGTGTCCTTAATTAGTACATATAGATAAGTGTATGTATCAACTAATCTACATTTTTAAGTTGTCAGTTCATTGACCTGTGGGATTTGTGCATATACTAGATCAGCATAAATCAAGCAAAATTTCCCTTCAAATGGCTGAGAGCAACAGTTTAAAGCATCCTTTGGTTGATTGTTTCGTAATGAAAGCAATTTGGAGTCAGTTATAAATTACACCAATCTATGTCTTATTTACTACGTTTTTCAGCTGAGCATTTCTGATTCATAGCCTATCCTGAATAACGGTGATTAATACGATTTATCACTTAGACCGCAGCACACCACCAGCAGCTTACAACAATTCTAAACTTATTCTAACCTATTCTTCGATAATGCCCGTTTTACGGTAATTGAAGATGAGGAAAACATCCAAAAAACCTTTAAAATTCAATGGAAAAAGGGATTCACGAAAACATATAACCAGCCGACGCAGGAGCCCATCATGACCTAGAAATTGACTATAGCCTCTTTCGATCAATCGACGGGAAAATCTCAAATTCAATTAAACTGTGATCTGTTTATCGTCATATTTTACCTTCAGTTAAATAGAGATAAAGTAAAGTTGTAAGTGCTTGTAAGTGACACAGTGGTAGAATGCTTGCTAGCCAACTATGCAGGTGGCCACTGAACGCACTCCTTCACCTCGCTAACTCACTAATAAGACTGGTGAAGAGAAAAGGTTTGGGCATGAGGCTATCAACACTCAATCCCGTGAAAAAATAAATCCCACTGCTAGTGAAGCTTCAAACCTCTAGCTTGAAGCCCTCCCTATGTGTTCCACTGGGAACGTAAGAGAATAGAAAAAATATTTGTAAAATGCTACACTGTTGGTCAACAAGATGAACAACTGAGAAACTGAATCCTGATTTTTGTCCAGTTTTTCCCCCTTGATGTGCTTAAACAAAGCGACAAAAAAAAGTAAAGTGAGCAGCTGTCGTTGTTTTCTTGCTTTGTTCGAAATTTCACTGGTCAGCTGGTCATTGACTACTTTGATTGCTTTAAATTGTGAAATGTCTCCTCTGTGTGTGTGTGTGTCTGTGTGAGTTGACTTACTCTATTTCCGCACTGAATACCTTCACAATCAGCCTCTTACTCTCTTCACTAGCTAGCTCATTTACGCACACATTTATAAGTAACTCTCACACTGTGCTGTGTTAAAGTATCGAATTAAATTGTTGAATAAAGGTCAGTGCATTTTGTGATGTTCATTGTTCCCTTTTGATTGCACATTTAGACAGAGATTGTAGGATAGGGTCGTGAAAATATAATATTAATTTTTAATCGAACAAACCTTCACGATTAATATTGCGATGTCATTTCAATGCTGATATTATGATTGAGAAACTATTTTCAATTCGTTTAGAATTATTATTATTATTATACCCAGACTTCTTGTAAATTGAGAAACAGAATTCTTCACATCACTGAAAGTATTTTTATTCTTATAGTGGATGCTTCAAACTTTGAACTGTTACTAAATCCTAAACCGTTTTTTTTTTTAATTATATTCTTTCTCTTTTCATTAGATGAAATGCAAGAACCTACTACTATTGGGTAAGAAAGGTTCAGAAATATTATATCCTCTGAGAAATGTATTCTGCAGTTATCAGTGTTTGAAAGCAACTGATAATTGTTATGGACTGGCTATCGCCTAACCGATGATCAATAAAAATACTGTTAGAAACAGCATTGAAGTACTTTCTTTCATATATGGTTATATTAGAATGTTTCATGGAATCCTAAATACACACTCAAAGACTCTTACGTAACACTTCCACTTGTGTTTATCCAAACACTCTATTAAGAATTATCTACTTTTTTTTCTTGCGAAATAGTGTGCATACTTATCTACACTCGAGAGTATTGACTTGAAACATCCTCCAGTTTACTCAGTACACATACTGTAACTATTCAGCTTACTCTTTATATTAGTTCTCTTCTTTCAATCATTATAATAATTATAGATTATTACGCCATTCATGTTTTGTATTATTATTTATCATTATTATATCCGTTTATCCCTAGAGGAACATAGGGCTTCAGCTGCCCATCTCCATTGCCTTCTGTTTTCTGCCAACCCTCTTCACTCCGCTCCACGCGTCTGCCCACATGCTTTCATCTCCTCCTCTTCACATGACATCCTCCAAGTCACCCTCACCCTTCCACTGACGACCAACTCGCTACTCGCTTCCCTTTCAGCCGGGTTCCACTCGACCAATGGCTTGTCTAGTGATGTCACTCACTTGATGGTTTCTTTTCTCAGATTTTGGCCAGCCAATCCATCTCCATCCATCTTCCTGACTATTTGTTTCACAATCGGTTCCTGCTGTGTTGGTTGGTTGGTTGGTTTTGTCAATGACACAGATCCCTCCCTGTTTCTGATGTTTTCTGGCCAGCCAGCTGGCCATCTGATCTTGAGCGGAGTATTGAGCGAAGACAACTAGCTGTTGATGAAGGTGTGAAGTTTGTTTGAGATGTTGTGTGTGACGCTCAGTGCAAGTCTCTGATCCATCCGTATAGTGAGTAGCACTGACTGACTTCACATTGGAGTTGGAAAAAATCCGGATGTTATTTTTGATTCTGGGTGGTGATGTTGACCTCCTACACACAGACTTGACGAGAGTAATGAAAGCTTGTCGTGCTTTTCCGCTACTCGCTGCTTTGATATCCTCGTCAGTTGGATTCGCCTGTAGTTGAAACGATGCTTCCCAGATCAGTAGGTGGGTGGGTTGGTTGGTGAAGGAGGTTGTTTCTCTCAGGTTCCTCCCATTTATACCGGCTGGCTGATTGTTGTCTGTTCTTGTTGCTGTGGCTGTTGTTGTTGGTGTTGGCTAGGAATCTTCATCGCCTACATCTGTTGTATCCATGTTCACTTGAAGTCCCTCCAATCTTTGATGCTTCTTCTGCCAACTTGTTTCTTTTCACTTGCATATCTTCCAGTTTGTGGGAAATCAGACATATATCATCGCGGGCGAAATCCAGATCCTCCAAGTTTTTTTGTGGGTTCATGTTTTGTACTTTAATGTAATTAGTTTATTGATGAATACGTGATTTGAAAATATTTCTGTTTGGTAGAAATGTGTGTTACTACAGCTACACTTACTGAGACATACGATACTCAGATACCTGTGATTTTTTGAATTTCTACATGCAGTAAAAAAACGAGAATCCCCTCGAAGGAAATCGTAACGCGCGCTTCAGCGGATTCAGTACTTGTCAGTGTTGGTTGATGACTTCTTGATCTCATTTAGGTTTTGGTGTATCTCTCAATGCAACACTCATACTTGTCACTTGACTTACTTAGGCACAGTGACAGAAAGCAGAACACTTTGCAGTGTAAACTTGAGGCATAATATTTTCAGTAAAAACTGATCAGTTAGTTAAAAAAAGACATTCAATAGTAAGTTAAATTTTGGAGAAATTTCAGTGGCAAGGAAACAAAATTTAACTGGAACGATTTTTACGTTTGTCTTGATAAAATGATTCTTAGTTTTTTTGTGTAGTTGTAACAACAGAAGACAAGAGCCGGAAACAGATCCTCTTATTACGGAAATCAACACACATTTATATATATTTCCTGTACATTATTATAGCTTGTGCAAGTAGACAGACTCAGGCTCCTGATTGGTTGTTTCGGGTAACCATCGAAAAGTGGAGCCATCTATATGGAAATCATATTTGCCCACGTTAAGTGTGCTGTGATTGGTTGTTGAATCAGCCTTGTTCATATTTTCTCACGGACAATATTAGTGACCTAGACATTGATGTAGATTAGTGTCTACCAATTGGCTAGCAGCCTGCTCTCACCGCATAGTGATCGAAGTCATCGAGGGACAACCACATAACACAAATAAAAATAATCTTATTTACTGGTCATCAGAATGCTGCATATTTCTCTCAAATCCATCTCGACAGCGTATATTTTTTTATTCTCGAAGAGTTAGTCACCAAGACCTAGGGTATGTAGGGAAGAATACACTGAGAACTAACCTAAGCAAATACATTCATTACTACACTGATACAACGACTGGATGGAAAGTTTTACAAATTGAGGTGTAAAGTTTCTAACACAAGATGCAACCGCCTTTTAAAAAGCTCTTCATCCAAATAGTTCTAATAAGTCATGTGATTTGTAAAACATTCACACCTGTTGCTTTGGATGGTTGGCTCTCGGTATAGTCTGTTTAGTTTGCAGTGGGATATTTACCATTTATTTTTCTCTTAAATTTTCATTGGACACTAATCAGTAACTAGTTTAATGTGTCTAGTCCTATCTTTGGTGCAGACTGAAGTCTGTCAGTGAAGTTTACAGTATGGCCAGCATACCAGTAAGTGTCTCACCGTCACGGTGCAGTGTGAATTGTGGTAACGTCTCTGACTGCAGCATTGGATGACGTGGGTACGAATCTCATAAGGGACATGAGTTCCTTCAAGATGGCAGGTGCTGCTGACTGGTGACTGCCAACTACCACGAAATCTTGTTCCAAGGCTTCCTGTGGCCAACTGCTCCCAAACATCCATTTTCCTGTTAATATATATATATATATATAACTGTATATGGAGTATGCATTTGAGACATTCTAATGAATTTATTAAATTTCGCTTTACTAACATTTGTTGCTTGTTTCATATTCATATCGGGAAATGAATATTTCCAAATTACTATTTGACTGCTGTTTAACATATCCTTTATTGCGTCGGTGGGACAGTGGTAGAATGCTTGCTAGCTGATTACGCACGTGGTTCGGGTATCGATTTGCCACCCCATGCACTCCTTTACCTCGGTAATCCAGTAATACAAGACTGATATTAAGAGGGAAGATTGGGCGTGAGGCTAGCAAGTGAATCCCATAATAGGAAATAAACGCCACTGTTAGTGAAAGTTCGAGCTTCTAGCTTGAAGCCTTATGTTCCACTAGGAACGTAATGGAAGGAATAAAACAAAATAATAACATAACCAACCCTTAATGGCGTAGGTGAAATTTTCACACCCTTTAAATGTATCACGTTTCTTTGATAAATTAATTTCATGATCATGATGAAAATACAGCAGTAAAATTGTCTTTTCTATAGAGGAGAAGAATAAACAACAACAACAACAACAACAACAACTCACATTTTGTGGCTTTATGAAGGTGATTTCTATATAGTGCGTAAAAAGATTTATATGAGGTTAAGTGTTTTCTCATTATTAGCTATCAACTCAATGTTGAACACTTATTTCATTCGATTAGGGAAGAGAATGTTAGCCATCTGAGATCTGGGAATCGCCATGTTGCTGTTGTGTTTGTTTGTTTGTTTTTACTGCAACATATTAATTTCCTTCACGAGGGGGGAATTTCAAATAACGGGTTATGCAGAAATATATATGTGTCTAGACAATTCAACAGTTGAAGTAAAACGATGGATTCTAAAGGTATAGCAGCAATCATTGAAGAGGAATTTCAATAATGATGCTCTTTCTACAGCGCATTATTCTAGTTTCATGAACAGTCCTCATCCAAGCATGAATCAATGAAAACAAACAAGACAAAAGGCTCTTTTCGGTGAATTCAGTTTTCTTTAGCTGTACAATTTGTATACAGTTTTTCATGAAAAAAGGAAGACAACCAAAGTGATGAGTTGTCATAATCATAGTGTTGCTAAAATTAATTCATACACAGGAGCAGGAGTTGCATAGCCACAGCCTGTCCTGCAGCTAAGCTCGTTCCCGTTTATCGAACAACTTGCTCTCCTTCAGTGCAATCAAAAATCGATAGATATCCTTCTCATGTTAATCACTCCAACTGTATTTACAAATTTACAAGTATCTGCGGGAGCAGTTACATCGGAAGGACAGAAAGAAGAAGGGCATATCTACGATTTTCTGAACATGTACCAGAAAGCTTATGTCTACAGCTGGGAACAAATGCTTTAAAGAGTGCCATCCATCGCCAGGGACCTCTCCTCGACACGGCTCGGTCATGAGGTGGACGTCGAAAAGTCGTTCAAAATTACCAATAGGCAGGCAAAAGAGCTCAATTCTGCTTAAGCTTGCTGAAGCCATTTCCATCAAGCGCCTGAAACCTGATTTATGCGTCCAGAAAGAAGCGGTTATGAGTGTTTGTTTGCCCTGACTGGTAACTGGATAATTTCACCTCTCTTTCTTCCGAATGAAACGAAATGCTAAAAGTTTCCATTGTGTATGATTATTATTGTTGTTCGGAATAGTGTTTAATATTGCATATATAGTGTATATGTATACATTTTTAGTGTATGAGTACATTGATCGGTTGATTTTGTTTAAACTAAACTCTGTGCAGCAAGTATGTTAAAGTTGTTGTAGTAGATATATATTTAATAATGTCTTTGCCATGTAAGCAGCTGACGAGGAGGCAATGAAATAAACACTGATGGTACCATTTTATTCAGCTAAAACTGTATTTTTTGCTTTGTTGAAATTCATTAAGGGGAATAAATGTATGGAAAGCATTAGAGTTCCATAATAAGATAAGATAAAGGTTTAATAAATGAGTTCTAATCAGGATGGCGTATATAGAAACGAAGGAAAATGTCACAGTTTACGTAAGAATTCAGGAGAAATACAAGAGCTAGCTATAAGGGGGTGTTAGAAAACGGACAAAGAAAATTAGATTGGTAGAAAAAAAACATGGTTGTTTTCCATGAAGGTAGAACTGTTTGTGTATTATTTTCTTTCATTCACGGACTCCAATTTTGTTTATCTGAATGTGTCCAGAGTTTCAGCGATGGAAAGGAGACGAAGACGGTAATGATTCTGGCAAGTGGTTCTTCACTTTGTTATATATATATATATATAGTCTCCTTTTACAGATGAATAAATACACAGATAAAATATTAAAAATTAAAAAGCCCGCATAAATTGAAGCTAATAGAAAAATAATATATGTAATTATAAAGCCGTTCATATAATAAATCGTTTAATTACAAATTATAAATCAGGTTTATAAGCTCTTTTCTGACATTTCTCTAAATAAAGATATAATTATAAAACTTGGTTGGGCACTTGGTAGAGTAAAATTCCATTATAGATAAGCAATAAGAAGACGTAATTTGTCTGAATCGGAGGATTTAATCGAAAATGTGCCACTTTATAGAAGGTATGTAGATGATATCGTAGTCATCAGTGATAAGCCTTGTTGTGCCACCTCAATTTTAAATCGAATGAATGGAGTTCAGAATAGCATATCACTTACATCTGTCTGTAGAAGAGGAAGATAATTGTTTATCTTTCCTAGACATATTGCTTAGTCGACGGCTTGATGGGTCAATAAAAAGATCTATTTATAGAAAACCTACCTGGACGGGACAGTATCTTAATTACCACAGTTTCTGCCCTGTTCGGTACAAAAGAGCATTAGTAAGGTGCCTCTTCAGTAGAATCCGACGAATATGCACTGAAGACACGCTTGATGAAGAAGAAAGAATACTGACTCAAACTCTGGTTGATAACAATTATCCAGACAAGTTCATCAGGAGATATAAAGTAGTCAGAACACCAAGACCCACTCTACAACTCGCCCCTAAGAAAGACGTGTACATCAAGCTACCCTATATAGGACATCAAAGCGGCTTGATAACTAGACAAAGAAAGACTGAACGCTGCTGTTAAAAAGACTTTTATGCATCTAATATCATAATAATAGAGAATGTAAAGCCAATATATCCATCTAAGCACTTCGAACATGCGAAAAATGATGTCACATCCCAGTGTACTTACTAATTTGAATGTACATGTGGACACACATACATAGGGAGGACTCATCGATCTTTGCAGGTAAGGGCTTCAGAGCATATTCCAAAATGGCTCCAGAAACAAATGGAATCATCAGAACCTATTAACGGGGAGAACAGTAGGCCTAGCTCTTCTATTGTGAAACATATTATAGAGACAGGTCATAAAATTGAGGTTAACAGATCTTTTAAACCTATCTATAAAACGTGTTTGGGGTGTATCCTAAAGTTTGTAGAAGCCCTAGCAATTAGAAACTTCAAGCCACCTTTATGCGTTCAAAAACAATTCGTCATCACATTAAACCTTCCTTGGTAAATTTTGTTTTGATACCATAGCAGATGTGCCTCTGCTATTTGGTTTAGTGGTCTTCATTGTTATTTTGACCTTGAATATGTCCTCCTTTTAACTTGACCTAAGTCTATTTTTCTCACCTCTTACCTCTTTATTAATTTCATATATATTCCTATGACAAGTCCGTGTGTAATGGATCGGATTGTTCGAAATGTGTTGCGCAAATACATGGCACAAACGATTCAGACAAATTACGTCTTCTTACTGCTTTATCTAAATAAGGAACTGAAAAGAAATTTTATATTATTCAAAGGGTTAAATACATTCTCCTCTTTATGTTGCTTTTACCTTACAAAACATCATATATATTTGGGAAAAAATTGGATGGTGGCTGGGATAAGCGTTCCTAGAGAGAATGATCTACTTCAATGAGAGGAAATAGATTTATTACTGCAGAGCCTGAAGAAATTATTGAAAACAATTGTACGTTCAAAAAAAAAAATAGAACTGCAGTTAACAGTTTTTCAAAACTGTTGAACGTGATTATAAGGCACAATCAAAAAAGGAATCCAACTCAGATGAAATGCTTATCATTGGATTTCCCCTCGAAAATGTTCACGGTCAAAAAGAATAACACCATAAGTAAATAATATTTGAAAACATCAGACATCAGATAAATTAAAAACGATTTCAATAAATATTTTGTTCAGTTGATAGTAATTAAGATGTGTAAGACTTGATGCATGTCAAAGAATGTTCGGGATGACAAAATTTCAGCTCATGCCATTACTTCTATTGGGCTAGATGCGTATAGCCTAGTGAAGACTCTGTCGTTTCCAGATAAACCAATTTCTCTGCCATATGACAAGCTCCGTGAACTTCTGATAGATCGCTTCCATATAACTACTTTTGAGACACGAGAGAGGGCTCAATTCAACAAACTGGTTCGTGCCCCCAACCAGAAGATTAGAGACTTCATTCTTCAACTTGAAATACAAGCTTGAAAGTGCAAGTTTGCAGATCAGCTGCATACTCAACTACGTGATCGTCTAATTGCTAGCTGGAATCAATATTCCTAAGTTAGAGAAAGAGTTAATTCAGATTCCTTCGTGTACCTTTCAAACTGCCAAAGATTTATGCATTACATATGAAGATGTCAACAGTGAATACTGTGCTCCCACCACGTCAGTATCTGATGTCATGCTGTCCAAAGTCGAAAATATAAGTGTTCATGGAAAGAAATCCGAACTGTCGTCCACATGTAGTGGAATGCAGCGAGAGATCGAAAACATCGAACCGTGTTTTTCCTGTGAAAAGATTCATGTACGAAGCGATGGCCGTTTTCGGGGTGCTATTGTGTCATAAATGTGGTAAAGTTGGACACATCAAGTCAGTTTGTAGAAGTTCGAATACTTATGTTACTCAGAATTCTTATAATTCTCCCAATCTGTCTAGTAAAATGGAGTCAATGTGTCTTTCAACTTTTCAAAATACTCAACCTCATCCAATGAAAACCTTCAATACAAGTTCACCAACTCAAGCGTCAACTGTATCACGTGTTTTCGAAAATGAGGTAGCCGAGTTACAATGTGAACTGTCGAAAACACGAAAAAAGGTGAGTGAAATGGATGTTGGCTGGTTGTCCATTCGTCAACAGCTGACTGAGATGAGAGAGGAACTGATTAAAATGGAGGAATTTCTGCATATGCTGCATAGATTGAGTCAGTTGAATGCAGAGCATACAAGTACCCGTGAAAGTCCTGCTAAACTATTCAAATCTCGAATTCTCAGAAAGCATCTGATGTACATTATTACAGAGGGAATGACTATAGACCTTCTGTTGGAATCATACTACAAAAAATGGGAAATCGACTGGTGAAGATATTCGACATCAGAGATCACTCGGTTCATAACAGACACCTGGACAAAGTGACAATAAATGAAGTAGGTCGTTCCGATTATAGTCCTAATGATTCCGCTACTAATTCTGATTTTGTAGATAATTCAGAAATAAGTCGAGATGAAAGTGATGAGAATAATATCACAGAATCAGTTAGAAGGTCTCAGCTAGTTGCAAGCAAACCGAGACATCATTATAAATACGCAAGGAGATATTTGACGTGTGGCGGATGTGGTGATTGACAATTTCTATCTGTGTATTGTTCAAATACTGACTGTTGATTGTTAATATATTTCTTATATGAATTGAATTGAATAATAATTCTGCCAAATACAAATTCCTGAATTCCTCCCTCTCTGTGTTTTGGTTGAATTCTTGTAATTCGGTCATCTCGAAATACTAATACTACTATTACAAAAATTACATCTGGTTCATCAAATCTTCATTCAACACATGCAATAGGAATAACTCATCATTCGTACGGGAGTTATTGGAATATACTACAACTAATGAAATCAAGCGAGGCAAATAATGGAATTTTTTGAACGAAGTTAGGAACTTGTGTGAGTGGTTACCTTGATATGATTATGAGCGATAATAAATTGTGCTCGAGACGTGATCATCAGTTAATATAACTGCATAACACTGTGTGTGTGACTGATCAGAATAAAATGTTATCTACAATGAGTGAATTTATATATTTTTAACGTATGAACATAAATTCCTTTTTGAAGCGTCTGTACTAGTTTTACGCAAGGAGAAATTTGCTAAATACAGAGGATGTTTACCACCAGAGAAAACGACTTTAGCCAATTTCTTGCAACACAGTTGAGACGCTTTTTATAAGAACAGTATCAGTCGGTTGAGTCGTAAGGCCATACATACCTTGTTGCCCTGCTTACAGCCTCCAAACTCTTACTCAATAAAATGCTGCATTTTTTCGAGAACATGTGAATTAAGAAAAATACTGTAAGATAAGAGGTTGACCTAATGCCAGAAAATCTCAACTTCTTTAAGTAATAAGTCAAAGGAAAACTCTATAATAGAAATCAATAAGATTTGAAACGGTCAACAAAGATTTGAAGATAAAAATTGCTATCAAGATTAATATTATTGTGTTTATTTCTTACTAAAGTTTTGTTTTATGTTACAGGAATCAGTTCACGCAAAGTTCTATTCATTTCAGAATAGTACTAGAATTAGGAGTCTGATTCTTAGAAAAGGGTTCAGTTTATTACCATTTGAATGGGACAATTGGTTAACCTCAGATAGAAAGCCAGTCATATCTGTTACCTTGCAAGATATTCTGAATTTTGCTGTTGACTGAGTGATTTTATTAGACTGAAATGTTCAGCCCCTCAAAATAGAACATAACGGGCATTCTATACACCACTGTCAATCACATTATAGTCAAATGAGAATACAAACTAATTTTTTTATTTTTTATTTATTTTTGATTACAGCTTGATTCCACACCGTATTTTTTTGGTACAAGTATGGAATTTTCAGCGTGGATATCGGTAGCCCAAATTTCGCAGGCCGACCATAGATATCAGGTGTGCTTCGTCGGCGTGGGCTCGAACCCCGGACCATGTGTATGGTCGGCGAGAATCCTAACTACTGTGCCACCGACTATCAATGAGATGCTCACTAACGACTGGCCATATTCAGGTAGACGGTTACCTTGGGTTCTGATGCGAAGTCCTGACCAGTAGGGTGCAGCAGGTCGAAGGTGTGAAGACAAATACTCGCCGAAGACATTGGCTAGCGGTAGTGCTATGTCGTGAATTGAAAGAAGAAGTTAGAATTCATAGACTGGTCATTTGATCGGGTCCCAGTGGCTGATGGATGAATGGTCTACGAGCTCGCCTTGTAACTAGAAAGTCCTGCGTTTAAACCCCGTAGTATGGGTCTGTAGTGTGAAGAGTTCAAAACTAGGCTGACGAAACAACTAGCTGTCCAGTACTCCCTGCAGGTTTTCCAATGGTTCTCTAATCGATGTCAGCTCTTGATGGAATCCCGCAACCAAATGGGCAAGATCCCTACAAACCAATACTTGAAAAATACACTTTATCTTAGGATACAAAATGCCCTGTTCCAAAATGAATAATTCATTATACAGAAGTGTTTATAGATACATTCAGGGACTTGTACGAACTTAGACAGTGTGTCGTGTATAGATCAGTAATTACTAGTCGGTGGCTATCTTGTGGAAGCTAGATAAATTACCTATCCTTAAGCTATGGCTCGCTAGTCTGGGCACACTGAGGACTGGACAGCCTTTGGGTAGTATGACTCTAGCCCTGACATAATAGGTGTGACTCGTTGTCAACCACACAGAACTGTAAGTAATTTATTTAGTGACATTGATCGGAGTCATTGTGTCGATAGGCATTAACTGGTTATCACTTCCTAAGACGTGAAAAACCATCATAGTACTATTCCGATTGGCTAAAGTGTCTAACATTTATGCAGATTAACGACTGATACAGACTATTTGATATGAAACTCCTTAAATTATATAACACATTCACACACACATACACACACATGCAGAATACTTGTTTCAGGTAGTCAGTTAGTCAAGTATTTCAATTAAGAATTAAAGATAGCGAAGAAAAAGGCATCACAGAAAACAATGATAATTTCAGGATTTCATCATGAGCTGACATTAGTTAGAGAACCGTTGGAAAACCCACCAGGGAGTACTGGACAGCTGGTTGTTTCGTCAGCCTAGTTTGGGACTCCTCAGCAGTACACACCCACCACAGCGGTTCGAACCCAGAACCTTCCGGTTACAAGGCGAGCCGTCCCAGTGGCCTAATAGTATACGAGCTCGCCTTGTAACCGGAAGGTTCTGGGTTCGAACCGCTGTGGTGGGTGTGTACTGCTGAGGAGTCCCAAACTAGGCTGACGAAACAACCAGCTGTCCAGTACTCCCTGGTGGGTTTTCCAACGGTTCTCTAACTAATGTCAGCTCATGATGAAATCCTGAAACCAATCAACCAAATCCCTACAAACCAACACTTGAATAACAATGATAATTGTTTAAATTTCTAAAAGTGAGGACAGTTAATCTAGCCAAGAAATCTACCTGGAAAGTGATGCTCCTGTTTTTAGAGCGGAAATTCTACCAGAATAATGGAGTGAGTGATATTGCCTAACAATAACAACAAGTAACATCAAAGTAAGTCATTTGCAGTTGTTATTTATTTATTTCTGAGAGCCCTCAAAATCATCCACAGGCATATGCTCTTGAGAGATTTATGAAACAAATTTTTATGACATATAAAAAATTCCACATGGACTTGTGTTGTGTTTTGTTTAAAGTGGTGTTACAGTCTTCTTTCTGTTTTTCTTTATTATTTCGTGTTTGTTATTAGTGGAAAAAAGACTCATTTCAGCTTCTTCATATTTCTTGAACATTTATTCATTGCCTTAATTGCCAGTTTTGCATGAATTTGAAAGTGTAACTGTAGATGAGAATTTTGAAGTGATCAGGGAAAAAAAAGCTTGAAGGATTACTGGTCATTCTAGGTGAAGCATTAATAGTTAAGCAGATTTACTACCTCTATTTGTGGGAATAGTGGGACATTGAGACTCAAGCTAGTGGCTTGAAGTTTCTCTACCGGTGTTTTTAATTTTACAGGATGGGGTTGGTAGCCTCACGCCCAACTCTTTTCTCTCATTACCAACATTATTTCTGATTTACCGAGGTGACTGGTTTATGCCAGATTGCCTAAATTTCCTAACGTAGAACGTTAAGCGAAACATCTTTCTAGTAACTAGGAAGATGTCGGAGGACCAGGAAAGATCGGTGGAAAAACTCAGCCCGAAGTACTTGATATTAGATGTATTTTCAACCTGTGTGCCGTCAATGATAGTGGGACTATGTGAGCTAACTAGTTGTTGTAGGTCACGTTTTCGTCTGAGAGTGAAATTGACTACCTGACATTTAGATGGATTACGCTTAAGTCCGTTTGAAGAGGACCACTGACTAATTTCCGATAGAAAGTTATTTAATTTGGAACAATCTGACTGAGAGTTGACAGGCATAGAAACAGAGAGGTCATCAGCAAGCATACTTGACAAAAATGGCTACATCAGAATGAGGCAAGTCATGTAAGAAAGAAAAAAGAAAACAGAAAAGGAGAAAGAACAGCACCTTGAGGAAAACCAGCTAAAGTAAGTGAGGTAGTGGAGGACTGACTTTCCATTGTAGACGGTGTACTGCTTTCTATCAGAAAAATAGGAATGCAACCACTTATTTGTCCAGCTCTCAGCCTGTGTTTCAGCAAGCTTACTTAGCAAGAGAGACCTGGGAACAGAGTCGAATGCAGATGTGTAATCAAGGAAGGCACAGCGAACGTATTTAGCTTTTTTATCTAAACCAGAGACTATATTATGATATGGGACAACAGCGGAATCTAATGTACACCCACTGTGTTTATAAGCAAACTGGTTGGAGTCATTGGAAGGCTTTAAAGAGTGTTCAAGATTAAGTAAAATAAGTCTTTCCATAACTTTCAAAAAAGGTGAGGGAGGTAATAGCAATGGGTCTAAACTTAACAGTAGCTCCACTTGTTGATTTAGGCACTGGAAGGATGATCTTGATATTTTTCCATGATTCAGGTATAATACTTTTGGAAAACGATTCATTGAAAATGTCAGTTGATGGGGGACACAAGATGTCAGCACACTTCCTTCAGGACCAAGGGACTGAGTAGGTTTGAGAGAGATTGAAGACACTTGAGGATATCATTCATATTAAAGCATGAGAAGCAGTCATTATTTTCACTATTGGAGTTAGGAATCGTAACATCTGCAGGGATACATATGAAGGATTTATTAAGCATGTCACCATCGACAGAAGTATCATTCATTATTTGCTTACCACCTGTGATTTCCTTTAATAACTTCCATATATTATATGAGGATTTACATGGAAGAAACTTCTGGTTATAGAGAGCACTCAATCTTTGTAATACAGCTTTAGCCGAAGTTTTCATTCTCTTAACACCAGATTTATTTTCCATTTTGTAGAACCTCTCTTTTTCATGGCGAAGTTTTTGAGTTGAGAAGAGGAGTTCGTCAGGCGGGGATCGCATCCCGCACTATCTACATGGTCGGTGAGCGTCCTAACCGTTTTGCCACTGACGCACTAACTGAAATAAGATTAAATAAGCAGGTTGAATGACATAGTCTATTTGACATGGTTGAGTGGAGCTCAACTAAAAATTAAAACTGAACAGAAGTCAAGTTATGTCACAACAGTGGTAACAAGGGATAGAGGTTTATTTAATAAAGGGTGGGGGAAGAAAATATTACACAATTAAGAAACGAATAAACAAGAAAAAGACGAAGCAAAAATTTGGTGTTAAGATAGGTCAGGTCCACTGTAGATTTAATAACTGAACAAACTTCCTCTTATGTATGCAGAGTTCAAGTTTTAATATGTGAATTGCCATTGCTTCTACATTCCGAAGAAGAAGTTTGATTCGCACTCTTTTAGTAGGACTCCCAGTACTCTGTAGATGACTTTGAAGTTACTTTGTGGGTTCGCTTGGTGCTCCGATTCGATCAGATGTTCCAGAAAAGAGCTTCGAGGGAACCTGTATTCTCCTTTATGAAGCCATGAGGGTAAGTGTTCGATAATACGTTTAGACAACAAAAACACTGGGTACAGCCGACATACCTAGCTCCACAGGTGGAGCAGGTGAATTAGTAGATGCATTTTGGTGAGGCCAACACTGGTAGCTTATCCTTCATGTTAATACAAATCACTAAGTTTCGTAGAGGAGTTTAGTCGGATTTCAACCACGAAGGGTATTCTTCAGTGAGTGGGTCAGGCGGTTTCTCGATATGTCTACTGATGAATTTCCACTGAATTGTAGGTTCAGTAAAAGAAGCTTTTTTGGAAGCAGAGAGTGTGGGCAGTTTTGGTGGTTAAGGGTTTCATAGATTTTGTGATGAAACGTTTCAGGTAGTAGTTTTCTAGGAAGATCCTCTTCTCCTCTTGTCTAACTCCTTTTCTATAGCAACAGGGCTGCAAATGCTTCGAACTCTGTGGCTCAGTGAATTGATCAAATTTCATTTTGTATATAGAGGCACCCACCTATGAGAGCTAATAAGCTGTCCCTTCCACATCGGCTTTCTGTAGATGGATCTTTTTGGTGTACCGTCTTGTTCACATCTTGTTAGTTGGATGTTCAGAAAAGGTATTTTTGTGTCGGATTCTTTCCCTAGTGTGAACAGAATCGCTGGATGGCAGTTGTTGAAGAAGTCCAAGGTCTCCAAATCCTCCTCATTGTATGAGATAATGAAAATGTCGTCCACGTATCTCTGGTAAAATCCAAAGTTGTCAATACTTTTCTCTAGTTGTGTATTTTCTAGTTTTGATATGAAAAGATCTGCAAGCGACGGGCCAAGTGGTGAGCCTATAGCCCATACCATCCTTTTGTCGATATATTTCGTTATTGAAAGGGAATCGAATGTTAAGAGGACATCTCAATGGGAGTTCTTTCAAATATTCAGTAGGTATGCTAATGTTCATCTCCTCCGAATCAATATTTTTTATCATTTATAGCATACTGTTTCGGTTAGTGGGACGTTTGTGAAGAATGATACTACACCTACTAGTAAGAAAATGGTTCGATTAGAAATATTGACGTCTTAAAATGGAATTGAAAAAATTCAAGGTATCTCGGAGTAAGTGTCAGGAAATTGGCATTCTGACTGGCTCTAGTAGGTTTACTAGCCATTGAATAGTGCGATGATAAAGTGAATTGGTCATATCGAAAATGGGTGGAAGAGGTATAACTTTCTTGTGCACTTTCGGTCATCCATAAAGTCGGGGATATATTTGAGCCAGACAACCTCAGCGATTATAAGGTTTCAGCGTTGATGAATGATTCAGTTTTTTTAGTTTTCGGAGAGTATCATCTGTTAGTTATTGTTCAACTTGGTCCTTCATGATCTTTTCATTGGTTGGTTTTGTTAAAATTTGGATTCGTCAGAGAGAATGGTCAGCATTTCGCTTATGTAGTCTTTACGAATCATGACTACGATTCCCCCCCCCACCTTTATCAGGGCGTATCCGAATGATATTCTTGTTGTTTATTAACTCCTACAGTTCTTTATAGTATTTTTGATTAACGTAGGCCTCCCATTTTGGTTTGGCATTTATAGGCTTATGGCAGCTGTCAAAGACTGATGATCTGAATTGTTGCAGGTCCTCTTCACATGTTGGTCACGGATCATTTACCAGGTTTTTGAAATGAACCTGGGTTTGAAGCTTCTGGATACTTGATGGTTTCATGGAGAAATTTTTTGACGTAGGTATAGTGCTTCTATTTGAAATGTTGACAGTTTAATGTTTGAGAAAATTAAATAAGTATTTTTCTGGATAGTTTGGGAATGAACTTTCGGTATTACTCATCGACTTCAGTCTCTCAATTAAATTTGTCTTGATCTTATCAATTATTATTTCTGTGTGAATTATTGAACGTATTCTTCGAAGGATAATCGTAGCTCTTGATCGAAATCATAGACTGCATGAACTCATGAGTTGACGTCTCGCCCTAATTCTTCAAGGACACGTGATTAAATGGAGTCAATGTTGTTTTTAGTTTTTGGCGCTTGAGCCTGTTCTGGTATTCAAATGGATTCGACTGCGTCTGAGTGATTTCCAGTACCTTCTCTGGATGGATATTCATGTCAGCCTAAACATTCTCTTCAGAACTGTATATCTGCCTTCGCTACTGCAAGCTTGACGAAGTAATGCAAGAAAACCATCCAGCTCCTTCACGTTTGTTAGTGAAGAGTTACTCTTTTCGTTGATATGACTCAATATGACTATCGATAGCGATAGAATGCTCGCTAAACCACACATGTGGTCCGTGACTAGAACCCCGACCGACGCACTCCTTCAATCTCACTAAGCCGGTAGTAAGGACGGCCAAGAGTGAAAGGCGTTGGTTGGATGTGAGGCTAGCAATCCCACCCCGTAAAAAACAAAAAACCACTGCCACTGAAATCTCAAAGGCTTTAGATTAAGGCCCTATGTGTCCCACTCGTGAATAATAATAAAAAAAACAACTACAATCAAGTAGCAATTCTGTAACTGATAGGATATTTTATTTTATTTTTGGTTTACAGCTTGATTCCACACTGTATTTTCGGTACAAGTATGGAATTTTCAGCATATGTGATATCGGTAGCACAAATCTTTCAGGTCGACCATAGATATCAGGTGTGCTTCGTCGGCAGGGGATCGAACCTCAGACCATGTGGATGGTTGGCGAGAATCCTAACCACTGTGCCACCGATGCAGAACAATCTTCTACTTCATTAAATAATGAGTGTTTTCCATTTGACTGCCGTATACAGTTTCACATAAAAAAATCAGTGTTTCCAGTATAAACGGGATATATATTTAGGTCAACAGATTATAGATGTACAATCACCATTATTCAGTCAACGTAAGTGATTTCTTCAAGTCGTCAAAAATTCACATTGCAAAATGAGATCACTTGAAAATAAAATAAAAGGTAATTTGCGAATTTACTCGACATATTGTTGAAGGGAACTGTAGGTCTGGTATCCGAAAGACTTCAAAGTGAAGTTGGTTATTGGTCTGATAAGACTATTTTTGAGTAATTCTGATAGCCAACTATCAAGAGGGAGGGATTTGAAAGAGGTTACTTCACTTCATTCACTTATCTAGGGGGAGGGAGCATTGTCTCAACTACAGCCAGTCGGAACGGACGAGGATGTCAAATCGAGCGAGAAACACATTCACTCATCAACCTGAAATCAATCTGGAAATCCTCGTCGTTCAGACAGCATCAATAATAAAATTCAGTTGGATTTTCAATACAAACAACGTCAAGTCAGTCAGTTCTTCTATACAGATGAGAAATTTGGCGGGTGGGTGACAAAGAATATTTCCACCAACAGCCTGTTGCAGATGTAACCTTTATGAACCAACAACTGTCTTCACTGGATCTGTAGTGAAGATCAGATCAGATGGCCGGGCCTCAAAGAATCTTCAACAAGGGACTATGGGCACTAACAAACAAAACAAGAACCAGTCACCAACCGACAAATATGCAGTAGAAAGTGGAGATGGAGCTTAGACAAGGGAGCTAAATTTGTTCACTGCACCTTCCTAGATTACACATCTGCTTTCGACTCAGTACCTAGGGATATTTTGTTAAACAAGCTGGCCGAAACTCAAACTGACTGTTGGGTTGTCAGATGGCTGCATTCTTATTTCTCAGGAAGAAAGCAGTACACCGTATGTCAGGGAAAGTCGTCCGCTTCATTGCTTACTGAGGCTGGTGTCCCTCAAGATGCTGTCCTTTCTCCTTTTCTGTTTTCTTTCTTCTTACATGATTTGCCTCACTCTGATGAAATGAACCTTGTTAAGTATGCGGACTATCTAACTGTTTTTCAATGTATGTTAACTCACAGCTTGACTGTGCTAAGATGAACAGTTTTCTATCAGGAGTTAGCAAATGGTCTTCGTCTAACAGCCTTAACCTAAATCCTTCCAAATGTCAGACTGTTAATTTCAGTTTCCGATGTAAACGAAAGTTAAATGAAGCTGTTGGTTCTTATGACCCTTGCAAAATTGATGATAGCGATATGGAAATCAAATCTGAAGGTAAGTATGTTGGATTAATTCTTTTTTCTGACCTATCCAGGTCTCCTCATGTCTTAGCGATTTCTAAAAGAATATTTCGTCTGACTTTTTACATTAAGAAGTTAAGGCTCTCAGACATAAACCAACCCTCCTCTTACAGTTTGTCAACTCGCGTATTTTACCTATTCTTCTTTACTGTTCACCCTTATTCTTTCCTGGATTGCTTAAAAAAAGACTATGTCATACTTCGTAGAACTCTGAAGACTGTCAATCAGTAGGACGAGTGGTATCCCATTGGGCCATATCGTTGACATTGTCACTGATGAACACTTGATGTTATGCAACGAATTTGCTAAAGGAATTTTGTCAGACTGTGAGCATCCACTCTACCCGCAGCTCCAACCTTGTGTCTCCTCCTCAGGTAAAACAAGGAGTCTTTTCAGAAGAATTTACGCACGTATGGCTAAGTATAAAAATTCCACTATACCATATTTGGCACGTACTTTATGTGATGAAATTGGTGTCAGGCATGAACTAACTAACCTTCTTTGCACTACTAGATAAACCATTTCCTCCACCTTCGCGACATCAGCCTTTATTGTTATTGTACTTCTTATATTTATAATCCTCTCAACTTTTTGTTTTTATTTATTTATTTTTCATAATTGTGAACATCGTTTAAGCTGTGTTCCACTGTTAATCTTGTCTTTTCCCTCACTATACTACATCAGCAGAACATTAGATTCAGTATTCTATAGTAACATGCTAAAATTTTCAAAATGAATCGACAATACTGTTTGAAACAAACTCACTATTATTATTATTATTATTAATATTTAATGATCTCAAGTTGACTTTATATCGTAAGCGTGGACAAATTCCTCTGGTTACTTTTGTTTTAATTTTTAATTTTATTTATATTTTAAGTAAATCAGATGCAAGGTGTTGTGACAAATGCTGAGAATTCCATTCTGTATTATAAGTACTATGTTTGGAATAAAGTAAAATAAATTATTTAAAAAAATTATTATTAATTAAATTGTTGTTTCAACAACAAGCACTTACTCAACACACTGGATCCTTATTCGTCTCACTTTCATTTTTCACTTTTTTTTGCATTCCAGATGGAACACAAGGTTTTAAGCCTTGAAGTTTCAGTAGTGCTGACGTCGACTTTACGGAGTGAGGTTGCTAGCTGCATGCCCAACCTTCTCCCTTTATCGGACTTACCACCACTTAAGCAAAGTTCAGTAGTGCGTCAGTAAGCAATCGAACCGGGAAAACGAGCATGGTTGACGAACATTGTATCAGTGAATCATCGACGTATTCGTTTGCAACACGAATATGATTTTTCAAAACTGAACCAAGTCCTGATAATTTAATGACCAAAGGCCATACTTAAAGACCAACTTAAAGAATTACAAAGAAATCATGGTATTATCTATCATTAGCCGACGTAAGGAAACCGGAAGGGTTATTTAGATGAAATGCCCAAAAATATGTCGATAAAGTAGCTATTCTTCGTAACTAAACCGAAGTTAGGACAAACAAAATGAAATTATCTAAAAATCAAGTGGTAGGTGCTTTTTCAGAATAATATGATTGACAAGTGAATGATTTCCTCAGACTTTTATGATCCTATGAAAAAGAGAAGACGTTCAGTGAAGAGACTCTTTGCGGCGGCGAATTCATTCACATAGCTGTACAATCTCATTTAAATATAAAATTATTTGTGCATGTGTGTGTGTGTACATGAGGTATGTCACGTTTAGATAATTGATCAGGTAATAAAAGAATGATCTAATATAGAAACAAGGTTAATTGGACAGCAACTAAAGTAAGATTGAGTTAGTAAGTTAGATGACGTAATATAATTGACTAAAATGTTTCAACTTAGGTCAGGTTAGCAACAGAGGTAATTACAGGTAGAGACTAAGTAGAAGTGGGGTAGATAATAATGCCATTTAAATTAGAACTGAAATTGAGCAATTAAGTTGGATGACGTAACATAAATGAATGACTAGAAATTGAGCGTTGGTCAGGTCAATAGCAATGGTAGTGAGGTGTAGAAATTAAATCGGGTGGGGGTAGAGAACAAGAGAGTTGAAAATGCAAAATATTACAATTGAGAAGACAAAATAATACTAATGAAGAGACAGAAAAAAAGATTAGGTAGAATTTACTTGTCGGGTAATAAGATAGATTACGTCCATTGTAAGTGTAGTGATTGAACGAACTTCTTCTGTATGCAGAGTTCTGGGCTTAGCAAGTGAATCGCCATTGCTTCTGCAGTTTGAAGAAGTCTGATTCGTACACCTCTAGGAAGACTACTTCTTACTCTGTAGACTACTTTGAAGTTTGTTTGGGGTGTAGCTTGGTGTCCGGATTCTATCAGATGTTCTAAAATGGAGCTGCGGGGACATCGTTTCTCTCTTTTGTAAAACCATGTTGGTAAGTGTTTGGTGATACGTTTGGAAAGCGAACGCTGGGTACGGTCGACATACCTGACTCCACAATAGCAGGTGAATTGATAAATACACATTGATGAGGCCAACAGTGGTAGCTTATCCTTCACGTTCACACGAATCATAGGTTTTGTGGAGAAAGTTAGTCGTAGTTCAGCTGCGAAGAAGGTCTTCTTGAGTGAGTGCGACAGTCGATTTTTTAGTATTTCCGCAGATATATCTCCATTGAATTGAAGGTTCATGTGAAGTGGTTTCTTCGGGACGCTAAGCATAGGCGGCCTTTGTGGTCTAGGATTCATAGATTTTGCAATAAATCGTTCTGGGTAACAATTCTCGACGAGGATTCTCTTGAGATTGTCCAGTTCATCTTCTACGGTGTCCGGGGTACAAATTCTGCGAACTCTGTAGCTGAGTGAACGGATCACGTTTCGTTTGGTGTATAGGGGTACCCAACTTTGTCAGTTAATAAGCTGTCCGTTCCATGTTGACTTTCTGTAGATAGATCTTTTCAGTGTTTCATCCTGTTCTCGTCTTGTTAGTTGGACGTCAAGAAAGGATATTTTGGAGTTGGACTCTTTCTGCAGTGTGAACTGAATTGCGGGGTGGCAGTTGTTAAACGACTTCAGGATGTCGTCTAGATTCTCTTCATTGTTGACGATAATGAAAGTGTCGTCGACGTATCTCTTGTAGATTCCTAAAGTATCAATCATTTTCTTCATGCATGTGTTTTCTAGTTTTGCCGTGAAGAAATCTGCAAGTAATGGGCCTAGTGCTGAGCCCATAGCTATACCATCCTTTTGGCGATATATTTCATTGTTGAAAGAGAATTAAACATTCAGGGTACCCCTCAGAAGAAGTTCTTTAAGACGCTCAGTGGGTATATCGATGTTTATTCCTTTGGAATGAATAAGTTCGCATATATGATCCTATCCAACCCAATTGGCTCCATGAACCCACTTTAATAGGCAATATACCGAAAATTTATGTGAAGCGCTGTATATCTCCTTCTGAACAACAGCTTCATCGGCAAATGATATATGAAGTTTTAGATAAGTGTACTTCATAGTGTAGTCTACACTAAACATGTATGAGAAGGCCAATAAAAGCTCCTCTCAGTTAAACCATCCTGTAGAGAGAACGCTGAGAGAGAACCACATCAAAATCATCCACATATTCTACAAATCCTCTATTTTTATTTCAGACATACCTTTTACTAACAGTTATTTCCTACATAATTCTTGATATGCTCAGATTGTGTTATTCACGTGAATATGATCCACAAGAAATGTTGTCTCTGGATATGGTCTAAAAACTGTAACCCAAAAAAGAAGAATGACTTGACTTAACTTTTAGTCATAATCTTCAAAATTCAATAGGCGCACCAAAACTTAGACCACCCACGTTGAATTACGTCATACAAAAGTTTTTTTTAATCTCTTTCCAATTTTACAGTACACCTTTAACGTTCGCTGATTGCAATTCCAATGAACTGGAGAAAATGTGTACACTCTTCAGCATGTACTTCTTTAGTCTTTCTATGGTATGACTGTAAATCACTAGAAAAAATGAAAACAAATGAAGTGAACACTCTAAGTACCAGAAACCAAGAGTAAAATCTACCTGGCATCCAATATTACGAATATCTCATTCACATAAAACACTTCCGACTGGGATTAGAATTTAAACTGATTTCACCGCCACAGACCCTATGAACTTCGTGAGTATATGGAGTGGTTAGGTTGAAGAAGGAGACCTAGTACACATGTAATATTCCCTGAATATGTTCTTAGGTTTTCTATAGAATCTACTAAGCGGTGATGGTTTTCAATCTTTTGCTACTGGATAGGGCCCCAGTATAACAACAGAAGACAAGGGCCGGAAACAGATCCTCTTATTACGGAAATCAACACGTATTTATATATATTTCCTGTACATTATTATAGCTTATGCACGTAAACAAACGCAGTCTTCTGATTGGTTGTTTCTCGGGAGTTATTCAGACAAACGCAGTCTTCTGATTGGTTGTTTTCGAGATTTTTCGGAAAGTGGAGCCATCTATATGGGAATGATATTTGCTCACGTTTAAGTGTGCTGTGATTGGCTGTTGAATCAGTTTTGCTCATATTTTCTCACGGCCAATATTAGTGACCTAGACATTGACGTAGATTAATGTCTACCAATTGGCTAGCAGCCTGCTCTCACCACACCAGTAGCTAATGAATGATCTACGAGCAGGCCTTGTAACCAGAAAGTCTAGGGTTTCAACCCCGATCGGTGCGTGCTGATGAAGAGTGCCAAACTAGTCTGACGAAACAACTAGCTGTCCAATACTCCCATGCAGGTTTTCCAAATGGTTCTTTAACCGATGTCATCTCTTGATGAAAATCTCCAACTAATAAAAAATAGGACTTCAGACTTTACGCTTTAAGTTAAAATATCAGTGGTGGTGTTTTGGTTTTACTGAGTGAGTGTGCGCTAATCTTACACCCAGCCTATACTCTTTCTTCTGACTTACTACCCCTGGCAAGTGGATTACGTATTGGTGAAGAAGTGCGTCAGCCAGCAAGTGAACCCGGACTTTCTTCGTGATTGATCAGCTTTCTACCAGTGAACCACCGATAGACATTATATCCCCCGCCCCCCCCCAGACGAATACAATTATTAACAAGCTGCACACGAATGGATATTTGTCACAGGTATATAAAATTTTCGATAAAACAGCCAACATTTTAGGACCCCAGAAACCGGGGAATAGTTAGTTATTGTGTTTTATCACTTCATTTGATAATTTCTTTCATCATTAGATAAGTTTATCTGATATATTAGATAAACACAGTGACACAGTACTAATAACTACTGTATGACATTTTGAGCAAAATGTCTTGTTCTTAAATGCGTGACTTCAGCCTACTCATACTTACTTTTACCTTTTTTTTGATTACAGCTTGATTCCACACTGTATTTTTTTGGTACAAGTATGGAATTTTCAGCATGGATATCGGTAGCCCAAATTTTTCAGGCCGACCATAGATATCAGGCGTGCTTCGTCGGCAGGGGATCGAACCTCAGACCATGTGGATGGTCGGCGAGAGTCCTAACCACTGTGCCACCGACTGAATATCATAAATATCTTCAACTTTTACTAGTATTGTAGTTAAGAATGGCTGTTTCACTCGACTACGAATTGTCACCTAGGCTAAGGCAGTTCATTATCTGTCAGAAATTAACTGAAAAAGACGTCTTTTCATCTCTGCAAGTGTGACACCGAAATTTTATACATAAGGAGGTTTGGAAATGGATACTCCTACCTGTAAACATATATATATATATATATATACAAACACAGAGTCATAATGGTCTACATTTCGGTTAAGGTGAACTCAATGAATTAAAACAATTAGTCCCTTTGATAAATATAAGAATAAAATTTGTGCACTGTGTGTGGTAGAGTGTAATTCCATTATGGGTAAATTTTGTTTCGATAAAGTCTCACAGTGTTATACAGTAATATTTATTGATGACCACCTTTCGAGCACAATTTATTACTGCTCATAATCATATCAGAGTACTCACACAGCATTTTAACTTCATTTATATAGTTCCATTATTTTCCATTTAATTTTCGCTTGATTTGATTGGTAGTAGTATTTTCCATATTTCGGGTATGAGTGATGAATCATTCCTATTGCATGTGTTGGATGTAGACTCGATGAACCAGCCAGGATTCAGTGATCAACCTCTCTCTCCACCTACCTAGATCACTTTTTAAGATTTTAACCCTATCCCACCCTATTGTGTGGTTGTTTGTTAATGCGTGAAGTGTAATTGCTGAGCTTTTTCCTAAATTACTTATCTTTTCGAGGTCAACCATTCTTACCTTAGCTAAATTCTTATGTTCTGACAATCTGAATACCACTGACCTACTAGTTTGACCTATGTAGTTGACCTCACAATCATTACAGGATATTTTGTAAATTATATTATTTTGTCTAATTGGGTCAACTGGGTCCTTTAACCTACGCAGCTTGTCCGAGCTGAGTGAGTTTGTAGGTTTAAATGCCACCCTAATTCCTGCCTTATTTAGAATCCAACATAGAGTCTCAGATGTCCCCTCTTTATATGGTATAACTGTAGATGACTTATATTCTCTCTTATTTATGCTATTATTACTAGTTTCACAATTATTTTTATTTTTCGTCTGGCCTTTATCGATCTCCCTTATAAATTTTAAATGATAGTTATTTAATTATATATGTCCAAACCAAGTTCACTTTTAACGTTTTGAAAAAATTTGGGCACTGGGTATATGGTATTCATTATAATCAAGGTTTTTGTATTTCCCAATGAATGAAAAACAAAACGATGTTGTTTTTAATGACGTCTCGCTATTTAACGCTGCTAATAGTTTTCTCAAAGTATTATTAAACCGGAATTCACAAAATCTCAGCACATATATAACAAAGAGTTAGGGGGTGAGAAAATATAGTCTTAGTTCAACTTAAAAGGATATATTGAAAGTCAAAATAACAATGAAGATCACTCAAACCAAATATCAAAGGTGATAGTAGTATATCCGTTATTATATCAAAACAAAGTTTACTAACTTGATCATCGTTCGTTAGTCTGCGGTCATTTTTGGTTGTCAAGTTGGTGAATTGGTAAAGATAACAAAATCAAGTGTAGATTGTTGGATTTGATCAGTGTGTAGAATTATGAGAGTAGTGTGTGTTTACATAGTGAACTTGCTTATCACATTTGTGTTGATTTTTCCACTTCATGGGGGAGGGGGATGTTGTAGCCGGGTCAGATTCTGTTTTAGTCCATCATTCCAATTCAGGCGATTTGGATTCTACTTGATATGATGTGCTTCTGATATTAGACGTTCTTTGTGGTTTCTGAACTGGCTACAACATCCCCCTCCCCCATGAAGTGGAAAAATCAACACAAATGTGATAAGCAAGTTCACTATGTAAACACACACTACTTTCACAATTCTACACACTGATCAAATCCAACAATCTACACTTGATTTTGTTATCTTTACCAATTCACCAACTTGACAACGAAAAATGACTCCAGACTAACGAAAGATGATCAAGTTAGTAAACTTTGTTTTGATATAATAACAGATATACTATCACCTTTGATATTTGGTTTGAACGATTTTCATTGTTATTTTGACTTTCAATTATCCTTTTAAGTTGAACTAAGACTATATTTTTCTCACCCCCTAACTCTTTGTTATATATATGCTGAGATTTTGTGAATTCCGGTTTATAAATACTTTGAGAAAACTATTAGCAGCGTTAAATAGCGAGACGTCATTGAAAACAACATCGTTTTGTTTTTCATTCATTGGGAAATACAAAAACCTTTATTATAATAGATAGTTATTTAACACCAACGCCTCTTCTGTATGTTTTTCATTTCATCATTTAGGTATTTTTTGTGCTACTTTAATGCCACTGCTCGGTTTGTTAGACAATTAACTAGGTCTGCCTTAACAGTTAACAGATGAGATGAATTGAAGTCTAAATATCTATTGGCAGAATGCGTTGGTTTTCTATAAACACTAGTGTGTAGTTCGCCTTCTTCTATTCTTTTTATCGTACAATTTAACATCACAGCTAATTCTCCTTGTTCATTTTCTGATTCAAATGTGGATTTTATTCCCTCCACTAGTAGTGAGTTTATATGTGTGTCAAGAGGCTAGAGAGAGAGAGAGAGAGAGATGTTCTGTTTTTTTAACACTGTGTGTGAAAGTGTCATCCACATATCTCCACCATATTTTTTGCAGTAGAATTAAACGTATTAAAAGCCATATTTTCCCAGCTGTCCATCAATATGTATATATATATATCTGTTACGATAGGGGATATTGGTGATGATATCATTGGTACACCTTCTGTTTGTCTATATATTATTATGCCTTGGAATTTAAAGGTAATAGTCCCTTTGATAAATTTGAATAAGGCGATATCAAAATTTCATTGGCTAGTAATAAAATAATTTTCTTCTCTGCCTATTATCCACATCTGTTATTCATGACGGGTAAGTAGAGAGTGAGACAGAGTGAATAAGGCAAAGGATTACAAATAATCATATTTTTATTCAACTGGTCACTTTGCATCTGCAGAAATATAAATATATGGTAAATAATTTGAATAATTTGAATCATCAGTGTAACAGTATTAATGATGCTTCAAGGTAATTATTAATTCAAATCCCCTCACAGTCTCTATAATACACAATACATTGTTTAGACAGCATTTCTCCTATGCATATGTCAAACTTTCGAATAAACAAAGGTAATTATAATTTTTTGTGTGATGCTTTAATTTTTACGTGTTATGAAATGTTTGATAGAAGTAGAGGAATTTTTAAAAAACACAGTGAGATTACCTTTAAGAATTGGTATTAACTTTAGTAGAATACACTGTAAAATTA
Organism: Trichobilharzia regenti; assembly: GCA_944472135.2. Lineage (NCBI taxonomy): Eukaryota > Metazoa > Platyhelminthes > Trematoda > Strigeidida > Schistosomatidae > Trichobilharzia > Trichobilharzia regenti. The sequence continues at coordinate 6,879,349 of OX235270.1, forward strand.
GGAAAAATTATCACTTTTTATATTTGTTATAGTATTATGAATCATAAGTTATGCATGTCTCATTATTATTATTTATCCTTTAATTCCTAGAGGAACATAGGGCTTCACCTGCCCACCACCATTGCCTTCTCTTTTCTGCCAACCTCTTTCACCCCACTCCACGCGTCTGCCCACATGCTTTCATCTCCTCCTCTTCACATGACCTCCTCCAAGTCACCCTCACCCTTACACTGACGACCAACACGCCACCCGCTTCCCTTTCAGCCGGGTTCCACTCCACCAATGGCTTGTCTACTGATGTCACCCACTTGATGGTTTCCTTTCTCAGAGTATGGCCAGCCAATCCATCTCCATTTCTTCCTGCAGATTTGTTTCACAATCGGTTCCTACTGTGTTGGTTGGTTGGTTCGCACATTGCCCGAGATCCCTCCCTGTTTCTGATCTTTTCTGGCTAGCCGGCCATCTGATCCTCAGCGGAGTATTGAGCGAAGACAACTAGCTGTTAATTAAGGTCTGGAGTTTGTCTGAGATGCTCTTTATGACGCGAAGTGCAAGTCTCTGATCCATCCGTATAGTGAGTAGCACTGACTGACTTCACATTGGAGTTGGAAGAAAATCCGGATGTTATTTTTGATTCTGAGTAGTGATGTTGACCTCCACATAGACTTAAGAGTAATGATGAATGCTTGTCTTGCTTTTCCGATTCCAGCTTTGATATCCTCGTCAGTTGGATTCGCCTGTAGTTGAAACGATGCTTCCCAGGTAGTTAGGTAAAGGAGGTTGTTTCTCTCAGATTCCTCCCATTTATACTGGCTGTTTGTTGACCAGGAATCTTCATCACCTACCTCTGTTTTATCTATGTTCACTTGAAGGAAGTCCTATCCTCTCTGGATGCTTCTTCTGTCTCCAAATTGTTGCTTTTCATTTGCATATCTTCTAGTTTGTGGGAAATCAGACATTTATCATCGCGGGCGAAGTCCAGATCCTCCAAGTCTCTTTTTGTATGAGTCCATTTTATGCCTGTTTCCTCATTGGCCGCCACTGTCTGTCGCATTATCCAATCTACTGAGATCAGGAAATCATTGGTGATAGTAGGCAGCCAGCTTGTCTCACTCCCGTCCTCACTTCGAAGTCTTACGTAAGTTTCCTGTTGTGGATTACTTGGAATGCAGCATTGTCGTATAATTGTTGGATGAGATGTATAATTGTCGATGGGACCCCACAGTAGTAGCGAAGTAGTTCCCAAATCACCTCTCGATCGACGCTGCGTTGTCGAAGGCCTTTTCATATCGATGAAGTTGAGTGAGATAGAGAGGTGACTGCCATTTCAAGCTTTGTTCAATGATGATCCGCAGAGTGGCGATTTGATTAATACATGACTTGTTTCTCCTGAATCCGGCCTGTTCCGGTCGAAATTTTTCATCCAGGTTGGCTTGTTTGATTCTCTCCAGGATGATCAAGGGGCTTAGTATTTTGCTTGGTATGGACAGGAGCATAATTCCGCGCCAGTTTTTACATTGACTTAAGTCTGCTTTCTTTGGTAGTTTGAATAAGTCTCATGAGACCTACTATCTAGTTACGTAAAAAGTCAACCAAAGACTTGAAAGTCAGCCCTAAGCTAAAAATTGAATTATTGAGTGAAAAGATGAAATTTTTTTATTGGACTGTTCAAGTGTTTCTTATCGTCGTACAATAAAACGTTTTATCAGTGTTATTCTTCAAAAGATTTAACTCTTTGAACAACAACATATGGATTTTCATGGCTAAAAATGATAGCCGAGAAATCTAGAAATCAGAATATACGTGGACTGGAAGTGTGAGTATTTGTGAGTAGCTGTTTACGATATTCTAGCTCGATAAGGAAAACTCCCCATATTGAAATCACAACAAGATTTTCAGCGAACAATTGTGGTTTCGGTAACTTCTTCTTCTTCAGGCTCAACAGTTATAAATCCATGAATAATGGAGCACATATAGCCAGCCAATAAAGGCAAATGAAAATAATATCAGAAACTGTATTGGGGTGGTGCATGTGTAAGTTGAGATGATAGTCCATTAGTTAGCATAGTCAATTTAATGTGTATAGGGGATGTATAGTCAGTCAGGAAAAATGTGATGAAGTGTGAATGAACAATTGGATGATAATATAGTGCTGTTTTATAGTTTTGACTATTGCCTGTTTATATTTTTCTTCGGATTAAGATTTTCATGACGCCTGAATTTGTCACTGTTGACAGCGTTCGGATTAATTAAACTGTAAAGCTGAAGACAGTATAAGTTAGAATGACGTTTCTCTCTCTCTCTCTTTCTCTCAATCACTTTCACGAAAGAAACCACATATGCAATAACTTGATAAATGTGCATGAGAACAGTAATCAGACTTCAGATTTACTGGTTGAGGATAGAAGGCTTAGAGCCTATGTTAATCCTTTTCTAGTAAATTTCTGTGCTTGTCCAAACCCCTCTTGAACGAATCAGTTGAGGCTGCAGACGCTACCACTTCTTCTGGGAGTCGGTTCCAAGAGTTTATGACTCGATGTGAGAACCAGTACTCAACAGCAATATGATTTCTTGACTTCTTGGCTTTTGAACTCTCCTGCTATGTCCTCTAAGGTGTTCTGACCTGGTGGGAAGGAAAAGAGAGAATAGATCAGGTTCGTAGTCATTATTTAGAATTTTAAACATTGTGATTAAATCTCCTCTCTGTCTACGGTATGACAGTGAGAAGAGATTTAAACTGTCTTGTCTTTCCTCGTATGATAAGTTAGCTATGCCATGAACCATACGTGTTGCCTTCCTTTGAACACTTTCTAGAGTGTGTGAGTCCCCTTTTAGACAAGGACTGGAGGTCTGGATGCAGTTTTTCAGTCTTGACCTAACCAGAGATGTGTATGAGGAGGTGAACATATCTCTGGTAATTCTTGTAAAGGCTCTGCGAATTGCCCATAAGGACCTGAAACTACATGCAGCCACCGCGCGACAGTGTGCTGTAGTTTTTAAGCCGTGGTTAACTATGACACCTAATTCCAAGTGAGTCTGAACTGGTGGAAGTGTTATTCCATCTAATTCATAGGAGCTTGTGCTTGCTTGTCCAGTGCGCATGGTTGCACATTTTGCCACATTGATCGGGAGAATCCGTTTAACGGACCACTCTGACAATTTGTTGAGGTCCTCTTGGAACGTGGACGTATCACTGTTGCCCTTCAGCTCTCTCCAAATTTTTAAGTCATCTGCGTATAGAACCACAGGGGAGTCAGTGAGCAGAGGTAACTCACTGATATACAGAATAAAAGGAGAGGCCCGGGTACCGTGCCTTGTAGCACTCCGCTACGTACTGCTGTCCAAGAAGAGAGTTTTGAGTTGATCCTAACCCTCTGCCTCCTATCTATGAGGAATTTCCTGAGCCAGTTTAGTAACCTGCCTTTGATACCAAGACTTTCCAATTTCATGAGTAGTCTTTTGTGATGTACTTTATCAAAGGCTTTACTGAAGTCGATGAAGACGACGTCAAAGGCGAGTCTTCTGTTGTCCTTTGATTTGACCCAGCTTTCTCTTGCAGTGAGGAGATTTGACAGGCATGAGAGGTTCTTTTGGAAGCCATGCTGTGCTGTAGATAACAAGCTGCTATTTTCCAGATACGCCATGATGCTTTTCTTGATAATTCTTTCCAGTGTCTTGATTAAAGTCCTGGTGAGACTGATAGGTCTGTAATTTGAAGGGCTTTGTCCGAGAAATATTGGTAGGACCTTGTCTATGACTGGGCGACAGATTATTATGTCAATTCGTGTCATGTCACTTCTACTACACTCATATCCCAAAAATATGAAAATTCACTAGCTTTAAACTAGTATTTACCACCACAGGTATAAAATTTTCAGAAGTTGAATTAACAGAAACACAAGTTAACGCTTATGGCTACATCATTTTTACAGATTCGTCTCAGAAGCCTGAAATTTACTAAAGTGCATGATGGAGAAACTTGTGACAGTTTGAATTGACATCCCTCTTTTCAAAAAAAAAACTTAAAAACTTGTCAACAACCTTTGATAATCAATCATTAGTTAAATTTATCGACTAATCTAGGTCGCGCTTTTGATGTTTTGTTACAAAGTTTGCAATGTATGTCGTTCAACTATTTAATGGGCAGGGGTTCGCATGCGAAAAAACTGTCAAAATTTAAATTAGATGCATGTAACACATGCATGCAGTTATGATAGAGAAGATTTGTAGCTCAGGTGGATGATTTTGATGTGGTTGTGTTCTCTGAGCTGGATGGTTGATTGGCGAAGCTTTCATCACCCTACTGGGTGACATCTTCAGCGCATACTTCAATTAAATGAAGAGAGCTTTTAGAATTCTCCACGAGTTTATTAATCATACTCTCCTGGTGACCTAGGACGTGATTGGTTGTTTTTGTGTGTTTTCATACCTTCTAGGCTACTTGTATTGGAACTGATTGTTTCTTTGGCTTGAATTTTGACCCTTAAAATGTGCGTGAAGTTTATTTCTTATCGGTTGATAAATTTTGTCTATTTCTATGTGTCTATTGATTGATGATTCACTGGAATGTCAGCCAAGCTTCTAAAAATTCTCTAGCATTCTTGTTGTTCCCTCTGTCTAATATTTGAACGTTGTCCCAGTCGAATTGGTGTCCGTGGTTGTCTGTGTGTAGTGATATGAGGGAGTGGATATCATATCTTTTGACGGCTAGCCTGTGATCTTGGATACGAAGACGAAAGGGATGTCCACTTTGGTCATTGTAGTGTTTTTCGCGGTTGTTACAATTTATTCTGTAGATGATGTTGTTTTTATCTTCTTTCGCTGTTGAGTCTGTCTTTTGGTTGACATAGGATTGAGTGCAGCGACTTTGTTGGTTTGTGTACGACGTCACTTCCTCATCAAGGTTTGAAGAGTCTTGTAGTGATTTCTGAGATATCCTTTATGTATGGTAGGGAGACTTTCTTTGTGCTTTCCTTGGTGGCTTTTGGATTGATAGGTTGACTTGGGGATATATGTCTTTTCATGAAGTTACGTGGATATCCATTCTTTTGGAAGACGTCCATGAGATATTTTTCTTCAATTTTCCTTAAGATGAGAGTGCTGCAATGAGTCTTTGCCCTCTTGAATAGTGTTTGTATGCAATTCCTTTTGTGTGTGTTATTGGATTGTTGCTGTTGTAATTCAGGATTTGGTCTGTGTGAGTTGATTTTCTATAAACTTGAGTTTCTAATTCCCCTGTGGTTGTTCGCCTGACTAAGATGTCCAAAAATGGATGCATGCAATCAATTAGGCTGAATTAAGAAAGAGCCTCATGCTCACAGACTAACAAAAATTCACTTGTAATAAGGTTTCTTATTTTTAAAATAATGATTAGAAATAATCGATACCTTTGTTTGAAATGTAAAAAAAAAACATCAGCGAAAAAGGGTTACGCACACTGTTGCTGTTTATCTACTTTAGTAATCCCTTTTTTTAGGATTTTACTGCTTCATTCTTCACCTCTTCTGAAGTGTTACAGTTAGTGTGTAGTCAAACCTTCACATTTTAATAGTAATAATACTGACAGCTTTATTCCAAACAGTATTTGTGGTACAGGTATGGAATTTTCAGCGTGGATTACAATATATTCCATCTAATTACCTCATAAATTTTATAAGATTTTTGAAATCAAAAAGGGGAAAAAATAAATAAAAAACCAACGCCAAAAAAAGATAAATAAAAATTTAAGAAAAACAGCGTAGCGTTTAACATTTCAAACAGTGCACCACAGGATATGAAATATAAAGTTGATGTGTGGCAGAAGATGAGAACAACAGTGTAACAGTGTAGTAATGAGGAAAGGAAAACAAAAACTAGTGGGACTGACTATTTGTTAGAGTGACGCAGTAAGTTTATCGTGTCATACCTAACGGATTTCTCATCACATAACCGCTGTGTCACATATGGTGTTGTGGAGTTTTTGTATTTGGTAGTCCTAGCATATAGCCAGCCAGCCTCCTATAGCTGCTTCTAGTTCTACCAGATGTCCCAGATGCAAGGAGACAGATGCGTATAGAGAGGATTCTCGGGGTCTGACAATATTGTATTCTCTAGTTTCTTACATGACATAATATGTCTATCCACAATAGTGTTAACCAGTTGGTTTAACGATATCCTACTTGCCCTACTGTCTGACGGCTTTTAGTGCCTGCCCTTGTCAGGAAAGCAAAGCAAAGCAAAGTCTTTCTTAAGTAGTCCAGTCCAGGAAAGATTAATGGGGAGCAGTAAATGGGGGATGGGTAGAATACAAGAATTGACAAACTGAGAAAGCAAAGACTGCTTTATGCCAGACTGCCTAAATTTCCTAACGTAGAACGTTAAGCGAAACATCTTTCTAGTAACTAGGAAGATGTGGGAGGACCAGGAAAGATCGGTGGAAAAACTCAGCCCGAGGTACTTGATATTAGATGTATTTTCAACCTGTGTGCCGTCAATGATAGTGGGGCCATGTGAGCTAACTAGTTGTTGTAGGTCACGTTTTCGTCTGAGAGTGAAATTGACTACCTGACATTTAGACGGATTAAACTTAAGACCATTTGAAGAGGACCACTGACTAATTTCCGACAGAAAGTTATTTAATTTGGAACAATCTGACTGAGAGTTGACAGGCATAGAAACAGAGAGGTCATCAGCAAGCATACTTAACGTGTATCAGCAAGCTTACTTAGCAAGAGAGATCTGGGAACAGAGTCAAATGCAGATGTGTAATCAAGGAAGGCACAGCGAACGTATTTAGCTCCTTTATCTAAACTAGAGACTATATTATGATATAGGACAACAGCGGAATCTAATGTACACCCACTGTGTTTATAAGCAAACTGGTTGGAGTCATTGGAAGGCTTTAAAGAGTGTTCAAGATTAAGTAAAATAAGTCTTTCCATAACTTTCAAAAAAGGTGAGGGAGGTAATAGCAATGGGTTTAAACTTAACAGTAGCTCCACTTGTTGATTTAGGCACTGGAAGGATCTTGATATTTTTCCATGATTCAGGTATAACACTATTGGAAAACGATTCATTGAAAATGTCAGTTGATGGGGGACACAAGATGTCAGCACACTTCCTAAGGATAACAGCAGGAACACCATCAGGACATTTTTCAGTATTCACCAGTTATTTAAATGCAGAGCCCATAATATGAGTATGACTTTATTGTTATGGTTATTATTTGTTACTACTCTTGTGAGCTCCCGCTGGAGTACAGGATGTCAGAAGTATATTTGTCATTTCATCCTGTCCTCTGCAGTCATTTCTAAAATACAGCACTACTACTACGCATAGGCTTTCTTCACCTCTTCCTCCCCCTCCTCCTCCTCCTCCTCACACAGTCTTCCCCATGTCACCTTCTGCATCATCAAGCCACACACACATTCATCGTTTCCCATTCTGGTGTAACAACAGAAGACAAGGGCTGGCAACAGATCGTTTTATTACGAAAATCAACACGTATTTATATATATTTTATGTGCATTAATAAGGCTTATGCAAGCAGAAAAAGGCAGTCTTCTGATTGGTTGTTTCTCGGAAGTTAAGCAGACAAACACAGTCTTATGATTGGTTGTTTTCGATATTTCTCGGAAAGTAGAGCCATCTATCTGCGAATCATATTTGTCCACATTTAAGTTTACTGTGATTGGTTGTTGAAACAGCCTTGTTCATATTTTCTCACGGCCCATATTAGTGACCTAGACATTAACGTAGATTAGTGTCAACCAATCGGCTAGCAGCCTGCTCTCACCACACTGGTTGCACTCAGCGACCTCCTTAGTCTGTGTGTCCCATCTACCTCCATTTTTTTTATCTGCATATTTGTTGAACAGTCATTAGTTTCCAGAGTTCGTTGTTGTTGTTCACTTTTTCTGACCGACCGTCTGACCTTCAATAATGAGTCAGAGAAGGTGTAGAAGACGTTAATGGAAGTCTTCAGTGGGTTATTGAAAAAATTGCTTTTTTTGGGAGGTGTGCGCTAAAAATCTCTGAACCATATAGAAGTGCTGACTTCGATTTTTCAGTAAAAAAATTTTCTGATTCAGTATGACTGGCAAAAATTTATTTCTTTTATTTATTTTTTTGTTGTTGTTATTTTTATATTGCCGAACACACTTCTTAAAACTCATGTGATATCTTTAAACGCCTGCCTATCTTACAATGCTATAAAATATGCGCTGCGATTGTACACAGTACTTGAATTGCATTTTCTTCTTGTGAAAATAAACGCCATTGATGCATTTGTGATCAGTTTTTGATTGATGGTGGCAATCAGTTCGATTCATTCACAAAATTATTCTTAAAATATATCTTCAAGGGTTTTAATTTTACTGTGTTCCAAGCGGGTATTCAGATATACTAGGTCTTTGGGAAGTTTCAGTGGTAGTGGTGCTTTTTTATTTTTAGGACTTGAGGCTTAGCGGGATGGACTTACCACCGGCTAGTAGAGATTTCGGAGTACGTCAGCCTGGAACCGAATCCCAGACCATGTGCATGTTTGGTGTGTATTCTGCCAGTGAACCATCTTCGCAAGTCAGTATATCTATCTAAGGAACCTATTTAAGACGCCCCCATCTCCCGCTTTATCATGGTAAATTTTGGACAAGATTCGGGGGAGACGAAAATTTATCGCTAAAGAAAAGATGCTTATTTAAAATGTAGGCTCAGTAATTTTTTTCATTCATTTGCTTTCTGAACGGATCATGGGGTTTTCTAGCTTCGAACTTTGAAGTCCGATCATCAATCCGATTATTTACAGACTGGCTGGTCTGACGCCCGACCTTCACCCTTTCCTGGCTTACTACCAGCCGGTAAACTAAGTGTAGTTTTTATACGAGTGCTTTGTACAGTTAATCGAAATCGAACTATGCACGTAACTGGCATGGCATTTTTTTCTTCAATGAATCAGTGACGAACACACACACACAAGCACTTTTAACAGTGAATTTGTTCAAAACGAAATAAAAGCGCACATGGCCGTTTGAAATAGGCTTAAATATGGCATGCTTTCATTCTGTCAAAAGTATTTATTTATTATTTTTATTGCTCCCTTGGGTTCCTAGTGGAACATAGGGCTTCAACTACACTTCTCCCTTCACTTGCCACTTCCGTCTTCCTTCTGCTGTACTTTTCACCTCCATCCATGCATGTTAGTCCATACTCTTTCAACTCCTCCTACTGACACGATCTCCTCCTCCATGTCACCCTTGCTTGCACTGACATCCCACTCGCCGCTTGCTTCCCTTTCGGCCTGGTTCCACTCGAGTAATGAATGGCCTGACGCGCGCGCGATTTCACCCAGCGGCCTTCCTCCTCAGCGAGTGTCCAATCCATCTCCATTTTCTCCTGCATATTTGTTGTTGTTGGGCGATTGGTTCTTCTTTTGTTTGTTTGTTTGTTCCCATAGTTCCTTGTTGGTGATTCTTACCAGCCCGGCTATCTGATCTTCAGTATAGAGCGTATACATTTAGGTACTGTTCACTGTGATTACACATGGAATGACTTGCACTGCTAACGGAATTCATAATATCTCCCCGAATGATTGTCTCTATACCCCGTAGGTTGATGAAGTACACTGAAACTCTCTTGTTAGAAGAGCATGTGATTCCTATTTCGTTTTAGTTTAAGATTATTAAGTGGTGTGCATTCATGAAGCTGCCTTCTATTGAAGTGAAAAACCAATTTGACTTGGGGTCAATAATGATCATAAACTTTGTCCAATTCAATAGCCAGTAGTAGGACCTGAAAAGAGTGAGGAATATTCTAGTATAGTATAGTCAATACCACTATAGGTGTTTTTCAAATACCTTTCGATCTGTTAGGATCAATGAAATCACAGTTTCACTAAAGGTGCATAAATTCTATCTAATAAGCATACAAATATAATAACGAGAAAATAGAATATCAAATGAAATTAAGGAAATTTCCACCAGAAAATTGAAGATCATTGGAACCTTGATATGGTCAAGGTAAGGATAGTGTTTGAACCAGTTCCTTTTTGAATACATAAGTAAGGTTTTGTTAATGTGGATCCCAACAGCCTCAACAGTATGTAGTAGACGAACTCTTAAGGTGAAGTTAAGATTAGTTGGTACACGGTAAATGACTTTGAAAGCCTCTTTAACATCAATCTTGTGTTCTGTATCCACAAGATGAGATAGAAGAGAGCTTGTGACTGGATTTTGTTTGTTCTTTACTTAACCAACCACACAGGGTGATGTTTGGAAACTGGACGAGAGAAACGCCTAATTGTATGGCCTTGGTGTAACTGGTTCCACAGAAGCAGTCAAATTGGTAGTTACACATAAAAAGAGGCGACATTTTAGCCAGTTTATCTCTTACTCTCGAACGCTGAATAGGGGGTGGTTTTGAAAACACACAGCAATAATTCAGTAGCACTGAATGCTCTTGCTACCGCATTTCTAAGGCGTTGTGTGTTATTATCCCGCAGATGTCATCCCTGAGGGACCGAATTTGTAAGAATAAGGCCTTTTTCCCGAACTGTTGGTACCTTGGGCTGCCTTGATTTTTTATTCATATCCTTATCGGTGAAATCTTGTGGATAACCGTTTTCACTCAGTAACTGTTTGTGCGTCGGTGGCACAGAGGTTAGGAGTCTCATCAACCATGCACATGGTCCGAGGTTCGATCCCCTGCCGACGAAGCACACCTGATATCTACGGTCGGCCTGAAAAATTTGGGCGACCGATATCCATGCTGAAAATTCCATACTTGTACCAAAAATACAGTGTGGAATCAAGCTGTAATCAAAAATAAATAAAATAAAATATATCAAGTTCTTCATTAAGACATTCATCAGAGCAGACTGCTCTTTCTATGTGGACCAAGCGTTTGTATTTTAAAGCTGAAAAAATGAGTCTGCTGACCAGTTGATGTAGGTTTTCCTTATACACACTTCTTCTTAGTGTTCCCTTCCTCTTTATGGTTTTATAGGGTGTTATTCCATGGTAAAACTTGATACCTAATATCCTCACAACGGAATGAGAATTGACTTTAAACACCTACACTATTTCATTTCTTATTCGTTGTAGTCTATTAAAGAATTTGCGATTGTCAACAGTCATTCACTTCAGTATTGTTGTTGTTGTTGTTTTTAGGTATCAGACCGCTGATAAAAATTTCCAGCGCATCCCTGCTGAAAAAAAGCTGAGATGTGTTTTACTTTGTAACAACAGAAGACAAGGGCCGGAAACAGATCCTCTTATTACGGAAATCAACACGTATTTATATATATTTCCTGTACATTAGTATAGCTTATGCACGTAGACAAACGCAGGCTTCTGATTGGTTGTTTTCGAGATTTCTCGGAAAGTGGAGCCATCTCTATGGGAATGATATTTGCCCACGTTTAAGTGTGCTGTGATTGGTTGCTGAATCAGCCTTGTTCATATTTTCTCACGGCCAATATTAGTGACTTAGACATTGAAGTAGATTAATGTCTACCAATTGGCTAGCAGCCTGCTTTCACCACAACTTCCCAAGTCTAATGAGAAATTTTTCTTTTTTCAGATGACACAGCTGAACAACATGAAGAAAAATGGGCTGCTGGTGACTGGTCTGAGAAAGAAAAGACGACTGTCAGAAAACTGCATACCTCTGAATCACAGAGTGAACAAAACAATTCAAATAACAATGACAACAACTCTGATGATGAGGATCAGAATAGAGAGGAATGGAATAATCAGTTTGATTTCTTTTTATCGATATTGGGCTATGCAGTTGATTTAGCAAATGTTTGGCGATTCCCATATGTTTGTTTTACAAATGGTGGAGGTAAGCACTGATATAACTTTACCTATATAGCACTGACATACCTGATAAAGTGGGATAACAGTTTTGTTGCATAGAACCAGTGAGACCCAAGCTTATTATAATTCTGAATTAAATCTCAGTAATTCTGAAATAATTCTAGCATCCTATAGAGAGTAAATTCTGAATTTGTTCTGAAATGGATTGTTTAATGCCACAGACTAGAATTAAGTGCTAGTTTTCAGCATAACTAGCGCCTATTCAGGACCGTATTCTTTTTTTAAGCATTGTCAGGAGTAGATCAGAATCTATCGGGTTTGCTTATCAGCTTTATTTCAGCCCTTTCAGATCATTTTTAGCACTGACTAGCATTACACTTTAGAACGAAAAAACTTCTAATTACTATGATCACCTATGTCCTACGCCGGTGCAATTCATTTAGTTTACAGAAAGAAATCAGTTTTTATAATTGAATCTTTTGTATTTGTAAGCTGTAGTATAATGTCACTAAGCCGAGTTAGTACTACTCAAAGGGTTCACTTCGTTAATAATTGGTAAGACAGTATTGCATCTCTCCTAAATGTTGAATTCAATGAATAATGATGAATACGCAGATGGACTATCGGGGAACACTTTACAAGTAGATATTTTTATTTAGTCTATAGAATGCCTAAATTCACAGTGAAAAACATTTTTATTTTCTAGGGTGTACATGAATAATAAGTCATTGTAGACCCAGAACTCAAAAAAAAACTTCAACAGTATTGTTTTGAAATAATAATAATTTTACCTAGATGGTTCATGTATAATTTTAATGGTTTCTTTCAAACTCTTGTCAGTGGACGGTTTCAGCAGTTAGGAAACAAGTTAAAATCATCTACTGTCCTCTGTTCAAAGCCCCTTAGCCGAGTGGAGTACCATTTGCTAGCCTGGAAAACAAACACCTGCGTACAACTGATGATGAGAATACGTCATATAATAACTCTGAGGTGTCAGACTGTGACTTATGTACTAGATAATAAAAATATAAATCTGCATGGAGGTTAACAGTTTAGTTAGTAGAACGCCATACTGGCAATTTGAAGAGCAGCAGTTCAAAGCTTATCGTGCTCCAGGTTTTCACTTTATCTGCAATCACCGCATATCACTTGAATATATACAAACTTTAGTTCGAACAGCCGTACACACATCTCTTACTTATCTTATTTCAAGACCAATTACGAGCTGACTTCAGTAAGAGGACTAAATGAAAATCAGATAGAAGTAGTGAAAGTTTTAATTTGTTCTTGTTCAGGACTCTTCAGCAGTAAAAATGCATAATTCACTGAGGACCGAAAACCTAGGTCCTTCAGGTTAAAAAAAAGGTGAACGTGTATAATATTGACCTACTGGTATGAAATCTAGTGACTCATCAGTTCTACCTTCTGCCAAATTGGCGATTATATAGCCCGACTGCATGCTAAAATTAATCAGCGAGTAATTGTCCTTACACGTAACTTGGGGAACTGTCCTACTTCTCAAAAGAACCCAGACAAACTCTATCTACTGTAGTGAACACTAGACTAATTTTCAAGTTACGTCTTATAGAGGTATTAAGATATTACGATGGGGCAACAACAAGAAATCAGCATTTTACCTGAATGAAGATTTCATCGAAAAAGTGTGTCCATGAGTGTTGTATCCCGCCGCCATTAAGCTAAACGTATTAAACCTGGATGTCACAAAATGATCATCATTAAGTAGACAAGATACTTTATTTAGATCCAGCTAGGTTTATTAACACGTTTCCATTGAAAAAAAATACTAGAAACAACGAAAAATAATTCATTCATTTCTCTGAGCAACAGAATTTTGAAGCAGAGGCATCTTCTTTACTGGATTCAGACCATTGATGAGGGTTTCTGTTGTAGAACACCAACTGTAGAACACCTTCGGATTACCTACTGTTACGCCTACTGTCGTATTTTTCTATAGTCCTGAAATAATTCCTCTACACTCTGCTGAATTGCAGTTTTGAAGAAAGCAAATTATTTTCAAGGTTGTAAGTGATAATAAAACTTTTTTTCTGGTTTTTTCTGCCTAACAGACTTTAATGTCACTGTGAAAAAAACACACAAAAAAGATGAGACAAGCGGATCCCTTCCCTATTTTGAAACAAAATTTTTTGCATAGAATTTATAAACTGAAAACTCTCTAGGTGCTTTAGATAATGGCCAACAGAGGAGCGCATAAGACAGGTTTTTGTTTCTCAACGTTGATTCGTAACCTGAATATGCTTACACTACAATCTAGGCGTTTCAGTCAAGACTTGAACTAATTAGCTAACAATCCTAGTGCAACAAAAGTAATAACCAGACAATTAGGATAAAACAGCCGCGACCAGCGTTAATTTCCTTAAAGTTATAAAATGAGATGACTTTTTAGTTTCTGTATCAGGGAAACAAAACTCATATTCACTAGGGTGACTGACGAACATTTGGCTGACAAGTTTAGAATGTTGTTATGAAACAAGCACTTGCAACTACCACATATTAAATCATTACCAAATATATATATATATATATATATATATATATATATATATATAACTATGCGCTGACAATTATTACATCTCATCCAACAGTTATACAACAGTGCTGCATGCCAAGTAATCCAAAATGGGGAACATACGGAATAATTCGAAGTGACGACGCGAGTGAGGTAAGCTGACTGCCTAGTATCACCAATGATTTTCCTGATCGCAGGAGATTGGATAATGCGACAGACAGTAGCGGGCAGTGAGGAAACAGGCATAAAATGGACTCACACAAAAAATAACTTGGAGGATCTGGACTTCGCCCACGATGATATATGTCTGATTTCCCAAAAACTGGAAGATATGCAAGTGAAAAGGAACAAGTTGGAGATAGAAGAAGCATCCAGAGAAGATAGGACTTCCTTCAAGTGAACATAGATAAAACAGAGGTAGATGATGAAGATTCCTGGCCAACACCAACACCAACAACAGCCACAACAACAACAGACAACAATCAGCCAGCCAGTATAAATGGGAGGAACCTGAAAGAAACAACCTCCTTCACCCACCCACCTGGGAAGCATCGTTTCAACTACAGGCGAATCCAACTGATGAGGATATCAAAGCAGTGAGGAGCGGAAAAGCAAGACAGGCCTTCATTACTCTCGTCAAGTCTGTGTGCAGGAGGTCAACATCACCACCCAGAATCAAAAATAACATCCGGATTTTCTTCCAACTCCAATGTGAAGTCAGTCAGTGCTACTCACTATACGGATGGATCAGAGACTTGCACTGAGCGTCATAAAGAGCATCTCAAACAAACTCCAGACCTTCATTAACAGCTAGTTGTCTTCACTCAATACTCCGCTGAAGATGAGATGGCCGGCTGGCCAGAAAAGATCAGAAACAGGGAGGGATCTCTGTCAATGAGCGAACCAACCAACCAACCAACACAGCAGGAACCGATTGTGAAACAAATAGTCAGGAGGATGGATGGAGGTGGATTGGATTGGCTGGCCATACTCTGAGAAAGGAAACCATCAAGTGAGTGACATCACTGGACAAGCCATTGGTGGAGTGGAACCCGGCTGAAAGGGAAGCGGGTGGCGAGTTGGTGGTCAGTGGAAGGGTGAGGGTGACTTGGAGGAGGTCATGTGAAGAGGAGGAGATGAAAGCATGTGGGCAGACGCGTGGAGTGGGGTGAAAGAGGTTGTCAGAAAAGAGAAGGCAATGGGGATGGGCAGGTGAAGCCCTATTTTCTTCTAGGAATTAAAGGATATAATAATAATACAGTGATTGTTTTTCTTCCAATCTACTCCTAAATTACCGCTTAAATATGGCAAAACAATTTTTTTATATCATGAGGAAGAAATCCAAAGACCTCAATAAAGACATTTCAATCAAGTAACTTTTAGTACTTTATAATTTTATGTTTCAAGGATATAAACACGCTCACAGCAAATAATTCATTAGTCTGAAACAGGCATATCTGTCAAAACAATTCCGAAAGAATGCTCTGTAACTCGGACTATCACTGTAACAACAGAAGACATGGACCGGAAACAGGTCCTCTTATTACGGAAATCAACACGTATTTATATATATTTCCTGTACATTAGTATAGCTTATGCACGTAGACAAACGCAGTCTTCTGATTGGTTGTTTCTCGGGAGTTACGGAGACAAACGCAGGCTTCTGATTGGTTGTTTTCGAGATTTCTCGGAAAGTGGAGCCATCTCTATGGGAATGATATTCGCCCACGTTTAAGTGTGCTGTGATTGGTTGTTGAATCAGCCTTGTTCATGTTTTCTCACGGCCAATATTAGTGACTTAGACATTGAAGTAGATTAATGTCTACCAATTGGCTAGCAGCCTGCTTTCACCACATCATGTGTGTGGCTGTTCAAAAGCAGATAGCAGTTCAATATTATTTGGCTGATGGTTAACACTTTGACGTTCGGAACGATGGATGCTGCATTTAAGCCTCAAAAGGAATACTGTGGATGCAAGTACATCCAGTTGAAGAGCCGAGCCCTGAGTGGGTTAAGATAAGCATTCTAAATTATACAACTAGCAAACAACAAACATATAGACAACATATTAAACCTCAAACACCGTCGAAGCATCTGTACTAGCACCCAACATATCATCAAAAGACGCAGAGAATTTCGGTTCAGCCCGACCAATTAAAACCTCTCCCAGTTTACTAGTTACCTAGCTAGCTTTCCATCTGGTCCTAAGACCTAAAACAGAGGAAAGGCTGGGCATGGGACCAACAATCCTACGACAGAAAATCAATCAAGTAGTTATAAAAACTCCTCACCACAACAAAAATACAAGAAACAAACTTATTCTTCGGGGGAGATTGAATGATGCGTGCTTGTAAAAGTCTTCAAAAAGCCAGTTAGCCGATGTTTTTCTTTTCTTTTATTGAAAGCAAAAATAACTCTGGGAACGTGGAATGTCCGTAGGATTTTCGAAGCTAAAAAAGGCTGCCCAGGTTGCCAAAGGAATGAGAAGATACGGCAGGGAAGTTCTAGGAATATGTAGAAGCAGGTGAAACGTGGATGTGGACTGTTCAAACTGTTAACTGGAGAGTCAGTGACCTACTCCAGTCACCTGGACGACAACTTGGAGCACACCGAGGGAGCAGTTAAGTCTCTTATGCAGTGTCAAGCAGCCTACCCCGGGATTTTGACAATAAGGTCCAACTCAAAAGGAAGGAAAGGTACAATTATCCAAACATCGCTAAACAAGAGAAGAAGAAGGGAGATTTCTATAGAAAGGTACAAACAACAACGGATGAGATTCCGAAGGTAGCTGCCAACTCTAATCAACTGAAGACTAGATGGCGAGAAAGAATTGGCGACCAGGATATCTGGTAACCAACCAACCAACCAAACAAGAGTCACTTGTCCAATAAAGATGTCGCTAAAAATGGAGATGGATTGAACAGACGCTGAGGAAATTGTCGAATAGCTTCGCATGTCGCGCCACTGCCCGATTGGAACCCAAATAAGAAACAACGAGTTGAGTGTCCGAAGGTGGGTGGCATGGAGAAGATTGTCTGAGGAGGAGATGGCAGACGTGGAATCAGCTAAAGAGGAATGTATATAGAACAGAGTGGAATGGAGAATCGTTGTTGAAGTTCTATGTTCCATTAGAAGCCTAAAGGAATAACGATAATGTGATGATCAATTTAAGGGGGATGCAAAAACAGCCTGCATAATTAACGTGTAACACATTTTAGAATTTGTATCAAGTAATAGTTGAACTTTGATGAAAGTAAGTGTATTACTCGTACAAATAAATAATCAGCAGAATATACCAAAATTCATTGAAATATGAGTTCGATGCTGTACAATTCATTGCTTTTTTAATCACACATTATTTATTCTTATCACCTTCTTTTTTCTCTTTCTTTTATTTTAGGGGCGTTTCTGATTCCCTACTTCATTGTGATGGTTTGCAGTGCAACACCAATGTTCTACTTGGAATTAATTTTAGGACAGAAGCATCGTCGTGGAGCTATTTCTCTTTGGGATATATGTCCAATTTTTCGAGGTGATGTTTACGATTTAAAACATTAGTAATACTTAATGCTTCAATGTCTTTATCTACACACATGAAGGGAACTTTAGATAGTGTTTCAAACAATAAGCTGTTTGAATTCATGTCGATATTGTTCAAAGCTTATTATCCCTTTCACTTCCATTCAACTTGAAAATGACCATTTCAGAATTAAATATGACATTTGAGTTAACCATTTCTATTCAAGTGTTGGTTTGTAGGGATTTGGTTGATTGGTTTCAGGATTTCATCATGAGCTGACATTAGTTGGAGAACCATTGGGAAACCAGCACTGGAGTACTGGACAGCTGTTTCATCCTAGTTTGGGACTCTTCAGCAGTACGCGCCCATCGGGATTCGAACCCAGGACCTTTCAGTTACAAGGTGAGCTCGTATAACATTAAGCCACTGGGACCCAATCCAATGGTTCTCGAATTCTAACTCCTGCCAATTCACGACATAGTGCGACCGCTAGCCAATGTCTTTGGCGAGTATTTGTCCTCACACCCGACCAGCTGCACCCTACTGGTCACGACTTCCCACTGGAACCCAGGTAACTACCTACCTGAATAGGGCCAGTCGCCAGTGAGCATCTCATTGGTATTCAAGTGTTGGTTTGTAGGGATTTGGTTGATTGGTTTCAGGATTTCATCATGAGCTGACATTAGTTAGAGAACCACTGGGTTCGAATCCCGGTGGGCGCGTACTGCTGGAGAGTCCCAAACTAGGACGAAACAGATGTCCAGTACTCTCAGGTTTTCTAATGGTTCTTTAACCATTTCTTGTTGTAAAAGACAATTAACTCTCTTTACTTTTAAGAATAGGAGATAGCAAAAATAATACTTGCACATTAATAAGTTACAGAGTGTAGTGCAATCGTGGCTAGAATAATAATGTATTTTCAGCTCCAGAAAACTTGGAATCAGGTGCCGATTTTTAATCTGAAACGTTTTGTTATATACACTTCACAGAACACACTTTCCAGTATGTGAATAAAAACTATGGATTTAGCCCATTTAGTTTATCTAATGAACAACGTGTTATATATATTAGCACAGTGGTGTTGGAATAAAGTCCTTATTTGAACACCGACCTACATTTGGAACGTTTTTAATTGGTTCCACTGTACATCTGCCACATTGTCAATCAAAACTAAAAATAAACCTAATAAATGTTGACAGGTGAATCAGGAAGCTTCTCCTTGAAGGTAAACTGGTTTATCAGAAACTAGTATGAACAGATATCTTTTGACGGCAAGTAGTGAATAGAACCGCTATTTTATCACGAATAAAGACTTACTTTATTATTATTATTATGATATCCTTTAATTCCTAGAAGAAAATAAAGCTTCAGCTGCCCATCTCCATTGCCTTCTCTTTTCTGCCAACCTCTTTCACCCCACTCCACGAGTCTGCCCACATGCTTTCATCTCCTCCTCTTCACATGACCTCCTCCATGTCACCCTCACCCTTCCACTGACCACCAACTCGCCACCCGCTTCCCTTTCAGCCTGGTTCCACTCCACCAATGGCTTGTCTAGTCATGTCACTCACTTGATGGTTTCCTTTCTCAGAGTATGGCCAGCCAATCCATCTCCATCCATCTTCCTGACTATTTGTTTCACAATCGGTTCCTACTGTGTTGGTTGGTTGGTTGGTTCGCTCATTGACAGAGATCCCTCCCTGTTTCTGATCTTTTCTGGCCATCCGGCCATCTCATCTTCAGCGGAGTATTGAGTGAAGACAACTAGCTGTTAATGAAGGTCTGGAGTTTGTTTGAGATGCTCTTTATGACGCTCAGTGCAAGTCTCTGATCCATCCGTATAGTGAGTAGCACTGACTGACTTCACATTGGAGTTGGAAGAAAATCCGGATGTTATTTTTGATTCTGAGTAGTGATGTTGACCTCCTGCACACAGACTTGACGAGAGTAATGAAGGCCTGTCTTGCTTTTCCGCTCCTCACTGCTTTGATATCCTCATCAGTTGGATTCGCCTGTAGTTAAAACGACGCTTCCCAGGTGGGTGGGTGTGTGGGTTGGTGGGTGAAGGAGGTTGTTTCTTTCAGGTTCCTCCCATTTATACTGGCTGGTTGATTGTTGTCTGTTGTTGTTGTGGCTGTTGTTGGTGTTGGTGTTGGCCAGGAATCTTCATCACCTACCTCTGTTTTATCTATGTTCACTTGAAAGAAGTCCTATCTTTTCTGGATGCATCTTCTGTGTCCAACTTGTTTCTTTTCACTTGCATATCTTCCAGTTTTTGGGAAATCAGACACATATCATCGTGGGCGAAGTCCAGATCTTGCAAGTTCTTTTTTGTCAGTCCATTTTATGCCTGACTTACTTTATGCTACGAGAATATTAATTGTTTAGTTGCATTTGAATTGGGTTCACCTCTCATAACAGATATAAAAGTAATACTACGAACAACTACTACAGACATCACAATCATATCATCACGTCAAGGCTTTGATAGGATTATGTGCAGTGAATTGCGTTCAGAACGCTACCTAACAAATAATACTGTAACAACAGAAGACAAGGGCCGGAAACAGATCCTCTTATTACGGAAATCAACACGTATTTATATATATTTCCTGTACATTAGTATAGCTTATGCACGTAGACAAACGCAGTCTTCTGATTGGTTGTTTCTCGGGAGTTACGGAGACAAACGCAGGTTTCTGATTGGTTGTTTTCGAGATTTCTCGGGAAGTGGAGCCATCTCTATGGGAATGATATTTGCCCACGTTTAAGTGTGCTGTGATTGATTGTTGAATCAGCCTTGTTCATATTTTCTCATGGCCAATATTAGTGACTTAGACATTGACGTAGATTAATATCTACCAATTAGCTAGCAGCCTGCTCCCACCACAATACTACAGCACTGTGTGGAATTAGAATCGTGGATTTGTAGTTGAGAGGACAATAAGATCACTGCGTAACTTGCAAAAACTACTTGATCAAAAGTTTCGTAGTTAACAGGGTACTGGCATTAGCAGTAATATCCCAAATATATCCACATATTTTTAAGCGCAATTACAGTGAATTATTAGACAATACTGTGTTGTCCCTGCTCTCATTTACCAAACTTTTGTTCATGTTCTCTGAGATTCTTTGATTACTGGGATATCTAAATATTTTCCTTCATTTCCGTTTTCAAGTGGAAAAATTCTGTGCTCCTGAAAATATAAATGGATTCCCGCCTCCAAGATAAACTCTTCACCATTCTTTCTCTGTCACTATTACATATCCCCATTAACTCAGACTACTTTGTACTAGCCAATCCACTCACCTGACACCTTTTGTAACCTTGAACTGACTTACTTGTCAATTTTCCTACCCCATACTCTACAATTCTATTATGATTAATCACCACCATCGTCTCCCATTTTACAATATTTTCTAATCGATTTCAGCCTAGCACGTTAATATATGTGTAAAACTTGGGCACTATGGTATTAAGTAATTCCATATTAGTCTGATTATTAAATGTATCACACAGTGAAACAGTATAAGTATTTACTGGATGACGTTTCGAACACAATTTATTGCTGTTCATAATCATATCAACTGTGATCACACGATTTTGAAATTTTAGTTTTATAGTTTTCTTTGTCTTCTCCTATTTATCGTAATGGTAGTAGAATTTTCCATATATCTGGGACAGGTGTTGAACCATTTCTATTACATGTATTTGCACTTGATTCGATAAACAAAGCTTCTGTTATCAATCTCTCCCTATACCCTGTGACATTGGATTTTAAAACTGTCATCCTATCCCATCCTATTGTATGGTTGTGTGTAACTGCATGTAGTGCTTGCGATAGCTGCTGAACTATTCTCTAGATTTCTTATCCTATTTGGGTCAACTAATCTTGATTTAACTAGGTTTTTATGTTCGGCTAGTCTGACTCACTGACCCTGTTCTACTACTTTGACCTATGTATTTGACCTCACAATCATTGCAGGGTATTAGATAAACTAAATTGTTTTGTTTTAATGGCTCCACAGGATTGATCCCTTAACCGACAAAGCTTGTTTCTAATTGAGTTTGTGGGTTTGAATGCCACTTTTATTCCTGCCTTGTTAAGAATTATGCTTAAGGCTTCCAAGGTTCCTTCCTTGTATGGAATTACTACTGATGATTTAGATTCCTTATTGTTGGTGTCGTCATTAATATTATTATTATCGCTATTATTATTACCATTATTATTATTATGGAAAATTCTACTACCATTACGATAAATAGGAGAAGACAAAGAAAACTATAAAACTCAAGTTTCAAAATCGTGTGATCAAAATTGTGATATGATTATGAACAGCAATAAATTGTGTTCGAAACGTCATCCAGTCAATACTAATACTGTTTCACTGTGTGATATATCTAATAAACAAACTAATATGGAATTCAACCTAGCACGGCGTTTGTCACACAAATGCGACTATTTATTTTGACACCCCATCACTGCTAATCTGTTATTCTACGTTGAGAAAAGTGTATCCGCCGTCGCATACCTGGCTATCTTTATTGTAACGACCACAAATATTATATAATATAATTGTAAGAACCTGAATATAGGAGAAATTATATTCCTAAATGTTCGGTACGTCAATCAGACAATTCTGTGTTACATAAGATCAATTATAGAACTCTCTTAAGATTTTCGGTGATGACTGACAGTTTCGCAGTTTAAATTTAATGTAATCAACGTCAAATTCACTAAGCTACCATCATACAACGTTAATCAACGGTTGGCCGCGCTTCTGAACTGCCGGATATCGTAAAACTCAATGAGGAGGTAAATGGATAAAATTTTAAAAAAATACAGAAAGATAACATGAAGGCGTCAGTGATTCACTCTTATAAATAATGCTAGCGGTTTTCGGCTAAAGCACTTATAAACACCGCCTGAACCGATTAAATAAGAAGATTGGCCAGCAAAGCCAGCAAACTCACTCCATACATCTGTCTCAACCCCAGTGTGTGAATTAGATTTTAAAGCTCAACTTTGAAGGCTTCAGCCTCACTGTTGTGAAAGTAAAGGGATTTTAAAAATAAAAAGCGTAAAAAAAACTGAAAGGCGTGCAAAAATCAAATTTAAGATCATCATATATTAATGGAAATTACCTGATTTCAGTAGTGTAGTGGAGGAGAGGAGACAGGAAATTCATTTTTTTTTTAACCAAGGTTCGACTTCAATTTCTGAATAAATAAACAAGTTCTGCAGTGTACAGATGAAAAACAAAAGCGTTTTTTGGAAAATTCAGGTAAAACATTGAGATTAATATAGAACCTACTTAAATTGCTAAAGACATGTAACTCTATGAAACCAGCCACTAGTCGCAGCTTGTATATTTCAGGCTCCACTACGTAACTGCTGACATTTACTCAAGTTAATTAATTAGATGCCGCATATATCTCAAGGTGTTCTTCTGACGGTTTTTTTAAGCATTTCACAATTTGACATTGCATACGTCTGCCAGTAAACGCTGATTGACCTGAACGACGAAGTCTTCTTGTACGCTAAATTCGCTATTTTGATATCTATTCTTCACAGGGACTAATAATAACATATGTGATTATAAAGTTTCTTGATTTTGGTACCATTATGTTATTAGTTCAAATGTATTTACTTTCTTTATACTTCTTTCATAGGTGTCGGCATAGCTCAAGTAATAATATCCTATGTAGTTGCATTCTATTACAATACTATATCCGCCTGGTCATTATACTTTCTGTTAGCGTCAATAACTGATATTCTACCGTGGACTTATTGTGATCAAAGAAGAGGGAATAGTCCGAACTGTGTAAATTTTTCGTATTTACACAATCTATCGATGTCTGATACCTCTGGTGGGAATGATATACTACACTTACAAAACTACAGTCTTGCTTCAACCGAATACTTTGAGTAAGACTACAGTTTGTATCACTTTGCTGTTAAAACTGGAAACATACGTAATTAACACATATACGCTTAAAACTTGAGCACTCTGTGATAGTGTGTAATTCCATATTAATTTGTTTATTAGATGGATATATCACACAGTCAATAAAAAAGATAATGCTTTGGACGCAAATTGTTGTTCCTATAATCATATCAGTTACGATCAAACAGCTTCGAGACTGAAGTTTTATAGTTTTTTTTTATTCTCTCCTATTTGTCATAGTGTAACAACAGAAGACAAGGACCGGATACAGATCCTCTTATTACCGAAATCAACACGTATTTATATATATTTCCTGTACATTAGTATAGCTTATGCACGTAGACAAACGCAGTCTTCTGATTAGTTGTTTCTCGGGAGTTAATCAGACAAACGCAGCCTTCTGATTGGTTGTTTTCGAGATTTCTCGGAAAGTGGAGCCATCTATATGGGAATGATATTTGCCCACGTTTAAGTGTGCTGTGATTGGTTGTTGAATCAGCCTTGTTCATATTTTCTCATGGTCAATATTAGTGACTTAGACACTGACGTAGATTAATGTCTACCAATTGGCTAGCAGTCTGCTCTCACCACAAAAGTACAGTTTAAACATTATAAATTATTTAAACTAATCCCAGAGTGTTTAAGAAGAAAATCAAAAGGAGACCTGTTTTCTGAACGTTTCGCTGTGTAAGCCACCACAGCTTCTTCAGCAGATTTATTCGGATTTTTTCATCATCAAAATATATAGTCCAAATATTTTCACATGAAGTGAAGTCAGTTTATTTGAAGGTCACTTGTCCTTAGACATTTGTATTCAAACAGTCATCATATATATTAGTAATGAGTCACGTCCAAATGTTATCGTGTAATATTTTTTTTCTGTATGAGTGCCTGTATGTTATTTGTCATATGGAAAACACGTCAATTCACATGTGATGAACATGATAATACATCTTTCTAAAGGTCGTGGAGGTTCGTTCATAGAGGTTTTTGTTGTTTATTTTTTTCATCTGTCTTACTTCATTGGAATTTTCCGTAAACGTGGTGATAAGTCTATCCCTTCTTTCCTATTTACTGCACTTGATGTGGTTAAAAATATGCAAGGCTTCAGAGAACAACCTTTCTTTATGTATTGAATGAAATCCTTTTCCAAGAATTTCGTCATTTTCGAAATCAATCTTTTGTCCACTGTCTATCGCATGCTTTGCAATAGCCGATCTGTTTTCTAGAAACATTCTAATTCTACTTTATTTCTAGGGGTGGATGTTTCGTGCACAGTCTATGTTCATTCACTCTGACCTTCTCACCTGTCTACTGCTCTCCCCTATATATAGCATGCTTCACACTCTGAACACTTTATCTTGTAGACAAAATTAATCCGTGACATTTTGAGAACAATATCTCTGACATTCACTGGAGGGCTTGAAATGGACTTTAATATTATATGAAGCAAATAGTCTTTGAAGTTGTTCAGCTGTGTCTTTTCGATATGGAATGTCTATCGTCGATAGCCAGGATTTTTCAACTTTCTGTTTTCCTTTATGCTCCTTTCTATTGATGATATTATCTAGTAGCTTTTCAGGATAACCATTTCCAATCAAAATCTGCTTTATATTGGATATCTCGTTCTCCATATCATCATTACCAGTTGTAATGTTTCTAGCTCTGTTAACGAGATTTAAAGCTACTGAAACTTTTATTCCTATTGGATGATCTGATTAGAAATTCAAATACTTGTTGGAATATGTCGGCTATCTGTATATGGTAAACGTCTTTAGTTTCTCGTCACTTTGTCTTTTTACAAGGCAATCAAGATAGTTTAGAGTTCCCTTCGCCGATTCCACTTCATTAGAAAAATTCAATCAACTCAATTCTGAGATTAAGTTAATTTCTGTTAGAAAGTTTTCTTTTTCAGCTTTCTTTGTGGTGATAAGTGTGTCATCTACATATCATCTGTAGCATATTCTAGGATGGCATCTAAGACTTGGCAATGCTTTCTTTTCTAGGGCTTTTTATATACAGGCTTGCTAAAATTGGAGATGCTGATGAACCCATTGCAACTCCATTTGTCTGACAGTATAGTTTGTCTTTAGAGGTAAAACATGTAGATTTTACACAAACTTTTAGGCATTTTTGATGTGGTTGTGTTCTCTGAGCTGGCTGGATGGTTAATTTGCAAAGCTTTCATCAATTTGAAGTATGCGCTGAAGGAAGACGTCACCCAGTAGAGTGATGAAAGATTCGCAAATTAAACATCCAGCCAGCTGACAGAACACAATCATATCAAAATCATCCATCCACCTGAGCTATAAATCTGCTCTGTCCATATCTAAAGTTTTAGGCATTTTATAACTTCTTTCATTGATAATGAAGATTTGGCTAATAGTTCCTGATTTTTTTTGACATTCATATTTCATAATATCAAGTGATACACATATAGAAATACTAATAAATAGAGAAGCCATGTCAAAATTCGCCATAATTTTGTCTTCTACAATAATTATATGCCCATTATTTCTCTTTTAAACTCTTCAATATTTCTAATGTTCGAAGGATTATTGTATATTTTGATGATTAATAAAAATCCGAATAAAAGTCTGCTGAAGAAGCGGGAGTGGCTTATACAGCGAAACGTTCAGAAAACAGATCTTATTTTGGTTTTTTCTTAAACACGGCGCTGGCATTAATCTAAATAAATTATAATGGAATCAATCTGACTCGGCACTCAAATCATTCCAGGAAGTCCGTAATACCTACCTCAAGTCTGGAAACAGTTAAATAAGTAAATGAAGTATTTAAAAATAGAAAAAAAAGACTAACGAAGAAGATAATTGCAGCGAAGAAAATTTTCTTTTCGACGAAGTCATCATCTAGGTTGTACATTCGTGTATTTATATCAAATGGATGGGAAAGTTGCAGAATAATTTCCAGTTAAGGGTCAAATTAATAAGAATTACAATTAGGAATCAGAATGCCATAATAAACAGGGCGGTGGGACGGATAAAACTCAAACAAAGTAGCATCATAATAACTAAGATGATTGACATTGTGCAATTAGGGGTTAGAAATGTAGAAATAACAAAATAGACAGGATGTTTGGATAAGAACTAATGTGATGAATAATCGTTTATGCAATCGGGGATTAAATATGTAGAAATAGTAAAATGATAAAGTAAACACGAAGTTCGGGTATGAAAATATGGTAGTGTAAGTTGGAATTAAGAAAAACTTTTTAAAAAATAACATGAATAAACAGGAAGTTTAGGTTAGAAAGGCGATGGGATGGTCATTACCAAAAAAAGTATCTCTTTATGATGGCCGTGGCAGGGACAGGGTTTGGACGTATTTCTTTTGGATACAATGCGTGGGTTTTAGCTTTTGTATAGCTAGCACTTCGGCTATGCCCAGATGTCTTGATTTCACTCCCTTTGATAGGTTTGATTGAATCTTGTATATTACTTTGAAGGATTTTTCGAAAGGTGCTGAATGTCCTGAATTGATCAGATGTTCTATCACTGAACTGTATACACGCTTTTGGTCTCCTTTTACTAACCAGGCTGGGTAGTAGTGTTCACGAGCGCGTTTTTCAACGAAGAATAATATTCTTTCATTTCTATCAGTTTTAACAGAGAGTCATTCATACTAATATGCATATTAACTTAAGCAATGCTTATAATTTTTCATCTTCTTTTTAAATAATATTTTCCACTATTCCCAGACGGGTGGTATTAAAGTTACAGCAAAGTAAGGGTTTGGAAGATCTGGGACCAATGAGATGGCAGTTGGCAGGGTGTACAGTCTTTGTATTTTGCATACTTTATGCTTCAATGAGAAATGGAGTAAAAACATCAGGGAAGGTAGGTTCTCTATTTCACTGTTCATTTCTGTGTAAGTATGTTATTTAAATAGCCAAATATGTATCACTTATATTTTTCTAGAAATAAGTAGTAGTAGTAGTTAGTTCTCCCTGAATTCTTTCTACTATTCAGTCTGAAATTAGGGGGAAAATAAGAAGAAACTTACCATTAGAGTGTACAGCCATCAAAAAAGGCAACTAGATGTGCGGGGGGGTGGAGGTTTAACTTGTTTTAAAAACGGAAAACTGAAGATAAAAACTTCTTTTGCGCTACGACAATGCTGCATGCCAAGTAATCCACAACAGGAAACTTAATGGAAGCCTTCGAAGTGAGGACGGGAGTGAGACAAGCTGACTGTCTACTATCACCAATGATTTTCCTGATTGCAGTAGATTGGATAATGCGACAGACAGTAGCGGGCAATAAGGAAACAGGCATAAAATGGACTCACACAAAAAGTAACTTCGAGGATCTGGACTTTGCCCGCGATGATATATATCTGATTTCCCACAAACTAGAAGATATGCAAGTGAAAAGCAACAATTTGGAGACAGAAGAAGCATCCAGAGAAGATAGGACTTCCTTCAAGTGAACATAGATAAAACAGATGTAGGCGATGAAGATTCCTGGCCAACACCAACAACAACAACAACAGCCACAACAACAACAACAGGCAACAATCAGCCAGCCAGTATAAATGGGAGGAACCTGAAAGAAACAACCTCCTTCACCCACCAACCCACCCACCTACTGATCTGGGAAGCATCGTTTCAACTACAGGCGAATCCAACTGACGAGGATATCAAAGCAGAGAGGAGCGGAAAAGCAAAACAAGCTTTCATTACTCTCGTCAAGTCTGTGTGCAGGAGGTCAACATCACTACTCAGAATCAAAAATAACATCCGGATTTTCTTCCAACTCCAGTGTGAAGTCAGTCAGTGCTACTCACTATACGGATGGATCAGAGACTTGCACTGAGCGTCATACACAGCATCTCAAACAAACTCCAGACCTTCATTAACAGCTAGTTGTCTTCGCTCAATACTCCGCTCAAGATCAAATGGCCGGCTGGCCAGAAAACATCAGAAACAGGGAGGGATCTCTGTCAATGAGCGAACCAACCAACCAACACAGCAGGAACCGATTGTGAAACAAATAGTCAGGAAGATGGATGGAGATGGATTGGCTGGCCATACTCTGAGAAAGGAAACCATCAAGTGAGTGACATCACTAGACAATCCATTGGTGGAGTGGAACCCGGCCGAAAGGGAAGCGGCTGGCGAGTTGGTTGTCAGTGGAAGGGTGAGGGTGACATGGAGGATGTCATGTGAAGAGGAGGAGATGAAAGCATGTGGGCAGACGCGTGGAGTGGGGTGAAAGAGGTTGGCAGAAAGGAGAAAGCAATGGAGGCGGGAAGCTGAAGCCCTATGTTCCTCTAGGAATTAAAGGATAAAATAATAATATAATAATAATAATTCGCGCTACTTTGTACTGACGTTTATTAGACCGAAATACGCTATCCTGTCTAGTGTTTAGGATGATAAGTTTCAAAGAGGAGATGAAATACGCCTCCAACAAACAAACAAACAAACAAACAATAGGATGAAAAAAGGGACACTACACTGGGAGCATTACTTTTGGATTGACATCTAATACACGTCTACAATTACAATAGGGCATAATTTTGCCAATTCCCAATTTCCTAGAGATGATGATATTTATCAGCGAAGATTAAACAATGTGGAATTTCATAAATATATGGTTGAGGTGGACAGCAGCTAACTGATTATCACATCCTTAATAGTCACTGTCTTCCAGATTACTTCGATAATTGTGTATTTGTTCTCATTCCGAATGGAAAATATGACCTCGAGCTTTGGATTTTCACCAGTAGTGCTTATTTTACTAGTTTTACTCGCCCAACCTTTCTTTTTAGAACGAACTTGCTGCTGGCTAAGTAAAACTTAGGAGTGTAACGGTCAGTGATCGAACAGCGGCCCATTTAGTTCACTGGCCAGTAGTTATTAGTTTATGATGTGTTTAGTCTGAGAGAGATTCTTTGGCATTCTGTACGGCACTGTCACAGAGTTTGTTCCGAAATTTTTAATTCCTTGTAGGGGAATATTAAAGCTGAATGGTTATAGACAGTATTTTACTGCATATATGTCCAAACCAAGTTCACTTTTAACGGTTTGAAAAAATTTGGGCACTGGGTATATGATATTCATTATAATAAAGGTTTTTGTATTTCCCAATGAATGAAAAACAAAACGATGTTGTTTTTACTGACACTTCGCTATTTAATGCTGCTAATAGCTTTCTCAAAGTATTATTAAACCAGAATTTACAAAATCTCAGCATATATATAACAAAGAATTAGGGGGTGAGAAAAATATAGACTTAGTTCAACTTAAAAGGATATATTGAAAGTCAAAATAACAATGAAGATCACTCAAACCAAATATCAAAGGTGATAGTATATCTGTTATTATATCAAAACAAAGTTTACTAACTTGATCATCGTTCGTTAGTCTGGAGTCATTTTTGTTTGTCGAGTTGGTGAATTGGTAAAGATAACAAAACTAAGTGTAGATTGTTGGATTTGATCAGTGTGTAGAATTATGAGAGTAGTGTGTGTTTACATAGTGAACTTGCTTATCACATTTGTGTTGATTTTTCCACTTCATGGGGGGAGGAGGGGAGGTTGTAGCCAGGTCAGATTCTGTTTTAGTCCATCATTCCTATTCAGGCGATTTGGATTCCACTTGATATGAAGTGCTTCTGATATTAGACGTTCTTTGTGATTTCTGAAGTTTTTCTGGATTATTTCAATATTGTCGAAATCAATTTTGTGACCTGATTCCATAGCATGTAGACAAGCTATGGCTGATGATTTCTCAAGTTGTTCTAGTTCAATTGGATTTCTTGGTGGTCGAAGAGATGCTCTACGGTGTTCATTTGTTCTGATTTTTCATTTCTCGAGATGTTTGTCCGATGTAGATCGCATCACATTCCAAGCATTTTATTTCATAGACACAATTAGACGGAGAATCTTCGATTTTGTAGCAGGTGGTGGTACTTCGAGTACTCATATATATATATAAATGAAGCAAGAAACTTAAATCATTAGAATATATTCTACAGTAAGCGATGTGACTGGCGTTGGTTAGTTGACACCTGCTATTGTAAAATACATAAAATTTTCGTAGCGCTAATTTAATTGCAAATAGACGATTACTTTTTATTTTTTAGGTTGTGTATGTGACCGCAATACTTCCGTATTTCTTATTGGCTATTCTTCTGTTCAACGGGTTAACACTGGATGGTTCATATGAAGGAATATGGTACTTTATCAGACCACGATTTGATAAACTATCGGAAATGACCGTATGTTAAATTAGACCATTTCTTCGCTTTGTTGTTCATCTTTAATCCCCTACATTTAACTAGTTATTTCTTTTTTCGCATTACTTCTAGAATTCTTTGCTTTTATCAGAGTTATCAAAATCTGTCTTGGTGAATGGGCATACTTGTAATGCCTTCTCAGATTTAATATATATATGAGGAAAACACAGTAGAAATTGCATTAGCGGCTAATATTTTCTTAGTGTTGTGACGGCTTCAGTTCCCCCTGAAATCATGTGTTAATGAGATACTTGCAAAAATATAAGTAGATCAACTACTTCTCACCTGAACTTCAGGAAGTTGTGTTTCATTTTGTTGGTGAAGTAAAGAGTCATCGTCAATAAGAACGAGAGGGAGAGAGAGAGAAAGAAAAGGCTAAATCAGCTTATTACAAGAAGTATCCTCGTAAATTAAAAGAGAAGCAGAACCTCTGGTTCGTAAATCTGTGAGCAAATTTTTTTCAAGTTATTTCCCTAGTTTTAGCTATTCACATAACTGCACCAAAGTTCACCGATGTTCATATTTGTTCATTATCCCTATGTACTTGTTAACTGATTAGCTATGGAATGCCTGATAGGTGATATTATTAGACCGAGGTTTCATATGAAGCGTCTATTTTTAAGGTTTGGATTTTTGTTTTCAAACGGATGAAGGGTTAATCAGGATTGGTTTTACTGACATTTCTTTGTTGAATGTGTTTTCAAAGTAATAAGGAGGCGGATGTTCGAAATACGAAAGTTTAAGTATGGTAGAACAACTAATGTTTCACTATACCAATACCTTTGTGTTGTTGTCTACCTGCTGAAAAGATAACAACTACAAGTGTAACAACAGAAGACAAGGACCGGAAACAGATCCTCGTATTACGGAAATCAACACGTATTTATATATATTTCATGTACATTAGTATAGCTTATTCAAGTAGACAAACGAAGTCTTATGATTGGTTGTTTCGGGTAACCATCGAAAAGTGTATCCATCTATCTATCTGCGAATCATATTTGCCCACGTTTAAGTGTGCTGTGATTGGTTGTTGAATCAGCCTTGTTCATATTTTCTCACAGCCAATATTAGTGACCTAGACACTGACGTAGATTAATGTCTACCAATTGGCCAGCAGCCTGCTCTCACCACATAAGCACTTCAGCATGTTAAGTGTGATAAGTGTGTGTGTGTATGTGTGAGAGAGTTGTAGAAGTACCCTTCAAAATAGATACAATTAATAGGCAAACGTACCTAGAGGTCATGCTACATGTCATGTCAATTTCGAACAAAATTACACTTGTAGACTTAAAACAGCTTGATCTCAGCCTCACTGTCGCTGATTCTAGAGTTCATCGGGAGAAATATGCATTGTTAAGCCTAAGCCCAAAAAAAAACACTTACCAGAACTGTCTCTTGCTTACTTTTTGCATTAAAGAAGGTTAGATTAAGAATTGACTAACAGACTGATATACAGTAAAGCACACTCATGAGTACTTGTCACTTATCATTTACTCTGGTTTAGCCTTTCACTCTGGCGTCAAAAAAAAGTTGTTACCCAATTGTGTTGTCTTCACTTAATTTCTATTGCTTTATTATTATTGTTATCCATTAAAGACAAACAACCTAAGACAGACAGACTTAGAAAAACAAAAGAGTGGAAAAGAAAATAACTTTACTCGGCATATCTTTACGATCAGTGTTAAATGAATGCATTTTTCTCACTTACCTAGGGAAGGTGAATTCGGTTTGTGCAGAATAAGAAGATGATGCCATCAGTGTTTATTTCGTTGGCTTCTCATCAGCTCAGCTGTTTACTGTTGCACATAAATCTTTAATTTTATGTACAGAAAAACTTTTAACATACTTGCGAATTCTACATGATGTCAGTTGACAGAAGGTTCTGGACCTAATGAATAATGCTCAGAAAATTACGCGTATATAGATTTTTGTACAGGTAGTTTCAGTTTCAAGTTTAATGTGCAGATAAGTTGGTTCCCCTTCTATCGGATAACATGCTTTTTGGTGAAGGCAAAAAGTCGACAGATACCCCCCTTCATTTTAACAACTTCAACTGTGTATACAAATTTTCATGTATCTGAGGGAGTAGTTACACTGGGAGAACAGAAAGAAAGGCACACCTCTGGGTATTCTGAACATGTACCAAAAAGCCTACATCTCAAGGGAAAAAAGCTCACAATAGTGCTATTACCAGGCATCTCCTTAGTAGAGGTCATATGGTGGAAATTGAAAAATTCTTTGGAATTATCAACTTACGTAAAAGCATGATTCTCCTCAAGTTTACCGAAGCAATCTTTATCAAATGCCTGGAACCAGATTTATGTGTCCAGAAATAAGAAGTTTTCAGTATTTCCTTGCTCTGGTAACTGGATCTCTTTATTCTCTCATTTAATCACGTAGTCGTTGGGCTTAAGCCTTACCCATTCGATATAGCGTATTTTACTTGTCTCTTGTTTCTATTTGAATAAGGCATTAAGAAGACAAATTTCGCGAGATGATGACATCATTTCGTAGTTTCTTTACAACCGCTTTACAACTAACATGGTTCACAATAATAAAATGAAATGCATGACAAATACTCAGTTAAATAAAAACAAAAGTACCGACTAATGACCAATCATATTTAGATATGTCATGTTGTCCAGGGTAGGCGAAGATTGAAGTCTATTGATTTTTGTTCACACAGTTCAAGGCTGTACAAAAATCAATAGACCTATCTAAATATGATTAGTCATTAGTAAGTACTTTTGTTTTTATTTCACTGGGTAATTGTCATGCATTTCATTTTATGGCTAGTGATGCACTCAGCCATCTGTTGATCATCGCTGCAATGTTTTCACCTTTAAACGTGTTCTGGTCAAGACTCTGTACTATAGAGCGGGGAGAATATGCTCAAAAGAGAAACTAAAGGAGGAGTTTGAGTTCCTTGAAAAGATATTGAAGAGAAATGCGTTTCCTCAAAAATTCACCAACAAGTTTGAAGTCACAAATGTAAAACAAATTACAGTGGGAAAAAAAAGCCAGTCTACGTTCAGCTTGATTATAAAGGTGAAAACATTGCAGCGATGATCAACAGAAGGCTGAGTACATCACTAGCCATAACCTATCCTGTAGTTAAGCTCGTTCCCGTCTATCGAACAACTTGCTCTCGTTCAGTGCAATCAAAAAATCGATAGATATCCTTCTCATGTTAATCACTCCAACTGTATATACAAATTTACAGGTATCTGCGGGAGCAGTTACATCGGAAGGACAGAAAGAAGAAGGGCATATCTACGATTTTCTGAACATGTACCAGAAAGCTTATGTCTACAGCTGGGAACAAATGCTTCAAACAGTGCCATCCATCGCCAGGGACCTCTCCTCAACACGGCTCGGTCATGAGGTGGACGTCGAAAAGTCGTTCAAAATTACCAATAGGCAGGCAAAAGAGCTCAATTCTGCTCAAGCTTGCTGAAGCCATTTCCATCAAGCGCCTGAAACCTGATTTATGCGTCCAGAAAGAAGCGGTTATGAGTGTTTGTTTGCCCTGACTGGTAACTGGATAATTTCACCTCTCTTTCTTCCGAATGAAACGGAATGCTAAAAGTTTCCATTGTGTATGATTATTATTGTTGTTCGGAATAGTGTCTAATATTGCATATATAATGTATATGTATACATTTTTAGTGTATGAGTATATTGATCGATTGATTGATTTTTGTTTAAAATGAACTCTGTACAAGTATGTGAAAATTGTTGTTGTAGATATATTTAATAATGTCTTTGCCATGTAAGCAGCTGACGAGGAGGCAATGAAATAAACACTGATGGTACCATTTTATTCAGCTAAAACTGTATTTTTTGCTTTGTTGAAATTCATTAAGGGGAATTAATGTATGAAATTTAAAATTAATTATCTGCCAATGAATACTATACTGTAAGTATTACTAAATCTAGCATAATCTTGAATTCAAGGTGTGGGCGAACGCAGCAATTCAAATATTCTTTTCAACTGGAGCTGGATTTGGTGCTCATATCGCCTATGCAACGTACAATCGAAGAAAGTACAATTGTTACAGGTTGTTTGAATTTTTATAACAATAATGTAAATTTTTTGCTGAAAAATTCTTTTTTCATATTTCTTTAAGAGTTATTAACATATAATCTTGAAACTAACATTTATAAGAAGAAAGTATTGGGCGATAATTTCAATTGAAATAGCAAACTGAGTCTCTCCAGATACACTTCTAAGTAGAGACACAACTGTGAAGAAACTCAGCCGTAACCACTAGTGTTTACATCACTTTGTGTTCTGGTTCGCAAAGTTTTGGCGTAAGGTTTCCAAAAACTGATTATAGATCATCTCGCTGAAACGAGATAATGTTCACCGATAAATCAAACCGTGAGACTCACACTCACAGACCACATGACAATTACTCACAGCAAAGAACGCACATCATTCATTCTCTTCAGGAAATGACAATCAAATTATTAAAATTATCGGCAAAAGAATAGAGAATGATTAAATTATCCGGAAAGTAGGGTCAGTCACTCATGTACCTTGCGCTTTGCTAAAACAGACTTTCTTTCCAATTTTAGTAACATTTTACCCTATAATACAACCAGAATGGACTAAATTCTTCAGTTGGATTTGCCACAGAATTAGTATCAGTTCCTCTTATTTATTATGAAGTATTCAAGATGGCTGGAAAATCAGTTCCATGTACCAAACTGTTATGTCTTCGTCGAGTAGTTAATAGTCCTGACGCGGAAACACGGAAATCAGAAGACCACCAGGTTTACGAAACTTGTGATACTTGTATTTTCCAGACAAGGAAAATAAATGTCACACAAGAGTGTGAGTGAAATGGTATGCAGTGTACGGAGACGTGGGAACAAGAATGATAAAGCAAGCAAGAGTATATATGCAAATGGCTAATACACATGAACCAAGAATTAGCCAGTCTTACCATGATTGGTTGTAATGTCATGTGATAACAAGGTCATGCATTGTTTATTTAGTTAGTGGACAGACAAAAGCATAATGTCAGTTATAGTGGAATATCGATCGATATACGCATAGCAAAATATAATAAACTGTCAAAACAGAGTACTACACTTGCTTCCAACTGAGAACATGGTATGTATCCACATGATGTGTGTTTTGTTTTCGACAGTCTCTATTATATTTTGCTATGTGTATATCGGTCGATATTCCACTATAACTGACATTATGCTTTTGTCTGTCCACTAACTAAATAAACAATGTATGACCTCGTTGTCACATGACATTGCAACCAATCATGGTAAGACTGGCTAGTTCTTGGTTCATGTGTATTAGCCATTTGCATATATACTCTTGCTTGCTTTATCATTCTTGTACATTCTTGTTCCCACGTCTCCGTACACTGCATACCATTTCACTCCTACTCTTGTGTGACATTTATTTTCCTTGTCTGGAAAATACAGGTATCATCGTAAACCTGGTGGTCTTCTGATTTCCGTGTTTCCGCGTCAGGACTATTAACTACTCGACGAGTACATAACATAATTGGCGACAGAGAAAACTCTAATAACTCACTCAGCATCAGTACATAACAAGTACTCCCTGATTTTCAATGCTTCTTTAACTGATGTCAATCCGTGGTCTAACGTCAAACAAATTTTCATATTTAGTTAAGAAAATTATGTGCTTTCTTCCTGAAAAAACTGAAGAAATTTCAATACGATTGCAAAAATAATGTGATTCAATTTTATAAGTGTACGTCGGTGGCACAGTGGTTAGGACTCTCGCCGACCATGCACATGGTCCGGGGTTCGAGCCCGCACCGACGAATCACACCTGATATCTATGGTCGGCCTGCAAAATTTGGGCTACCGATATCCATGCTGAAAATTCCATACTTGTACCGAAAATACGGTGTGGAATCAAGCTGTAAACCAAAAAATAAAAATATGATTGTCTTAGTTTTTAGGTTGTGTACTGAGACATAGTCAATTGCTATGAGTACCAAATATTCAAACATCGCCAGAATATTCAGTATGTATTGATTTTTTTTCTTGTCCGAATATTCACGTTACGATTTATACTTTCCTTTTAGCATGTTTTAGTGAAGTAATTAGGCGGCGCGTGGGGGAAGGGGTGGAGGGCAGTATAAACTAGTGGTGATACAATGCTCACCAACAACTCACAAGTGGTCCGGGTTCGACTCCCTAAAAAGGTCGGTCAGCTTTTAGTTGGCTGGATACCGGGGAGAAGGTTGACTAGCAACCATATCATTTGATAGCAACACCATTATTTTACTGAAACTTAAATGTTAGATTGTCAAATTCTACGTCTAGTTCGGAACGTAGAGGAACGACTGAAAAGAAAATGCTCGGGAAAAATTTCAGTATGCAAATTGACATTCAAAATTGCTTCATTAGCGGAATTCATGGAATGCACTGATCTCGATAAGCACCATGACTGCCACATAGTACTCAAGTCCTTACATTGGGCAGCTTTACTAGAGATTGGATAATTTTTTTTTCATTCCTTCACATTCCATTTGGAATATAGGGCACCTTCAAGCTGTGGAGGCTTGAAGTTTCTGTAGCAGTGCTTATTTTTTACAGGATGGGGTTGCTAGCTGCCTCATGCCCAACCTTCCCCTTTACCAGCTTTATTTTTGGCTTAGCAAGGTAAAGGAGTGGGTCCAGTGGCCGGGGATCGAACCCCGGACGTCCATATGCACGGTCGTCGAACGTCCTAACCGCTATGCCACCGACGCACAAGATTGAATAGTACGTCAGCTATTTCACTGCTAGCCATTTGGAAAAAAAGTGAAATGTTGACTGTGGATCTTGCACTTTCTGACCATGTGAGGCAGATTGTAAATTTTTTTTCTCCGCTGTTTTCCCAGAAATATACCATGAACACTGTCATTTTCTCCATAGAAAAATCATAACAGTTTGAGTGGATTTTCAAATGGTCATAATTTTTTGTCATCTCTTAATCAAGTATTTTTGACTATTAATAAGTAGTTCTCCAGATTCAAACAAGACATCCCTTTTTTCATGTAGTTGTGTTGTTCTCTGAGCTGAATTGTTTTCTTTACGAAGCTTTCATTGCCCTACTAGGCAACGTCTTCAGCTCATACTTCAACTTGAATAGAAGTGACCTTTTAGAATTTTACTCCACAAGTTTATTAGTCATTTCTCCTGGTGGGTGATGAACCTGAACGTGATTGGTTGATTTTGTGTGTCTTCACACCCTCTCTAGGCTATTTGTATTGGTATCGGTGTTAATTGTTACCTTGACTTGAAGTTTGACTCTTTGTGTATGAGATTTCCTTCCTATCGATTGGTAAATTTAGTCAGTGTCAATATGTCTATTTATTGACGAATCACTGGAAAATTATGCATGCTTTTAAAAATTCTCTGGCATTCTTGGTATTTTCCCTGTCTAATATTTGAACTTTTTCCGAGCCGTCAAAAGACATGGCATCCACTCCCTCTTATCACTACACATGCAGACAACCACGGACATCAGTTCGACTGGAATAACGTTCAAATATTAGACAGGGAAAACACCAAGAACCCCAGAGAATTTTTAGAATTGGTTATGGATCCTTGCCTTTTGGCGAAGTCTTCCCACTTTCGAACAGAGAGAAGCGTATCCCGCTCGTAAGATTTAGATATGATAGAGAAGATTTGTAGCTCAGGTGGATAATTTTGATGTGGTTTTGTTCTCTGAGCTGGATAGTTAGT
Organism: Trichobilharzia regenti; assembly: GCA_944472135.2. Lineage (NCBI taxonomy): Eukaryota > Metazoa > Platyhelminthes > Trematoda > Strigeidida > Schistosomatidae > Trichobilharzia > Trichobilharzia regenti. The sequence goes on from OX235270.1 coordinate 6,918,154, forward strand.
TTGCGAAGCTTTCATCACCTTACTGGGTGACATCTTCAGCGCATACTTCAAATTGAAGTGAGCTTTTAGGTTTCTCCACGAGTTTATTAATCATTCCTCCTGGTGACCTTGGACGTGATTGGTTGTTTATGTATGTTTTCACACCTTCTAGGTTACTTGTGTTGGAACTGATTGTTTCTGTGACTTGAACTTTGGCCAATCGTGTGTGAAGTTTCTTTCTTATTGGTTGATAAATTTTGTCTATCTCGATGTGTCTATTGATTGATGATTCACTGGAATGCCAAGCTTCTAAAAATTCTCTAGCATTCTTGTTATTTCCTTTGTCTAATATTTGAACATTGTCCCAGTCGAATTGATGTCCGTGGTTGTCTGTGTGTAGTGAAATGAGGGAGTGTATATCATGTCTTTTGACGGCTAGCTTATGTTCGTGGATACGAAGACGAAGGGGACGTCCACTTTGGCCAATGTTCGTTGTTCCTATGTGTATTCTTGAGTACAACTCAATCGTCAAACTATTCATATTATCTCTTTTAACTCCATTTTAACAACTGTTTGTGACACAACTCATCACCTTTATTACTACAGTAGTGTTTCATTCACACGCAATTTTCTTGACCGGTTTTTTGTATTACACAACTCTACCCCAAAAACTTACTAATTCTCATCTGTTTAATTAAAATAACCATAACCAATTGTATTTTTCAAATGAACTGTCGCCAATATTTGACAAAGTAGTTCTAAAGTATTTGGGCGCCGAATGAGAAGTACACATTTGATAAAAAACTATATTTGTAAAATCTCAGCGACGTTGAAATGAGTAATTCCAACGTTTCGTTCGCCAATCTCGTCCGAACACACGCATGCACATTCTGTTTAAAGTGTTTAACAAAGGTAGATCAATAGACAAAGTTTCTAAAAACAAGAGATGTTCCTTTTATATATAAACCTCTGTTATGTTAATTTCGATTAATTTCCATGAAGAAGTTCGGACCAGATTGCCGAACACTGGAAACGTTGGAATTACTCATTTCAATCTCGCTGAGATTTTACAAATATAATTTTTTATCAATTGTATTTTTGTTTAAAAAACTAAATATGCACATGCATACAAAATAACTGATATACATATTTGCTACTGTACAGTTATGATAATGAATTCGCCGACGGGAAGAGACCCTTTGATTAACAACTCCAAGTTTTGTGTTATCAATTATGCCTGAATGGAGAGATTAATTGTGAATAAAAAAAATAATAATAATAAACCTCTAAATGAACACTGTGTTCATTTTTACAGTCCATTTCCTAATAATTTTTCAAAACTATATGCAGAAATAAAGACCCGGGAACGAGAAATGAATTTTTTCTCCTTTATATTCACTAAATCTGAGTATCTCACAGAGATGCAATTTGTTTTTATACCAATTTATTTTTTTTTTGTTGTAGAGACTGTTTAATTACTTCACTTGTCAATGCGTTGACAAGTATGTTCGCTGGTGTTACTGTATTCGCCTACCTCGGTTACTTGGCCCATCTAACGCATACTTCAGTTCAAACTGTTACAGGAGAAGGTAAGAAAGCGCATGAGTTCAATGAAAGTAAACACTAGAATAACATATTTGAGCTAGGGCTTTATTTATTTAGTAGAATACAGTAGAATAGTAGAAACTCACGTAAACACTATGGACAAAGGTAAAAAACATCCCGGGGTGTTTTCTTTGAGTCTTTATGTGTCCAAAAAAACGCCATATGGTACATATATGAGTAAGCTGACCAAGTAGTGTAGTCATATATATATATATATATATTGTGGGTGTTAAGAATAAGTTTTTTTCCTTTTGTCGTTTTGAAAATCAAAAACCTGCTCTCTCTCTCCCTCTCAAAGTCCATGAAAAACATTCAGCGAGATATCTATCATCTCATGGAAAATTCCCATTGTAACATAGAAAATCAAAACAAGTGGTGATTCAGCGAAAAGACTCTTTTCAACAACGAATTTATCATCAAGCTGTACAGTCGTATATATATATATATATATATATATATATATATATACATGGCCTTTTTAAGAAGTTATATCCGGTGAGAGAATTGAATCTTAGGTGTGAATGCATAAAATAATAATAATAATAATCATATGAAGTTCAATTAAAACTAAAATGTTTGCGATGATAATCGTAGTTAAATGTCAAGTGGCAAAGCAAATTAATGTCATATATAGATAGAATATTCATAGGATGAATAGAACTTGAAAAAGGGTGTGCAATTATAGGATTAGTAGACAAATCGAATAAAACAAAAACGTTACCTAATATTGTGTGAAATTTAATAGCATAGAATTTAACGTTGTAAAATAGAAGAATTGATTTAGAACGACTCGAGTTTTGTTCAAAAGGGTGCAAGAACATTATCCTGCATGGCTACGAAAAGGTGGAAGTGGAACAATAAGAAGCGCGTTCATTGAAGATCTGGTCGACAATGATAACCCTATCTCTATGGCCTCCACCTTTAAAGTCATCTACAAGGCAAAGAGTAATTTATCCAAATCCCTACGTACCCAACTCATCTGTATTGCTGAAGCCATCTGTGGCTATCGAAACAGAAAAGTCAGATCTTTGTGTACAGAAAAAGTTCGTTCAACCCCTCCAACTTTCATGGTCTTAATCTCTCTATGCTAAAATATGGTAATCCCCAATCATATTTTAGCTCTAGCAATTTTTCATTTTGTCTATTCAATTTGTATACTCTTCCTTATTAAGTCAATTGTTATTATTACTATTCTCACTTTGAACTGTCCCCAGTATTATTTCACTTGTTCCACTTGTCATTCTAAATCAATTCTTCTATTTTACAACGTTAAATTCTATGCTATCGAATTTCACACAATATTAGGTAACGTTTTTGTTTTATTCGGTTTGTCTACTAATCCTATAATTGCACACCCTTTTTCAAGTTCTATTCATCCTATGAATATTCTATCTATATATGACATTAATTTGCTTTGCCACTTGACATTTAACTACGATTATCATCGCAAACATTTTAGTTTTAATTGAACTTCATATGATTATTGTTATTATTATTTTATGCATTCACACCTAAGATTCAATTCTCTCACCGGATATAACTTCTTAAAATGGCCATATATATATATATACGACTGTACAGGTTGATGATAAATTCGTTGTTGAAAAGAGTCTCTTTGCTGAATCACCACTTGTTTTGATTTTCGATATCTATCATCAGCAAGGTGCACATAATGAAATGTGAGGAAACATGTGTTCAACTGATTCTCTGTACGTTCTGATGATAATTTTCCTGTTACACATATACACCCTCCGCCGCTATAACACACTGACACTTTCTCATTTACAGATCTACGGATATCAGCCTACTCTGACAATATCAGATGGAAAAATTGGCTATCTTGAAAAGTATTCATCCTTTATTATTATTATTAATTATTATTATTCTATGATGGAAACAAATGCAGTAGAATTAGCCATATGAAAAAGAGAAGACGTTCAGTGAAGAGACTCTTTGCGACGGCGAATTCATTCACATAGCTGTACAATCGCATTTAAATATAAAATTATTTGTGCATGTGTGTGTGTGTGTGTGTGTACATGAGGTATGTCACGTTTAGATAATTGATCAGGTAATAAAAGAATGATCTAATATAGAAACAAGGTTAATTGGACAGCAACTAAAGTAAGGTTGAGTTAGGAAGTTAGATGACGTAATATAATTGACTAAAATGTTTCAACTTAGGTCAGGTTAGCAACAGAGGTAATTACAGGTAGAGAGGGACTAAGTAGAAGTGGGGTAGAGAATAATGCCATTTAAATTAGAACTGAAATTGAGCAATTAATTTGGATGACGTAACATAAATGAATGACTAGAAATTGAGCATTCGTCAAGTCAGTAACAGTGGCAGTGAGGTGTGGAAATTAAATCGCGTGGGGGTAGAGAACAAAAGAGTTGAAAATGCAAAATATTACAATTAAGAAGACAAAATAATACTAATGAAGAGACAGACAAAAAAGATTAGGTAGAATTTACTTGTCGGGTAATAAGATAGATTACGTCCATCGTAAGTGTAGTGATTGAACGAACTTCTTCTGTATGCAGAGTTCAGGGCTTAGCAAGTGAATCGCCATTGCTTCTGCAGTTTGAAGAAGTCTGATTCGTACACCTCTAGGAAGACTACTTCTTACTCTGTAGACTACTTTGAAGTTTGTTTGGGGTGTAGCTTGGTGTCCGGATTCTATCAGATGTTCTAAAATGGAGCTGCGGGGGCATCGTTTTTCTCTTTTGTAAAACCATGTTGGTAAGTGTTCGGTGATACGTTCGGAAAGCGAACGCTGGCTGGGTACGGTCGACATACCTGACTCCACAATAGCCAGGTGAATTGATAAACACACATAGATGAGGTCAACAGTGGTAGCTTATCCTTCACGTTCACACGAATCATAGGTTTTGTGGAGAAAGTTAGTCGTAGTTCAGCTGCGAAGAAGGTCTTCTTGAATGAGCGCGACATTCGATTTTTTAGTATTTCCGCAGATATATCTCCATTGAATTGAACTGAATGTTCATGTGAAGTGGTTTCTTCGGGATGCTAAGCATAGGCGGCCTTAGTGGTCTAGGATTCATAGATTTCGCAATAAATCGTTCTGGGTAACAATTCTCGACGAGGATTCTCTTGAGATTGTCCAGTTCATCTTCTACGGTGTCCGGGGTACAAATTCTGTTATTCTGTTGATATTGACCTGACCAACGCTCAATTTCTAGTCATTCATTTATGTTACGTCATCCAAATTAATTGCTCAATTTCAGTTCTAATTTAAATGGCATTATTCTCTACCCCACTTCTACTTAGTCCCTCTCTACCTGTAATTACCTCTGTTGCTAACCTGACCTAAGTTGAAACATTTTAGTCAATTATATTACGTCATCTAACTTCCTAACTCAACCTTACTTTAGTTGCTGTCCAATTAACCTTGTTTCTATATTAGATCATTCTTTTATTACCTGATCAATTATCTAAACGTGACATACCTCATGTACACACACACACACACACATGCACAAATAATTTTATACTTAAATGCGATTGTACAGCTATGTGAATGAATTCGCCGTCGCAAAGAGTCTCTTCACTGAACGTCTTCTCTTTTTCGTATAATTAGCCCTTGATACAGTGTCAATATTAACTTGTGACTGACGTTTATTCGTTTTCTATTTGATGTAGTTATATCGCTAATACTATACGTTTAACAAGAGGCGACAAAGATCAGAGATCACATTTAGTGATCAGACTGTAACTAAGATTTACTCAGAAATTGATTTCATTCACCTAGTGTAATTGCGTTTGTCAAAAAATGATTATTCTGTCAGCAATTCCAGAATATTCGGCTATTTAAAAAAAAACCCTAATTCCTTTTAACAGTGTGGTCAAACACAATGTCTGTGCTTTCTTTTTCTCACACCTACACCTGATTTCTCTACCATTGTACTGTGGTGAGAGCAGGCTGCTAGCCAATTGGTAGACATTAATCTACGTCAATGTCCAGGTCACTTATATTGGCCGTGAGAAAATATGAACAAGGCTGATTCAACAACCAATCACAGCACACTTAAACGTGGGCAAATATGATTCGCAGATAGATAGATGGATACACTTTTCGATGTTTACTCGAAACAACCAATCAGAAGCCTGCGTTTGTCTGATTAACTTCCGAGAAACAACCAATGAGAAGACTGCGTCTGTCTACATGAATAAGCTATAATAATGTACATGAAATATATATAAATACGTGTTGATTTCCGTAATAAGAGGATCTGTTTCCGGTCCTTATCTTCTGGTGTTACAGTATTATTTACTCGGTCTTTTCAGCAAAATTATCTTTTGAAAGGACTATGGTAAAGAAGTTAGTTTGATCTGGTATCATTCCGTGTTTACATTTACGTCTGTCAATTATTATTCTATTCTGCCTATACTTCTTTACCGTGTTCCCACTGAATCCTTCCCAGGCTACTAAAGATAGAATGTTTTGATCGAGAAAGAAAGACCAGATTAGCAGTATAAAATGTGATATTATCATTCTATTTGACAGGTTCTCATCAGCCAACTGCAAACCACTACCTGAAATTACAATGCCAATTATAAATAATAACATTTCATAATTCATTGTTTGAAAGGTAATAGAGAAGACATTATGAGGTGAACGACTCTGGAATATATATAAGTATTATAATCTAAGTCACCATCAATTTATATACTGTCAAACTATGAAAAAAGAAAAATAGGGGGTAAGAGAAGACAGAAAACAGAAAAATCTAATAAACAGTGTCAACATGGCAACTCAACAAGGTTAAAGTTCATCAATTTGAAAACTTGCTTAGTGAGTTGAGCTCACTAGTGTGTATGACTAGTCAGTGTAATGAAAGTGATATGGTTACCAAGAGAGTGAGAGATTGACCACACTCTCTTTCTGTATGCATAAGTTTGGTGTGTGACATTTGATTGCTGTAATTGCTTCAGCTGTAAATCGTAGTAGATTCGCTGTCCTTTGTATGTTTAATATTTTGAAGGATTTAGAAATCCGACATAATGACCCGTATCCACACGGTGGGTGTCTGATAATTGCACTTTGTAAATATCTGCTTCCTTTTAGGCATAAGTTTCTTGGAATATGCTCTGAAAACCGGATAGAAGCCCTGCCTTCTTTCTGTCCTTCCAATGTACTTGCTGACGCAGGTACCCGTAAATTTATAAATGCAGTTGAAGGTAATATTAGAAGGGTACTTATCCAGTTTCGATTGCCTTATAGAGCATGTAGTACACTAAAGTGTCAACAGATTGGCTGCAGGGAAGCATCTCTTTGTTGCTGCCTTCATCCTCTTTTCAATCTTTTGCGGTACGGTTTCTCCTTTGTATGCGAGGCAAATGAACACTTTCTTCTTTTCAACTGTTGGAGACTTCTTTTTCTCATCTCTTTCTTTGCTGTACTTTAGGATAAATCTGAGTAGGGTGCTAGAAGCCATCAGCAGGACGACAAGGTGTGTGTGTTGCGAGACCAACACTCTTTAATACTCTAGTGTAGATAGACACTTGGATTTTCTGCAAGGAATTAGCAAATATTACCTTCTTATTTAGGCCAGCCGGGACACATTTTATGTGCTGAGAAAAAAGAGTAAGACAAGAAATTATCAAGTTACTGTAAACGGCATTATTACTTTGTATTACATGCTCAAAATTTCACATTTGTTTAAAAAGTACTGTTTGAAATAAAGCTGTTATTATTACTATTTTATCATAAGCTTATATTGGTTAGAGAATCATTGGAAAATCACATTGGAGTACTGGACAGCTGTTTTGTCCTGGTTTGGGACTCTCTTCGGCAGTAGGTACCCACCGACAAGGGTCGAACCCAGGACCTTCTGGTTACGCTTTCGCCGAAGACATTGGGCTAGCGGTTGCTCTATATATGGTGAATTGGCAGAAGTTAGAATTCATAGGCCATTGGAACGGATCCCAGTGGTTTAATGGTCAACGAGCTCGCTTTGTAATATGTATAAATCTAATACTAAACTGAACATCAATATTGCGAAGTAAATGACTATGAATGACAACAAATGTAATAGAAATAAATTCTCATGAGTCATACTCATACTAAATTCTATTCATATTGATTATAAGCTTTAGACGGATGAATGATCTTGTCAAGGAGGTGGCGTTGAATGTGTGTGTCAGTGTGTGTTAGGTAACAACTACGTTTAAATTACAGAACAAAAGAAAGGTTAGTTAATGCCAGTTTAATGACAACGGGAGTAGGGGAATTTATATGTGTACAGGATGGACGTCCATATCAAAAAAGTCCGATGTGTAATAAGGTATTTATATGAGTTTTCAGACTCCGCAGCAAGCCAGGGGTCAGTAATAATGTGGTTGGACCTGTTTCTTCTATACCCAAAGCACTGGTTGTTTTATATGTTGTTTGTTTTGAAGTATTCAGTACTCGGATGCTTTTAGGAATTGGATTTGGTGCCCGGTAGATGATAGAGGAGGATTTTTTCACTGCTGTCTTTGGTGGCCACTCTGGAACAAACAGGTGGTCTAATATCGAACTGTTACTGGTTTTTACTACACCTTTATTATTTAGCCACACTGGTAGGTGTTCCCATGTACAAACATTTCATTTGGTTCTTGATGATAGAATTGTTCCATAAAAGACAATGACTCTTTTCATCAACCCCTTTATGAAGCTGTAAAATTATATACGTATCTATCACCATTTAATTTACAGTGATTAAGCGAGGGATACATTTCAATACATCTTAGCGAAAATCCATCTTGTTAGGAGTTCAAGAATTTCGAAGAGAATAGTTGGGAAACTTAAAAAACTGTCAGTCATGTAAAAAGATTTAAATAAGCGAAAATGAGATTTTATTATCTCTAGTTGCATGATGCTCTACATTTCAAAGCACATGGTGCAATGTAGTAATAGAAAGTGAGAATTTTATCGGGCTAAAGCGAGATGTGCTAAGATGAAAGGTTTTTTAATAAGTGTTGGTTTTTAGGGATTTTGTTCGATAGGTTGGCGACAGTGCTAAGTGGCAGAATTTAGAATTCATGCACCACTGGGTCGGTCCCAGTGGCTTGATAGGCTACGAAATCGCCTTGTAACCGAAAGGTGTTAGGTTCGAACCCTGTCGGTGGGTGCGCACTGATGAAGAGTCCTAAACTAGGCTGACGAAACAGCTGTCCAGTACTCCCTAAGTCCAAGGCAGTATTTTAAAAGCACTCTATGTGTAGAAGTGAAAACTCATTATGAAACTATGTCCTTTTTATACGATTGAGATGGTAGTATGAGAAGAATAATGGTGATACTTCCACAATAATAACATCACTTAGTGTGAATTTCATACCACACAAAGTGTATTCCTTTCAGAAGAAGATATAGTCATATTACGCGTAGAATTATGCAAGATTTTAAATTCTGCCTTTCTCTTTTTGTTTCTCAAATTCAAAGCTTAAATTATATATACTGACTCATAAACTTTTTTGCATTTCTGTTATGAAGGTCCAGGACTGGTGTTTCAAGTCTACCCTTTTGCTATCGGAACTTTACCTTTGGCATCATTATGGGCAACAATATTCTTCTTGTTACTGATCATGCTAGGACTGGACAGTGGGGTATGTATGTATGTATTATTATTATTATATCCTTTAATTTCTAGAGGAACATAGAGCTTCACCTGCCCAAGTCTCCATTGCCTTCTGTTTTCTGCCAACCTCTTTCACCCCACTCCACGAGTCTGCCCACATGTTTTCATCTCCTCCTCTTCATATGACCCCCTCCATGTCACCCTCACCCTTCCACTGACGACCAACTCGCCACCCGCTTCCCTTTCAGCCGGGTTCCACTCCACCAATGGATTGTCTAGTGATGTCACTCACTTGATGGTTTCTTTTCTCAGAGTATGGACAGCCAATCCATCTCCATCCATCTTCCTGACTATTTGTTTCACAATCGGTTCCTGCTGTGTTGGTTCATTGGTTGGTTTTGTCATTGACAGAGATCCCACCCTGTTTCTGATATTTTCTGGCCAGCCGGCCATCTGATCCTCAGCGGAGTATTGAGCGAAGACAACTAGCTGTTAATGAAGGTCTGGAGTTTGTTTGAGATGCTCTTTATGACGCTCAGTGCAAGTCTCTGATCCATCCGTATAGTGAGTAGCACTGACTGACTTCACATTGGAGTTGGAAAAAATCCGGATGTTATTTTTGATGATGAGTAGTGATGTTGACCTCCACATAGACTTAAGAGTAATGATGAATGCTTGTCTTGCTTTTCCGATTCCAGCTTTGATATCCTCGTCAGTTGGATTCGCCTGTAGTTGAAACGATGCTTCCCAGATCGGTAGGTGGGTGGGTTGGTGGGTGAAGGAGGTTGTTTCTCTCAGGTTCCTCCCATTTATACTGGCTGGTTGATTGTTGTCTGTTGTTGACCAGGAATCTTCATCACCTACCTCTGTTTTATCTATGTTCACTTGAAGGAAGTCCTATCTTCTCTGGATGCTTCTTCTGTCTCCAACTTGTTGATGCTTTTCACTTGCATATCTTCTAGTTTGTGGGAAATCAGACACATATCATCGCGGGCGAAGTCCAGTTCCGCCAAGTCTCTTTTTGTGTGAGTCCATTTTATGCCTGTTTCCTCATGAGTACTCATATGCCTGAATTTATTCACCTGTTTAATCAGTATATTTTTTTGATTAACCCGATTATGAGTGTATTCTATGCTTTTTGTGTGTCAGTTAAGTTATTTAATTCAAGTCATGAATTAGAGGCATGGGCATATTTTTAATTTGTGTGTGTGTCTGTGGTCCAGTATAGTGGCAGAATGTTCCCTAGCCACACATGTGATCCAGACGATGAACTCCTAAACTTCACCTAGTTAATTGTGGTGAGAGCAGGCTGCTAGCCAATTGGTAGACATTAATCTACGTCAATGTCTAGGTCACTAATATTGGCCGTGAGAAAATATGAGCAAGGCTGATTCAACAACCAATCACAGCACACTTAAACGTGGGCAAATATCATTCCCATATAGATGGCTCCACTTTCCGAGAAACTCGAAAACAGCCAATCAGAAGACTGCGTTTGTCTGCCTGACTAAGCCATAATAATAATGTACAGGAAATATATATAAATACGTAATTCCGTAATAAAAGGATCTGTTTCTGGCCCTTGTCTTCTGTTGTTACACAATAACCAGCAGTAATCCCTGGAAAATAGGGAAGGTTAGGTGTGAGGCAAACAATCCAGCCCCGTAGGAGTAACACCTACCACAAGTGCAAAGTTTCAACCCTTTTATTTCATTTGGAGCGTGAAAGAAATCCTCTGTAAGAATCCACTTGAATGCATTGATCGTAGTATTTGGATGAACCCTATTTTTAGTTAGCATTGAAACAAACTTGGAAGAATTCAGCAGTTTTACCGTTTTTTCCATTTCCTGATTACTAGGATTAACATAAAACTAGGAGAAGTTTTATCTGTAGAACTACCATTACTTGTAGATGAGCATTGGCGGTAAGAACCATTCTGGCTCTTAGTATATTATCTAAACATCTTCATGAGTCACGTTGGATAATGGCAACGATGCACTACTCACTTTAAAACTTTGGTACGTTATTTAAGACGACAGCATTGTTCAACATATAGGTAGGTTATGCGAGTCACACACAGTCACTCAGGATAAATTTCTCCAAGTATGCTATTTAATTTGCGAATTCGTCTCCAGGAAATTTTCCTGACGGGCTATTACATTACATTCGGTTGCATTATGTGAAGTGTAAAGCCAGAGTTATATTTGTGCAACAGGAGCACTTAGCATTGGATGCTTCATTCTTGGAACTAAAATATTACCTTTACATTTGCAAAACATGAGTGTTCTGTTATGTACTGATGCTGAGTGAGTTATTAGTAGTTTTCCCTGTCACCAATTATGTAATGTACTCGTCGAGTAGTTAATAGTCCTGACGCGGAAACACGGAAATCAGAAGACCACCAGGTTTACGATGATACCTGTATTTTCCAGACAAGGAAAATAAATGTCACACAAGAGTGTGAGTGAAATGGTATGCAGTGTACGGAGACGTGGGAACAAGAATGTACAAGAATGATAAAGCAAGCAAGAGTATATATGCAAATGGCTAATACACATGAACCAAGAATTAGCCAGTCTTACCATGATTGGTTGTAATGTCATGTGTGACAACAAGGTCATACATTGTTTATTTAGTTAGTGGACAGACAAAAGCATAATGTCAGTTATAGTCGAATATCGATCGATATACACATAGCAAAATATAATAGAGACTGTCGAAAACAAAACACACATCATGTGGATACATATCACGTTCTCAGTTAGAAACAAGTGTAGTAGTCCGTGTGATTATTTCATAAGGCTTGCGTTTGCGTATAGTAGTCAATTACGTCACTGATTTGATCACTAGTCTGTCTTTTCACTGGAACTTTCAGACTAATTAATTTCTTCTCCATATTTGAGACTGGTTGAAAACAAATGACAAGCCAATAGGCAGTGTATCATAAGCGATTGTATTCAATTGGTGTCTCCTCAATGTTGAATATCAATTTCCAAACGCTAGGTAGTTTAATATATATTATTTTTGAACAAAGCAAGAAATACAGTTTTAGCAGAATGAAATGGTGCCATCAGTGTTTATTTCGTTGCCTTCTCGTCAGCTGTTTACAGGCCAAAGGCCATTATTAACTATATCTACAACAACAATTTTCACATACTTGCACAGAGTTCATTTTAAACAAAAATCAATCAATCGATCAATATACTCACGCACTAAAAATGTATACATATACATTACATATGCAATATTAAACACTATCCCGAACAACAATAATAATCATACACAATGGAAACTTTTAGCATTTCGTTTCATTCGGAAGAAAGAGAGGTGAAATTATCCAGTTACCAGTCAGGGCAAACAAACACTCATAACCGCTTCTTTCTGGACGCATAAATCAGGTTTCAGGCGCTTGATGGAAATGGCTTCAGCAAGCTTGAGCAGAATTGAGCTCTTTTGCCTGCCTACTGGTAATTTTGAACGACTTTTCGACGTCCACCTCATGACCGAGCCGTGTTGAGGAGAGGTCCCTGGCGATGGATGGCACTGTTTGAAGCATTTGTTCCCAGCTGTAGACATAAGCTTTCTGGTACATGTTCAGAAAATCGTAGATATGCCCTTCTTCTTTCTGTCCTTCCGATGTAACTGCTCCCGCAGATACCTGTAAATTTGTATATACAGTTGGAGTGATTAACATGAGAAGGATATCTATCGATTTTTTGATTGCACTGAACGAGAGCAAGTTGTTCGATAGACGGGAACGAGCTTAACTACAGGATAGGCTATGGCTAGTGATGTACTCAGCCTTCTGTTGATCATCGCTGCAATGTTTTCACCTTTATAATCAAGCTGAACGTAGACTGGCTTTTTTTTCCCACTGTAATTTGTTTTACATTTGTGACTTCAAACTTGTTGGTGAATTTTTGAGGAAACCCATTTCTCTTCAATATCTTTTCAAGGAACTCAAACTCCTCCTTTAGTTTCTTTGTTGAGCATATTCTCCTCGCTCTATAGTACAAAGTCTTGACTAGACCAGTTTTAAAGCTATGTGGACAAAAGCTATTAAAATGCAAGTATTGTCCTTTCCACGTGGGCTTTCGATAAATTGACTTTTGAAGACTACTGTCTTCTAGGCGTTCCACGACGATGTCGAGGAAGTGAAACTTTCCGTCACTTCCATGTTCCATAGTGAACTCAATATTTAATAATGTCTTTGCCATTTAAGCAGCTGACGAGAAGGCAACGAAATAAACAATGATGGTACCATTTTATGCTGCTAAAACTGTAGTTCTGGCTTTGTTCAAATTCATTAAGGTGAATGAATGTATGAAATATATCATTTTGCTGCAGTCTTCCCTCGTCGCCTCTCCCATATGTTATCCTTATTACGACATATCACGCGTTACAGTCATATACAATATAAGAAACTGTGACATTTACACATTGTTCTTTTACACATCTATTCCGATAAGGTGCTTCCTTTCGCGCCTAGTTTTAACCAAGTCTTTTAGTGTTGTGTTGTATCCTGTGAGTTGGGATATTTTAAAGGTGTGAAGCTTTGAGCACTTTTTATAACTTCAATATGAAATTAGCGGGGTGAATATTTTGTCTATAAAAGTGGTGGCAGCCTTTTTAATTAAGTCCCCTAAACACAAACTTTAATACAACAACCCACCAACCTCTGAACTACAGCTTTCCTTTGTCAGTTCAGAGTCTTAACAGATGATTTTATGGAGGATTTCACCATAAGCTGACATCAGTTAGAGAACCATTGGAAAACCAGCACTGGAGTACTGGACAGCTGTTTCGTCCTAGTTTGGGACTCTTCAGCAGTACGCACCCACCACAGCGGTTCGAACCCAGGACCTTCTGATTACAAGGCGAGCTCGTAGACCATTGCGCCACTAGGACCCGATCCAATGACCAGTCCTTGAATTCTAACTTCTGCCAATTCACAACTTAGCGCGACCACTTCGCAATGTCTTCTTCGATGAGTTACTGCCTCATCTCCAACCTGCTGTACCCTTCTGGTCACGGCTTCCCACTAGAATCCCAGGTTAACTGCCTGAATAGAGCCAGTCGCTAGTGAGCATCAACTCGTTCGAAACAGCTGTCCAGTACTCGCATGTTTTCCAATGGTTCACTAACTGATGTCAGCTCATGGTGAAATCCTCCATACAATCAAACCAAATCCCTACAAAACCGATACTCGGAAAGATGATTTTATCTTAGATAAGTAAGATTAGTGACTTTAGTTGAGACATTTTAGAAATCTAGATATATGCGTACTTGTCTGAAGTGTTTTGCGAAATCGGAATGCAGAATGAGATGTTCACTAATTCTAGGACTCACTCAGCTGTATATTTTTTATGTTTCATCCCACACTTCCATGATATAATCAATTTGTTTTGTTCAACTCATTTTTAGTGTCAAGTTACAAGTCCTGATGGTTTTATCACTGCGTCGGTGGTTGTGGTGGTGGGGGAATGCTTGTCACTAATTCATGTGTTCCGGCTTCGATTCTCGTCGGACACACTCCTAAGCCTTATCTGGCTGGTAGTGAATTTGGAAATAAGGAAAGGTTGTTTATGTATGGGGCTAGTGACCAATCTCCCCCCCGTCCCACTTTAAAAATGACATGGACACCACTGAAACTCCAGAGCTTGACGCTCTGTATTCAACTCAGGATGCAAGGAAATAAAGAAGAAAGGTTCAGCCATAGGTTTTAATTTTTGTGGTGAAGGCACATCGTGTTTTGACTGGCGAAAATTCTATCCCTGTAAAATAGACATAATGGTTCGGTAACTAGGATACATCGACTAGTCGTATATGGTGTAATGAAAACTCATTTTTTTTATATTTAAAAATTTCTTCAATCTAAACTATATTGTCACTTCAGCATTATCTATAACAGCATATTTTTTTTTGCATTTCAGATGGGTGGCTTAGAATCTGTAGTTACTGCTGTAACTGATATTATACCAAAGAAAATTTCTCGGCGTAAACATTTCAGACCATTGATTACACTGGCTGTACTCGGTTCAGCATGTTCAGTAGCCTTTGTTAATGTGACCAGTGTAAGTCTTACATTTATATTTATTTGAAACACTGTGATGAGAGCAGGCTGCTAGCCAATTGGTAGACATAAATCTACGTCAATGTCCAGGTCACTTATATTGGCCGTGAGAAAATATGAACAAGGCTGATTCAACAACCAATCACAGCACACTTAAACGTGGGCAAATATGTTTTACAGATAGATAGATGGCTTCACTTTTCGATGGTTACCCGAAACAACCAATCAGAAGACTTCGTTTGTCTACTTGAATAAGCTATACTAATGTACAGGAAATATATATAAATACGTATTGATTTCCGTAATAAGAGGATCTGTTTCCGGTCCTTGTCTTCTGTTGTTACAACACGACCTTCGCACATTATGCAGACTAAGAGATGCAGTTAGTAGTCATGATATAACCAGTTTTTGTGACACATTGTGATTGCTGGGCAGGTGATGATATACCATCTAGTTTCCCAAACTAGGGTAGATGGGTTGGAATTCAAACCATTAACCCTCCCCGAAAAATGTCTAGGCTGATTAGCTACATGGAATATGTTTCAGTATAATAGTAGTAGTTAACTCATTTACGCAGTCCATCACACAGTCAGAATATGACTTACTGCAGAACTTTGAAATTATATTCGACAAATACTTCACCCAAGTTACTGAAACTATAATTGTAATTCAAGTATAAAATGGAGTCAGTCTTCGCTTAATTATCAATTAAAAAAATTAACAGTTGATCGAATAAACTGCTTTGTGTTACATTGTAATGGTTGAAGACAAAAGACTTGGTAAAGGAATATTTACTTATAATATGATAACTCTATATAAAAAGAAATTATATACACCTTGTCTTCAAACTGTGATTAGCACAGATCTTCTATGTTGTGCTTGTTCTGCCCTTTGTATCTTGCTTCTTTTCCTTTTTTTCGTGTCTCCCATGTTATGCTGCAGCACTCTGGTTCATTTCCTCTCTTTGAAAATGATATGTATCCACATGATGTGTGTTTTGTTTTCGACAGTCTCTATTATATTTTGCTATGTGTATATGGATCGATATTCCACTATAACTGACATTATGCTTTTGTCTGTCCACTAACTAAATAAAAAATGTATGACCTTGTTGTCACACATGACATTACAACCAATCATGGTAAGACTGGCTAATTCTTGGTTCATGTGTATTAGCCATTTTCATATATACTCTTGCTTGCTTTATCATTCTTGTACATTCTTGTTCCCACGTCTCCGTACACTGCATACCATTTCACTCACACTCTTGTGTGACATTTATTTTCCTTGTCTGGAAAATACAGGTATCATCGTAAACCTGGTGGTCTTCTAATTTCCGTGTTTCCGCGTCAGGACTATTAACTACTCGACGAGTACATTACATAATTGGTGACAGGGAAAACTACTAATAACTCACTCAGCAGCAGTACATAAAAGAAACCAAATATATCTATCTGCTACTTGGTAATTTTGTTCCGATGAACGTCTCTTTATGTACTACCAATAAATCCTATCTGTAGCACACACAACACACATCGTATAGTTTCGAACGGAGCCGTTTCACCCTTCCTGGTTCAGTAGTGCTGACTTTCCATGGTAAGCAATGAGAATATGCCACACGTGTACTCAAATGAGTTGATTACCTGGACACAAAGAAATGCAGCTGACAGTGAGTTCAAACTTAGTATCAGAATAAGCCTAAATGAAGGCTAAAATTCATTGGTTTTCAAAAGCCTGGTTATATAATCTTTAGTAGCAATACCATTTTGATGTTGTGAAATCTCATGGTCTGAAACCAACCAACAAACCAATTGTTGTTTCAGTAAAACCAAAATATCGAGACATACAGATTAGTATTATTATTGCTCCCTTGGGTTCCTAGTGGAACATAGGGCTTCAACTACACGTCTCCCTCCACTTGCCACTTCTGTCTTCCTTCTGCTGTACTTTTCACCTCCATCGATGCATGTTAGTCCATACTCTTTCAACTCCTCTTCAACTTCACATGATCTCCTCCTGCATGTCACCCTTGCTTGCACTGACATCCCACTCGCCGCTTGCTTCCCTTTCGATCTGGTTCCACTCGAGCAATGGCCTGACGCGCGCGCGATCTCACCTAGCGGCCTCCTCAGCGAGTGTCCGATCCATCTCCACTTTCTCCTGCACATTTGCCGGTTGGGGATTGGTTCTTGCTTTGTTTATTAGTGCCCATAGTTTCGTGTTGGTGATTCTTTCCGGGCCCCCCGGCCATCTGATCTTCAGTATACATCCAGCGAAGACAGTTGTTGGTTGATAAAGGTAACATCTGCAACAGGCTGTTGGAAATATTCTTTGTGACCCACCCGCCAAGTTTCTCATCCGTATAGAAGAACTGACTGACTTGACGTTGTTTGTATTGAAAATCCGACCGACTGAATTTTGTTGTTGATTCTGGCTGAGTGACGAAGATTTCCAGATTGGTTTCAGGTTGATGAGTGAATGTGTTTCTCGCTCGCCTTCGCGATTCTCGCTCGATTTGAAATCCTCGTCCGTTCCACCTACCTGTAGTTGAGACAATGCTCCCTGCCTCCTAGATAAGTGAATGAAGTAACCTCTTTCAAATCCCTCCCGTTGATTGTGACTGACGCTGTTGTTGTTGTTGTTGGTTGGTTATTTTCATCACCTCCGTCTTGTCTGTGTTCACTACCTGCTTCTTCGACCAGTTTGTCGTTCAGTTTCCGCTTGCCTCTAAGTCTTCGATTTTGTGTGACATCAAGCATAAATCATCCACGCGCGAAATCCAGGTCTTCTAGGTTCTTCACGTCGTTCGGTCCAGGATATCCCTCCCTGTCTTCTCGTTTCCCACTGACTGTCTGACGAATAATCCAATCAGTTCACCACAATTAGGAATATCATTGGTGGATGATAATATGCAATCACCCTTGTCTGACTCCTGTGTTTACTCCAAACGCCTCACTGAGTGAGTTTTCCGTTGTGGATGACTTGACATGTGCCGCCGTTGTCGTACAGCTGTTGAATAAGATTGATGAATATTTGGGATACGCCTTGGTACTCGAGCAGTTTCCAAATTACTACGCGGTCAACGCTGTCTGTCGAAGGCCTTCTCGAAGTCTATAAAGTTGAGGTAGAGGTTTGATTGCCATTCCATGCTTTGTTCTGTGATGATGATTCGTAGAGTTGCAATTTGGTCAGAACATGATTTGCCTGACTTTCCTGAATGCAGCCAGATTGTTCTGGTCGGAGTTCTGTCTCCAGTGCGTCCTTTATTCTCCCCAGGATGATGCGACTCAGGATTTTACTTTACGTCGACGGGAGCATGATTCCTCGCTACAGATACTTTCAATATTTCAAAGAAAAAATCAATGATACGACTTGCATTCAGCTTTCCTGGCATGCTAATTATGACTCAAAGAGAGATTGTTTCAGTAAAGACATCATGAATTCGCCGGGTGAAGTTGTTCAACGGGACTACACGACATAAGTAATTTGGTGTCATACTAAACATGAATGGTAGAGTTTGACTTGAACGTTGACTATTTTTGTATTCATAGGGAATGTAGTTAACTATACAACTGAATTTCAGTATACAGTTTCCTCTTATATACAAACGGCATATAAGTTGTTTTTCTTTATATTCTATTTTTAAGGGTGGAATGTATGTATTTCATCTAATGGATCGATATATGGCTGGAACTGCACTGTTGATAGGAAGTCTTTTCCAAGTTATCGCTATAGCATGGTTCTACGGTGAGTTAATTATCACTGATTTAAAAATAATTTATAATCTAAGTATTATGGAATACACCGAAAAGATCAACCTGATTTATTCTGTAGGAGTTAAAAGTGAAATCTTAAAGGTTGTATCTCATTTTTTTTCTGGCCTAATCAACTTTGCTTCCCCCAAATAAAACGAAATGCGCGCGCGCCATGAATTCGTCTGCCAACCCTTTTTCACAAATAACATCATACAGTGGGAAACAAGAAGACAGGGAGGGATATCCTGGACCGAACGACGTGAAGAACCTAGAAGACCTGGATTTCGTGCGTGGATGATTTATGCTTGATGTCACACAAAATCGAAGACTTAGAGGCAAGCGGAAACTGACCGACAAACTGGTCGAAGAAGCAGGTAGTGAACACAGACAAGACGGAGGTGATGAAAATAACCAACCAACAACAACAACAACAGCGTCAGTCACAATCAACGGGAGGGATTTGAAAGAGGTTACTTCATTCACTTATCTAGGGGGAGGGAGCATTGTCTCAACTACAGGTAGGTGGAACGGACGAGGATTTCAAATCGAGCAAGAATCGGGAAGGCGAGCGAGAAACACATTCACTCATCAACCTGAAACCAATCTGGAAATCTTCGTCACTCAGCCAGAATCAACAACAAAATTCAGTCGGTCGGATTTTCAATACAAACAACGTCAAGTCAGTCAGTTCTTCTATACGGATGAGAAACTTGGCGGGTGGGTCACAAAGAATATTTCCAACAGCCTGTTGCAGATGTTACCTTTATCAACCAACAACTGTCTTCGCTGGATGTATACTGAAGATCAGATGGCCGGGGGGCCGGAAAGAATCACCAACAAGAAACTATGGGCACTAATAAACAAAGCAAGAACCAATCCCCAACCAGCAAATGTGCAGGAGAAAGTGGAGATGGATCGGACACTCGCTGATGAGACCGCCACTGGGTGACATCGCGCGCGTATCAGGCCATTGCTCGAGTGAAACCAGATCGAAAGGGAAGCAAGCGGCGAGTGGGATGTCAGTGCAAGCAAGGGTGACATGGAGGAGATCGTGTGAAGTTGAAGAGGAGTTGAAAGAGTATGGACTAACATGCACGGATGCAGGTGAAAAGTACAGCAGAAGGAAGACAGAAGTGGCAAGTGGAGGGAGACGTGTAGTTGAAGCCCTATGTTCCACTAGGAACCCAAGGGAGCAATAATAATAATAATAATAAATCCTCAAACACTATCAGTGCTTCTGCTGCAATATAGGTATAAGTGATTCAACACGGTGAGGCTTATTCAACATCAGGATGTAATTTTAATTGTACTGTCCTCGAAATCTGAATAAAATGTATACTTGGGTAAAGAGAATTCTAACTTATATTTCAGGATCGTGTTAACCAGCTGCAAGACAAATATTTGAATAGTTGTATAATTGTTATTTGGTGGAATTGATATTTCGAATTCACTACACTGATTGACTACATACGGTTGAAATGATGCTCAGTATTTGTTGAAATATCAGACATATACCATTGCAGACAACTCGATAATGTCTTGAGATGAATACAGTCTTATTTGGTTGATACTGACTGATTAACGCAAGGAATCCAGAACACCGGTATTGCTTCCTATTTGTGACTCTCGAGGGCCAAATGGCCTAATGTAAAATGCCTTGCCGTTTTGAAGTGATATAGGCACTGGGTCAGAGTCTCAGTGGGAATACTACCATTACTCAGTCAGATAATGGTTGACGATAATCCAGTTGACGATATCCAGCTAAGACAAAGCGCGTGTCCTGGATTTCAACATTTCAGTGTTGTCAACAAAAAACACCATCATGCAAATATTAGACTTTCTCCAAAGTAGTATGTTTCGGAAGAAGAATAAAATTCACCTGTAAGCCGTAAATGGAAACCTGTTGTCAATGAACAGACGAGAGGAAAGAGGGTAGTTCTAAACTTTTACATACATTTTAAAACAAAATTTGGACGGAAGCTGAGAAACCAGTGAACAAGTCAGAATACATTTTTCAAAGAAAAGGTAACTAAATGACTAACCTACAGAATGAATCTTTGCTAAGTTTTCATTCTGAAAGGTAAAAAACACCTTGACCACTAGGCTTGTGACAAGCTGAAGATTGAAAACGAATCGCTACAAGTACAAAAGATTTTAATATCTGAGGTGAATATAATTTGTTCTCTGAGCTTTCGTTGTGCGGTCAGCATTGAAGTGAATTGCGTAAGAGTGACTGACAATGAAAGGTACACAATACACACACAATCCAGCTAAGAGAGAAGAAAAAACCAATATGAAAGGGATTACAGGGGCCTTAAAAATATCCATTGAAACGTGAATGACATATATTGTTCTTATCAATGGGACATCTTAAGAAAAAGGCACAAACAGCGAAGAAAGTTTTACCTCTTTTCGACGATTCATTATCATGAGCTTCTGTACAATCGTAATTATAATTAAACACATAAGTTTTTGACCAATCAGATACTGGTAAACTTTGTCCTTGAAAATTCTGCCACATAGTGTGAGGTGTAAGAAGGGATGACTAATAGTAAGTTAGAAAGGAGACAGAAGTTGGCATGACCTAATAAGTGTGAGATAATGACTAATCAATAAGCTAGTGTAGAATAGGCAGGAACTAGTGGAAAGGCTATAAAGTAGTTTTGTGTAAGATCTGTGTAAAAAAGCAATGTTATCAATAAACAGTAATAGAGTGGTAATAAAATGTGGATGGTGGGAATAGTAATAATAATAAAAGTATTGAGAACAGTAATAATAAGAATAGTAATAATAATAAAAATAATAATAGTGAACTTACATATTAAAAGAGAGGAGCAAAATTACAGTGAGAAATTTACTCTGGCCATGATAGGGCCAGAGAATGTATGTATCGTTTTTGTATGCACAGATTTCGTTTTAGGTCTCGAATAGCTAATGCCTCAGTTATGTTCAGATGTCGTATCCGGAGTCCTTTTGTACGATATTGAGGGACTCTGTGTACCACTGTGAAGCATTCGTGTGGGAGTGCTCGATGTCCGGAGATGACAAGGTGTTCGAGGATTGAGCTGTTGCTATTCTTCTTTTCTCCTCTGGCTAACCAAGCTGGGCAGTGTTCCAGGATACGTTTGTGGACTTGACGTTGCGTACGGCCGATATACTTTGCTCCACACGAGGAAGTGAATTGATAAATACACATTGAAGTGGCCAAAGGCGGTATCTTGTCCTTAACGTTAACCTGGATTAACTGTCTGCAGGAGAATGTTATACGTAGAGTGGCTGTTGGGAATGTCTTCTTCAGACTTTTTGAAAGGCGGTTTCTGAGAATTTCCGCTGCGATATCACCTTTGGATTCTAGGTTCATGAAGAGAGTCTTCTTAGGAACCGTTGTGATATTTGACACCGGAGGCTTCTCCTTCATGTTTTTGTCGATGAATCTTGGTGGATACCCATTCTCTATTAGGGTTTCACGCAATAAATTTAATTCTTTCTCTACCGTGTCTTCCGAGCAGATTTTTCTAATCCTTGAGCACAATGTACATACCAAGTTTCTCTTTCGGATCAGTGGAACAAAGTTCTGGAAGTTGATAAACTGTCCAGTCCATGTTGGCTTATGGTATATCGATCTTTGGACCGTACAGTCATGTCTTCTGGTGAGTAGTACATCAAGGAATGGAAATGAGTTGTTCGACTCGCGTTCTAAGGTGAATCTTATTGATGGATGCGCTACGTCGAATCGTCGAAAAGAAGAAGTTTTCTTCGCTGTTTGTGCTTTTTTCCTATGACTCAATATGAGAATATTTCGTTCAATGGGACAACTCAATGAGATACCTTATCTCTGGCCCTACTCTAATAAATAAAATAATTCAGACAAATGATAACGTGTAAAATGCTTAGGCGGAGGGTGAAATTTTCATGCATTTTATGCATTCACGTAACACAATGGAACATGGCTGTACGAAATTCTTCGGGGAACACATGGCTTCTGGCTTCCTTAGGTGGATTCTGCTAGTTTCAGCTGTTTTTGGAAGATAAATGACTTAAAATGCCCACTGTCTACAATGTGCGCTAAAACACATTCTCATTCACTTTTTTCGACTATTTTTTATAACTTATACTAGCATCTATTGTCAACAGTACGTTACGCCTATAATCTTAACAACTTGTAGGTATGAATCAATTGTGCCAAGACATAAAGTCAATGGATCTTCCAACTCCTAATATATACTGGAGATTTTGCTGGAAAATATTGACACCGATTACTTTGATTGTAAGCATTTTCAATGTAATATTAACATTTATTTTAAATTAGACCATTTTATCCTAAACTTGTAGGTGGCAATTGCACCCGTCAACCACTAAACGTGTGAGTAGCCTGTTAGTCTATGCACGTCACGTGTTGTATGTGAGCTTACAGATGACTTGAAATTAAATGAAAGAAGAGGATACTGCTTGATAATTAATTTCAGTGAGCTATTTTTAATGAGATGGTTAGTTCATCCTACTTGTCTGCCAAAATCTTGATAAACAAGAGCTAGCACGAAACTATGGCCCAATGTTTGGAAGTGTCCTATAAGCCAGGCTAACGAGTCATATTTGTCTGTTTTGTCATGTTACCAGAGCATTTATATTGATTTTGAGTATTTATTCGACTCAACGGGAAACTTAATGGAAGCTTTCGAAGTGAGGACGGAAGTGAGACAAGCTGGCTGCCTACTATCACCAATGATCTTCCTGATCGCAGTAGAATGGATAATGCGACAGACAGTGGCGGCCAATGAGGAAACAGGCATAAAATGGACTCACACAAAAAATAACTTGGAGGAACTGGACTTCGCCCGCGATGATATGTGTCTGATTTCCCACAAACTAGAAGATATGCAAGTGAAAAGCATCAACAAGTTGGAGACAGAAGAAGCATCCAGAGAAGATAGGACTTCCTTCAAGTGAACATAGATAAAACAGAGGTAGGTGATGAAGATTCCTGGTCAACAAACAGCCAGTATAAATGGGAGGAACCTGAAAGAAACAACCTCCTTTACCTAACTACCTGGGAAGCATCGTTTCAACTACAGGCGAATCCAACTGACGAGGATATCAAAGCTGGAATTGGAAAAACAAGACAAGCATTCATCATTACTCTTAAGTCTATGTGGAGGTCAACATCACTACTCAGAATCAAAAATAACATCCGGATTTTCTTCCAACTCCAATGTGAAGTCAGTCAGTGCTGCTCACTATACGGATGGATCAGAGACTTGCACTGAGCGTCATACACAGCATCTCAAACAAACTTCACACCTTCATCAACAGCTAGTTGTCTTCGCTCAATACTCCGCTCAAGATCAGATGGCCGGCTGGCCAGAAAACATCAGAAACAGGGAGGGATCTCTGTCAATGACAAAACCAACCAACCAACCAACACAGCAGGAACCGATTGTGAAACAAATAGTCAGGAAGATGGATGGAGATGGATTGGCTGGCCAAACTCTGAGAAAGGAAACCATCGAGTGATTGACATCACTAGACAAGCCATTGGTTGAGTGGAACCAGGCCGAAAGGGAGGCGGGTGGCGAGTTAGTCGTCAGTGGAAGGGTGAGGGTGACATGGAGGAGGTCATGTGAAGAGGAGGAGATGAAAGCATGTGGGCAGACTCGTGGAGTGGGGTGAAAGAGGTTGTCAGAAAAGGGAAGGCAATGGAGATTGGCAGCTGAAGCCGTATATTCCTCTGGTAATGAAAGGATAGAATAATAATAATCATAATAATTCACCTCATTGTCATAGCAAGTAAGTATCCAATCACTGCAGCTACACCACTGATCAAATAAGAAAACTGAGAGATAATTTAGAGATGGTGTAGAATACAAGTTAAGTAGAAAGAGAGAGAGAGAGTCAAGTGCTACAGTTAAAAATTAAATACACTGACTAACCAACGGACTGATGAATATTATATCCAGGATATAAATTTATTTTTTATTTATTTTATTTTGATTACAGCTTGATTCCACACTGTATTTTCGGTACAAGTATGGAATTTTCAGCATGGATATCGGTAGCCCAAATTTCGCAGGCCGACCATAGATATCAGGTGTGCTTCGTCGGCGTGGGCTCGAACTCCGGACCATGTGTATGGTCGGCGAGAGTCCTAAGCACTGTGCCACCGACGCAATTACGGACATCAATTTGATTGCGATAATATCAAAATCTTAGACAGAAGAAACACCAAAAGTGCAGTCAGGGAATTCCTAGAAGCCTGGTACTCAAATGAAAATGCCACTAATAAACACGTTAATATAGATGAAATATATACCAACTAATAAAAAGTAAAATCAGGTGATCAGAAAGTTTAAAATCCCAAGTCAATAGAAAACGGTCAATACACATATGTAAAGATGGTTGGTCACCAGGAGACTCAATTGTATCATCCATCATTCATGGAGATTTTAAATCATTTGACTTTATGCTAAATACTGCGCTGAAGATGTCGTCCAGAAGGGTGACGACGAAAGCTCCGCAACTAAACCAACCAGCTCAGAGAACACTATTAATTGCAGGACTGTTTATTTATTAGCCTATGAGTTCACCCATTGTGTGGTGGGTGTTAATACTACTACTATTCAATCATCCAGGTTAGAACAAGCGGTTCAGGATTCGTCCTTGGAACACACTGGCAGAAAAAAATTTAATGCCCCAAAGAGTGTGAATCACACATACAGTTCTTACTGTGGAAAAAATCTACGATTTCATTCTGCAAAGAAATCATGAATGAAAAGTACCCATTCATTCATCAGTGAAAACACAGTTTTTGCTTTTGTTCAGCGAAGAAACGTGTTTGTTTTCAACGACTTCATTTTCAAGCCAACTGTACAGTCGTATTTATATTACAGAAAAAGGTTATTAAGTGGCACCAGATAATTGCTCAGTCAATATACACATCATCATAAGTGATAAGAATAACGATAATTAAAATGTTACAAGGCGTAGAGTTGAAGTGAATAAATTACAGAATTATTACAGATTGTTTCATAAGTGGATTAATGTCAAAAATGTTTTAAAAATGTCAAGTGTTGCCTAAAAATTAAGAAAAAAAATTAGGAGTACGATTACGATAAGAATGAAGATGTGAAGTGAACACTATCCGGTTTGGTTAATGAAAGGCGAACGTAGAACTGCGAAGTCGTCTATTTATGATCACCTGTTAGAGTCTGGTCATTTAGCCCCACGTGATTCCTCCTTCAAAGTTATCTACATGGCAAAATCGAATCGATCCAAAAGTTTACGTTTACTTCACTTATGCATAGCTAGCCGAAGCTTTAGCTATACATGAACAGAAATCTAAATTAGGTGTTCAAAAACGTTTTGTCAAACCCCTTTCTTTACCTTGGTCATAGTAACCAATGTTCTTTTTAGTTTTTATTTTATTTTATTTTACCACTTGAATTCTTTCCACTTCACTTCACATCTTCATTCTTATCGTAATCGTACTCCTAATTTTTTTTCTTAATTTTTAGGCAACACTTGACATTTTTAAAACACTTTTGACATTAATCCACTTATGAAACAATCTGTAATAATTCTGTAATTTATCCACTTCAACTCTACGCCTTGTAACATTTTAATTATCGTTATTCTTATCACTTATGATGATGTGTATATTGACTGAGCAATTATCTGGTGCCACTTAATAACCTTTTTCTGTAATATAAATACGACTGTACAGTTGGCTTGAAAATGAAGTCGTTGAAAACAAACACGTTTCTTCGCTGAACAAAAGCAGAAACTGTGTTTCTTACTTATGAAATCATGAATGATATTAAGGGCTCTATAAGTAAGGAATGAAATCCTTTCCGAAAATGAACCGAATTAACTATCTTGCGATTTTAAGGTGAGAAACGAAACTCTGCAAAATCACACACATAAAAGTGGTGAAAAAAAATTGCGACTCAAATACAGGCATAAAAATGCATCTCAGAAGAAGAACAATAAGAACATAAGAAGTGATGACGAAATTTACGAAATCTAAAACCCATCGTCTAATGAGAACTAGGCGATCATAAGCCCAAAAAGCAAAAGAGCGGCGGTTGAGCGTCACGTCGGCAAACTCCACTCTGTAAAAAACGGAATCCAGTCACTACGGAAACGTCAAAGCACAGAAAAATAAAAGTTATTCTCTAGTTAAATCTTTTGAAGAGGGATAAAATGCCAGAAGGAGAAATCCATCCGAAACCTGGTCGACTTATAACTTTTTGCTTACGATGGAAGCAGAAGTAAATATATGGGGATAACAAAATCATGTGAGAGGGCACATTAAGACTTATCAGACTGCAGAAGAATTGCAAAAGTATGTCGTTCGAAAGAGTGTTAGAAATGTGTAGAAGAACACAGGTAGAATGCAAGCAGAATTGTTAACTGGAACACTGGAACAGTCTATTCCGTCCTTCTCCACCCCCCTCAGACGACATCCACTAACACATTGACAGTGTGTGGCCACCACAATGGTGTCTTCAACAGAATCAAAGG
The DNA here is from genome assembly GCA_944472135.2 of Trichobilharzia regenti. NCBI lineage: Eukaryota > Metazoa > Platyhelminthes > Trematoda > Strigeidida > Schistosomatidae > Trichobilharzia > Trichobilharzia regenti. The sequence goes on from OX235270.1 coordinate 6,945,667, forward strand.
CTCTTGTGTAGTGAGAACCAATATCCACGAAGACAGGATTTTGGAGAGGATTAGATAAGGTATCAGATAGTTTTATTTTCCAATAATCGAAGGGATCAAAATGAAGGATTTCTAAAGAATCTGAAAACAGACAAAAATTTAAGTTTAACACTCAGAAACCCAAGGACTTAACCGCAAGCTACATACAGGTAAAACACATCTTATAATGCTAATTCAATTTTCTAAATCTACGAATCGAATGAGATCAACACAGACCGACCCAGATAAAGAGGATGCAGTGAATGCGAATATGGGGGATATGGAACAGAGACTACCCTCTCGACTGAGCATCTAAAACGACGTCTTCTCTTCTGGATTAGACGTGATATCTGGCTATCTACCACAGGATGTGCATACTGCTCATAAGGTAAATTTTCTCTGACCATAGATGTTTGACTTCTGTCTCCCATATTAAGTGGTATGGTAGTGTTGAAGTTACGCGTAGAGTTTGAGATAAGGATAGAGACAGAGAGTCAGTCAATGAGATTGTCGAGACGAATCGATTGAAGTGGACGTGCAGTGTTAGCTGACATTGGATCGATGAGGTTAGAAAAGAGCTAGTGGTTGGTGTTTGAAAGCAATACTTAGAATCAGTGTCCATGAAATGTTTGACAGTCAGTTTGAGCCACATAGGGAGGTGTGGACTGTCTGACTGGTTGGGATGGTCGGAAGTGTAAGAACCAAATGGTTGGAGACAGAATTGGTGGAATGGCTGTAAATCATTCTCTATCGATCATGCAGACATATCCACTCTCTCTCTCTCTCTCTCTGATTACTCATATGCATTAAACCGTATTGTTTTTCGATGTGAGTCAGTATTCTATCTCAGCTACATTTTTGTTCATAATGGTTTTTATTGTAATTTGTTTTTGTGCCTTTTATCTTCGTTTGTGCAGTATATGGAGTGAGGGGAGTTGAACTGCTACACTTCTGTGCATAGTTCTATATGTTAAATCTTAGTCATTCAGTCAATATTATATTCAACAAATTATAAAAAATAACATTAGAGATAGAACTCAAACATCTGTGTTCAGAGAAAATTAGCCTTATTGAATCTTCCAAGGGTAAAACTTCTGAGCAGTATGCACATCCTTTGGTAGATAGTCCAGATGTCGCGTCTAAACCAGGGATGACGCAAATTAGCAAATGCCAAACTATCCTTTTTGTATGCGTGTCGAGATTTGGTCACTAGTCGGTTTATAGGGGCTAAAGCAACACTTCAGAAACAGAGTCGAATGCCGCCTTCGAGTTAAGAAATACGGAAAATTTCGTACGTTTATAATTATGTGTATATTCCAGAATATGATGGAGATGAATATACGGTTAATACACCCTCTTCATGGCCTGAAGCTTGTCTGATATTCTCGCGCCTAATCCTCTGAATCATGGATCACTGAATCTCTCCATGATTATTGAGCCTGCAACTTTACATATTACATAAGTCAAGCTGATTCCCAATGATTATCACACACATAGAGTTGTCTCAATTCTTTCTTATAAACTGGAATTATCAGTGACTTTACACCAGTCTAACGGGACTACTTCTGATTCCCAGGCAAAACTTTACATTTCAGTTAACTCAGACAGCAGTTCGCTATTACCATCACTAAAGACCTCTGTAGTAATTCCATCAGGTCCTATTGCCTTACCTCATATCCTGCTAAAGACAGTATTTGTAAATTCATGTATAGATAGAGGACGGCTGTCTACATCTTATTCAGGTGAATGTTGAATACTAATCAAGTTCGATGAGGTTGTAGGCCAGCTGAATTTCTTCTCAAAATGTCCCCAACAGCGTTCCAGCCTTCTATCCTGAAAGCTTATTTTCAGACCCCGCTTTTCTCAGAAATCGTCTCATTTATCATTCCCCTTTTGAAACCGGTTCTTCTAATAAGCTTAGGCAGTTTGCTGCTGCCTGTAGTCTATGCCTTCCCGTCTTACTGCCCTTTAACGACCACTACAATTCGGTGTTCTCGCGAAGACTTTTGGTCAGCTTATTTTGGGCAGCTTTCGTCCTTCTTCAAGTTCGGAGCCTACCGGAATTATTCTTGCGTCCGTCAGTTCGGATGAAGTAGCAGAAATCCACTGGTACTTAATAACCTTTGGTTTTACGTTATCAAGAGTGTTTATAACTGTTTCCACAGGTTACCAGATATTATGCCAGGTATCCTCAGGATAAGCCTTGTTGTCAATCTTAGACACACGTTTAACTATTTCTTTCTTGAATAGAGACTTAGTGTTCTGAACAAGTTGGAGGCATAGCAGCTTCATTGCCTTTTGTTTCCTGTGTCCGCCCGATCGTAGACAAATAAAATTGCATGGAATAGGGCGTGAACGGAATATGCTCAAGTGTTTCAGAGGGACAGGAGTCTTCTATAGACCCTCAACATTGACAGCTTATCGCTATGTGGTCTGTTTGAGCTCTTCGTTTGGTGTGATGATGGAGGTCGCCAAGTGAGACAGTTTCTTCATTTGCATTTGAAGTTAGTGCTGACCAGAAACAGACAGTTTTCTGAACGGAAAATGTAGAATACAATCACCGTAGTCTGTTTGCTGGCATGGAAATCCGTAGGTGCTGGCAGTATAATTTTCAGACTGGTATAGTTTCTCTGCTTGGGCCCTGAAGTCACCTTCTAGGATGACTACATCTCAGCTGCTCACTTTTAGCATCAAATAAGATATCTTTTGATAGAATACATTCTTTACTTTGTCCAAACTCCAGTCTGTCGGGGCGGAAAAGGGGATCATGAAAAGAAATAGGCGGATATCTCTGTCTTTCCTTCTTATGACGACGAATCCGTTTAGATAAGCAGTATGGAGGTTAGATCTAGAGTGCTAGGCTAGGTTAGAAGGGCAGGCCGATGGATAAAGTTGTGCGAATGCATTGAGTCAGATGAATAGGACACTTTTTTCTCATGTTGAAACATCATGTTTCTCCACTGGCAATATTTGCTGACACAGGATTAGGTTGATTGAGATTTAGGAGTAGTTAAGTCAAAAATGGCATCTCATCAGTTGATTAAGTCTTTGACTGTCAGTTGATATAAGCCATGTAGGGAAGTGTAGACTGATTGATTAAGGTCCTAAGCACGCTATGAATCACTGGCTGGAAACTGACTGTTAATGACATGGCTCAAAGTCGGTTTCGGTGGCACAGGGACATTCACCGTTTGAAATCTCTCATACGCCTTAGGTTATCACGTCCCTTCATAATACTATTCTTCATCCTATACATTTTTGCTTATTTTAGCGCTCTAGAATGCTTTTTTTATTACCCTCTCTTTTTGTGTGCTATCCTTTTATTATTGTTCTCTTCTCAAAATATCTTTATTATTATTATATCCTTTAATTCCTAGAGGAACATAGGGCTTCACCTGCCCACCTCCATTGTCTTCTCTTTTCTACCAACCTCTTTCACCCCACTCCACGAGTCTGCCCACATGTTTTCATCTCCTCCTCTTCACATGACCTCCTCCATGTCACCCTCACCCTTGCTCTGACGACCAACTCGCCACCCGCTTCCCTTTCGACCTGGTTCCACTCAACCAATGGCTTGTCTAGTGATGTCACTCACTCGATGGTTTCCTTTCTCAGAGTTTGGCCAGCCAATCCATCTCCATCCATCCTCCTGCCTATTTGTTTCACAATCGGTTCCTACTGTGTTGGTTGGTTGGTTCGCACATTGCCAGAGATCCCTCCCTGTTTCTGATCTTTTCTGGCCAGCCGGCCATCTCATCTTGAGCGGAGTATTGAGCGAAGACAACTAGCTGTTGATGAAGGTCTGGAGTTTGTCTGAGAAGCTCTTTATGACGCGAAGTGCAAGTCTCTGATCCGTCCGTATAGTGAGTAGCACTGACTGACTTCACACTGGAGTTGGAAGAAAATCCGGATGTTATTTTTGATTCTGAGTAGTGATGTTGACCTCTATACAGACTTAAAAGTAATGAAGGCCTGTCTTGCTTTTCCGCTCCTCGCTGCTTTGATATCCTCGTCAGTTGGATTCGCCTGTAGTTGAAACGATGCTTCCCAGGTAGTTAGGTAAAGGAGGTTGTTTCTCTCAGGTTCCTCCCATTTATACTGGCTGTTTGTTGACCAGGAATCTTCATCACCTACCTCTGTTTTATCTATGTTCACTTGAAGGAAGTCCTATCTTCTCTGGATGCTTCTTCTGTCTCCAACTTGTTGATGCTTTTCATTTGCATATCTTCTAGTTTGTGGGAAATCAGACACATATCATCGCGGGCGAAGTCCAGTTCCTCCAAGTTATTTTTTGTGTGAGTCCATTTTATGCCTGTTTCCTCATTGGCCGCCACTGTCTGTCGCATTATCCATTCTACTGCGATCAGGAAGATCATTGGTGATAGTAGGCAGCCAGCTTGTCTCACTTCCGTCCTCACTTCGAAGGCTTCCATTAAGTTTCCCGTTGTGGATTACTTGGAATGCAGCATTGTCGTATAACTGTTGGATGAGATGTATAATTGTCGATGTGACCCCACAGTAGTAGCGAAGTAGTTCCCAAATCACTTCTCGATCGACGCTGCGTTGTCGAAGGCCTTTTCATATCGATGAAGTTGAGTGAGGTGGAGAGGTGACTGCCATTTCAAGCTTTGTTCAGTAGTGATCCGTAGTGTGGCGATTTCATCAATACATGACTTGTTTCTCTTGAATCCGGCCTTTTCCGGTCGAAGTTTTTCATCCAGGCCGGTGTGTTTGATTCTCTCCAGGATGATCAAGCGGCTTAGTATTTTGCTTGGAATGGACAGGAGCATAATTTCGCGCCAGTTTTTACATTGACTTAAGTCTGCTTTCTTTGGTAGTTTGAATAAGTATCCTTTCATTCAGTCCTCAAGTACTTTGCCCTCTTTCCACAACTTCTCTTGTAATGGCGTCATCAAGTCCGCTGTTGTCTCTGGGTCCATTTTCAATGCTTCTGCTAGGATTCCATCTGGCCCTTCTGCTCTTCCAGCTTTTAGCATCTTGATTGCATTCAATACTTCTGATTTCGTCGGGGGTCGTTGTTCACTGGTAGTTCTGCCTCCGTTGTTAGTATTGTTGGGTGCGTTGTAGGTGGAGGTCGATTTAGAAGTCTTTTGAAGTGTTCAGCTCAGTGTTTTCTTTGCTCCACTTCTTTGGTGATTGACTTTCCATTGTCCTCTTTTACTTGCTTAATCTGTGTCGAACTTTTGACCGATAGGTTCCTAGTTGTTTGGTAGAGTGTGGTGAGGTCTCCTTTGCCTGAGGCTTGTTCTGCTTCAAACAAAATTGCTACAGAAACTTCAGCACAATGAACCTCTTTGCACCAAAAGAAAAAGTCTGTGTGGGGACATGGAACGTCTGCACTATGTACGAGACTGGGAAAGCTGCCCAGATCGCAAACGAGATGAAAAGATACGGAATCCAAACTATCTTTACCAAATCACAGTTGAACTTCCAACTAGTCGTTTCTGACTAGGGTTCCACTCTACGGCCTGAAGAGAGTTATCACTCAAAGATCTCTCCAGAGAATGTCAAGTCCATCTTCATTTCATTCGGCATATTTCTCAGTAAATTGGTTATTGTTTGGTTCTTTTCCAGAGTCCTTTGTTGCCAATCCCTTCTTCCCACCTGATTGATCTTCAGCTGTGAGTAAAAGAATAAAGCACGTTGGAAATTCTTTCGATGGCACACTATATATATATGTAGTACGGAGATTTGAACTGTTACACTTTTGTGCAGTATTCTATGTTGAAACTCACTCGGTTAATCAGCTGGTCACAATTCATGCAGAAGTACACCAATCCTTTGACAATTACTAGAAGTTAAGAAGGCTGTGAAAGCAAACAAACCAGGTGTTACCACCCCTACCCAGAAGCTGTGAAAAATGGACCAAGAAACCTCAGTGAACATGTTCACGCCAAACTACTAAAGATACTTTGGAAAGTAGAAAAGGTATCTATTGATTGGTAGAAGGGATAACTTGTTAAAATTACTAGAGGAGGGAAGCCGAAGCCTTAACAATATCTGTTGTGGAATCATGTTTCTGTCCACTCTGAGAGAAGTATTTTTACCCATGTCATATACTGGAGAGGCTGAAATATACTGCGGATATAAAACTTCACTCAGAACAGAGTACATCAAAAAGTCATCTAGCTAGGATCAAAAAAGCCAACTAGGCGTTCATTAATGTGAATTCACTGTGGTTATCCAGAACAGATCAGAATTTTTGACACCACCGTCAAGCAAATACTTCTTAATGGCTAAGAGATTTGGTCTGAATGTCACCAAAAGGAATTTTCGACATTCTTCAGACTATCATCAATTGGTGCTTTTCGATACTGGAGACCAGATGGTTGACTAGAAATGATGGGCAAGAAGGGACTTTGGAAGGCAGCAAAACAGTGGAGTACCTATTGCGCAAAATGCATGCTAGAGGAGACAGAGATGGATCGGATATACTCTGAGATATCAAGTGACATGACACGCCAGCCTGTCTAACAGAACCCAAATAGGTGCCCGAGAACGAAATGAAAATCTTGTGGGCAGTTGTAGAGCTATTTGGAAGTTATGACAAAGGACCAGGTGCAATAGAGATTTGTTCCCAATTTTTACTCGGATCTCACGGAATGAGTAAATAAGTAAAATAAAAGACTCTGGAAGGTCAAAAGAAGCGGGAGTACTTAGGAAATTGAGAATCATTTTGAGTTATATCAATCTTTGTCCCAGATTAGTGGTTCTTGGCATCTCAAAGACCTCATTTAAGTTGGCTGCACCTTCATACATAGCTCAAACTGACAGTTAAAGATGTCATATACTGACGGCATGTTTTATCTCTTCCTCCAACTCTTTTTCAGCCTAATAATCATATTTGAGCTGAATCGGTCGTTGAAGAAGACGATGGCTTAGAATTCATAAAACATGTCCTAGACTGCACAATACTTGGAGTTTCACAACCTTCCCACTACACCTGACATCTTTTGCACAAACTCATTACAACTGACCACGTAAAACTACTTAGTTTGAGGAACCGAAAGTATTTATATGCACTTTCAACAGCTGTGTCTTGTAGCCGTAAGTAAGGACAACGTGAACTGCTGTTGGTAGTCAGACAGTTACCACTCCTGCATCTACGGTGATGCGAGTTGGCGAACACCAAAGTAGTCCTTTGTATATTTGCTGAAATTTTGTCCCCAGTCAATCCATTAAAGTTGATGTAATTCATCAAAATGCTTTAAAAAAATGGACCGTCTCACCCTTATCCTTAAATTAGGAATCAGTGAGGTCCAGTCCTGCATTATCATCATCTTTGATTCAGCTGAATATATTATGATTTCTGAATTCTATCAGCGTCTTCATCTAGGAAGACAATATCGTTTTCACACTCCAAGTCTATGAACCTATTTGGTGGTGACAAGTCAATCATTAATTCAGTAAATTCAGTCAGCGTCATTTCTATCACTATATTAATAAATATATTTATTCCTATCTATGTAGGACACACCAGTTTTACAAATAAGAATGATGACACCGGGCATCCCTAGTGAATACTACAGGTTGTCCTCATTTCAGATAATAACCCTCCAGAAGCTCTCACACATCTGTATGACTTTGAGCTGAGTTCCTTAATTGGCAGATACATTTCTTCTCCCTCCATCATGTCATGTCAGTAAAAATGACAAGTACCAGACCCCAGTAATTATGCCTGTTCCAGGATCTGCAGTGGGGTGAATATAACACTTACTTGATTTCCTCCGGTCTGTCTGTCTGTCTGTTTTCGACATAGAACTTTGCACATATATGCACCAGTTCAAGTCGCCACACTCCCTCCTACTTGTAACACACAAAGCAACACAAGAAAATACAAGAAAAGCATAATACAGACAGTAAACAGACGTGTGAGACAAAGGAAGAGTAATAACGAAGAACAAAACAGTTTCATTGGAAATCATAAATCACAAGGAGTGGATGCATCTGCACCAGCCATCACCGAGAACGACGATTTTGAGCCACATCACCAATTGTCTCCAACCATTGGTTTTTACCGTCCCAAGGACCCCAACCAGTCAGGAAGTCTACACCTTCCTACGTGATTGGATGGCTTAGACTAATTGTTGTAGATTTCATTGACTGGTGAGGCCATGTTTTCGTTTGACCACCGCTAGCTTTTTTCCAGCCTGACCCTATATCCGCTAACATTGGTCGTCGGTTGAGAAAGGCGATGACTAGTCAGGGATGCGTAACACATGTCCTAACCATCTCAGTCGATGTAACTGCTTCACAGCCTCGTCGATTGATTTCCCCTCCTTACCTAGTACTCAACCGAAGCCTAACCTCAATATTGCTGAACTTATTATACCACTTCACACGGGAGATAGAACCCAGTCACCTATGATCAAAGATAGCTAATCTTTTCATGTCTTCCACTCTCAATCGCCAAGTCTTACAGCTAGCCATAAAGAAGGACAGAGCGGATTGATGAGCAGTACACCCACCCTTTGGTCGACAACCAGCTAGCCCGATATCGCGTCTACTAAGCCAGAAACGGCGTAAACTGGCAGGCATATGCGAAACTAGCCCTCTGTATCCGTTCTGAGATTTCGTCAGAGATCAACCCGTTGGGGGGTTGGCTGATGGTACTTCCCAAATAAGTGAAGCGGTCAACGTGCTCCACCAACCACTTCACTCCCTATTTATAATCTAGGAACCGGTGTAGTCCAGTTAGTCCTGTAACATCATCTTGCATTTGACGGGAGCGAATCGCATACTGAGGCATAAGTAGGGATGTACACTTTTTTTAGGCGTACTTTTGTTAACCTTTAACCCATACAGTGAAATTGAAACATAGCTAGCTTCTTGATTGTTCAGTAGAAAACAACTCTTTAACAAACCCCTACGCACTGCAAAGCGATATATGAAATGAATGGTGTGGAATCAACCAATAGAGTTTTAATCCAACTTAAAAAATTACTTTCACTCTTCCATACAATACAAATCACTTGATGATTTTACATTTAAAAACTGTGTTTCTTTGTCTGCCTTGATTTATCTCATTATCCCAGGTAATGATAGTCAGTTCAGTGATAGATCCAACTCCATTACAATACAATTATGGTGCAAAGCATCCAGAGTTATTAGTCAATAATACAGAAGTAGTGAATATCAGTCTACATGGAACTTCACAATTCTACAATTATCCACAATGGTCAATTTATTTAGGTTGGTGTATGAGTGGAGTCTCAATCAGTATGATTCCCTTGGTATTCTTTATTGTTCTGATAAAAGACGGTTGTAATCTTGAGGTAAATGATTTATCCTTTGCTTTTCCTTTGTGCATTCGTGTTTGATTTCAAAGGATATTTAGTTATCATATTTGTAATATTTATAGAGGCTTGAATTATTCGATACACATGTATGAACTATTCTTCAACTTGAATGTGCACTTATTTTGGATTTGGACGAGAAGTAGTTAATACGGCCGAGTTTGATCATTTCACATACGAAAAAAAAATAGGTTTCAGAGTGTGGGCGTTGTTAAGTGGACATCCACATGCTTAGCTAACCAGAGAGATAGCGAAGAAAGAGAACGTGTGACACGACAGCATGCTGAATTGTGAGAGTAATTGACAACATGCCTTCTATCCTAACCAAACCGATTGGACGATGGTTAGCACAATATTGCTGTTAAAGGTTTATGGTTTTGTAAACCAATGATTTTATGGAAGGTTATTATTAACCGCTACAGAAACCTTATATAAATTAAAAGTCAATCTGAAAGAAGAATATTCTTTTCAATAATTTCTCCTATTCGGGTTCTTACAATTATAAAATATAATATTTGTGGTCATTACAGTAAAGGCCAGTTATGCGGTGGCGGATACATTTTTCTCAACGTAGAATAACAGATTAGTAGTTATGGGGTGTTAAAATAAATAGTCATATTTGTGTGACAAACGTGCTAGGCTGAAATCGATTATAAAATATTGTAAAACGGGAGACAATGGTGGTGGGGATTAATCATAATAGAGTGTAGGGTAGGAAAATTGACAAGTGAGTCAGTTCAAGGTTATAAAAGGTGTCAGGTGAGTGAGTGGCTAGTACAAAGTGGTCTGTGGTAAACAGGAGATAGTAAGACCGCAATGAGAGGTTCATAGTGAGATAGTGTGCGTCGGTGGCACAGTGGTAAGGACTCTCGCCGACCATGCACATGGTCCGGGGTTCGAGCCCACGCCGGCGCACACCTGATATCTATGGTCGGCCTGCAAAATTTGGGCTACCGATATCCATGCTGAAAATTCCATACTTGTACCAAAAATACAGTGTGGAATCAAGCTGTAAATAAAAATATAAATATAAAAATATAACGAATATGTTAGATGAAACAGGTGGAGGCATATATTGAGAAAAGAGATAATATCACTAATAATAAGTCCGTATAAATGAAAATTCGATAGTATTGAAGGAATGTTTACATAAAGGGCATAAATTATGACGTATAATAAAAACTGTAATAATAATATTTATAATAATAAGCAAGGTAAAAAAAAGCAAGGGGGTTAAGGGGAAGGAACACTCTTGGTGAGAAGAAAAATCTTCAATCCAAGGTTTGCCACGGTAGGAACAGCGTCTGGACGTGTTCTTTTTGGATACATAGTTCTGGTTTAGTCGATCTTTTTGCAACAGCTTCAGCTATGTGTAGGAGACGTAAGCGAACTGTACGTGATAACTACTTCGGAATCCGGTATATAACCCTGAAAGCTGTGTTGACATCGATGCGATGTCCAGTACTGACCAAGTGTGACAGGATCGAGCTTTTTATGCATTTAATTTCCCCCCTGCTGAACCAAGCTGGTAAGTGTTCTCGAACCCGTAGACGAATAATATGTAAACATTCCTTCAATACTATCGAATTTTCATTTATACGGACTTATTATTAGTGATATTATCTCTCAATTCTAACTTCTACCAATTCGTGATTTGGCGCGACCCCAACCATTATCGTTGGCGGGACATCCATCCACACACATGATATCTAATTGGACCTGGTAGAAGTCAGAATTCTTGCACTGGCCATCGAATCTGGTCCCAGTGGCTGAATGGTATATGAGCTCGCTGGCCTTGTAACCGGAAGGTCCTGGGTTCGAATCCCAGTGGGTGCGTACTGTCAGTGATTCCCAAACTAGGATGAAACAACAGCTGTCTAGTACTCCCTGGTTTTCAATGGTTCCCTAACTGATATCAATCCGTGATCAACTCGTAAAAGCATAACAAACCCTTACAAACGAAACTATAGAAAATAAGTTAAGTCACGAAGACATTGGCTAGTCACTCAATACTCTGGGTATGAACTTAAGAGCTGCCTGTCTGCTGGTAACAGTCATGAATCTGGAAAAAAAACTTGAAACTAACCGAAATGGGGTTTATGTATCCTTTACCTTAGCAGCAGCAGCAGCAGACTTAATGTTTTTGTGATATCTCACGGCCCCCTATTTTATTGAAATTGGATCTTTCAGTAATCATTCTCACCTTCCTAGCATTTCTTTAAATTACCTTTATCTGAACACAAACTGTGGGTAAGTAGAAATCCTGTTCTTACTCCATAAACCAAGTCATTATTAAAACCATGAAAAATACCCATTTATTCATAAGTAAAAACACAGTTTTTGCTTTTGTTCAGCGAAGAAACGTGTTTGTTTTCAACGACTTCATTTTCAAGCCAACTGCACAGTCGTATTTATATTACAGAAAAAGGTTATTAAGTGGCACCAGATAATTGCTCAGTCAATATACATATATAATGTGATAAGAATAACGATAATTAAAATGTTACAAGGCGTAGAGTTGAAGTGGATAAATTACAGAATTATTACAGATTGTTTCATAAGTGGATTAATGTCAAAAATGTTTTAAAAATGTCAAGTGTTGCCTAAAAATTAAGAAAAAAAATTAGGAGTACGATTACGATAAGAATGAAGATGTGAAGTGAAGTGGAAAGAATTCAAGTGGTAAAATAAAATAAAATAAAAACTAAAAAGAACATTGGTTACTATGACCAAGGTAAAGAAAGGGGTTTGACAAAACGTTTTTGAACACCTAATTTAGATTTCTGTTCATGTATAGCTAAAGCTTCGGCTAGCTATGCATAAGTGAAGAAAACGTAAACTTTTGGATCGATTCGATTTTGCCATGTAGATAACTTTGAAGGAGGAATCACGTGGGGCTAAATGACCAGACTCTAACAGGTGATCATAAATAGACGACTTCGCAGTTCTACGTTCGCCTTTCATTAACCATACCTGATAGTGTTCAGCTACACGTTTTCGGAGATTACTTTTTCATTTTATTTTTTTATTTTTATTTGTGATTACAGCTTGATTCCACACTGTATTTTTGGTACAAGTATGGAATTTTCAGCATGGATATCGGTAGCCCGAATTTCGCAGGCTGACCTTAGATATCAGGTGTGCTTCGTCGGCGTGGGCTCGAACCCCGGACCATGTGCATGGTCGGCGAGAGTCCTAACCACTGTGCCACCGACGCTTACAACGTCCAATATAAACAGCTCCACAAGAGCAGGTAAAAGAGTAAATGCACATAGATGTGGACAAAAGCGGTAATCTATCCTTGACGCATTGTCTAATCATATTTCGGCTGGTAAAAACTAGTTGCAAGTCAGCTGCAGGAAAAGTGCGTTTAACACATTTAGACAAACGATTTTTAATCAATTCTGAAGTGGTGTCACCTTTGAATGCCAGGCTCATAAACAGTTTTTTCTTTGGAACTGTGATTTGTCTAGGGGTGGATTCTTTCTTGGTGTTACGTTCAATGAACCTTGTAAGATAACCATTGTTAAGGAGATGTGATCGAAGGTTATCTAGTTCCCTATCGATTGTCTCTGCAGAGCAGATTTTACGAATTCTGGAACATAAGGAATGAATAAGATTTCTCTTTCTCCCTAAAGGTACCCAACTGTTGAAGTTAGTGTACTGCCCAGTGAATGTTGGCTTTCGGTAAATCGACTTTAACAGCGTTCCATTCTCCCTTCTGTCTAAGTTAACATCAAGGAAGTGAAACGACGAATTCGACTCTCTTCGACCGTGAAAAGCAAAGATGGGTGAGAATCATTAAATATTCTAAGAAGCTCGACAGTTGAAGCGTCTTCATCACGTACAATGAAGGTATCATCAATATATCTTTTACACATAAACAAACTATCGATGGTTTCCTTTAGTGGGCCATTCTCTAAGCTTGCCATGAAGACGTCCGCGAAGAGCGGTTCTAAAGGAGACCCCATGGCGACTCCATCCCTTTAACTATACATGACATCCACTTATCCATTTCAACTCTACCCCTTATAACATTTTTATCATCGTTATTCTTATCACATGTATATATGTATATTGACTGAGCAATTATTTAGTGCCACTTAATAACCTTTCTCTGTTATATAAATACGACTGTACAGCTTGAAAATGACGTCATTATTAAAACACAGGCAAAGGAAGTTCTATACTAATCGCTTGAAATTGTTTGTAAAAAAATCTTATCACACGGTTAGTAAATTAATTAACTGCGTGAAAAGAGCGTATAACTACTCACCGGCTGATGATCCAATATCTCGAATAATAATAATAATAATAATGCATCGAATAGAACAGTTTATAAGAAAACAGAAAGATTGAGAGAAGAAATATTTTACTTTTCAATTAGATCCTCATCTCACTCTGGCTCTACTCTAATATACACGTATAGCATTTTAATTACAATACACAACAATTTACCAATCAAGTGGCGATATGTTTGTTAACAATAATTAGTCAGTCAGTGTCAAAATGTCAATGGGTTAATAGTTAACGAAGAAAATCAATACAGATTTAAAAGGTAGAAATGAATAGAATAAATTAATTTTGCAAGGATAACACGTAAATTAAAGATGAAGTGGTCAAAATAAATGAAAATAAAATAAATAATTTAGACAAATATTATTTTTATAGGTTTACGGGGAGACGGGCGACGTAGTCCTGTTTATGCATTCTTGTGACAATGACCACGGTAGGGAAAGTAGCTGTACAAATTTTTTCTGTACACATAGGCTTGCCTTCTTCAGGTGAATTCCAATCGCTTCAGCCGTCTGTAGAAGACGAACACGCAGAGCAAAATTAAGAAAAGTCGGAATGCGATAAATAATTTTAAATGCTGTATTAACATCAATCTTATGCTCAGTATCTACAAGGTGGGCTAAAATAGATCTGCGAATAGATCTTTTTTGTCCCTTACTTAACCACGTTGGATGATGTTCGGAAATACGACGATGAACTTGCCTAATTGTACACCCAATGTAGCTGGCTCCGCAGCTGCAGTCAAACTGGTAGATACACATAGAGGAGGCGAATTTAGGTGGTTTATCCTTATTACTCGAACGTAGAATAGGTGTGGTTGTGAAGACACAATGTACCTCTGCTGCATAATAAGTCCTTTTAACTGCATTCTTCAGGCGCTGTGTTATTATTTCGCTGATGTTGTCACCGAGGAACTGCAATTTTATGAACATTGGTGTTTTTGGAACTGTGGCCATACTGACTCTCCTTGGAGCTGAATTCATATCTTTCACAATGAAATTATCTGGGTAACCATTTTTTTCTAAGTAATTCTCTAATAAATCTTAAGCTCCTCAATGAGGCAGTCGTCTGAACAGATTAACCTAGCTGTATGAACCAGACACTTAATCAGGTTACGTTTATATTTCAAACGTACAAAACTCAAAAAATGAGTGTACTGACCTGTTGTTGTAGGCTCCCTATACACACTTCTTCTTAGTGTGCCATCTTCTTTCCTTGCCATAAAGACGTCTAGGAATGAGATACTGTCATTACTTTCTTTCTCTATGGTAAAGTTTATTTATTGATGAATGTGCATCATTAAACTTGTCAAGGATGTTCATTGCATCATTCTCATCTTTCATAACCACGAATGTATCATCCATATATCCACAGTAGAAATTCATGTCATTAATTACTTCCTCCTTTCAGTGGTTCATTCTCTAATTTAGCGAGGAAAAATCAGCTAGTACTTAGTAAATTTGTTACTAGAAAAGTAAAATTCAACAGTTACTTACAATTATTCTTATAAACCGCATCTAACCGTTTATCAAGTTAGTTAGTTAGTTAATTAGAACTCGATTACCTAGAAAAGATTTTTTGTGTGATATTCTTGCTTTGAACCACACATTTGTTGTATAAAAGCTGATGAATGCACCACCAGGTTATCCAGTCTGGTGGAGCGGTATTTGAGCCTACTAAGCACTAGTTAACAGGAGGATCCTCGAACCAATCGATTTGCTTCCACTATTTCATCGAATACATCAAATATACACGTTATAACTAACGTGGGTGAAGAGTAGATGGTTTACTTTTGACACTGCCTAATTCCTACCTAAATGTGGCTCACGAGGTGTGCAACATTAATGGCACTGAAATTGAAACCAAGTCAGAAATTAAATACCTAGGCGTCATTCTATCTTCTGATCTTTCCTTCCTGGTCGTCTCATATCTTGATGATTTATAAGAAAATATTCCGTCTCACCACCTTCTACATCAAGAAGTTAAGACATTCTGGAATAACCTAACTCTTACTCCTATGGTTCGTTAACTCTTGCATCCTGCCTATTTTCCTCTATTGTTCCCCCTTAGTTTTTCCAGGGCTGGCTACTGAAGAAGAACTATATCTTATTATGGAGGGTGTTAAAGGTTGTCAGCAGGGTAAGCAATGTGACACTTAACCAGCTTGTTAATAATCTGGTCGACAGGCACATGGACTCATGTGAAAACTGGGCTCAATCCATTTTATCCGACTCACACCACCCTCTACATTCATAGATCTCCCCTTGTGTCTCATCAGACAGGCAAACAAGAAGCCTATATAGAAAACTATATGCTCGCACTAGTAAGTACCAAAACTCAACCATGGCCTACTTAGCTCGTGTTCTGTGCGATAAAGAAGAAAGCATTAGGCGTGAAACCTTTAACTTATTAAATAGTCAGTAGAACAACTGGATCTCCTCTTCTCAGCTCATATCATTTATAGGTACGTTTTCTTTTTTTCTTTTCCTTCTCTCTCTTTTTTTCTCTGTTACGTGCTGCTTTGTTTCTTTCTTCTGCTTACGCCAGTAAATATGCTGGCAGTATCTACTTTTCTAACACCTTCTAACACTCTGTTTAATTTAGGCTTTGCTACCGACATGCTAATATGTTGTTATCAAAAATAACTGAGATTACCTTAATCTATGTAGAATTTTATTTATTGTTAATGTACTAACTGGATGCAATATTGTAGTAAAATGCTGAGAATTCCATTCTGTATCACAAGTACTGATTTGGAATAAAGTTATTATTGTTATTATTAACAGAATAGTCACCAATCACGCATATAATCCGGGTTCAATTCCCCGCTGACACACGTACCTAGTTTACTCGTCTGTTGTAAACCTAGAAAAAGGGGAGTGTTAAGCGTGAGGCCAGCAACTCTACCACCCTGTACAAGTAATAACACTATCGAAACATCAAAAGTCGAAACACCCAGGAATAACAATTCCCTACCTATAAGCTACCGAGTGGATTTTAATATACTTCAAGCACGCAATCTTAAGCACTTATCTTCTAACAAATTAGCATTTCAAGTAAAGATTTATTACATAGACCTCTTAAGGGCTGACGTCTGGTTGAATGTCTAACTCCTTTCAACGATTAACTTTGCATAGATGTGCAGCACACCAACTCCCTTCACTCCACGTACCCCACAAACGAAGACAAAAGCCGGAAAAAGGAAATTTGGAAGAACGATTATAAACAGAAATGTAGGCGAGAAAGGAATACTAAGTGACATGGAAAGACAAAAAGGGTTTAGTGGATATCAGTGATCAGAGACAAAGAGAAAGAGGGTGAATACATCTTCGTCGTCGAGAACGATTTTGAGCTATTTCACCAAACTGTCTCCAACTATTGCTTCTTATCATCCCGAGAACCCCAGCCAGTCAGACAGTTTACACATCCCTACATAGCTCAAACTGACTGTCAAACATTTCATGGACTGATTCCAAGTTTTCGTTTGATCACCTCTAAAGCTTCTCCTGTCTAATCACGCACATAAGCTAATATTACTCATCGAGAAAAGCGATGGACCGGAATGTGTGTAACATTTGTCCTAGCCATCCCAATCGATTCATTTTCACAACCTAATTGGTTGATTCTCTCTCTCTCTCTCCTTATTTAACACTCCGCGCTTAACGTTAATGAGTACTCACCCCCTATTAAGCCACCTAACATGGGAGATAGAATGCAAAAACCTATGGTCACAGACGGCTAAGCTTTCCATACCTTCCCACCTCAATGACCATGTCTCACAGCCATGAAGAAGGACGAAGAGAACTACTACTGAGCAACACACACGTCTTTCAACTGACAGACGGATATCACGTCTACGTTAGACATGGCCTAAGTTGGCGAATGCCTCACGAGCCTTTAAACGTACGGGCTGAGATTTTGACAACGATTAGCATGCATGCTGGGGGTAGATGCAACTTCTGAAATAAGTAAAGTTAGGAGTCGGTTTGTAGTCTAGCCTGTAGCATCATCTTACATTTGACAGGAGCAAACTGACTGCCAAAACATTCGAAGATTTCTGTTCATTGTGTCCCCAGAAGATGACTGCATTTTATCAGCGTCTCCATTCGCGTATTCTAAATCAACTAACTAGACTATACCCTGGTAACAATACAATCCCTAATTCAAGTGTTGGTTTGTAGGGATTTGACTGGTTTCCGGATTTCATCATGAGCTGACATTAGTTAGAGAACCATTGAAAACCAGGGAGTACTGGACAGCTGCTGTTTTATCGTATTTTGGGAATCACTGACAGTACGCACCCACTGGGATTCGAACCCAGGACCTTTCGGTTACAAGGCCAGCGAGCTCGTATACCATTCAGCCACTGGGTTTTCAATGGTTCTTTAATTGATATCAATCCGTGATCAATTCGTAAAAACATAACTAACCCTTACAAACCAAACTATAGAAAGTTAATCTGATGCTCGCTAGTGACTTACTACAGGTTGGAGTTCCCTGAGTTCTAGTGAGAAGTCGTGACCAGTGAGGTCCAATTAGATGTCACGTGTGTGGATGGATGTCCCACCAACGATAATGGTTGGGGTCGCCCTAAAATCACGAATTGGTGGAAGTTAGAATTCAAGCACTGGCCATTGAATCGGGTCCCAGTGGCTGAATGGTATACGAGCTTGCCTTGTAACCGGAAGGTCCTGTGGTTCGAATCCCAGTGGGTGCGTACTGGTTGGGATAGTTGAAATTCCAAGAACCAATAAGTTGGAGACAATTGGTGAAATCGTTGGCTGAAAGTCGTTCTCATTGGCAAAGATGTATTCACTTATTATTGTGATGATGTTCTCTATCCATTAAACCATCATGTTTTTCTATATCGGTATTCCTTTTAGCCTACATTTCTCTTTATAATCGTTCGTTCGTTCGGATTTCTTTTTCCTCCTTTTTATCTATCTACCCTTGTGTACTATAAAGGACTGTGGCAACTTGAACTGTTGCGTATCTGTGCAAACTTCTCTGTTGAAACTCCTTCAGATTAAGCTTTCAATAACAGAATTAATATATTATTGAATTGAAATTTTGATTTTCCCGTCGATTGATTGGACCGAAGTGCTCGGTCTAGTGGATAACGCTTTGGCGTTTGAAACTATGGGTACTGGGTTCGAGCCTCGGTGGGAACGTCATCACTCACTGAGAAATGCAGGTACATCCAGCTGACGAGTCCCAAATAGGACGAAATGCGCATCCTGGATTCCACTGCTAGTCACCATCCACCAATTAGAATTAATATATATTACCCAAATTATTATTTTTGTTATTATTATTATTATACATTTATTCACCAAGACATGTGTATTAAAAATTTCAGCTGGCTAAAGTCTTTTCTATTGGACCTCTTGATGTATGGCCTTTCAAAGAAAGAAATCTCTGTGATACAATTAATGATCATCAAAGAAGTGCAGAAAGTATATGCAGGATAAATAGCAGTCAACTGGACGCAGAGAAAGCCATTGGACGAAACCACACTGAAGCAGTTGTACAACTAAACAAGCAGTCTATCCTGCATGAATTACAAATTATCCAACCGAAATTCAGTGTTTAAATATATAGCTTTCAAGAGTTTATGTAAAAAGTGGAATTAACCTGAACTAATCGGAAATTGAAAGACGAGTTTGCAACAAAAGTACAGTTCACACACACACACACACCTAAGAACACAAATAGTTTAGAGATAGTGCTAATTAACGCATATATATATATAGATATAATAATCATAGTCTTCATAATTTGTTTTTTTACACAAAAATCACAACAGTGCAAACTTTCAAAAATCAAGTATTTATCGTCATTATATAAGTAAATTATATATATATTTGAATAAACAATTCTCAATAATGCCTTGTCTCTGTCTGTTTTCGACATAGAACTTTGCACATATGTGCACCAGTTCAAGTCGCCATACTCCCTCCTCCTAGTAGCACACAAATCAACACAAGAAAGTACAAGAAAAGCATAATACAGACAGTAAACAGACGTGTGAGACAAAGGAAGAGTAATAACGAAGAACAAAACAGTTTCATTGGAAATCATAAATCACAAGGAGTGGATTCATCTGCACCAGCCATCACCGAGAACGACGATTTTGAGCCATATCACCAATTGTCTCCAACCATTGGCTTTACCGTCCCGAGGACCCTAACCAGTCAGGAAGTCTACACCTTCCCACGTGATTGGCTGGCTTAGACTAACTGTTGTAGATTTCATTGACTGGTGAGGCCATGTTTTTGTTTGACCACCGCTAGCTCTTTTCCAGCCTGACCCTATATCAGATAACATTGTTCATAGTCAAGGAAGGCGATGACTAGTCAGGGATGCGTAACACATGTCCTAACCATCTCAGTCGATGTAACTGCTTCACAGACTCGTCGATTGATTTCCCCTCCTTACCTAGTACTCGATCGAAACCTAACCTCAATATTGCTGAACTTATTATACCACTTCACACGGGAGATAGAACCCAGTCACCTATGATCAAAGACAGTTAGTCTTTTCATGTCTTCCACTCTCAATCGCCAAGTCTTACAGCTAGCCATAAAGAAGGACAGAGCGGATTGATGAGCAGTACACCCACCCTTTGGTCGACAACCAGCTAGCCCGATATCGCGTCTACTAAGCCAGAGACGGCGTAAACTGGAAGGCATATGCGAAACTAGCCCTCTGTATCCGTTCTGAGATTTCGTCATAGATCAACCCGTTGGAGTTGGCTGATGGTACTTCCCAAATAAGTGAAGCGGTCAACGTGCTCCACCAACCACTTCACTCCCTATTTATAATCTAGGAGTCTGTGTAGTCCAGTTAGTCCTGTAACATCATCTTGCATTTGGCGGAAGCGAATTGAATGCCAAACATTCGTAGATTGCAGCTCAAGGTGTTCAGAAGACTCTGCATTTTTTCAGCGTCCTCACCTAGTAGGACTATATCATCTGCATATTCTAAGTCAACGAGATTATTCCCTAGTAGCAAGTCAATCCCTGTCTACAGTTATTGTTTATTTTTATTTCTTTTACACTCCCACTGGAGCGCACAGCTTCAAAGTTCCAGTAGCAGTGGTGTGTTATCCGCTTTTTTTTTAAGGGTTTATCTACTCCAGCTAAGCGATGTTGAGGAGTGTGTCGGACTCCAGACTACAGGCATGATTGACAAGTAGTCGTCTACCGCTGGACCACCGACGTACCCTAATTATAACTACAATGGAATATCATAAGAACGCGAATTTTATTGACCGAATACAACGAAGAGTGCACTATATGAAAGAGTAGCGCATTGTGGTCTGTTGGTAGTGGTGTGTAATCTACATGGGAAAAAATTTACACAATACTAGAGGATCGCGCATCCTTGTTGCTACAGTTCGTTACTCCTCCTCGGCCAACTCGATAATACATACCATCAATCCTGCAATAATAGTCTGGTTCATATAATGAAGTGATGTACGAACTTTTTCACAGTTGCGAAAAAGACTAATCAAGGGTGCGGATTACATGAATATGAGGTAGTTAGTTGAAGAGTAGGTTTAAAATTAGAAATTATAGCGCAGACGTTCTTTATCATATCCCCCTTTTAGACACCTGTATGTGCTGTATATGACAAATTTGGTCGATCTAATAAATTCTCATTCTTCTTCAGAAGGTTTAAGTTAGACCATTACTACTACAGTTTCAGAATTTCCAATAGTTACAAGATACAATATTATAGAAGTGTCGTTTGAAGCGCTATTGAAAGACAGTGGAAAAATTTCCATGCTCCTACCTAACCCATGATATTTTAAATTTTTATTTAAATACAAAATTAACAGAACTCTTACTTATATCGGTGTCTCTTAAGACAAGTATCTCAACTTTATAGACTTTGAGAAGGCCTTCGACAGTGCAGTGTTGATCATGAAGTAACTTGGAAACTACTCGAGTACTATGGCGTGCAGCGCCCAAATATTCATCAACTTTATTCAACAGCTGTACGACAACGGTGGCACATGTCAAGTCATCCACAACGGAAAACTCAGCGAGGCGTTTGGAGTAAACACAGGAGTCAGACAAGGGTGCTTGCTTATTATCGCCCACCAATGATATTCCTAATTGTGGTGGACTGACTGGATTATTCGTCAGACAGTCAGTGGGAAACGAGAAGACAGGGAGGAATATCCTGGACCGATGTGAACAACCCAGAAGACGTGGGTTTTGCGCGTGGATCATTCATGTTTGATGTCACACAAAATCGAAGACTTACAAGTGAAAACCGACCGACAAACTGGTCGAAGAAGCAGCTGGCGAAGACAGAACTCCAAGTAAACATAGGTGAACAAGACGGAGGTTATGAAAATAACCAACCAACCAACAACAACAACAACAACAGCGTCAGTCACAATCAACGGGAGGGATTTGAAAGAGGTTACTTCATTCACTTATCTAGGGGGGAGGGAGCATTGTCTCAACTACAGGTAGTTGGAACGGACGAGGATGTCAAATCGAGCGAGAATCGGGAAGGCGAGCGAGAAACACATTCAGTCATCAACCTGAAACCAATCTGGAAATCTTCGTCACTCAGCCAGAATCAACAACAAAATTCAGTCGGTCGGATTTTCAATACAAACAACGTCAAGTCAGTCAGTTCTTCTATACGGATGAGAAACTTCGCGGGTGGGTCACAAAGAATATTTCCACCAACAGCCTGTTGCAGACGTTACCTTTATCAACCAACAACTGTCTTCGCTGGATGTATACTGAAGATCAGATGGCCGGGGGGCCGGAAAGAATCACCAACAAGAAACTATGGGCACTAATAAACAAAGCAAGAACCAATCCCCAACCAGCAAATGTGCAGGAGAAAGTGGAGATGGATCGGACACTCGCTGATGAGACCGCCGCTAGGTGACATCGCGCGCGCGTCAGGCCATTGCTCGAGCGAAACCAGATCGAAAGGGAAGCAAGCGGCGAGTGGGATGTCAGTGCAAGCAAGGGTGACATGCAGGAGGAGATCATGTGAAGTTGAAGAGGATTTGAAAGAGTATGGACTAACGTGCATGGATGCAGGTGAAAAGTACAGCAGAAGGAAGACAGAAGTGGCAAGTGGAGGGAGACGTGTAGTTGAAGCCCTATGCTCCACTAGAAACCCAAGGAGCAATAATAATAATAAGACAAGTATGGATTGTTGCTAATGGTGCTCTCATCTACAATTCCCCACCTATAATTTATGGCCACTAATAGCATACCAGACCAGTCTTCATTCCACAATTCAACTGAGAAGAAAGGGTTTCGTAGATCGATCAACCTGGATGAGACAACAGTTGAAACCCACTGACATATTTTGAGTCTGATGAGACTTTCTATTTCTGCGAAATATAATAGCAGAGTCGATATGTTCTACTAATTATTAATGAAAAAAAATGAATGAATACACTCCTCCAGCTTCACTCATAATTACGATCTATGATCACTAAGGTCTGTTTGTGGTGGGGACGAAGGTGTTCCAAAAATTTAAAAGATGTCATATGGGAGAAATATCTATCTATATGTTACACTAATCTCTGCTTCAGAAATTAATGAAGCCACCCCACTTAAAAGTTGCCTCCCCTCTGACTTACAGTCATAAACTTTTAGAAAAAGGCGTAAATGATTGACGATGAATATACACTATCTGCTATTTAAAAGAGCCGATTCGTCCAACTCAGTCAGTCAGTCTAATCCTACAATAAAGTCACCTGCGCTTCGTACATCTGACTGATTAAAGCATATTGAAAAAAATGTCAACAAAAAAATCCCCCTCCATATTGGAAAAACAACCAATAAGTACATTGGTATACAGCTGCAAACTATAACAATCTTCAGATTACTCCTTATGATCGTGGAAAAGTATGCTCATATCTTTAATGTAGTTCATAATTTTTAACGTTCAGGTTGTAACCAGTTGAGAAGAATCCTCGAAATAATAAAAGATGAGTTCATATTATCTTCTGGTACAATTGTTGTTCTTGCTTTGTTCAAGTTTATTAATGGGAAGAGAATTGCATGAAGTTTTTAAAACGTCGTCTCTCTTCTCAATCATTCAAGTCACTGAATCGCCTGGTGCAGGATATCCAGAGTTGACTCGTCTGAGGTTCTTTGAAGAATGTCTATCTACCTGCTGTTTTCCACGCCAGTTTTTCAAGTCTGTTAGGCTTTGCAAGTTGCCACCATTGCCAAAAAATCTCTGACGCGTCGCAAAATCCCAAATCGAGTGCACCAATCAACTCATTTCCAGATTAAAGGAAGAAGCTAATGGCTTTGATCATATCTTAAACGAAATGAACTTAGTCTGTAGAATCAAGTTCACCAATTTTATTCGAGAGGTTCAGAATAAAACAAGCGTAAAATTCGAGAAAACTTTATCGAAGACGCTGGTTAAAGAAACATTAAGTGAAGGAATTCCGGAGAATCCTGATGAATACGTATTCAACTTCTCAAGTTATAAACTGAGTCAGATGGAAACAGAAGCACTTTTACTAGGATTCAGATTCCACATCCTAACGAAATTTACCAACAAAATTGATGTCGAAACCCAGTTCGAAGGTTTATATCAACAACTGTCCGAATTAAAACCAGTGGATGACGAAAAACAAGGTTGGTTTAGATCTCGATTTGTCGACATTGCTAATCAATATATCGTATCACCGAATCCAAAATCTACAGTTTTGTCGAAAGATCACCAAATGGCATTAAAAAACTTAGTGAAAAATGAGTCTATTGTTATTCTCCGACCTGACAAAGGATCAGGTGTTATGACAATGGATACAGATAATTATGTGAAAAAAGTGGAATCAGTTCTGAATGACTCATCAACATTTCGAACTGATCCATCGAAGAAAGATCAAACCGAATCGATGGAAAGACGGATTACAAAGAAGCTAAGAGAACTTTTAAAGAAGAAGTTGACTGACAACAACATATACAACGAACTAAAGCCTAAGGGATCCAGATTGCCTTACATGTATGGCTTGCCAAAGATGCATAAGCCTGACATCCCTATGAGACCAATATTATCTATGATTAATTCGCCGTATCACAACGTAGCTAGGTGGCTAGCAGAAATGTTGGATCAAATCCGTAGTAAATTAGCAGTCTACAGCCTGAAAGACACATTCCAGTTCGCTAAACAATTAGAGAATCTAAATATCTCAAATAAATTTATGGTGTCCTTTGACATGTCTTCACTGTTTACAAAGATCCCATTGGAGGAAACAATACAAATTATATGTCAACATGCCGAACCTCTTCCTCTGCCCAAGAACGAACTCAAACAACTTTTACTTATGTGTACCAAAGACGTACAGTTCCAGTTCAACAACACTCTATACCGCCAAATTGACAGAGTCGCCATGGGAAGCCCCCTGGGTCCGATTCTGGCAGATATTTTTATGGGTAGTCTAGAACAAACAAGGTTAAAATCCTCAATCAGCCAGACAAACTTCTATACCAGGTACGTCGATGACACCTTCGTTATCTGTAATTCTTTCAATGATGCATCTCAAGTATTAGAAGTCTTGAACAGCGCCCACCCTAATATTAAGTTTACAATGGAGTATGAAAAAGAAGAGAAGTTCCATTTCCTGGACTTGGGTATCCAACGAGATAAAGACGGTAAAATCATAAGATATATACACAGAGAAGACACCTGGAGGGCGGTTTATCTTAACTTCAAAAGCTTCTACCCTATAAGTTACAAAAAGGGATTGGTGAGAACATTATTTGATCGTGTGAGGAAACTGTGTTCAGAAGAGAAGATTAAGGAAGAGCTATCCATTGTGGAGAAATGCCTACGCGACAACGGTTACCCACAAAAGTTCATCGACAAGTATGGGAGAAGTCATGTTGAAAAAGTGAAAAGCAGCACAGTAGATAAAAAGCCTATCGTTCCGCAGCTTGCATTCAAAGGTGATGATACTGCTAGTAGAATAAGATGCAGACTGAACGCTGCCATGAAAAGAACATATCCAGCCCCCAAGCTTGTATGTTTTATCAAACAACTAGTTGTTTGAGACAATCAAAAGTGGACAAATACCCATCTCATGTTACCTCCAACTGTGTCAACCAATTTACATGTACGTGCCAAAGCACATACATTGGAAGAACAGAGAGAAAGTTTAGTGTCCGCATCTATGAACACATACCAAAGAATTTGAGACTGAAAGGTCCGCAAGCATTAAACAGTGCCATTGCTCGTCATCTATTGGACACTGGTCATATTGTAGACAACCTGAAGTCGTTTAAAATAATCAACAAGCAAAAGAAACCTAGCTTGCTACGCTTTGCTGAAGCAATTGCCATCAAACGGCTTAAACCAAATCTATGTACGCAGAAAGAGACAGTGGTGAATCTTCCACTGCCCTGGTGATAACAAAAAATATACTACTTTCATGAGTCGCCTTTTTCATGTTTAGAAAACTCTACTCTCTCATCTAAACATGACTCACCCTACCTTTTTTCTATTGGCTATTAGATAAGATGCTTTCTTTAGTTACGTAATCTACTTTTTTCTTATGCTCTTTCTAGCTAAACCTTGTTTCTACACTATATATATATATATATACACAACCCTGTTTTTTGATTCCAAGCCTAATTGTCTAATTATTCTATAAATAGTCAGTGTTTGTAACTCCTAATCAGTTAAATCATTCCGGACTAATGTTACTTTTAATTCCTACCAATTACTCCTTATGATCGTGGAAAAGTATGCTCATATCTTTAATGTAATTCATATTTTTTAACGTTCAGGTTGTAACCAGTTGAGAAGAATCCTCGAAATAATAAAAGATGAGTTCATATTATCTTCTGGTACAATTGTTGTTCTTGCTTTGTTCAAGTTTATTAATGGGAAGAGAATTGCATGAAGTTTTTAAAAAAATTCAACTGAACAGCATATAGAGAGAACCTACATGAACTCCTCACAAATTCTGAAAATGTTTACCTTACATACTCTCGCTACTGCGAACAGCCAATCACTACTTCGTACTACTTTTTTGAGACCGCTGATACATACACATGAACCATAATATATCTCCATCTTTCTGTGACTTTGTGACTTCACCGAAAATCTCCATTCTCCTTTTTTCTGACACTACATGTGTGTGTGTCACTTACTACCACCTAGCACTTATTAATTCCTTATAGTTATGGTATCATTACAAACTCTAACTTGTTATTGCTTTGACTGCTGTTCACGACCTGAGAAATTTTCGAAAAGTATATTTACTAGGTGCTCATCATTAACATCAGAAACAGAGAGGGATCTCTGACAATGAGCGAACCAACCAACCAACACAGCAGGAACCGATTGTGAAACAAATCTGCAGGATGAAATGGAAGCGGATTGGATTGGCCATACTCTGAGAAAGGAAACCATCGAGTGGTTGACATCACTAGACAAGCCATTGGTCGAGTGGAACCCGGCTGAAAGGGAATCGGGTGGCGAGTTGGTCATCAGTGTAAGGGTGAGGGTGACATGGAGGAGGTCATGTGAAGAGGAGGATATGAAAGCATGTGGGCAGACGCGTGGAGCGGGTTGAAAAAGTTGGCAGAAAACAGAAGGCAATGGAGGTGGGCAGGTGAAGCCCTATGTTCCTCTAGGAATTAAAGGATATAATAATAATAATTACTACTCGCTTCGGTCAGACTCATAAGAAACTGTAAGCCAAATATATGAGTCGACTTTCAATTGTCAATCACACAATGAGATCAATCAGAGATAATACTTGATATTTTTGGCAGTGTTATTTATCCTTGCAACAGAGCTTCCCCAGTTAGCATATACATGAAGGCAAAATGGGACGTGTTGATAAAGGATCTGAGCAATATTATGACATTATTTAGTAGATTAAATAAACCTATGTTTTGTTCTCTGTAAGTGCTAAAAAACATAAAATTACCATAACTTGTAATTAGATTGTAATAAAAAAAACGGCTCAAATTACACAGTACTTCATTGTTTGCAAAAATGTGAACACATTAGTGTGGTTGGGGGTGGAAAACGGCAAGTGCTCAGTAGGTCAGTAGTCGCAGCTCCAACTTCACATTATCCTATTTCACAATATCTCCACGTCGAACAAATATATAACGGCACATCATCCCGGAGATTAAAACATGCACTCGATGCGAAACCCCACCACCCAGAAAAAACAAACCAAGTGCTGACTAAATTGCAACGCTACAAAATTATCTTCAAATAGACCATAGGTAGGATGGAAGTCAAATCTTATGCCCTAACTTCATCGACTATGAAACAACCTTCGACGGTGTTGATTGCGAAGTGGTTTCGAGACTGTTTGTTACACAACACTACGGATTGCCTAAGATCTCTCTGTTAACCTCATCGAACAGTTATATGTCAAGTGCCACATGTCAAGTGGTCCAGCAAATCCTTTACAGTGAAGATAAGAATTAGACAAGACTACCTATTATCATCTCCGATGATATTCCCGAATATATGGTAAACTGGATCATGCGGCAGACAGTGGGGAAAGAAAAGACAAGAATACATCAATCGGACTAAAAAGATGACTGTAGAAAATTTGGACTCCGCGTAACACTTCTGCTTAATGTCACACAAACTCCAAGATATCTACAACACGTGAAAACTGACAAGCTGGCACAAATGGCGGCGAAGGCACGACAACTTCAAGTGAACAGGGATGATGAAGATATCTAACCAATATCTACCAATAGGCAAAGCCATCACTATCAAAGGGACAAAATTTGAATGACGTTACTTCATCCAATTATCCGCTAGGTAGCATCGCTCCAAACTACGGATGCGCACGGGCACGGATGAGGATATCACAAAAACAATCAGAAAAGCAAACCAGACATCTACCACTCTGAAATCAGTGTAGAAATCTTCCGTAATCAGTATAATGAACAATATTCAGATTTTCAGCGCTTCTATATGGTTCTCAGAGACTTAGTGAGACCCTTATCGAAAGCATTTCGAAGGGCCTAACTGAAAACTTTCATCAACACATACCTTCGGTCTATATCGAAGATTAGATGACCAGAAAGGATAAGCAACAGGAAACTCTGGAAATGTATCAACCAGGAACCACCTATCATTTAAAAAACACGTGGAAGGAAACGGAGATGCATCGTATATATATATATAGGCTGAGGAGACTGTTGAGTAGTGACATTTCGTACTAAGCCATCGAGTGGGATGTGAATGGGACCAAGAAGAGTTTGGTGTACGAGGGTGACATGGAGGTCGTGTGATTAGAGGAGACGGAAGCTTACGGGCAAATGAGGAGACAGCTAAAGAGAAGACAGAGAGTAATAGACGTACTGCCCAAGTCGAAGTCCTATTTATATTCCAAGGGTTATAAAATAATAATAATAATAATAGGTAATATCTTACATCTTAAAAACAATCCCTTAGTACAGAATCTCTATGGAATAATGTGGACTTGATTTATACGTGTTCAACGAAATTGCATGCCTAAATAACTCTCCAAATGTGATATTATGAGCAGTCCTTACGACTCTACTAAAAGTTTTAGATATCTAGGCAAGTGAGGTAGGTATAGTCTCCTTGTATTCACATTTAAGTGAGTCCGTAATAACCAGACGAAAACATACATTTAGCCTCTGATGGCAGTGTACAATATGGTTTCATAATTATCAGATTAAGTCAACTGCAAGCAATATAAAAAACCTGATATAATTGCGCATCACGCTAATTAGTCATACTTTACACATCAGGACAATAAAAAGTTAGTGGAAATAAATATATATAGAAAAATGACAAGTACGGACAGAAATAACCCTAGTTAGACCGGAGGAAACTAAACAGTGTGTAGAACAGACACCTATTCTGCGCCGTGTTTTGTCTTAAATGTGCCTACCTACCTACCTACTAGTGTCCAATGCATCACACTACTTCATATGCAAGTAATACTTGGATCTGTTATAGTGACAGAGGTTATAGTAATCCTTTAATTTGGTTCCATGACCCAGTTGCTTAAAGTCTAAATATGTACAAAGTTCGTGTAGAAATTATTGCTATATATAATTGTCTGTCTGTTTTCGACATAGAACTTTGCACATATATGCACCAGTTCAAGTCGCCATACTCCCTCCTCCTAGTAGCACACAAATCAACACAAGAAAGTACAAGAAAAGCATAATAGAGACAGTAAACAGACGTGTGAGACAAAGGAAGAGTAATAACGAAGAACAAAACAGTTTCATTGGAAATCATAAATCACAAGGAGTGGATTCATCTGCACCAGCCATCACCGAGAACGACGATTTTGAGCCATATCACCAATTGTCTCCAACCATTGGCTTTACCGTCCCGAGGACCCTAACCAGTCAGGAAGTCTACACCTTCCCACGTGATTGGCTGGCTTAGACTAACTGTTGTAGATTTCATTGACTGGTGAGGCCATGTTTTCGTTTGACCACCGCTAGCTCTTTTCCAGCCTGACCCTATATCAGATAACATTGTTCATAGTCAAGGAAGGCGATGACTAGTCAGGGATGCGTAACACATGTCCTAACCATCTCAGTCGATGTAACTGCTTCACAGCCTCGTCGATTGATTTCCCCTCCTTACCTAGTACTCGACCGAAGCCTAACCTCAATATTGCTGAACTTATTATACCACTTCACACGGGAGATAGAACCCAGTCACCTATGATCAAAGACAGTTAGTCTTTTCATGTCTTCCACTCTCAATCGCCAAGTCTTACAGCTAGCCATAAAGAAGGACAGAGCGGATTGATGAGCAGTACACCCACCCTTTGGTCGACAACCAGCTAGCCCGATATCGCGTCTACTAAGCCAGAGACGGCGTAAACTGGCAGGCATATGCGAAACTAGCCCTCTGTATCCGTTCTGAGATTTCGTCATAGATCAACCCGTTGGAGTTGGCTGATGGTACTTCCCAAATAAGTGAAGTGGTCAACGTGCTCCACCAACCACTTCACTCCCTATTTATAATCTAGGAACCGGTTTAGTCCAGTTAGTCCTGTAACATCATCTTGCATTTGGTGGGAGCGAATCGCATGCCAAACATTCGTAGATTGCCTGTCCAAGATTGTCTGCAAGCTGTGTTAAATGGTCAAATTGTTTACGTCTCTATAATGATTACTAGATAATTCCACGGTTCTACAGTGTTCATACTTGGGCATATTATTAAGGTCTCCAAAATGCCTAGTGCTTGTTCACTGTTAAGTGGCAAAGAGTTAGTTAGTTGTACGATAGGATAGGATAACGATTAGTTCTGTCAAGTTAGTATCTATAACACTATTTCACGATTCTTAAGATATGCTTCCTTAATTATGTTTCATAAAACAAATCAAGTAACACACTACACTCTACAGCCGATATGTATATATGATATAAAAGTGACGAATACTTGTGTTTGCGTCTACCCTGTAAAACTAACTGCTTACTTGACTATATATTTCCTGCTCTACTTCTATAGTTTTATTTTGTTATCCTATAATGTATGACTCACAGTTCATGATTATATCCATTGAATTAACTAAATAAATACTACTTTCAGTGATGACTTACTACTGACTGCTCTAAGAAATGAGCTATAACAACACCACTCTGATGCGCCTCACCCTCCTTAGTCGACCTGGACAAAACCCGTCCTCCAACAGGTCATCCATATCGGCGCCGTGCTTAGCGTGGACGCCCGATCATCAACATGAGCAGCCATATATGCCAGAACTCCCGGTCCCGTCCCGCGAAATTTCGCACCCTGACCTCCACCAAGTAGCTAGATTACAGGCGTACGCCACCACGCCCAGCCATTCACGCCATGAGATACACCCATTGACTGGGTATTGGCTTTTAAGGAGAACCAAAAACACACATATCCCTGCCTCTTGCGAGACGAGAATGGCATACAGGATCATCCTGTGGCGCAACCACTTGAGAGCCCTCTCTCCCTCGGTGGACCACTCTGATAGTTTGAAGCACACATGAACAAGATAAAGTGGTCAAAACACGAGCGCAGATCAATCCAAGTTGGCTTAATAAGGCTTCCTTCGTAATGTGGGTATTAAAAACAAACAAAGAACAACACAGATAGGTGTAGTAAAAGCATACTCAATTGCTTCCAACTTTATAAAACATGTCAGTCAGACAAAGTATAACAAACACCTAGTGAATCACAATGTCCAATCCGAAATCTAATCGACACATAACCACCCCTCCCCATTGCAGACATCATATATATATAAACTAATCCATCTGAATTATAATTGAGATGTGGAAAGTCAATGTATAGTCGACAGCAATGTTTTGACTATTTCGAAATTATACAACCTTAAAATGTGGAATATACATGATAAAAATGTCTAATCATTACCCAAAAGTGGTGTAGTATGAACTTAGGGGTACAAAACTCTGAAGGCGAAGAACTAATCGAATAACGTATTATCTCTTGAGATCTGCACTATTAAAAATAAAATAAATTCAATTCAGAAATAGAGAGTGGGGATATTTGGCTACAATGAAACTAGGGCGGCCCCAAACCACAGAAATATGCCTACATTTTCTACACGGTCAGTAAAACGACGCCGTGTAACGAAGAACAAAGTAAAAACCGGCAGTGAAAACAGCCTACGAGCAAAAAAACGAGACACCCAATTACATTTATATCAAAAGTTGTGAAAATATATTATTTGAAGTGACCAGTTGGTAAAGTACAGAACACAAAGTGTATAATGTTTTTCAGTAACGATTACTTTTTATTTATTCTCTTGGTCTTTTAGCCTCTGGTTCTCCATCAGTGACTGCGGTTGTTGTGGAAGGCATAGGTGGCGGGGGAACACCTGGCGGCGGAGGCATAAAACTCGGAACAGCTATGCCAGGTGGAGGAGGAGGTGGTGGCAGACCGGGTTGAAATAATCCGGGAGGCAACGGTGGTGGTGGTGGTGGTGCGTTAGAAAGCATTACAAGCCCTGGCGGCGGTGGAGGTGGTGGTACAATTCCACTTTGTGGTGGTGGTGGCGGCGGCGGCGGTGGTGGTAACAGTATTGATGGTTTCGGCATTCCTGAAGGGACAATACCTGGAACAGGAGGCACACCACTTTGTGGACCAATCTTATCACGAGAAGCTTCCAGTTTTTGCTGAAATTCTAACAATTCCATCTTGTCTTTTGCCGTGATTGCTTCTAAATTCCTTTTGGCAACAACATCTGTGGTTGCCGCGTATCCATCCCAAATAAGTTTATCCGATTTGACTGTTTCTTGTTCGCCTAGTTTCTTTCCAATCTGAATCTCGTCAACGCCTACACCAAAAATATCTGTACGACGCTCAGCTAATTGCTTCAAGCTACTATCGATTAAATTTCCAGCAGCATAAACTTGCTCTTGTTCACGCTTCTCGCGAATCTCTCGATCACGCTGTTCAACCCACTTAGGATCAAGCAGTCCAACTCTAATATGTTTAGGCGCCTGGTTAGCCGGAATCTTTTCTCCAGTGAATGGTGATACCAACAACACAGAATCTTCTGCTCGCTTAATACTTGAAGCTTTAGGATCATAATCATGACGAATAATAACTTGATCTGAAGATAGTGGTACTACTTGTTTTGTAGCTGTTTGTGTTTGCTGGTCAGAATCCTGTTTGGGTGGTTCTGTAGTCTTGTCCTCCTCATCATCAGACAACTCCATATCGTCTTCTTCAGTTGTGTGGGCTGTTGGAGGAGTAGGAACATCATTCGTTGCTTGATTTCTTGATTCAATGTAATAAGGTGGAGGATTACGATTGGTCAGATCCCCTCCCCTGTCGTCATCTAGATGATGATCTGCATTCTCATCATCTGATTCATCTAAATCTTGATCATCATAATCATCGTCGCCTTCATCTAAATCAGTGGGCATTAATCCGAGTGAACCAGGTGGAGGAGGAGGCGCTGATGATGATTTAGATTGTGGTTGAAGGCCACGTTCTTCTGCTAGTAAACGCGCTCCAACTTCATCAGCAGTAGTCGGTAAGGGGAAATTACCTGTTTCATTCGGTTGAAAGTCGACTGTTTCTACAACTACAAAGTCATGCCAATCAATCAGAGCATACGCAACGCGTTCACGCTCTGCAGCTTCCTCTTCACGCTTACGCTGACGTTCTTGGTACTTATGCCATTCAACTCTGTATTTTATATCATCAAGAAGTTGTCTTGGCTTCCCTAATTCTTCCTCCAATTTTGTAATAATATCTTTCGGTGGTATTAAAATTTTAGTATACTGTTCAACAAGCTTTGTGAAATAACCAAACATGCTGTGCTGTGCACGTAGAAAATCAAACTGATAATTTCTTTGTTCTCTATTCATTAACTGAGTTAGAAACTGTCGACCGTTTCTTGCAACAAACTGAGATGTAAGCTTTATTATATCGATATCGATTGCATTAATAGATGGTGGATCGTAAATAAATTCAAATTCAGCCGGTGGATCCTTTGGTGTGAATGTTTCTTGAATAGACTTAGGAGTATCCTGTGTAAGACGAGCAGCACTAGGAATAGTAAGCTTGATAGCAGAAGGTTCTGGAGTCCTTCCTTCAGCGAACTCTCGAACTTTATGTTGATAGTAAGCATGGTAAGGATCAGCCGGATTGAGGAAATTAAACTTAGGATTACTTATTTCATTTTGACGAATACGAGACTCGAAATCTGGGCCATTACGCGCAACAAAGCTAGCTGTCTTGTCTACAATGTTTCTTACTTCAGGTGGGGGATAGATTATGCCAATTTTCGGTTGGATCGGTTTATCAACCTGCGATTGTTCTTCAACAGGCGGCATCTAGAATGTCAAAAGTGAAAAGGTCAAAATAATAGAGATCAGTATATGAAATAAACAAATAAACTGTTAAAAAAACAAATCAAGCAGCAAAAATTACTAAAAATGATATAACTGATATTTTGCTAATATTACTCAGCGAGGCGTTTGGAGTAAACACAGGAGTCAGACAAGGGTGCTTGCTTATTATCACCCACCAATGATATTCCTAATTGTGGTGAACTGACTGGATTATTCGTCAGACAGTCAGTGGGAAACGAGAAGAGAGGGAGGGATATCCTGGACAGAACGACGTGAAGAACCCAGAAGACCTGGATTTCGCGCGTGGATGATTTATGCTTGATGTCACACAAAATCGAAGACTTAGAGGCAAGCGGAAACTGACCGACAAACTGGTCGAAGAAGCAGGTAGTGAAGACAGGACTCCAGGTGAACATAGGTGAACAAGACGGAGGTTATGAAAATAACCAACCAACCAACAACAACAACAGCGTCAATCACAATCAACGGGAGGGATTTGAAAGAGGTTACTTCATTCACTTATCTAGGGGGGAGGGAGCATTGTCTCAACTACAGGTAGTTGGAACGGACGAGGATGTCAAATCGAGCGAGAATCGCGAAGGCGAGCGAGAAACACATTCACTCACCAACCTGAAACCAATCTGGAAATCTTCGTCACTCAGCCAGAATCAACGACAAAATTCAGTCGGTCGGATTTTCAATACAAACAACGTCAAGCCGGTCAGTTCTTCTATACGGATGAGAAACTTCGCGGGTGGGTCACAAAGAATATTTCCACCAACAGCCTGTTGCAGACGTTACCTTTATCAACCAACAACTGTCTTCGCTGGATGTATACTGAAGATCAGATGGCCGGGGGGCCGGAAAGAATCACCAACAAGAAACTATGGGCACTAATAAACAAAGCAAGAACCAATCCCCAACCAACATTAAATATGCAGGAGAAAGTGGAAATGGATCGGACACTCGCTGATGAGACCGCCACTGGGTGACATCGCGCGCGTGTCAGGCCTTTGCTCGAGTGGAACCAAACCGAAAGGGAAGCAAGCGGCGAGTGGGACGTCAGTGCAAGAGTGGCATGGAGGAGGAGATCGTGTCAGTTGGAGGAATTGAAAGAGTATGGACTAACATGCATGGATGCAGGTGAAAAGTATAGCAGAAGACAGAAGCAAATGGAGACATGCAGTTGAAGCCCTATGTTCCACTAGGAACCCAAGGGAGCAGTAATAATAATACACTGATACAAATAATACTTACCACACTGACGATTATTCACTGTTTTTCGAACAAAATTAGATTAAAATTTGAATATTGGGAGAGATGGTAAGAGAGAGAGGTAATGGTATTTACCACTGTGAGCACTAAGATTTTAAGTAAGGACGATCAGAGGGGTTGATTAAAAGCCACTAAACATCCGTAAGACTCTTCAGAAAGTTAGCTTTTTCATACGGCCCAATTGCGGATATCCACTATCAACCCACACGAACACTTATTTATTAACCAAACCAACATAAAGTTCCCTAGTATTTTGATTATTACTGTAAGTGTTGATGTATCCCATCTTTGGAAATAACTCAGATTTGGCAGTAATTTATTTAGTCACTTGGCAATAAATCACATTGAGTCAAACAATCGGTGAAACTACCACTTCGCCGGGACAGAAAAGGTGAGATGAGTTTCAAACTGCATAATTGTTAATAGCATAAGCTATTGAACAAAATCACTGGGTTAACAATTAGCAAATTAACTGGAGACGTACAATTTACGTCACACCAGTGAAGAATCAAAAGCTGTCCTAAGTAAAGCTAAAGTGAGTTTGAAGCAGCTTAAAATGACTGATGCCATATGAAAAAAAATCAGAAGTTTTAAATAAATACAGACAAGCTGACTGGATTTCAAAGTAGGACTTAGGTCAAAAGTGCAGGAAGCACCCTCGCCCCCCATAAAGTAAACACATTCAGGGAGAAAATTAAATGAAACTAAAACGAATTGGAGAACGGATAAGTGCGTGTAGAAACATGAGGACCTAATAGATCTGGGAGATTATAAATAGTGAACGCATCCACTTCACGAAGAACATTTTCGAGCTATGCTATCAGTAGACTCCAGACATCGGCTTTCAGGATTTCAAATTCAGTGCAATAGTCTATATCCCTCCATGTAGCTCAAGTCAGTCAGCCAACAATCCAATACATCATGAATTGAATCCAAATTCTGCTTTGACCATCCCTACCTCTTTGCCAACACAACCCTATGTCAGCTAACATTGCTCTACGAGGAAGGTAGTGGCTCTGAATGAGTAACACCTGTCATAACTATTTCAGTCAGTGTAGCCCCAACGGACTGATCTCAGACGACACCTCAGAGACACGGATTTAAAAGGCTCGTTTGGCATAAGCCATCTCTAGCTTAATAGACGTGATGTGCGACTATCGACCAAAGGGCGGGTGTACTGCTCAGCAGTTTGCTCCGTTTTCCTTAATGGCTGTGGGACGTGGCCATCGAAAGTGGAAGACACAAAAAGACTGGTTGTATTTCTGTTCATAGATGTCTGCGTTCTTTCTTTCGTGTTAAATGGTATAATAATGTGAGAAATAATGAAGTTAGGTGTCGAGTACTAAGGAAGGAGAGATCAATCGACAAGGTTGTGAAGTTATACTAATTGGTATGGTTACATGCGTTACGCACACCTAGCCATCGTCTTCCTCGAGGGGCGATGTCAGCTGACATAAGATGGATCAGGTTGGGAAAGAGATAGCACGTAGTGGTGGTCAAGTCAAAGTCCATAACAGTTAGTTTAAGCAATGTCTGGAGATGTAGACTTTCTCGTTATGGTCCTTGGGATGGTGAAAACCGATGGCTGGAGATAATTGGTGATATGGTTCACAAAATCGTGTGTGCAGCTGAAGCCAGTTAGTCCGGGTCGTTGCAACTTTACAAATGAGTAGTCAATATGCTTTACAGTGTCAGACAAGTCCCGCAACATCATCCTACATAAACAAAATGAACTATGCATTACCGAAATGCTTTGTCAACATCGTTGCTCACGCCGCAAAAAAACAGAGACTGGAAGTTAGACAACAATTAGTTAGTGCTTCATTTTAAGAATCACCAGTCAGGCTTATAAGTTTAATTATAGCTCCAGGGTAATTCCGGGTTCAACAATGAATTTGACGTTAGTAAAATTCTTGATTCGTACTTCGGATAATTCAAAAAAATCAGTTTGTTTTCGACACACATTATTAACATAAACCAAGCGAGCAAAGAAAGTTCGGAATAAGCGAAGCGTCTATATTAAGTCAGCAAAATAACAGTTGAGTTTATCACTGTGACAGGAAAATCAGGATTTTTAAACTGGCTGGTAACATCAGCAGTCATAAAATTAGTGACTTATGCGGTGGTACATTTCTAAGAAAAAATGTAATCGCAAAGGTATCTGGTGCAGGCATCTGAAGTGGAAAAGGATATATTTGAACATGCAACCCAACAGTTTAATAGTACGTAAGACTGACATAAAGCACGTTTGCGGGAACAAGTCTAAATGTACCTAGTTTGCATCGGCAGATAATCAACCCGTCCTTTGGAAAATTCGCATAAATGAATTGAACACTGCACCTTTCGAAGGGTAACAGATATCAAGAAAATTCACGACTATGGATGATATAGACTAGAATTCATTCTGTGCGATCTCCCATACCTATGAAACCGCCATTTTTCCCGCATTCTCTTCCACGTTTCTGTTCTGCATCTTCTTTCTCTTTCGTCTACCTTGGTCTGCAAAGTTCTATGTTGGAAATCAATTTGAATACACCTTAGTTGGCCTTAGAAACACAAATGAGTGCAACACATTAAATTTAACCTGATAGGCTTATCTATTTTTAGTATAGCACTACAGATTCAGACTTATTGGTTGAGGATAGAAGGTTTGGAGCCTATGGTAACACTTTTCTACTAAATTTCGGTGCTTATCCAAACCCTTTTTGGATGAGTCCGCGGTATATAAAATTGACCGTTCATTTGTAGACTACGAAACGTGTTTGCCGTAAACACATAAAAAAGATTGATACAAAGACTCAACTCCTTTGACACGCATGCATCAGAATTTCTAGTCATGCTGATTGCATCCGCACTACTCTAAGAAAAACTGATTATCTGAGTAAGGATTTATGAAGACTGACAGTATGTAGTACCCAATTAATGAACAAACCTGTGTGACACAAAATATTCAAAACAGCCACATTCACTCAAGAATTAGTATGCATATCAATACACTCAATGTTCAACATCCATTGCAAGGCCTTTGGAGAGATCAAATAGTAGGCTGTAAGTAGCCTAGATTAATCTCTGCAGGTATTGAGATCTCTGTTCAAAGCGTCGATCGAAGGAGCTTGTATCACCAGCTCAGCCTCAAGAGGTCAACCTCACAGAGCAAAAATTTTGAATTCTACTTGTAGCATATTAAATCGTGGCTTAAGTGAATCTTTATGACCTCCACGAGGAGAAAATAAAAAAGTGCTAAATCCAAATTCGGTATATGACACGCTACAAGAGGTTTACCTCCTAAGAAGTGAAAATGGAAAATGACGTCATTAGTTTCCAGCCTATGATCGTTAGGAAATGATAGCATCATTTTACTGTTATGCCGCTTACCCTTTAATATATCTACCTCCCTTCTGAACAGGCGGCTGGTAGCTTCGTACTTTAGTTAAGTGGTTTAGTGTATACTCAATGTATTACCCTATATATATATATATATATATATATATGTTTTACCGCGACCGGGTCAGCTGCCATTTCAAGCTTCATGTTAAGTGCCAAACGTCAAGCAAGGATTTAAAACAGAGGACAAAGCGCACATTAGATCGGCAATCACACAAATGCCGTGTGCTAGTAAGAACGGGAGCTCAAAGTCAAGGATTATATTTACAACCAGTTATAATACAATTAGGTGGGAGGGAAAGGGTATTGCCATCAGCCATCCTTTGTATCGTCTAGGGCGGCCACTTCCTGCACGCTACATAGCCAACTTGAAATTAAACAAGCAGAGTTTAAACATCGGAAGACCGTCTAACTTGCAGTGTATTAGACATGGTGTTCTGAGCGATTCAGTTGACTAAGCTGTAGGAAACCATTTATAATCCATTTTATGTCATGGATACTGCTCGTATAGGATGCCATACCGAGTCCTGATATGGTAACATGGAAGTTATTCGATGTTGATTTCTCGATAGCCAACACCTTGAAGGATAGTATGATATACATTAGTAAGTGGCTTTAAGTTCTGTTCAACTTCAGCCTTACTATGGACCTGTGCAGCTTCCACTACAAGGCAATTGAAAGGGAATAAAGTACTTCTCATGAAAGAAAAAGTATATGGACATGCGCGGAAACTTAATTTCTGTGTACACATTATTATATTCATTGTACATTGCAGTCTAGCAAACCTATATGTTTATTTCTACCTAGCCTTTTTATACATCATGCAATCAGCTAAGTTCCACGTGTAATATCGGTTGATACTTTCCATCCTCAGCTTGTCACATATACGAGTGCTGCTAATAATAAATGGACAGTATCCCAGTAGTGGCCTCACACATGTTTTGTATAGAATGCGTCTAGATTCATTGTCGTGAAAGTTCCTGAGTTTTCATCACAAGAGGATCCTCGACTTTCGAGTCTGTGATGTCACTTGCTCAGAAAATTTTAGGTAACTAGATTACCTCAAGCCTAAGTCAACGACACTTCAGAGTCTGGGGAGGTAGGTAGATTGAAGCGTTAGTTTTATGTCGGGTGTGCTGAAGCAGATCCAACGACATTTGTTCAGATTGAAT
Organism: Trichobilharzia regenti; assembly: GCA_944472135.2. Classification (NCBI taxonomy): domain Eukaryota; kingdom Metazoa; phylum Platyhelminthes; class Trematoda; order Strigeidida; family Schistosomatidae; genus Trichobilharzia; species Trichobilharzia regenti. The sequence goes on from OX235270.1 coordinate 6,985,975, forward strand.
TGTAGATTCCATAGGGATGACCAAGCAGTCACTCTATTTGATTCTTTCTGCCGACATTCAGGAAGTACCCTAGGTCGTCACATTAGAATATAAAAGCTCCTTTTAGGTCATCTGCAAAGATGAATAGTTTACTGTATGAGAAGCAAGCGCATATGCCGTCGACATAATGTATAAATAGGAGGGTCCCAATGACGCCAAAATGAACTACACCAGATGTGATCGGGCTAGATTTTGATGCCTAAGACCAGAGTTTGACTATTTAGGAGCAGTTGTTAACTAATGATTTAAGACATTCTAATAGTGAATCGCGTGTTCCTAAGGAGTTCAGCTTATGTATTAGCAGTAAATGGTCGAGGCGGTCAAGTGCCCTAGAAATGTCAAAGTAGATGACAATTACTAGCTGTCGCCAGTCATGAGAGCAGATCTGATATGTATCCATATATATATATATATATATATATATATATATGTGTATGGCGGTCTCTCTTTCTGTTGCTCTCTTAGTCTGTGACCATTTCACTTTGATGAACCTGTCTCCTTTAACAATGTATATTCCTCTTATATTATATATAATATGTGTGTTTGTTGACAGTCTGTCCTTGGTGATATATATCCATATAAATTGTGTGTTTGTTGACATGTCTGTAATATTTTGCTATGTATATATGGATCGATACTCCATTATAATTAGCCAATCATGTTAAGACTGTCTATTGATTTGTTCACTCGCTTGTTTGGACATTCATATATATTTTTGCTCGCACAACCTTGTGTGATTTGATTCTCCTTGTGTTTGGGGAATAGAAGTATCATCGCAAACCTAGTGGTCTTCTGATTTCCGCCTTCTTGCGTCAGGACTATTAAATTCTCGACCAGTACATAACAATAATTTGGCGGCGAGTACATAACAAGCTCACAAAACTGAAGAAGTCTAGGTGGCATGTTAAACATGACCTGGATTTTAGGAATCCATGTTGGTTCAAACTTACAATATTGCAGCTAAGCATGTGCTTGAGTATGTTATCTTCAACTAGTCTCTGCATAATTCTAGATTCTGAAGGTGTGATATTGATCAACCTGTTGTTGATGACCACCGTCTTAGAGCCGCTTTTGTGTTTAGTTGTAATAAATGTCGTTTTCCATTTACCCGGGTGAGTTAGAGTTTCTAAGGACATTGGGAAGATTTTAATCAGTAGTATGGGAATTTCAGGACCATCATATTTATACAAATACGATGGTATGCCGTCATTGCCAGAAACTTTCGGGCTTTTGAAAGCTCGAATAATGTGGTTAATCATGGCAAAAAGGAACTCAATGGTACTAATTTGTTTTGGTGTGAGTAAGGATGGAAATTGTGCCATATTAGTGTAGGGTGAATACTGAATAATAGGACTGTAGGCTTAAGGTAGCTGGATGCAAATGTTTTGTTGAGTAATTCACACATATCTGCAGAATCACTGCATAGCCTATCTTTGTCTATGGGGGGAGAAATGCACTGATGTTTGCGGTTCGGTCACCTCCCTAGGATTTCTGTGAGACCATACATCCTAGCAGGGCAGACATTTGTGGTGCACTGTTCGTTCCTCATACGCAATTCTTGAGCTTTTGAGATGAAGCCTAGAACGTTTATTATTAACCCTAGTGTGCCAAAGTCGCGGTGCTTGAAGTAACTTGTCGAGAGTTTCTTCAGTCTCGTACAACCATTTGATTTTTTAAATGACTTTCTATGTGGGTAAACTTTTGATGTTCGGAGTGGGTCGGTAACATCTAAGCATGTGTTTGAGTTCTGGTAGAAGATGCTCAGTGCTCTCGAGGGATCGTCAGTGGTGAAGTGCTCACCTCATTCAGAGAATCTCAACATTGATTCTATGAAAGCCCAATTTGCCCTACTATAGTTCCTGTATGTTATTTGTGAAGTGGAGGTACAAGTATCACTGCTACTCAGTGGGAGTGGGAGTGCAAACAGCACTGATTCGTGGACACCACCTGAAAACTTAGAACACACTAAGATTGAGAGGGGACTTATATCGTGTCTGAATAATAATTTCAGCGCGTTGTCACTTCTTTTAGGGGTAGTGGCAATTTGTTTCCAGACGAAAATGTCCAGTGTACCTAGGAGCTGGTCATATCTGTTAATAATTCCCAGTTGATTTCGAGTAGGTTGAAGGCTCCACATATGACCTCATGCTCGTATGGAAGAGTGAGTACCCAATTCAGTACATCAATGAGTTGATTCTCGTAATCACTGAAGTCGCCAGGTGCTACATCCTATTAGAAGCGTAGCACCTGTGAAGTGTACGTTGACCCACAGAGTTTCGTCCATGAAGTTGAGTTCCCTATTTTCTAGCTGTAATGCAGTGAGTATGTTCGGCAAGTATATAAGTCGGCCTCTTTCCTTAACACTGTTCCTGTCACATCGAAAGTGTGCGTACCCATCTATGTTTATCTCTTCGCCTGGTATACTGAAGTGAATCCGAGATTCAATAATAATTATTGGGGGTTTGTGTCCTGACCATCGGTAGTTTGTTAAGGATCGACCTGGCATTAATAAGAACTAGGTAAAGTGGAGAGTTGAAGTAGTGTTTGGAGTATTTAAACCCGTCAATCAGGCTCAAGTGTGGTTCGGCATTCACTGGCTCTGCGCGGCATGGCAGTCCTGTATAACAATTAGTATCATTACTGTGCCCACGTATGCCTGTCGAGTTACTATCTGCTCCTTTTAGTGAATAATGGGTTTCTTAATAGAATTCACTACAGGATCGGGTAGTTCTAGGCTTGGGTAGGTTGGAGACTTCGGTAGGAGTTCTTATTTGGCCTATGCTTGTACAAGCATTGGATGTCATTAACAATTCCGTGTGCGCTAGACTGTGCCTGTGTTCTTCCAGATAGGGAGATGACATTGGTTGTACGGGTTCAGAAGAGTTAACATCCATACCAGTTGTTTGGTTGTCACCAACGGGGATGTGGTGGATAAAAGATTGTTAGTACCTTGTGATGCCCATAACTTACTTATCTGCCTACTGTCTGGAGACATTCTAAGTGTCCTTACATGGGTTTCATTATATACATTGCTGCATCGAGGTTTAAGTCTCGGTAGACTTGTGTCATATATTCTGTCGCAGTTTTTGTGTCACACTTTGAAGACCCACAGTGGTTGAGGGCTGAGCTCTGAGTGCTGCCGCTTGTTCCATTTTGCACGCTGGTGTTGCTACATCGGCTGTCAGTGTGGGCCTTAGTGTGACTTGGAATGTTATGCGAGTATGTTCTGACGTTATTGTCCGTGGAGAGTATGGCCTTGTATCTGCTATTAATTTTCTTATTAGAATAGGTTTGTATATTATTTACTTACAGCGTAGATTCTTCTCAGGAGTTTGAAAATGTAGAGGCTTTTGTTACGAGTGATATATTTCGGCATGTTTTGTTACCGAATTCCACTTGAAATCTCAAGTTATGGCTAAGAGAGGAAGTTGTCGACTTACAAGAGCACTGATTTCTGTCTTAGGGCTATCCAGTGACATATGAAGATCCATGGTTGAGGGTGGAGGAGTAAGATTATAATTCACTAGTCTCTCGTTTGGTATCGTCTGCTGTGGAGTTATTTTCGTGAGATTTGAAAAGGGAGAAACTATGAATTCTACCGTGTTGGCCGTAGGTTTACCTATGTGACTCGCGGAGTCTTGCCATTAAGTTTAGTGATGTGGCTGTAAGCAAGTCTTAAAATAACTATCTTATCTGCTACAACTTTTATTTGTTTGTAACTCGTGCCCTATGATAGGATACGTGAATTTCTTAGCCTCTGTTTGTGTTTCAAACTGAAGGCATATATGGCAGTGGTCGTGCTGACTTTTTTCAGTCTGTGACATTTTGTTTGGCAGTTAGGCATTTTCGCCGCCCTACGTAAGATGCTTTGCACCTCTTAAAACACTCTATTATCTGGTATCTTGTACACTAGCACATTCAGTTTGTATCTAGTCTTTTGATAACCTCTGTTATGATAAAGTTTATCAGTTTGTCTACCCTGGTTACTGATTCTGTGTCAAGCTCGTCAGGGTTCACGGTTCTGGTCAGGACGCTGAGAGGTGTATGTTCACAGATCTGCGATTTTGTGTAGCCCACCTTTGCTCATAGTTCAGATATGTTGGCCAAATTTTCTTAATATCCTCCATTTATTGCCTTACTACACCTTAGACCCTGCATCTCAGTCTTCAGCTATTCTACAGTCAGCCTTATTCATTCTATTACTGAAGTGTTGAAGCTGCAACTGGTGTCTGAAGTTTTGTGACACGTACATAAGGTGTAGTGAGGAAGTCTATGTCGAGATCAGGTGCTGAGTTTGTAGAAGCGATGGTGCTACTAGTTATCAACATATTTATGCTGTCAGTTCCAGCCACAATATATGGCAGTGACACGGCAGCTCGATGCTTGAGGCATTTTGGCGAGTTGTGTGACCCATACCATATTTTGTGGGAGTTGTGTTGCTTGTTGTAGCAAGCAGATATATGCTGTTAGTCATCAGGTTAACAGGTAACTGGTTTTTTTATGAATAACCATAATTAATTGGTGAAAGAGGCATTGGTTACAAGCTTGCAACTGGAGAAACACTTGTGCGAGTTTCACAACAAAATAGAATATTTACAGTGAACCTCGCTGAAATGTAACACAAACATTGAATATACCGCGTCGTTGCGCATTTTAGACAGCGCTTAATTATACTACACAGTATATGTATGTTACGAAAACGCTCCGAACCGATAATTACTATGACTGATTCTCGACTTAACTCCAAAACACCAGTGGTTGCAAGAAGGAAGTTGTATTATTTGGCAATCAAAATCGAGGTTAGTACATAGTCTGTAAACAAATGTTTCATACAAAATATGAAGTACTTTTATTCGTTTTCTTTCGCCTTGTTCAAACCTGTAAACGATTGAACCATTCGCGCCTTCGGGTTGCCCACCAGTGGCAATGAACCAACGTTCAATGTTCACTTCCATTGACAGTGTATCAATAAGGGATTCCCCAAGACTATTATTATTAGCTTACAGGAATTCATCTATCTATATTGGGTGATGAATATCACTTTAAGCCCACTGGTTAATCTGAAGGTACTCAGTTAAGTTTTCATGCCACTCGCTAGCCAATCACATTGCTCTTGGTTGTTCGTGAACGCATCCTGGCTAGGCAAGCACAGAACAACAGCCCACATTTTGAATCGCAAAATACTTTTCGCTAATCGGATCGTGGATTATGATTATATGAGTCTGTTCTAAGTGTGACAAGTACCCTGGAGGGTATATATATAGTGCACTTTGAATGTTTGAAGTTTCGTTTCAACGCATTCATGTAATATGGTGCCGCGCTCTCACTGTGCTCCCGGCGTGATTGCTCACACGTGGATCGCTCACCCGTTGTACTATCATTAGGCGCGCTATTGGGCTTGCTACTCCAGCCGGTTAACAGTTAAGTTGTAGAGTATTCCCAAACATTAAATTGGACCTTTAATCTGTGGTGAAATTACAACACTCGTATGAACACGCTGTCTAGTCGTAAGTCCTTTTACTTCGAGTCGGTTTGTAGGTACTGACACGTTAGGTAGAGTACTGATCAGGGTTACCCAAAGAAAGCAGGTTGAGTAGGTACTGACGTTAAGAACTATCTAGAGACTGACATCATCATTAACAGGCATATTAGTTTGAAAACAGCTTATCTTAAATACCTGTGGAAATCCCTCTTCTCGCAAAATAGTAAATATTTTTCGGCCGGTGTAATCGAAATTATGTATCTCCTGAAGAACATTTATGCTGGTATTTGACGAGTCTTCAACTGGAAATGTAGATGCTTAGAAGTTGTTATTTAGTCGAACCTAGAACCTTGTTTTTCGTGCAAGTAGCTTAATTGTACACTGGATTTCCAGAGGAGAGCTCTACGACCAGAGTGCCAGTTAGGGGCCTATGCACCCCGAATAGTCTTCGTCGGTTCTGAATACTTCAGAGAGGAACACACGACTAGTGGATGATAAATAGTATTTGCTCGTTGAATGCTTATCTGTTAGCATTATTTTAGGCTGAAGTGTGGCGAAACTTTCGAGGAGGGGTATTACAGCTTGTATTGTGAGCATTTCCGTCTGTTAATTCCATACACATCTTTCCTTTGCTGATGTTTGGTTGTGACAAATCTTACGCTATTTATGAAAAGCAAAGTGCACTAGTCCATATTTAATTTACTTCATAGTTATTTAGTTAAAATAACCATCAATTTTCATTGCAGTTTACTTGGTTAGTAGTGGTTGTCTCCATTTAGCTAAACGTCGGATTTGTACAGGTAAGGATTGTATTCCACGAAGTTGAACATAGTTTGTTTGAATCCCCATGCTCATGATCATTAAAATTGCATGTTGTTTGTTGGCGATACATTCTGAATTTCGGATTCTTGTTCACTAAGAATAATAGCAACGTCCGTCAGGTTTCATAAAACGTCAATGTCCAAATATTGCTACGTAGAAACTCGAGATGGCCGTCGAAGATTTTCAGAAAAGCGTAGTATTCATCGACGCGAAAACACGAACAATATTTCGCGACAAAAGAATCCTTTATAATTACACCAACATATAAGCAATATTACTGATATTAGACAGGAAGTTCTAAGAAAAATTATTAACGCAAAAATCCACGATATCATTTCGGAGAGTGTATTAAAATTTTCTGAAGAGGGAAACATGAGCCGAAGACTGGAATATCGATGAATCCCGCGAAAAATATCGAGGACTTCGGTTTGAGCAAACAACCATGAATTGATCGTTCAATCTTCAACTCCATTGACACTCCCCGGCAAAAAAGGGATCCATCCCTTTTTTCCTTCACGACCAATACACGTCGACTTGGATGCCATTGCGAGAACCTGGGTCACACGGACAGAGCTGAAATGGAAAACAAACAGGAAAGCCAACACACCACAAGCATACTTACAGCACAATCTCACACATCGCTGACGACCTGCGCCTCCAGACAGAGACCTCCTCTTGACATCTTGCAACACAATCGCCACTTGCTAGAATGACTCTTGCAGAATGCAACGTAACCATAAGAGCACCTCACGATACTCTACGCACATCCTCTTATCTATTCACTGCAATTACCACTGCAATCGCTTGTCACTCATTCTGCCTCAGTTCTAGTAACGGTGACGTATGCGAGCCTCAGTCGTCTAAACTCCCGCTCCTCGGCCTGTAAGAACACAGCTAACAATTATCTCCGTGTGCATTTCATTCTCAGCAATAGCCTAGCCTCCCCGGCGTATACGACCCATCTGCTGTCCTTAGCATCAATCAATTCATTCATGGATGTAGAAGACTCGAAACAACTTCAGAAGTAATCACGACGAAAATTTTAACAAAATTATGCAATAAAAACAAAATACGAAAACAACGAGTAAACACAATGAATCCAAAAAACACCAATTGATATGACACACCACACATATGTACAAACAATGCACATAACCCCAAAGATCATATCTTGACGGAATCCATTTCAAGAATTCTCGAACCTACAACGGTACGCCCGCAAAAATTTTCAGGTTGAGGATTGTAGATTGAAGAATGTCCGGAAACAAAAACTTCTGTTATTAAAGAGATTGAAAATGATGAAATTGACGGTAAAGTGAATATTCGTGATAATGATCATGATACTTCACAGTTGTCTTTGGTTGATCATGATGAAATGAGGGGAATGCCTATTACTGCTAAGTTGAACAAAGGTTCTGTACAACTTGAACGTGAAGTAGAAATAAATGCAGATGCAGTTGCAGACTGCATGCATACTTGTGAGACAGTCAGTGTGATTGATTAGCATGTAGCCCACCTATCGACAGATGTTAATGCTAAACTGGAGCTAATCATAAAAGACAGCAATGGTGGTATTCTTGCAGTTAGACAACCTTCTAAAAGCCGAACAACAACAGCTTCCGATCCACCGCTAAGTTCATCAACTTGTGTTACTCAGTCGTCGTCGTCGGTGTTGTCATCCACAATGAAATGGCCGCCCATGAACTCACGTGCCTTATGCAATGACTATGCTAGTATCAGCCCGTTTGAAGGGACGAATATCAATGGTCAGTTTAATGATGATAACTCAACTGTGTACAAGAGAGTAATTGTTAAATTGACTTGCATGAATAAAGGCATTTCTAGTTTCAATTTACTATTTGAATGTTATTATCTTTGGTGTAAATTACTCTGTTTCTACACTTGGTTGATGAGATATGTCGTGTGTTTGTTCGTCATCTATATTCTACGATACAATGACATGAGCGTGTTTCCGTTCAGATTTGAGTATATAGCTCATAGAAGGAAGTTAGCAAATGAACTCTGCGACGATTTTCCAACCTAGAGCGTCAACCTGAGAAGGGTTGCAGGCGTACCGGTGTAAGTCCTGCAATTATTCAAAGAATTCCACCAAGACATGATCCGCGAGTTTGTGTGTGCTGTTTGTACATATGTGTGGTGTGTCATATCAATTGGTGTTTTTTGGATTCATTGTGTTTACTCGTTGTTTACGTACCTTGTTGTTATTGCGTAATTTTGTTAAAATTTTCGTCGTGATTACTTCTGAAGTTGTTTCGAGTCTTCTACATCCATGAATGAATTGATTGATGCTAAGGACAGCAGATGGGTCGTATACGCCGGGGAGGCTAGGCTATTGCTGAGAATGAAATGCACACGGAGATAATTGTTAGCTGTGTTCTTACAGGCCGAGGAGCGGGAGTTTAGACGACTGAGGCTCGCATACGTCACCGTTACTAGAACTGAGGCAGAATGAGTGACAAGCGATTGCAGTGGTAATTGCAGTGAATAGATAAGAGGATGTGCGTAGAGTATCGTGAGGTGCTCTTATGGTTACGTTGCATTCTGCAAGAGTCATTCTAGCAAGTGGCGATTGTGTTGCAAGATGTCAAGAGGAGGTCTCTGTCTGGAGGCGCAGGTCGTCAGCGATGTGTGAGATTGTGCTGTAAGTATGCTTGTGGTGTGTTGGCTTTCCTGTTTGTTTTCCATTTCAGCTCTGTCCGTGTGACCCAGGTTCTCGCAATGGCATCCAAGTCGACGTGTATTGGTCGTGAAGGAAAAAAGGGATGGATCCCTTTTTTGCCGGGGAGTGTCAATGGAGTTGAAGATTGAACGATCAATTCATGGTTGTTTGCTCAAACCAACTTCCCCAATTTTAGCGGAGGCATCAGTACGACAGTCATCGTCTCATCGGTCGCTGTTCAGAAAGAAGTCAGCAGAAAACCGTCAGAAGTAATCTTGTGATTTATTATTGTAATATTTGTTCACAGACCCTAGTAAACCCATTATTTTTATATGTTGGTGTAACAATAAAGAAATCTCGAGTGGCCTATCGGTCTTTTGGTTTTTTCGTCCGTTATTACTAAGCGTTTCTGAAAACCTGCAAGGAACAGCGTGGGCCCGAGCGTAGCATGATCTGGGCATTAACGGTTTATGAGACGTGGCTGGGACCCTAGTTGGGAAAATCATTGCAGAGTTCATCTGTTGACCTCCTTTTATCATGTTTATTGTCAAATCTGAACAGTGACCCGCCCATGTCATTGTATCGTAGATTGTAGATGACGAACAAACACACGAAGTATCTGGTCAACCAGGCGTGGATTCAGAGTAATTTACACCAAAGCTAATATCGTTCAAATAGTAAATTGAAACTAGAAATGCCTTTATTCATGCAAGTCAATTTAACAATTACTCTCTTGTACACAGTTGAGTTATCATCATTAAACTGACCATTGATATTCGTCCCTTCAAACGGGCTGATACTAGCATAGTCATTGCATAAGGCACGTGAGTTCATGGGCGGCCATTTCATTGTGGATGACAACACCGACGACGACGACTGAGTAACACAAGTTGATGAACTTAGCGGTGGATCGGAAGCTGTTGTTGTTCGGCTTTTAGAAGGTTGTCTAACTGCAAGAATACCACCATTGCTGTCTTTTATGATTAGCTCCAGTTTAGCATTAACATCTGTCGATAGGTGGGCTACACGCGGATCATTTACACTGACGGTCTCATGAGTATCCATACCCTTTGCAACCGCATCTGCCTATAAGTCTGATTCCTGTTCAAGTTGTACAGAACCTGTCAGCCACGTCTCATAAACCGTTAATGCCCAGATCATGCTACGCTCGGGCCCACGCTGTTCCTTGCAGGTTTTCAGAAACGCTTAGTAATAACGGACGAAAAAACCAAAAGACCGATAGGCCACTCGAGATTTCTTTATTGTTACACCAACATATAAAAATAATGGGTTTACTAGGGTCTGTGAACAAATATTACAATAATAAATCACAAGATTACTTCTGACGGTTTTCTGCTGACTTCTTTCTGAACAGCGACCGATGAGACGATGACTGTCGTACTGATGCCTCCGCTAAAATTGGGGAAGTTGGTTTGAGCAAACAACCATGAATTGATCGTTCAATCTTCAACTCCATTGACACTCCCCGGCAAAAAAGGGATCCATCCCTTTTTTCCTTCACGACCAATACACGTCGACTTGGATGCCATTGCGAGAACCTGGGTCACACGGACAGAGCTGAAATGGAAAACAAACAGGAAAGCCAACACACCACAAGCATACTTACAGCACAATCTCACACATCGCTGACGACCTGCGCCTCCAGACAGAGACCTCCTCTTGACATCTTGCAACACAATCGCCACTTGCTAGAATGACTCTTGCAGAATGCAACGTAACCATAAGGGCACCTCACGATACTCTACGCACATCCTCTTATCTATTCACTGCAATTACCACCGCGATCGCTTGTCATTCATTCTGCCTCAGTTCTAGTAACGGTGACGTATGCGAGCCTCAGTCGTCTAAACTCCCGCTCCTCGGCCTGTAAGAACACAGCTAACAATTATCTCTGTGTGCATTTCATTCTCAGCAATAGCCTAGCCTCCCTGGCGTATACGACCCATCTGCTGTCCTTAGCATCAATCAATTCATTCATGGATGTAGAAGACTCGAAACAACTTCAGAAGTAATCACGACGAAAATTTTAACAAAATTACGCAATAACAACAAGGTACGTAAACAACGAGTAAACACAATGAATCCAAAAAACACCAATTGATATGACACACCACACATATGTACAAACAGCACACACAAACTCGCGGATCATGTCTTGGTGGAATTCTTTGAATAATTGCAGGACTTACACCGGTACGCCTGCAACCCTTCTCAGGTTGACGATTGTAATTTGTGGAATGTCCGGACAAAAACAAGATTAACCAACAGTTGCAATAATTGGAACTCACACAATTATTTAACACAAACATATGTACAATCAACACATCAAATGTTGTGGATTCTGGCACGACAAACTACCCTTGAAGAACTGTAGGACATACAGCAGTACGCCTACATTCCTTCTCAGGTTGATGACCCAAGTGGAAGTCGTCCGGACACAAACAGAATTACCAACAGGTAGATGACAGATGATATCAATTCAGTATATACAATATGAACATATGTACAAAATCACACACCAAGCACATTGGACTGCTCATTGATGCGCTACCATTTGAAGAATTGTAGGACTTACACCGGTACGCCTGCAACCCTTCTCAGGTTGACGCTCTAGGTTGGAAAATCGTCGCAGAGTTCATTTGCTAACTTCCTTCTATGAGCTATATCCTCAAATCTGAACGGAAACACGCTCATGTCATTGTATCGTAGAATATAGATGACGAACAAACACACGACATATCTCATCAACCAAGTGTAGAAACAGAGTAATTTACACCAAAGATAATAACATTCAAATAGTAAATTGAAACTAGAAATGCCTTTATTCATGCAAGTCAATTTAACAATTACTCTCTTGTACACAGTTGAGTTATCATCATTAAACTGACCATTGATATTCGTCCCTTCAAACGGGCTGATACTAGCATAGTCATTGCATAAGGCACGTGAGTTCATGGGCGGCCATTTCATTGTGGATGACAACACCGACGACGACGACTGAGTAACACAAGTTGATGAACTTAGCGGTGGATCGGAAGCTGTTGTTGTTCGGCTTTTAGAAGGTTGTCTAACTGCAAGAATACCACCATTGCTGTCTTTTATGATTAGCTCCAGTTTAGCATTAACATCTGTCGATAGGTGGGCTACACGCGGATCATTTACACTGACGGTCTCATGAGTATCCATACCCTTTGCAACCGCATCTGCCTATAAGTCTGATTCCTGTTCAAGTTGTACAGAACCTGTCAGCCACGTCTCATAAACCGTTAATGCCCAGATCATGCTACGCTCGGGCCCACGCTGTTCCTTGCAGGTTTTCAGAAACGCTTAGTAATAACGGACGAAAAAACCAAAAGACCGATAGGCCACTCGAGATTTCTTTATTGTTACACCAACATATAAAAATAATGGGTTTACTAGGGTCTGTGAACAAATATTACAATAATAAATCACAAGATTACTTCTGACGGTTTTCTGCTGACTTCTTTCTGAACAGCGACCGATGAGACGATGACTGTCGTACTGATGCCTCCGCTAAAATTGGGGAAGTTGGTTTGAGCAAACAACCATGAATTGATCGTTCAATCTTCAACTCCATTGACACTCCCCGGCAAAAAAGGGATCCATCCCTTTTTTCCTTCACGACCAATACACGTCGACTTGGATGCCATTGCGAGAACCTGGGTCACACGGACAGAGCTGAAATGGAAAACAAACAGGAAAGCCAACACACCACAAGCATACTTACAGCACAATCTCACACATCGCTGACGACCTGCGCCTCCAGACAGAGACCTCCTCTTGACATCTTGCAACACAATCGCCACTTGCTAGAATGACTCTTGCAGAATGCAACGTAACCATAAGAGCACCTCACGATACTCTACGCACATCCTCTTATCTATTCACTGCAATTACCACTGCAATCGCTTGTCACTCATTCTGCCTCAGTTCTAGTAACGGTGACGTATGCGAGCCTCAGTCGTCTAAACTCCCGCTCCTCGGCCTGTAAGAACACAGCTAACAATTATCTCCGTGTGCATTTCATTCTCAGCAATAGCCTAGCCTCCCCGGCGTATACGACCCATCTGCTGTCCTTAGCATCAATCAATTCATTCATGGATGTAGAAGACTCGAAACAACTTCAGAAGTAATCACGACGAAAATTTTAACAAAATTACGCAATAACAACAAGGTACGTAAACAACGAGTAAACACAATGAATCCAAAAAACACCAATTGATATGACACACCACACATATGTACAAACAGCACACACAAACTCGCGGATCATGTCTTGGTGGAATTCTTTGAATAATTGCAGGACTTACACCGGTACGCCTGCAACCCTTCTCAGGTTGACGATTGTAATTTGTGGAATGTCCGGACAAAAACAAGATTAACCAACAGTTGCAATAATTGGAACTCACACAATTATTTAACACAAACATATGTACAATCAACACATCAAATGTTGTGGATTCTGGCACGACAAACTACCCTTGAAGAACTGTAGGACATACAGCAGTACGCCTACATTCCTTCTCAGGTTGATGACCCAAGTGGAAGTCGTCCGGACACAAACAGAATTACCAACAGGTAGATGACAGATGATATCAATTCAGTATATACAATATGAACATATGTACAAAATCACACACCAAGCACATTGGACTGCTCATTGATGCGCTACCATTTGAAGAATTGTAGGACTTACAGCAGTACGCCTACAACCCTTCTCAGGTTGACGCTCTAGGTTGGAAAATCGTCGCAGAGTTCATTTGCTAACTTCCTTCTATGAGCTATATCCTCAAATCTGAACGGAAACACGCTCATGTCATTGTATCGTAGAATATAGATGACGAACAAACACACGACATATCTCATCAACCAAGTGTAGAAACAGAGTAATTTACACCAAAGATAATAACATTCAAATAGTAAATTGAAACTAGAAATGCCTTTATTCATGCAAGTCAATTTAACAATTACTCTCTTGTACACAGTTGAGTTATCATCATTAAACTGACCATTGATATTCGTCCCTTCAAACGGGCTGATACTAGCATAGTCATTGCATAAGGCACGTGAGTTCATGGGCGGCCATTTCATTGTGGATGACAACACCGACGACGACGACTGAGTAACACAAGTTGATGAACTTAGCGGTGGATCGGAAGCTGTTGTTGTTCGGCTTTTAGAAGGTTGTCTAACTGCAAGAATACCACCATTGCTGTCTTTTATGATTAGCTCCAGTTTAGCATTAACATCTGTCGATAGGTGGGCTACACGCGGATCATTTACACTGACGGTCTCATGAGTATCCATACCCTTTGCAACCGCATCTGCCTATAAGTCTGATTCCTGTTCAAGTTGTACAGAACCTGTCAGCCACGTCTCATAAACCGTTAATGCCCAGATCATGCTACGCTCGGGCCCACGCTGTTCCTTGCAGGTTTTCAGAAACGCTTAGTAATAACGGACGAAAAAACCAAAAGACCGATAGGCCACTCGAGATTTCTTTATTGTTACACCAACATATAAAAATAATGGGTTTACTAGGGTCTGTGAACAAATATTACAATAATAAATCACAAGATTACTTCTGACGGTTTTCTGCTGACTTCTTTCTGAACAGCGACCGATGAGACGATGACTGTCGTACTGATGCCTCCGCTAAAATTGGGGAAGTTGGTTTGAGCAAACAACCATGAATTGATCGTTCAATCTTCAACTCCATTGACACTCCCCGGCAAAAAAGGGATCCATCCCTATTTTCCTTCACGACCAATACACGTCGACTTGGATGCCATTGCGAGAACCTGGGTCACACGGACAGAGCTGAAATGGAAAACAAACAGAAAAGCCAACACACCACAAGCATACTTACAGCACAATCTCACACATCGCTGACGACCTGCGCCTCCAGACAGAGACCTCCTCTTGACATCTTGCAACACAATCGCCACTTGCTAGAATGACTCTTGCAGAATGCAACGTAACCATAAGGGCACCTCACGATACTCTACGCACATCCTCTTATCTATTCACTGCAATTACCACTGCAATCGCTTGTCACTCATTCTGCCTCAGTTCTAGTAACGGTGACGTATGCGAGCCTCAGTCGTCTAAACTCCCGCTCCTCGGCCTGTAAGAACACAGCTAACAATTATCTCCGTGTGCATTTCATTCTCAGCAATAGCCTAGCCTCCCCGGCGTATACGACCCATCTGCTGTCCTTAGCATCAATCAATTCATTCATGGATGTAGAAGACTCGAAACAACTTCAGAAGTAATCACGACGAAAATTTTAACAAAATTACGCAATAACAACAAGGTACGTAAACAACGAGTAAACACAATGAATCCAAAAAACACCAATTGATATGACACACCACACATATGTACAAACAGCACACACAAACTCGCGGATCATGTCTTGGTGGAATTCTTTGAATAATTGCAGGACTTACACCGGTACGCCTGCAACCCTTCTCAGGTTGACGATTGTAATTTGTGGAATGTCCGGACAAAAACAAGATTAACCAACAGTTGCAATAATTGGAACTCACACAATTATTTAACACAAACATATGTACAATCAACACATCAAATGTTGTGGATTCTGGCACGACAAACTACCCTTGAAGAACTGTAGGACATACAGCAGTACGCCTACATTCCTTCTCAGGTTGATGACCCAAGTGGAAGTCGTCCGGACACAAACAGAATTACCAACAGGTAGATGACAGATGATATCAATTCAGTATATACAATATGAACATATGTACAAAATCACACACCAAGCACATTGGACTGCTCATTGATGCGCTACCATTTGAAGAATTGTAGGACTTACAGCAGTACGCCTACAACCCTTCTCAGGTTGACGCTCTAGGTTGGAAAATCGTCGCAGAGTTCATTTGCTAACTTCCTTCTATGAGCTATATCCTCAAATCTGAACGGAAACACGCTCATGTCATTGTATCGTAGAATATAGATGACGAACAAACACACGACATATCTCATCAACCAAGTGTAGAAACAGAGTAATTTACACCAAAGATAATAACATTCAAATAGTAAATTGAAACTAGAAATGCCTTTATTCGTGCAAGTCAATTTAACAATTACTCTCTTGTACACAGTTGAGTTATCATCATTAAACTGACCATTGATATTCGTCCCTTCAAACGGGCTGATACTAGCATAGTCATTGCATAAGGCACGTGAGTTCATGGGCGGCCATTTCATTGTGGATGACAACACCGACGACGACGACTGAGTAACACAAGTTGATGAACTTAGCGGTGGATCGGAAGCTGTTGTTGTTCGGCTTTTAGAAGGTTGTCTAACTGCAAGAATACCACCATTGCTGTCTTTTATGATTAGCTCCAGTTTAGCATTAACATCTGTCGATAGGTGGGCTACACGCGGATCATTTACACTGACGGTCTCATGAGTATCCATACCCTTTGCAACCGCATCTGCCTATAAGTCTGATTCCTGTTCAAGTTGTACAGAACCTGTCAGCCACGTCTCATAAACCGTTAATGCCCAGATCATGCTACGCTCGGGCCCACGCTGTTCCTTGCAGGTTTTCAGAAACGCTTAGTAATAACGGACGAAAAAACCAAAAGACCGATAGGCCACTCGAGATTTCTTTATTGTTACACCAACATATAAAAATAATGGGTTTACTAGGGTCTGTGAACAAATATTACAATAATAAATCACAAGATTACTTCTGACGGTTTTCTGCTGACTTCTTTCTGAACAGCGACCGATGAGACGATGACTGTCGTACTGATGCCTCCGCTAAAATTGGGGAAGTTGGTTTGAGCAAACAACCATGAATTGATCGTTCAATCTTCAACTCCATTGACACTCCCCGGCAAAAAAGGGATCCATCCCTATTTTCCTTCACGACCAATACACGTCGACTTGGATGCCATTGCGAGAACCTGGGTCACACGGACAGAGCTGAAATGGAAAACAAACAGGAAAGCCAACACACCACAAGCATACTTACAGCACAATCTCACACATCGCTGACGACCTGCGCCTCCAGACAGAGACCTCCTCTTGACATCTTGCAACACAATCGCCACTTGCTAGAATGACTCTTGCAGAATGCAACGTAACCATAAGGGCACCTCACGATACTCTACGCACATCCTCTTATCTATTCACTGCAATTACCACTGCAATCGCTTGTCACTCATTCTGCCTCAGTTCTAGTAACGGTGACGTATGCGAGCCTCAGTCGTCTAAACTCCCGCTCCTCGGCCTGTAAGAACACAGCTAACAATTATCTCCGTGTGCATTTCATTCTCAGCAATAGCCTAGCCTCCCCGGCGTATACGACCCATCTGCTGTCCTTAGCATCAATCAATTCATTCATGGATGTAGAAGACTCGAAACAACTTCAGAAGTAATCACGACGAAAATTTTAACAAAATTACGCAATAACAACAAGGTACGTAAACAACGAGTAAACACAATGAATCCAAAAAACACCAATTGATATGACACACCACACATATGTACAAACAGCACACACAAACTCGCGGATCATGTCTTGGTGGAATTCTTTGAATAATTGCAGGACTTACACCGGTACGCCTGCAACCCTTCTCAGGTTGACGATTGTAATTTGTGGAATGTCCGGACAAAAACAAGATTAACCAACAGTTGCAATAATTGGAACTCACACAATTATTTAACACAAACATATGTACAATCAACACATCAAATGTTGTGGATTCTGGCACGACAAACTACCCTTGAAGAACTGTAGGACATACAGCAGTACGCCTACATTCCTTCTCAGGTTGATGACCCAAGTGGAAGTCGTCCGGACACAAACAGAATTACCAACAGGTAGATGACAGATGATATCAATTCAGTATATACAATATGAACATATGTACAAAATCACACACCAAGCACATTGGACTGCTCATTGATGCGCTACCATTTGAAGAATTGTAGGACTTACAGCAGTACGCCTACAACCCTTCTCAGGTTGACGCTCTAGGTTGGAAAATCGTCGCAGAGTTCATTTGCTAACTTCCTTCTATGAGCTATATCCTCAAATCTGAACGGAAACACGCTCATGTCATTGTATCGTAGAATATAGATGACGAACAAACACACGACATATCTCATCAACCAAGTGTAGAAACAGAGTAATTTACACCAAAGATAATAACATTCAAATAGTAAATTGAAACTAGAAATGCCTTTATTCGTGCAAGTCAATTTAACAATTACTCTCTTGTACACAGTTGAGTTATCATCATTAAACTGACCATTGATATTCGTCCCTTCAAACGGGCTGATACTAGCATAGTCATTGCATAAGGCACGTGAGTTCATGGGCGGCCATTTCATTGTGGATGACAACACCGACGACGACGACTGAGTAACACAAGTTGATGAACTTAGCGGTGGATCGGAAGCTGTTGTTGTTCGGCTTTTAGAAGGTTGTCTAACTGCAAGAATACCACCATTGCTGTCTTTTATGATTAGCTCCAGTTTAGCATTAACATCTGTCGATAGGTGGGCTACACGCGGATCATTTACACTGACGGTCTCATGAGTATCCATACCCTTTGCAACCGCATCTGCCTATAAGTCTGATTCCTGTTCAAGTTGTACAGAACCTGTCAGCCACGTCTCATAAACCGTTAATGCCCAGATCATGCTACGCTCGGGCCCACGCTGTTCCTTGCAGGTTTTCAGAAACGCTTAGTAATAACGGACGAAAAAACCAAAAGACCGATAGGCCACTCGAGATTTCTTTATTGTTACACCAACATATAAAAATAATGGGTTTACTAGGGTCTGTGAACAAATATTACAATAATAAATCACAAGATTACTTCTGACGGTTTTCTGCTGACTTCTTTCTGAACAGCGACCGATGAGACGATGACTGTCGTACTGATGCCTCCGCTAAAATTGGGGAAGTTGGTTTGAGCAAACAACCATGAATTGATCGTTCAATCTTCAACTCCATTGACACTCCCCGGCAAAAAAGGGATCCATCCCTATTTTCCTTCACGACCAATACACGTCGACTTGGATGCCATTGCGAGAACCTGGGTCACACGGACAGAGCTGAAATGGAAAACAAACAGGAAAGCCAACACACCACAAGCATACTTACAGCACAATCTCACACATCGCTGACGACCTGCGCCTCCAGACAGAGACCTCCTCTTGACATCTTGCAACACAATCGCCACTTGCTAGAATGACTCTTGCAGAATGCAACGTAACCATAAGAGCACCTCACGATACTCTACGCACATCCTCTTATCTATTCACTGCAATTACCACCGCGATCGCTTGTCATTCATTCTGCCTCAGTTCTAGTAACGGTGACGTATGCGAGCCTCAGTCGTCTAAACTCCCGCTCCTCGGCCTGTAAGAACACAGCTAACAATTATCTCCGTGTGCATTTCATTCTCAGCAATAGCCTAGCCTCCCCGGCGTATACGACCCATCTGCTGTCCTTAGCATCAATCAATTCATTCATGGATGTAGAAGACTCGAAACAACTTCAGAAGTAATCACGACGAAAATTTTAACAAAATTACGCAATAACAACAAGGTACGTAAACAACGAGTAAACACAATGAATCCAAAAAACACCAATTGATATGACACACCACACATATGTACAAACAGCACACACAAACTCGCGGATCATGTCTTGGTGGAATTCTTTGAATAATTGCAGGACTTACACCGGTACGCCTGCAACCCTTCTCAGGTTGACGATTGTAATTTGTGGAATGTCCGGACAAAAACAAGATTAACCAACAGTTGCAATAATTGGAACTCACACAATTATTTAACACAAACATATGTACAATCAACACATCAAATGTTGTGGATTCTGGCACGACAAACTACCCTTGAAGAACTGTAGGACATACAGCAGTACGCCTACATTCCTTCTCAGGTTGATGACCCAAGTGGAAGTCGTCCGGACACAAACAGAATTACCAACAGGTAGATGACAGATGATATCAATTCAGTATATACAATATGAACATATGTACAAAATCACACACCAAGCACATTGGACTGCTCATTGATGCGCTACCATTTGAAGAATTGTAGGACTTACAGCAGTACGCCTACAACCCTTCTCAGGTTGACGCTCTAGGTTGGAAAATCGTCGCAGAGTTCATTTGCTAACTTCCTTCTATGAGCTATATCCTCAAATCTGAACGGAAACACGCTCATGTCATTGTATCGTAGAATATAGATGACGAACAAACACACGACATATCTCATCAACCAAGTGTAGAAACAGAGTAATTTACACCAAAGATAATAACATTCAAATAGTAAATTGAAACTAGAAATGCCTTTATTCGTGCAAGTCAATTTAACAATTACTCTCTCGTTTACACTTGGCTTATCCTCACTAAACTGAGCAATATCTTTCGTCTTTTCAAACGCACCAATACTATCATAGTCATTGCACATGATACTTGAGTTAATGGGCGTCTGTTTCATTGTGGTTGACAATATCAACGACGGCTGATTGATACCAGTTGATGAGGTTAGCGTTGGATCAAAAGCTGTTGTTGCTCGGCTTTTAGAAATTTGTCTACCTGCAAGACCACCACCACTGCTGTCTTTTACTATCAGCTCAGATTTAGCACTAGCATCTGATGATAGGTGGGCTACATGCTGATCAATCACACTGACTGTCTCACAAGTATGCATGCCTTCTGCAACTGCATCTGCATTTATTTCTACTTCACGTTCAAGTTGTACAGAACCTTTGTTCAACTTAGCAGTAATAGGCATTCCCCTCATTTCATCATGATCAACCAAAGACAACTGTGAAGTATCATGATCATTATCACGAATATTCACTTTACCGTCAATTTCATCATTTTCAAACTCTTTAATAACAGAAGTAGACAATTTCGGTTCCTTCTCGCAAATCCTAAAAGGCTTTATAACTTCACTCTGACTAGTAATACCTTGTAAACTTGTGGAGTCAGAACTGGACTCTGAAGCAGTAACTCTATGCTGTGACACTCTATTCAACAATGGTTTACCAGTTGCAACTACAGACTTCTTGACCGCAGCGTTATCGTCACACAAATCGGAGTCAGACCTTGATTTCACATTTTCCTTATTCCTAAACTTGCTCACTGATTCACAGTGCATCTTTGTATGCACCTCTTTCAAACGTGTAAAACACAACCGTGTTTGTCTTGCATCTTGTAACTTATCTGTTGAGGATGTACTACGAAACCTGTTACACTCACTAGGTCTATATGCATTACTAGACATCATGGAGCCTTCTCCATATCCACCTCTCTGAGGCCTATTCGTCATCAATGATTGCGTTTTGCCCTCAGACTGCTCTATTCTAGGGGTGAGATGCAATAGACAGGGGCAAACTTGCTCATAGATTGATTGACACTATTGTTTACCAGTTTCAGGATATCATCAAACTTTGGCTCGATACTCTCATCCTCCATACGGGAGCTTATCTTCACCCACTTCCTTTGCAGTCGAGTAGGTAGGCGTCTTGCTATTACTTCTAGTATAAAACTCGAGTTGAGGTCACTCATGCAATTCATCGAAATCAATGCATTCCTGTAAATCAGCAAATTATCCAAAAACTCAGTGAGTGCCTGGGAGTCATCCTGTATTTGACCACCATTACCCTTAACAGCCTCGAATAATTTCCCTACAATCATCGAAGGTCTTCCAAACCTTTGACGTAGTATGCTCATAGCCTCGTAGTAGCCCTCTTTTGGCTTCATAAACTTACAGCACTGTATAGCTCTTGCAGCAATTCCAGTGCAATACCTCATCAAATACATTAACTTCATTTCATCATTTAATAGAAAACTACTCAGCATGATCTCAAACTCCTTTACAAATTGTAAATAATCGGCCGGGTTTCTATCGAAACACCGTGGTTCAAATTTAGGGAGTTTGATGTTCCTATTAACCCTGAACGGCGAAACAGTAACATCAACCATGTCATGCTTAACATCAGACACATCGTTACAATTAACAGACAAGTCACCATGACTTACTTTCCTGTTTGCATCCAAGAAACTCTGTCCCTTCTTTGACCCAGGCATTGTTGAACTTGACCCAATTCCAAAAAAGTTCCAGATATTGCTTGTTCAAAGAGGACTTGACCGGCACCAGGAAAGATGAACGGTGACTATCCAAACTTTCACCAACTGTTTGAATCCGCCAGATCTGTTTCCATCGTCAGAAACTGTCAATCACGTCTCATAAACCGTTAATGCCCAGCTCTTGCTACGCTCGTGCCCACGCTGTTCCTTGAAGTTTTCAGAAACGCTTAGTTATAACGGACGAAAAACCAAAACACCGATTGGCCGCTTGAGATTTCTTTATTGTTACACCAACATATAAAAAGGATAAGCGAACTAAGGTCTGTGAACAAATATTACAATAATAAATCACAAGATTACTTCTGACGATGTTTCACTCTTCTTTCTGAACAGCGACCGATGAGACGATGACTGTCGTATTGATGCCTCCGCGAAAATTGGGGAAGTTGATTTTGAGCAAACAACCAAGAATTGATCGTTCAATCTTCAACTCCATTGACAGCTTTGTTGGTGTTGCTATGTAACTGACAGACGAAATATGAGACAGCATGCTGAAACCCAGGGTGATATTCCCAGTCCTTTGTCGTCCCGTGCGCTATGAAGAAATCGTCTCCCTGATGAATTACGACGCTATCCAAGATGACTCAAAATTTAAACTGATGGTGGCTTGTATATAGTTTCCTCGTTCTGATGTATTTGAAAAGTTTACTCAGATTCATTTATTTGTTGCTGAGATATTGAACTTCCACCTTTCCTTTTGTTGTTTTGTATTTACTGGGCATAAAGTCTTTAGTTCCAGCAAAAAGTGAGCGAATATGAAAAGGAAACAGTTGCAGGTCGCAGCGTTTGGTGCTGCGTACTGAATGTTTCGATAGGAAGTGAAATGGATCGACAAAGAAACTTGAACTGGAAGGCACTACTGCAAGTTGGCGCAGTTTGAAACTCTAGAGATAAGAAATACACAGAAGTGGAATGTGCGTTGGGCGAATAATTACGATGTGAGGTGTAGCAAAATCAATTAGGAATAAATACCTCTGCCCAGCTTCGGTCAAGAATATTCTCACCTACCATTGCGCTTAGTTCTACTGTGACTTATCCCTTTGACCTACTCAAAGTGCTCAGATGATTGGAACATCCTAAGTTACGAACTTGCCAAATTTTCACACTTTCTTATGGTAGCTACGTTGGACATACAGTTTTCTATAGACACCTTCCATAAGGACGTACTATATAGTGGTGCTTTGCGTCGAAACTCAAGTCAAACCTTATCTCTTCCGGTGTTTGCATCAAGTACTGGCTACAAAAAGTTGGCAATCCAAACACACTGCAAGAGGCGCCATGTTGGTCCTTGATAATTCCCGGCCACTTACAGAGTGGCGGCTGGTTTTTCCTCGGTTAGCGAAGACGGAGAGTGGTTTGTAGGGATTTGAACAGCATATTTACGCGGGCAGGTTTTCAGGCACATTTTGTCAAAAATGGAAATCGTTTAGACAGCCATTGAAAATCAGGGAACTAACGAGTACTGCGTGGTGCAACATTATATATATATGGAAATAAATCTCTGAATCTTGGTAATGTGCTCATCGGCACTCATTAGTAGGATCTTTTCACACCTACAACTAATATGTTTCCCCATCTGAATTAGATCTGGATCATCCAGGACTAAAGTCGAGGAATTCACCTTGAACACGTGTAGGGCTGAATCTCACGCGGGGATCAATTACTTTAGGAAGGGCAAACGAAGGTTTGTGATCATGAGTTCACGTGTCTCTTCGCCTTGCTAACCTCTTTTTCCAGTCCATTTATTCAGTAACTGAATTATTCATACGGGCTACTCAGTGCTAACAGTTAATCTATCTTTAACTCATGACATGAATCACAACTAGTGGCTATAATTATGATAGATGATAACTGCCGTTCATTGTCTGTCGAGCCTCGATATCACTCTGTTTTCTCTATGTTCGTTACAATCATTGTCTGCTTCGCCCTTCTGCAATCTTGTTAGTTTTCACTTGTAAATCTCCAACCTAATGAGTAGCGGGAAACAAATCGAATGAAAGTCACGATCTCCTGCAGTCCTTTTGTCCACCAAACATATTCCTGTCCCACTCTCTACATTCCGCCACACGATCCAGTCCACCGCAATAAGAAATATCATTCTAGATGACTCAGTTAGCCTCCCATTGTGGACTACTTGGCACGTTAACCTAGCTGTTGACTGAGGTGCCTACGTTTTTTCTGGGAGTGCCACTACGGGATATCAAATAAGAATCAAATTTTGACTGAGGATAGAAAGCTTCAAAACAATGTTGATCCAATCCTAATAAGTATCTGTCTTTGTCTGATTCCTCCCTGAAGAAGTCACCTGAGTTATAGGGCACCAATTCTTCTGTGAACTGGTTCGAAGAACTAATGACGTGATTTCTGCTAGGCTTTTGAACTCTGGGTCCCTGTCCTTCGAGATTTTCTGGTTTGAAAGGACGGAAGGGAGATGGTAGATCCTGTCTTTATCCATTTCTCAGAATTTTGAACACTGCAATGAGGTTTCTGTGCCTAATGTCAACAGGGAAAAGAGATCCAGAGTGTGCGGTCTTTCATCGTACGATAGATTGTTCATGCCAAGATTTATACATGTGGTATTCCTCTGAAAGACAGAGATTTGCTGCATGGATGCAGTTATTTAGTTACGAACTCACTAGAGTTAACCGTAATGTTGTGGACATTTCACCAGTACAGGTTCACTGTAATATCCATAACTATCTAAAACCGCAAGATGCCATCGCATAATAGTGTGGTGTAGTTTTCAAGTCGTGATCTACTATGATATTTACGCACCCATCCGTCTAAGACGACCGTACTAGTATTCCATCCATTTAATATGAGCTTATTCCCATGACTGGGAGCATTCATTCTTTGGACTGACCTGACAACTTCTTGGGCTCTAGTATGTCATTTTCATCCTTAAGCTATTCGACCCCCAGTCAGTGGTGGCGAAGTTGGCTGTGGATCAGAGCGCGTAGGCCTCTTGATATGCTGTACTAGAGCTAGTTTTACGACAAATTGGAACAGTTTGTGGTCAAAGGAATTACTTGAACAAGGTGTTGTAGTGTTCGACCAGACAAAGTGTGGATCCTTGAAGTCGCCGACTATTAGGTTTCGATGACTGGATGATCGTGAGCCTAGTACATCTAACAGGATATGTTTTATGCGTCGTAATCGGGACCGGGATACAGCATGATGAGGTCGGCGCCTTTTCCTGTGTATCTTAGTGTACAGTGCGGTAGTCCCCATAACTCACGGTCATGTTAAGCAAAGGTAGGTTTTTTGTGAGACCGAGGGCTACTCAGATACATTTGTATGATGATACACCTATTGGCTGTGTAATTACACAGCGGCTTTTTTAGGGGAAACGCACATACTCATCTTAGACTCCAGCATGACCTTAACGGTGAGCGGTATTATCCTGAGGCTAAACTAGGGAAAGAAATAAAAAATAAACTATCACCTAGGTTTTCCTCAATATCAAAGGTTCAGAAAATGGGAAATAATTACGTCGCTTTTAAATACGAATTCTGAAATATTGGATGTTGGACGTCACCTTGAGGAGATCGACCTACACAGTGTGGCAAATTCAGTCTGTACCCAATGTCTACCTATGATCGGTTTTTTGCTAGAAGCTTGGCTAAAGTATGTTCTAACTGCCACAGTCATCATCGTCTAATCATTTTAATTAGTACACAAACCCACAAGTCGTGCGCAGAGATGTTACTTCTGCGTTGGAGGCGTATAAGGAGCTACGTCCTAAATTTGAGGATTTCAGTACGTCCCATTCCTAACGTAATTTATTTACAGTCCACAATGATGGAACCACTAGAAAACTCGTGAGCCTAGACGGCACTATACCAGTCCGCTATATGGGCTCCACGTATAACATTCCGATTGCTATATTTCTGTTTGAAGTCTATCCAAACAAGTCCCCCATGGTGTATGTAAGACCTACAAACACTATGCAGATTAAACCAAGTGACTTCGTTGACAGTGCTGGCCTTGTTCAACTACCATATATGACGGACTGGAAGCATGTAAGTGCGTGACAGTATTTTTAATTCATAAAGAAAATAATTTACTTCGAGTTTGATATTTAGTTAGTGATTTATGTTCTGTGAATTTTGAGCATCGTGTTTTCTCTGTTATAATGTCTCGCCACAGATGCATTATCTTTGCCTGCTATTTTAATCGTGTTTTGCATATTTTCGAACGACTAGAATCACGATAGAAACACTGATCTTGTATGACAATCAGGTGTTTGTCAAATGTTACTTTTTATTTTGGTGGGAAGGTCTCTTTTACTAAAAACCATTGGGACATGTAACAAAACTTACACTTCAGTACCGATCATATCACCAAAATGGGTTCTTTCCAAATGAATATTTGGATAATAGTGTAATAGTGTTGGATAGTGTACCCTACAAATAAGATTAAGTTTGTTGCGTTTTTAGGGAGCTTATGTGGGTCCCACTTCGGGACCCTTTTACTTCTCCGTGAACGTCTGCAGATTGTCATTTTCTACTTGCATTGGTGCTGATAGTAAAAACAGTAGCGCATTTCCCCACGCCTGTTGTTAGTCCGGTTTTGTATCATGACATCAGTAGTACCTACCTCAGGAACCAAAATTAATCCGCTGTAAATATCTTTGTTTTTGTATTCCGTAATTCAGTGAATTGTGCCAATCATATCATTCCTAGCTTGTCATGTTTCGGATTAGCTGGAAATATACTTGCGCTCTCCTTTATGAATAATTTTGATCTTAAATATATTTTTAATAGGGTGGTAAACTAGGGTGTAGGTACGATTTGAGGACTTAAATACTACTTTTTTAACATTAGGTGCAAGGGGTAGCTCTACTGTCTGTGTATCAGCTGTGAAAAGCCCTTTAGATAAATATAGATTTCGTCGTGTTTTGATAATTAATCAAATGGTCATAAGAAGTTAGTTATTCGCGGGACCTTGCTTGTACCAGATTCTGAATATTCACGAAATTAGTTTGTATCGGTAGATATATTTTTCCTATCCACTGGCAACCTAGTGAAACCATCTGAGATTGTTTGAAAAGCAATTAGACTTCTTTTCTAAGCAAAACAAATATTAAGACTAAGTAAACCTCGTACATATATATATATATCCACTAAGTAGAGCTGTAACCAGTTTAAGCGTCCGACTTCCAACCGCTGGGTCATCTGTCCTATTAGGGCTTCATCTACAGACGTTTTTTGTACAACTTTCTGGCATCATTAGCCCTCACAATAGGTTGGTTTGGTTCCTCTTCAACTCCGTATAAATGCAAGTGTTTTTGATTATATATTTTTACCTTCCACCTTGTTCAAGCTGCTTGGTTGATTTATCACTAGTGAGTTTGCCGCCTCACTGCATGCTTAACTGTCTTCACTGATCCAGCCTTTCATATCCCGTATTAACAGCAGGTTGCGTTCCCAACCATAAAAAATTTGTTTAGGATTGTAATCCGCCCCATCCGGTGCTGAAGTCAGTACGGTAGTACTTACCGATGACGTTTCGAGCACAAATTATTGCTCATGATCATATCAAGGCACCCACATAATCTTTCAATTTAATTTATGTGTTTCCTCTGTTTCTTATTCCTTGATTTTAAAGGTAGTAACATTTCCCATATGTGTTATTGGCGTTGTGTCCTTCCTATTGCACGAGTTAGGTGTGGATTCGATGAACAAGGATTCAGTGTAATTAACCTCTATTTCCGCCTATTCATATTACTTTGCAGAAATGTGGCTCTGTCCAACCCTATTGTGATTGTGTGTGTTAATGCATGCATTTCGACTGCTGAGTTTTTCTCTAAACTATTTATCTTTTCGAGGTCAATCATTCCACATTTAGCTAAATTCTTATGTTCCGATTGTCTGACTACCCCCCTATATACTAGTTTGACCTGTGTAGTTGACCTCACAGTTATTGAAAGGTATTGTTTAGATTACATTTTTCTGTCACGTCCAGTCACCAGGGTCCTTTAGCTTACTAGGTTTGCCTCCGAATAAGTTTTGGTTTTTAAATGCTGCCCTAATTCCTTGCTGCTTTACTAATAATCAAATGTAGGGTTTCACATAACCCTTCTTTATGTGGGGTGTACCAGCCGGTGCCTTTATGTTCATTATGTTATTGTCGATAGTTTCATTAACATTTTTTTGCCTTTATTGCGACCGTTTGTTATCGTCTGAATGAATTTTATGAATGAATTTTTAAGATAATTATTTCGTGCCAAAGCTCCTACCTATTTCTTTTAGTTATTTAGGTTTTCCGACGTACCTGTCTGTCTGTCTGTCTGTTTTTGACATAGAACTTTGCACATATGTGCACCAGTTCAAGTCGCCATACTCCCTCCTCCTAGTAGCACACAAATCAACACAAGAAAGTACAAGAAAAGCATAATACAGACAGTAAACAGACGTGTGAGACAAAGGAAGAGTAATAACGAAGAACAAAACAGTTTCATTGGAAATCATAAATCACAAGGAGTGGATTCATCTGCACCAGCCATCACCGAGAACGACGATTTTGAGCCATATCACCAATTGTCTCCAACCATTGGTTTTTACTGTCGCGAGGACCCCAACCAGTCAGGAAGTCTACACCTTCCCACGTGATTGGCTGGCTTAGACTAACTGTTGTAGATTTCATTGACTGGTGAGGCCATGTTTTTGTTTGACCACCGCTAGCTCTTTTCCAGTCTGACTCTATGTCAGATAACATTGTTCATAGTCGAGGAAGGCGATGACTAGTCAGGGATGCGTAACACATGTCCTCGCCATCTCAGTCGATATAACTTCTCAACTTCGTCGATTGATTTCCCCTGTTTCTGACGTACCGCTTAGTATTGGTGGGTTTTTCGGACACTAAACTAAGTCCAAACTTTACAGGTAATAGATGAAATGAATTAGGGTCTAAAGATCTCTGGAGTGCATTGGTTTTTTTTATGCATAATTTACCTCCTTTTTCGTTTTATTGTACAGTCTGACATAGCTACTTTCCTCGGTTCATTTTCTGACTCCAGTGTATATGTTTTATTCCGTCTACACTATCGAGTTTATATGTGTGAAACTAAAGATACACGTTCTGCTTTTTAATACTGAGTGTCATCCACGCATCTCCTCCACTATATCTTTGGTAAAGGTTTAGATGTATTAAGGGCCGCTTTTTTTCCTAACTGTCGGTTGGGGGATATAGTCATCTCATATGTACCGTTCACGTTTTTTGTTTATATATATTTAGCCTTAGGTTTTAAAGACAGGCGTCATTTATCGGTAAATATTAGTACCTGTTGAACTGATGTAAGTAGTTATCATTTTCATGTGTAATAAGTGTCATCATGTCATCATAAATTGTTATCATGTGTATATTTGTCAGTCGGTATATTTAAGTGTTGCTTGATGCATGGAGAACGTATTAATTCATATATGATAAGCCTTTTCTTTCTCTTGTGTGTTTATCACATTCAGTGTAGTTAAACTATACTATGCAAGGCTCCACAGGTCAGCCCATTTTTTTATATGAATAAAAGCCTCTTCTGAGTAATTCAACATTTAGAAAATCTGTTTCAATATGCATGCATTATTGTAGTTGATCTTTTTTTTTCTAGACTCTAGTTTTTAATTCATTTTTTGGGCGAATTTTTTGTGTGCGTAGTTTATGCTTATTCACCCTTTGTTACAGTGACTGGACTACAGCGACTCCTAGTTTAGATTCAGTTTCACATTCAGATGATAAGGATAGAAGGCTCTTGTGACCTGTGCAAAATATATCTCTGCAGAGATCTAACTTATCTTTGAAAGCGTTCACCGATGATATTACTGAATCAGGTAAGGAGTTCCAATCGTTGACCACTTTGTGAGAGAATCTAAATTCTGCACGTATTTTAATCGTCCTCGGTTTGAGCACCTTTTTGCGGTGACCCCGTAAATGTATCCTAGAAGGGGAGAAAAGGTTAGAAAGATCAGTTCCTAAATCACCCTTAAGTATACGGTATGCTAAAATTAATTCGCCTCTCTTCTTCGGTATGATAACGGGAAGAGATTTAAATGCTCCATCCTCTTATCATAAGGAAGGTGTGAGATACCACCAACTAATTTTGTTCCTACTCTGTACTCTTTCCAGAATATGTGCCTCCTTTTTGAAGCATATACTCGTCGCTTGTATGCAGTATTCTAGATGAGGCCTAAAATATGTTGCGTAGAGTATTTGGAACGTGCCGTCGTCTAGTCGTTTGAAAGCCCTTCGAAGTGCCCATAGCATTGGAAAAGTTTTAGCTGTGGCTGCATTGCAATTTGCAGTTGTTTTCAAATCATTGCTGACCATGACTCCTAGGTCCTTCTGTTCGTTAACATCAGGTAGTTCTGCGTCCCCTAGGGAGTACGACATATAAGACTTCTGACCTAAGTGCATTACCGCGCTTTTCCTAGCATTGATTTCCAAACTCCATAGGCTTGACCACTTAGCTAATTAACCCAAATCAGTTTGTGGGGCCGACCTATCCTCGTAATTATTTACAGTTTTCCATATCTTAATGTCATATGCAAATGATAATGAAGTAAGAATCCCTTGTAATTCGTTAACGTATAGTAGGAATAGCAATGGACCTAATACAGTTCCCTGGGGCACTCCACTGGATACTGCTTTCCATCCTGATAGTACACCGTTAACTCTAATCTTCTGCCTTCTATCCATTAAGTAATCTCTAAACCACTCACATCGGCATTGGTCTAGCCCGAAACCTTTAAATTTACTAAGGAGACCTAAGTGGGATACATTGTCGAATGCCTTGCTAAGATCAATAAAAACCATGTCCAACAGATGGTTCATATCTCTGACCTCAACCCAGTCTTCCCTAGCCAATAGTAAGTTTGTCAAGCAGGATCGTCCTGGTCGAAATACATGCTGTTCCACAGCCAACGAGCCATTTGTTTCAACATAAGCTAATAGTTGATCCCTTATAATAGTTTCCAATACCTTTGCAATAATGCATGTCAGACTTACCCGCCTGTAGTTAGATACCAATTGCCTATCCCCGTCCTTGAAGATAGGGCTTATAATGGCATCCTTCCAGTCCCTGGGTAGCTTAGCCTGCGTCAAAGACATTTGGAAAATCTCCGTAAGCGGAATATACATTACATCCGCCAAGGAAATTAACAGCTTAGAGTGAAGTCCATCCGGCCCAGGTGATTTACCTGGCTTCAGTTTAGACAGTAGTTTGAGAACCTTTGTGTGCTCTACCACAATTGAGGGCATCTGAGTGGCGATGGCAGTGACCTCGCCATATCCCTGGGTGGTACTATCAGACGAGAAGACGTCACAGAAGTATTCAGAGAGGTTTTCAGCCTTTCCTTCGTCTGACTCAGCCGCTTCTCCACTAACGGTTATGAGTGACGGTATACCACTGCTAGTTTTAGTCCTACGTTTAATATACGAGCAAAGCCTTTTTGGGTAATGAACGCAATCTAGTACCAGTCGTCTCTCGTACTCTATACGACTCTTGTTAATCGCATACTTACAGAGGTTTCGAATTTTGCGGTAGTCTGTCTGGAAATTTTCCCTTGTTGTTATAACAAATTGGTCCCATAAGTTCTTTCGCCGTCTTAATAGCCTCCTTATTTCACTAGTGATCCAAGGTGGCTTATGCGACAGCTTTCGAGGAGTGTACCAAGGTATAAAAGGTGAAGTGACACGATCTAGTGTATTCCTAGATCCAACCCAAGCTTCCTCGACAGTCCGACTTGTATCAACTGACCAGTCAACCGCAGTTGCTGCGTTGACGATGAAATCTCAGCACGGATCCGAAAAGCTCGAGCTGCTTTCGCTGACCTACACCATCTCTGGCGTAGGCGTGACATCCGGTTATCAACCAAGGGACGTGTTTACTGCTCAGCAGTTCGCTCCATCCTTGTCTATGGCTCTGAAACATGGCCAATACGAGTTGAAAACATGAAAAGGTTGACTGCTTTCGATCATAGATGTCTGCGATCTCTGTCTCACGTTAGGTGGTTTAATAAGGTGAGTAATGTTGACGTTAGGCGTAGAGTGTTGGGCAAAGAGGGAAAATCAATCGACGAGGCTATAAAATTACATAGACTAAGATGGCTAGGTGACGTGCTGCGCATGCCTAACCACCGCCTCCCCCGACGGGCATTGCTAGCTGATATAGGTTCAGGTTGGAAAAGAGCCAGTGGTGGCCAAACAAAAACATGGCCTCATCAATCCATGAAATCCTTGACAGTTAAACTGAGTTGGTCAGGTAGGGAGATGCAGACTCCCGGGTTGGGGGCCTCGGGACTCTAGGAATCAATGGCTGGAGACAATAGGTGACATGGCTCAAAATCGTTGTCAATGGCCAGCGCAGATGTATTCAGTCTCTGTAATCTTTCATATTCCTTTCTACCATTACCCATTCTGTTTCGCTCTTATACTTGTCAAACTCTATTGATTCTCTTCACTCATCTTCTTGTCTACCTCTGTGTGCTATTTGGAAGGTGGCAACTCGAACTGGTGCACTTCGGTGCCAAGTTCTATGTTGAATCCAGACAGACAGACAGTTGCTGCGTTCCGGATTCCTTGTATATCCGCTTTCCAAATGTTTGGACGAGCAGATTTTGACCTGTGTATGAGAGAATGAATCCTAAACGTAAAAGCAATGACTATGTGGTCACTACTGCCAAGCGGCGGAAGGCACCTAATGTTACCAACGTCCTCCTTCTGGTGTGTCAGTACCAAGTCTAGAGTAGATGGATCATGTTCAGGGTGATACCGTGTTGGTACCTGCATATGTTGCACGAGAGCACATTCAAGCACTGTCAATGTGAGCTCCCTATTGAAACAGGTATACAAACTAGTGGAGTTTAATTTCCCCCAATTAATATGTGGAGCATTGAAGTCGCAAAAAATCAGACACCTATTTCTACTACCCCACGCCCTCAAATGATTTAGAACGAAGTCATCAGCTTGGCTAGCAGGACTTCTGTAAATAACTCCGATGGTTAAAGTGCCTTTGTTTAAGTTAATGATGCAACTTGCGGCTTCACTGGTGCCGCTGTCATGAGCTTCTGACAACGTTGACCTCATCCCTATGTCATCCCGGATGTATAGAGCAACCCCCCACCTTTCCGACTACTTACTCTGTCTGCTCGTATGCAGATATACCCAGGTATGAGTGGAGTTAAGTCTACACCCACTAACAACCACGTCTCAGTGATAGCAATTACATCAGGTTGTAGTCTTTCAGATAACTCTCCTAATTCGGCGAGCTTATTCCTAAGACTACATGCGTTCGTATAGCACACCGAAACACCTACGTGTTCACCCGGCTTATGAAGAGAGGTCTCGGCAGCATCGGTTTCCGAGACCTCACCACCCGAAAACCCAATAGCTTGAGGTCCTTCTCGCCTTTCTCTAGCCTGGCCTTTAGTTCAGCCACGGCTTCTCTTCTTTTGATTCTATCTTCCAAAGGCCAATCAGGCCTTATTTTTAGACTTTTGTCGTTGACTTTGAACGCGTTGTCGAGGATGGTCCTCCTCTCTGTTTCGTTCCCTAAAACTATCTTAAGTAGTCGTCGAGGAGTTCCTGTAGCATCAGGGTTTCGTTTTCCGATCCTGATGGACTTTCGTACGTGTACTCCAGTTTTTTTTCGGGAAGTATTTCCCGGATAATGGAGCTGATCGCCTTCAGATCATCTGCATGTCGGGCAGCTGGATCTGTGTTCTTAGATTCCTCCAAGTTCCAGATGATAATACTGTAACTAGAGTCCGTGGGTTTCTGAGTTTTGCTGGTACTAACAGTCGTCGAGACCTTGTTGGTAAACTCGGCTACTGTTTCTTTCCTAGTTTTATTTTGCTTCTTACCTTTCGGCAGCAACCAAGTGGAGTCGGTTTCTCCTACTCTGTTTTCGCCGCGACTAGAAGCCATTCGTGCACTAGACACGCTGCGCTTTGGCGTTGCTATTTCACAGGCTGGTTTTGCCATGCTGGCACTACTTGCCCTTCTGGATTTCCGTTGCCTTTTGCGCTTTGCAGCAACAGATGTTTGGGCATTTTGTGCTTTTTCGCTTCTGAGACTTCAGGAGGTGATGTACCCTGAGTCTTACAACTATGTCCTGAACCGCCATCCTTGGCTAAGGTTTCTGGCGCAGGCTTTTCAACTACGTCTTTCGACAATTTCTTGGACATCAAGAGTCCTACTGCCTCTTGGATGAGGACATCTAACGGGTTGCTGCAAAATTTGCACAGCCATGGAGATGATGGCTTGCAACATCTCTTATAGGCTACTGGTGTTAAACCAGTGCAAACTTTGTGGAACCAAAGGCTGCAGTTGTCACACTGCATCCCATCATCCACCGGAAAGTGGCAGTCCGGTCGTCCACATTGTCAGTTGGGCCATAACTTTAGTTTGCTTCAACTACACAGTTATATGTACGTGAAAACGGTTAGGTTAATACCAAACAACTACAAAAATATATATACGTGATAACAGCTAGGTGAATACCAACCAAAACACAAAATGTGAATAAAATAAACAACACTTCCACTGAATAAATGACTTGAAGTGAACTAAAAGCTTCTGATGTGGTTTAAACAACAGAAGCAGAATTTACTTCACAACGTTGAAAATGCCACTCTCCTTTTTCAAAGCGCGCGCGATATCCAAGTTAAAAAATAGGAAGTGAAGTGGTAGAGCACGTTGAACGCTTCTCTTATTTGGGAAGTACCATCAGCCAACCCCCCAACGGGTTGATCTCTGACGAAATCTCAGCGCGGATACAGAGGGCTAGTTTCGCATATGCCTGCCAGTTTACGCCGTCTCTGGCTTAGTAGACGAGATATTCGACTATCGACCAAAGGGCGGATGTACTGCTCATCAGTCCACTCCGTCCTCCTTTATGGCTGGCTGTGAGACCTGGCCACTGAGAGTGGAAGACATGAAAAGATTAGCTATCTTTGATCATAGGTGATTGCGTTCTATCTCCATGTGAAGTGGCATAACAAGGTGAACAATATTGAGGTTAGGCTTCGGTCGAGTACTAGGTAAACAGGGGAGATCAATCGACGAAGTTAAGAAGTTATATCGACTGAGATGGCGAGGACATGTGTTACGCATCCCTGACTAGTCATCGCCTTCCTCGACTATGAACAATGTTATCTGACATAGAGTCAGACTGGAAAAGAGCTAGCGGTGGTCAAACAAAAACATGGCCTCACCAGTCAATGAAATCTACAACAGTTAGTCTAAGCCAGCCAATCACGTGGGAAGGTGTAGACTTCCTGACTGGTTAGGGTCCTCGGGACGGTAAAGCCAATGGTTGGAGACAATTGGTGATATGGCTCAAAATCGTCGTTCTCGGTGATGGCTGGTGCAGATGAATCCACTCCTTGTGATTTATGATTTCCAATGAAACTGTTTTGTTCTTCGTTATTACTCTTCCTTTGTCTCACACGTCTGTTTACTGTCTGTATTATGCATTTCTTGTATTTTCTTGTGTTGATTTGTGTGCTACTAGGAGGAGGGAGTATGGCGACTTGAACTGGTGCACATATGTGCAAAGTTCTATGTCGAAAACAGACAGACAGACTCTGTTACAGCAAACCTCACATTCTCACACACAGTTTTTATCGCATCACTTTTGGAAATATCTCTCTTCCAAGCTAAATGAAGCTCTCTATCCAAAGAATTCGAAGATCTGAAATAGGCTATAACACCATATGTGAAGCAAATACTTTTCGAAGTTATTCTTTTTGATATGGAATAGCGGTGTTTTTTAATACCCGAGATTTCTCAACATTCTTTTATTTCCCGCCATTGTTTTTGGAAACGTTGTTTAAGGACTTTTTCGGATAGTAATTTTCAACTAAAAATCTGTCGTACATTGGAGTTCTCAACCCCCTTTATCATTGGTGTTTGCGTACTGATCGCGCGGTCAGATAGCAAATTCATTTGTTTAAGTATTTTGGTTTTCTATATATATATATATATATATATATATATATCTTACACTATGCCGGCGGTGGCTGCATTTAGTCTACTCGCTATATCCTAACAACCTTCCTGGCATGGTAGGACCTGCAGGAGGAACATTTGTTCCAGCCAGTGTAGCTTTTTGGGTCATCGCGATGTGCAAGCCGGGCGACCACCACCCACAAGGCTAGTAGCTATCGGTCTGGTCAAGATTAGCTAGATTAGATCTCATGTAAAGATTAGCTACTGTTGGAGATGCTGGTGGTGATGGTCCTACTATTGCAATTCAGTTCCTTTCATAGTATAATTTATCGTTAAAAGTAAAATATCTATGTAGATTTCAAAGAAAATTTTTACACATTTAATACTCTTACACCAATAAAATAAGCATTTGGCTAGGTAGTTCTTTATTGTTTTCAAGTTAGTTTTTCTTTATATCACAAGTAGATAAAATATAATGGAATACTAACAAATCGAAAAGTCACATAAATAAAACATGCCATATTTTCATCTTCAATAGTTAGTAATATCCATCAATTTTCTTTCAAATTCCTAAGTGTTTCCAATGGTGGAAGAAATATTTTATATTGAAGTAATTGGAGTTTACTCTTCTGGCGGTATTAGACGCTGTCTGCCGAGAGCTGTTGTAGGTGGCCGTGACTAGTTGCGAGAAGGGGGGGAGTGCTGACAAGGCATATTGTACTTAATCAAAGCACTGTATTCGAATTTATGCAACGATGTGTGAGAACCTATAGAAAATTGTTGTTTAAAGTGATCATTTTTAACGACTTCGGGATTGACTTTTCACACCAGGGAACAATCTGTCTGTCTCTCTGTCTGTTTGTCTTTTTTTTTACTAAGAGGCGATTATTTCTTTTTTTTGATGAAGCAACACACTGCTACCAGAGTAGTTTTGATCAATATCAGTTTTGAACACTAGCCAAATACCTTGTATGTATACACAGCTGTCTCTGTCTGTTTTCGACATAGAACTTTGCACATATGTGCACCAGTTCAAGTCGCCATACTCCCTCCTCCTAGTAGCACACAAATCAACACAAGAAAGTACAAGAAATGCATAATACAGACAGTAAACAGACGTGTGAGACAAAGGAAGAGTAATAACGAAGAACAAAACAGTTTCATTGGAAATCATAAATCACAAGGAGTGGATTCATCTGCACCAGCCATCACCGAGAACGACGATTTTGAGCCATATCACCAATTGTCTCCAACCATTGGCTTTACCGTCCCGAGGACCCTAACCAGTCAGGAAGTCTACACCTTCCCACGTGATTGGCTGGCTTAGACTAACTGTTGTAGATTTCATTGACTGGTGAGGCCATGTTTTTGTTTGACCACCGCTAGCTCTTTTCCAGTCTGACTCTATGTCAGATAACATTGTTCATAGTCGAGGAAGGCGATGACTAGTCAGGGATGCGTAACACATGTCCTCGCCATCTCAGTCGATATAACTTCTTAACTTCGTCGATTGATCTCCCCTGTTTACCTAGTACTCGACCGAAGCCTAACCTCAATATTGTTCACCTTGTTATGCCACTTCACATGGGAGATAGAACGCAGTCACCTATGATCAAAGATAGCTAATCTTTTCATGTCTTCCACTCTCAGTGACCAGGTCTCACAGCCAGCCATAAAGGAGGACGGAGTGGACTGATGAGCAGTACATCCGCCCTTTGGTCGATAGTCGAATATCTCGTCTACTAAGCCAGAGACGGCGTAAACTGGCAGGCATATGCGAAACTAGCCCTCTGTATCCGTGCTGAGATTTCGTCAGAGATCAACCCGTTGGGGGGTTGGCTGATGGTACTTCCCAAATAAGAGAAGCGTTCAACGTGCTCTACCACTTCACTTCCTATTTTTAAACTGGGAGTCGGTGTAGTCCAGTTAGTCCTGTAACATCATCTTGCATTTGGCGGGAGCGAGTAGCATGCCAAACATTCGTAGATTGCAGTTCAAGGTGTTTATGAGACTCTGCATTTTGTCAGCATCCTCGCCTAGTAGGACTATATCGTCTGCATATTCTAAGTCGACGAGATTATTCCCTGGTAGCAAGTCAATCGCTGAGTCGCTGAGGGAACAGTCTCGCCAGCTTTGTGTAGGCAAATGATATTATTTCCCCTAGGTGTGAAGATGTTAACAAAGTTAACAGAGAGTCTTCTGACCACCTTCAGTAAAAGTTTTCATATTTCTAGCCTGTGGTACACCCCTCTGTGAATAGTAAGCTGATGTTGTGGTTGATACTGGTCTGCATCTCAACTCATAATGTAAAGGATGGGGAGTGAAAAAAAGTCAATCGTGCAGACTGTCTGGTCACAAGGTCTTTAGAATGCTAAGAAATCACTGTTGGTGACACATTGTTCAGTGGTGCAGACTCCTCCTTGTTGCTTTCCAAACTCACTAATTTTTACCT
Organism: Trichobilharzia regenti; assembly: GCA_944472135.2. Lineage (NCBI taxonomy): Eukaryota > Metazoa > Platyhelminthes > Trematoda > Strigeidida > Schistosomatidae > Trichobilharzia > Trichobilharzia regenti. The sequence continues at coordinate 7,024,611 of OX235270.1, forward strand.
GACATTTTCGTTGATTGCATATCAAAACACAAGTGCTTTGCTTTTCTCAACCTTCCTATATGATTTTCGTGGGGGCGTTTAAACTGAAACTGTTGTACGTCTACCATTTCTGTTGAATTTCCTCATAGATATACGAATTAAATTAACTCCTAACTAAATTAAAGAAATTAAATATTGTATTGTTACCAGGGAAATAGCCTTATTGATTTAGAATATGAGATTGAAGACTGACAAAATGCAGGAATCTCTTGAATACCATGAGCAGAAATCTTCATGCATGTTTGGCAAGTAATTTTCACCAGTTGAAAGTGAGGTGATGATGCTACAAGACAGGAGTACATCAACTTTTAACTTATTATAGCTTAGGGAGTAAAGTAGTGATACAGTGTGTATTGACCACTTCGCTTCACTTATTTAGTAAGTTTTGCATCAACCGTATAACGGGTTGATCGTACACCAAAATCTCAGCATGGTATATAAAAGGTTTGTGTGGCATTCGGCTTACTTACGCCATCTCTCACGTGTAGGCGTAGTATCCGACTGTCCATCGAAGGACATGAGTGTACTGGCTCAGTAGTCCTCTTTCATAACTGTAAGACATCGCCATTGTAACTGGAGGAGATGAATAGGTGTTAGCTCGCTGCCTTTGTGTTGATCATAGGTTTCTGTATTCTATCTCCGATGTTAGATAGTTTAATAGGGTGAGTAATAAATATTGAGGTTAGGCGTGAAGTGCTATCTATATATGAAGAGGGAAAATCAATCAACGGGGCTGTGAACTTATACACCGATTGAGATACCTAGGATATGTGCTATTTTTACGCCTAACCAAACACCTTCCCCTGACAGGCGGCCATGTTAGCTGACATAGGACCGATGAGGTTAGAAAAGAGCTAGTGGTTGGTGTTTGAAAGCAATACTTTAGAATCAGTGTCCATGAAATGTTTTTGACAGTCAGTTTGAGCCACACGTAGGGAGGTTTAGACTGTCTGACTGGATAGGATGGTGGGAAGTGTAAGAACCAAATATGTTGGAGAGAGAATTGGTGGAATGGCTGTATAAATCATTCTCGATCGATGATGCAGACGTATTCTCACTCTCTGTCTCTGATCATTCATATGCATAAAAAACCGTATTGTTTTTTTTCTATGTGAGTTAGTATTCTTTCTCGGCTATATTTTTGCTCATAATGATTGTTTGTAGTTTGTTTTTGTGCCTTTTTTTATCTTCGTTTGTGTGGTACGTGGATTGAGTGAGGGGAGTTGTAGCGGGGTGGACTTGTGTGCAGAGTTCAACGTTGAAACTAGTCAGTCAGTCAGTCAGTCACTGATGGATCTGTCATTTACCGGCACAAAAATAAACCGAAAAATCTGAAGCTATTTCAATGAATTTTTATTGTCATCACTTCCCTTTGTGCTATAATGATTTTGTTTCAAGTGAACTTTCTAGCCTTATAGTGCACAAAAAAGACGGTTAATGGGGAATCCAGTTGAGTAAAGCAGCTTTGTCTCTCTCTCTCCCTCTCTCTCTCTATGATACTAACACTAGCTAATATGTACAGCTAGGACATATGAAGATATATGAAGCTGATTTTAACTGATAGGTAGGTGAAGTTTTTTCACCGGTATACATATTAACAGCGAGGTTTTCCGGTGTTCTGACATTGATTAGCATCAATGTGACGGACAAAGGGGCCAAGTATGTCCACTGTACTTTCCTTGATTACACATCTGCTCTCGACTCTGCACCTAGAGGCCTTTTGTTAAACAAGTTTAGCCTTACACAAACTGAGTCCTGGGCTATCAACTGGCTGCACTCTTACTTCTCCAATAGGATGCAGTACACGGTATATAATGGTGTAGCTTCCTCTCCTTTGCTTACTGAAGCTGGAGTTCCTCAGGGTGCTGTTCTCTCGCCGTTTCTCTTTTCCTTCTTCCTACATGACTTACCCCTCTCAGACGAAATCAACTTCGTCAAATATGCAGATGACCTGACTGTTTCGCTTCCCGTTAAGTCTCAGTCAGACTGCTTCAGATTAAATAGCTTCCTGCCTGACATCAGTCAGTGGTCTAAACTAAATGGCCTCATGTTGAATCCCTCAAAATGCCAGACTGTCGACTTCTCCTTTAGGTATAAACGAAATCTACAAACACTAGTAAGCACTCATGAAGCCTGTAGCATTGAGGGGACTATAACTGAAACAAAATCTAATGCAAAATACCTCGGATTAGTTCTATCTTCCGACCTTACTTGGTCATCTCATATCCAAATGATTTCCAAGAAAGTGTTTCGTCTAACCTACTACATTAAGAAACTCAGACTAACTGGAGTCACTCAACTTCTGCTTTCACAATTTGTCAACTCTCGTATCCTACCTATTCTACTTTACTGCTCCCGTTAGTCTTTCCTGGATTACTGAAAAAGGACAACACCATCATGAGAAGGTTGTTAAAGGTAGTTAGTAGGACTAGCGGTGTAAAACTCAGTCAACTCGTCACTACATTAGTGGATAAGCATCTGAATATATGCGAAAATGGTCTAAAACCATACTCTCTGACCCCAAACCCCCTCTATTCCCAACTCTCTCCTTGCATCTCATCAGGTAGAACCAGAAATCAGTACAAAATAATATATGCTCGTACAACCAAGTATAGGAACTCAACGATACCGTATTTGGCCCATGTTCTAAGTGACAGAGACAATGTTAAGCGTGAAACCTATGACTTGCTTTGTTGTTAATAACATAATTTTGGCCCTTGTTATTTCCCCCTTATACGCTCTTATTTGTACTCTATAGTGAACAACCTTCTTAAACATACTTAGCTACTTAAAATTATTATCATTGGCTTACTTTTTTATTCTTTATTGTATTCCTTCTTTTGTATATCTACTGGGTCCGACTATATTATCACTTTGATTATTACAAAATTGTCCTGTCACTAACCATCATGTAATATTAGTTTTGTGGTTGTTTTTTGTTCGGCACTATTTAACTGGCAATCTTGTTTGTGAACGCCACTATCACCATCTTAAACATTTTGTAATATACATGATTACTCACACTACCACTACAAACACTGCATTAGTGCTGACAATAAAAAAAACACAACCTGTAATGTTTATTTCATGATTGTTTAGTGTTGTTCAATCAAATTAAGTGATCATCATGGCTATAAACATTCTTAAGAACATCTCATAATTTCTTGTATGATTATAGCTGTTACTGTTCACCATGCATACACATATCATAGCTTCCACTATCCAGTACTGAAATCTTTTTTCATTATTGGTGCTTATCATCCTTTCTACTTGGTATTTTTATTGGCATTTTTTTGTTGTTATTTTTGTGTTTCCCTTTGGTCTTTGTTTTTTTTTATATTTCTTTTTTTTGTAATACTTCTTTTAAATGTGCGATAAAATTAGATGCAATATTGTAGATATGTGCTGAAAATTCCACACTGTACCACTAGTACTGCTTCTGGAATAAAAGAGAAATTATTAAAAAAAATGTTGTAGGTGGCAAGCCTGGATACGAAGTGTGTGGTGTGTCGAATATCTCACTGCATTATATGTAGCTAGTAAACGGCTCAAAATGTTACAGAAATAAAGATAAGAACATAAGTGAAGAATCTAGAAATCAAACAAGTCATATATATTGACATGGTAACAAAAATACAGTTATTTTGGATTAGATGACTGAATATATAAGTGGGGAATATTAGGTGCTATCAGTCGCAATAACATAGAATGAGGTTGAGATTTCCATTGAATTGTCGTCTCATCCATCCTTCCATAGCGCCGCCCGAACCTACTTGGGTAACTTATCACAGTCTTAATTTTTTTATACGAACTGTAATCGAGATTTGGCCGGATAATTCCACAATAATAATTGAGCACCGAGTGAAAAGTAGACATGTATAAAAATCATATCTGAATTAACTTCGCGAAAATTGAAATAAGTAATTCCAACGTTTCGTTCGGCAAACCTGTCGATCTCTTTCACCGAAGTATCAAAGGTATATACCCAAGAGGATGCATCTTGGCGTCAAAATACTTGCATAGCATCTGCACGATTTAAAACAAAATGCAGATGCTCTATGTTCTCCACTTACTAACATCCTAGATGCTTCTATTTCCAAAAACGTTGCACCTGTTCCATGGTAAAACATTAAAATAGTCCCTGTCCCTAAACCTGGTAATAGCAAGAACGTAAAGTCTAGACCCATTGCCATTACTTCCCCGTTTCTAAAGCTTATGGGAAAACTAGTACTTCTTGAACTTGGACCCTCCCTAAAGAGTTTTGAAGACCCCAAACAATTTGCATAAAGACAGGGCAGAAGCAAGTTAGACGCTGCAGCCGTCTTAACAACAGTATCGTCTCATCATTAGATAAAGGTGCCAAATACGTTCGCTGCACGTTTCTCGACTTCACTTCTGCTTTCGACTCTGTACCTAGATGTCTCTTGCTAAATAAGCTCTCGATGACACAAACTTAATCCTGGGTCACAAACTGGTTGCATTCCTACTTCTCAAACAGAATGCAGTAAACTGTATACAAAGGTAAATCCTCCTCTGATGTGCTCACTGAAGCTGATGTCCCCCAAGGTACTGTACTCTCCCCACTTCTCTTTTCTTTCTTTCTACATGACTTACCATCTTCAAATGACATTAATTTTGTTAAATATGCTGACGACCTAACTGTATTTTTACTTGTCAAATGTCAAAATGACCGCTCCAAACTAAACGGCTTTTTATCAGAAATCAGCCAGTGGTCCAAGGAAAATGGTCTAACCTTAAATCCCTCTAAATGTTAAACAGTCAATTTCACCTATAGGCACAAATCTGACCTAAACAAACTGGTCAGCACTCACGAGGTGTGCAATATAGATGGCACTGAAATAGAAACCAAGTCGGAAATTAAATATCTTGGCGTCATTGTATCTGCTGATCTTTCCTGGTCGTCTCATATCTTGATGATTTCTACATCAAGAAGTTAAGACATTTTCGTATAACCCAAACCTTACTTCTACAATTCGTTAACTCTTGCATTCTGCCTATTATTCTCTATTGTCCCCCTTAGTTTTTCCAGGGCTGGCTACTGAAGAAGACTATACCTTATTGCGCAGGATGTTAAAGGTTGTCAGCAGGGTAAGCAATGTGCCGCTTAACCAGCTTGTTAATATTCTGGTCGACAGGCACATGGACTCATATGAAAACTGGGCTCAATCCATTTTATCTAACTTACACCACCCTCTACATTCATAGATCTCCCTTGTGTGTCATCAGACAGGCAGACAAGAAGCCTATATAGAAAACTATATGCTCGCACTAGTAAGTACCAAAACTCAACCATGGCCTACTTAGCTTGTGTTCTGTGCGATAAAGAAGAAAGCATTAGGCGTGATATACCTACAACTTATTAAATAGTCAGTAGAACAATTGGATCTCGTCTTTTCAACTCATATCATTTATAGGTACAACGTTTTCTTTTTTTTCCTTTTCTACCTCTTTTTCTCTGTTATGTGCTGCTTAGTTTCTTTCTTCCTTACCAACTCCATTTAAAACATTCTTCTTCTTTCTATCAGATTCTGTACATCTCGACCTTTTTATTACCGCTTACGCCAGTAAATACGCTAGCATCTACTATTCTAACACCTTCAAGCATTCTGTTCACTTTTGGCTTTCCTACCTACCAACATGCCAATATGTTGTTGTCATAACTAACTGAGATTACCCTTAATCTATGTAGAATTTTATTTATTTATTGTTAATGTACTAACTGGATGCGCAATACTGTAATAAAATGCTCCTTAGAATTCCATTTCTGAATAAAGCAAATTATTATTATTATTATTATTATTATTATAGTCATGTCTGAGTATTGAGTGAATAGTCGTCGAAGGAAAATAAACACAATTGGTAACTTTTCATGACTCTGTCTGGATTCAACATAGAACTTGGCACCGAAGTGCACCAGTTCGAGTTGCCACCTTCCAAATAGCACACAGAGGTAGACAAGAAGATGAGTGAAGAGAATCAATAGAGTTTGACAAATATAAGAGTGAAACAGAATGGGTAATGGTAGAAAGGAATATGAAAGATTACAGAGACTGAATACATCTGCGCCATTGACAACGATTTTGAGCCATGTCACCTATTGTCTCCAGCCATTGATTCCTAGAGTCCCGAGGCCCCCAACCCGGGAGTCTACATCTCCCTACCTGACTCAGTTTAACTGTCAAGGATTTCATGGATTGATGCCATGTTTTTGTTTGACCACCACTGGCTCTTTTCCAACCTGAACCTATATCAGCTAGCAATGCCCGTCAGGGGAGGCGGTGGTTAGGCATGCGCAGCAAGAATTGTATTGTGTGTGTTGTGTTCTTTCATATGTGTATGTATACCTTTGTTATTTGAATTTTGATCATTTTCCTGAACAAGTTTGAACTAGAGTAACTTTTTTCTTTAAATTTCTCTGACATCTATGCGAATGTAGCTTTTTTATTCGTCTTTAAGTCTTTACCGTGAATTTGGATCCACAAGGCCAACAGGACGTCAAGAATTGCATTCGTGTGACTGCCATCAACCAAAACAGGTTCATATTACTGTGCATGATGTTGGGTGCAGGAAGTATTTTCAGATTTAGACTTTCTACCAACTCGTGGTTTTAACTATTTGTGCCCACCTATTCAAAAATCAACACCGGGACATTCGCGCATGTTCTCGCGCCTAATACTGCGATTATCTCTATCTTGTTGATTGTTTTTTCCTTCACGTTCCCCAGTGGAACATAGGGGGGTTTCAAGCTGTGGTTTCAAGCTGTGGAGGCTGGAAGTTTCTGTTGCAGTGTTTTTATTTTTGTTTTATGGGATGGGGTTGCTAGCCTCATGCCCACCCAACCTTTCCTCTCATTACCAGCATATTATTTCTGGCTTAGCGAGCGAGGTAAAGGTGTGCGTCTGTGGCCGGGGATCGTACCATGGACCATGTGGGCATGGTGGTCGGCGAGCGTCCTAGCCGCTGTGCCACCGACGCACAATCGAGGAGGAGATGGTCTCCACGCGCGAACCGGGGACTTTTGCCTGCTTCTGGGTTTCCCCCCTGGGCCGGTGCGCACCCCTCCTTAGTCAACCTGGAAAAAACCCGTCCTCCGACAAGTCGTCCATATATCGGCGCCGTGCTTCGCGTGGGCGCCCGATCAACATGAGCATCCATATGCCAGAACTCCCGGTCCTGCGAAACTCCGCACCCTGGCCTCCAAGTAGAGCTACATTAGAGGCATACACCACTACGCCCAGCCCTTAAGATTTACATAAATAAATTAGACAGTTTTTTCTAGTGTCATCCATAATCTCAGCTTTGCGCATCGTTGCTTTTGCCTTCCTTCGCTAGCTAACCACCACTGCTGAGGAACATAACGTAAATTCTTTGTTACTTCGCTTTAGAGGTCTTTTTTCTCAGTTTTTTTTTCAAAGTCAGTGAGAAATGTGTATGTTCTCCTGTCAACAACCTAGTATTTTGTCAAGCCATGACATGGCGTAACATTATTTCTCGTAAAAAATTTAAATACTGTTGGCAACAATCGTAAAAAAGGTGGTTGGTTTAAAAAAAGTGTTTGATTGATATATAAAGTATTGAAATAGGGGTAAATGAAGTTAAATTCTCTTTTTAATTTTTTCAGCTGTTCAACTCATTTTACTGACGTCATTCATCATCTCATCAAGCAAAAAAGTGTTTTGCTCACAGATTTTACTACATTGTTTTTCCCGAAATAACTCCTCTTTCTGGCTTTTCCCTAAATTATATAGCCCGACACAGATCTTATTGGATTGATATCAGTACTGCAAATTGTATTCGGTGAGAAGTCTCCTGTATTTTCTAAATCTGCTCCTCTGTCGAAACGACAAAGCTCAAACGCCCAGTTGAACCCTAACGCATTTCTTGGTTCAATGGCTTATCCAGGTGATCTCATATGTGTGTTATTCATTTGTTTTTTTTTCATAATGCCAGAAATCACTACTCGTTCGCATTGTCACTGCATAAAAATACTTAAACTTCAATAAAGTAGTTGTGTAACAACAGAAGACAAGGGCCGGAAACAGATCCTCTTATTACGGAAATCAACACGTATTTATATATATTTCCTGTACATTATTATAGCTTATTCAAGTAGACAAACGCAGTCTTCTGATTGGTTGTTTCGGATTTCCTCGGAAAGTGGAGCCATCTATATGGGAATCATATTTGCCCACGTTTAAGTGTGCTGTGATTGGTTGTTGAATCAGTCTTGTTCATATTTTCTCACGGCCAATATTAGTGACCTAGACATTGAGGTCGGTTAATGTCTACCAATCGGCTAGCAGCCTGCTCTCCCCACAGTTGAACAGGACAAGATAATTTATGTTCCCTTGTTCTCTTGGCTGTCTGCAGTCTGCATTTCGTTAATGTATTGCGTACAGTTGAATAAACACTGTTCCAGGCAGTTTCGGTATAGAAAAGACTAATGAAATACCTGTCTCTTTTACCAGTATGAAAACGCACATTAGCCTTAATAAGATGAAAAAGTACACATGATAATCAAATTTTTGATTTGCAAAATAACTATGCTACTACGAGGTGCCATCGACAATTATACATCTCATCCAACAGATATACGACAATGCTGCATGCCAAGTAATCCACAACGGGAAACTTACGGAACCCTTCGAAGTGAGGACGGGAGTGAGACAAGCTGGCTGTCTACTATCACCACTGATCTTCCTGATTGCAGTAGATTGGATAATGCGACAGACAGTGGCGGCCAATGAGGAAACAGGCATAAAATGGACTCATACAAAAAGAGACTTCGACGATCTGGACTTTGCCCGCGATGATATATGTCTGATTTCCCACAAACTAGAAGATATGCAAGTGAAAAGAAACAAGTTGGAGATAGAAGAAGCATCCAGAGAAGATAGGACTTCCTTCAAGTGAACATAGATAAAACAGAGGTAGGTGATGAAGATTCCTGGCCAACACCAACACCAACAACAACAGCCACAACAACAACAACAGACAACAATCAGGCGGCCAGTATAAATGGGAGAAACCTGAAAGAAACAACCTCCTTCACCCACCAACCCACACAACCACCCACCTGGGAAGCGTCGTTTCAAATACAGGCGAATCCAACTGACGAGGATATCAAAGCAGCGAGGAGCGGAAAAGCAAAACAGGCTTTCATTACTCTCGTCAAGTCTGTGTGCAGGAGGTCAACATCACTACTCAGAATCAAAAATAACATCCGGATTTTTTTCCAACTCCAATGTGAAGTCAGTCAGTGCTACTCACTATACGGATGGATCAGAGACTTGCACTTCGCGTCATAAAGAACATCTCAAACAAACTTCACACCTTCATTAACAGCTAGTTGTCTTCGCTCAATACTCCGCTCAAGATCAGATGGCCGGCTGGCCAGAAAATATCAGAAACAGGGTGGGATCTCTGGCAATGAGCGAACCAACCAACCAACCAACACAGCAGGAACCGATTGTGAAATAAATCTGCAGGATGAAATGGAAGCGGATTGGATTGGTCATACTCTGAGAAAGGAAACCATCGAGTGATTGACATCACTAGACAAGCCATTGGTCGAGTGGAACCCGGCTGAAAGGGAAGTGGGTGGAGAGTTGGTCGTCAGTGGAAGGGTGAGCGTGACATTTTAATTTAATTTTTTTTTTTTTTTTTCTTTTGAGATTTGGCCAATTGCCGGGGACCCGCGGCACCCACATGGAGGAGATCATGTGAAGAGGAGGAGATGAAAGCATGTGGGGAGACGTGTGGAGCGGGGTGAAAAAGTTGGCAGAAAACAGAAGGCAATGGAGGTGGGCAGGTGAAGCCCTATGTTCCTCTAGGAATTAAAGGATATAATAATAATAATAATAATATGGTCTAATATTAAATAACTCACTGTTTTTTATCCCACTATTGGATTAATACAGGTGCTTTACCACAACCTCCAATCCCTGTTGCAACAAATGGTAAAAGTTCAAATATGTATTTACCACAAATTGGTGCTGGTTGGCAAATACCCGGTCCTGTACCGCCTGTCGCTTCTATGCCTATGCCTCAGTTGCCGAATTTCGCTAGTCCTTTTACACAGACCTCAAATCCAAATATATATCCTATGCCTGGGCAAAGTGTACCATTGCCGCCGATAGGTCAAGATCATTCTACACCACCAGTCAATATACCGTATAATTCTGGTAAATACTGTTCTGTTCAGTTCAACTTTTCCATTGAAAAGCACATTCTATTTTTTTTTCATTATCCTAAACAAAAAATCGATAATGTTTTCTGCAGATAACTGTGGGTTTGTCTTTTTTTTTTTACTAAGAGGCGATTATTTCTTTTTTTGATGAAGCAACACACTACTACCAGAGTAGTTTTGATCAATATCAGTTTTGAACACTAGCCAAATACCTTGTATGTATACACAGCTGTCTGCCTGTCTGTTTTCGACATAGAACTTTGCACATATGTGCACCAGTTCAAGTCGCCATACTCCCTCCTCCTAGTAGCACACAAATCAACACAAGAAAGTACAAGAAAAGCATAATACAGACAGTAAACAGACGTGTGAGACAAAGGAAGAGTAATAACGAAGAACAAAACAGTTTCATTGGAAATCATAAATCACAAGGAGTGGATTCATCTGCACCAGCCATCACCGAGAACGACGATTTTGAGCCATATCACCAATTGTCTCCAACCATTGGCTTTACCGTCCCGAGGACCCTAACCAGTCAGGAAGTCTACACCTTCCCACGTGATTGGCTGGCTTAGACTAACTGTTGTAGATTTCATTGACTGGTGAGGCCATGTTTTTGTTTGACCACCGCTAGCTCTTTTCCAGTCTGACTCTATGTCAGATAACATTGTTCATAGTCGAGGAAGGCGATGACTAGTCAGGGATGCGTAACACATGTCCTCGCCATCTCAGTCGATATAACTTCTTAACTTCGTCGATTGATCTCCCTGTTTACCTAGCACTCGACCGAAGCCTAACCTCAATATTGTTCACCTTGTTATGCCACTTCACATGGGAGATAGAACGCAGTCACCTATGATCAAAGATAGCTAATCTTTTCATGTCTTCCACTCTCAGTGGCCAGGTCTCACAGCCAGCCATAAAGGAGGACGGAGTGGACTGATGAGCAGTACATCCGCCCTTTGGTCGATAGTCGAATATCTCGTCTACTAAGCCAGAGACGGCGTAAACTGGCAGGCATATGCGAAACTAGCCCTCTGTATCCGTGCTGAGATTTCGTCAGAGATCAACCCGTTGGGGGGTTGGCTGATGGTACTTCCCAAATAAGAGAAGCGTTCAACGTGCTCTACCACTTCACTTCCTATTTTTAAACTGGGAGTCGGTGTAGTCCAGTTAGTCCTGTAACATCATCTTGCATTTGGCGGGAGCGAGTAGCATGCCAAACATTCGTAGATTGCAGTTCAAGGTGTTTATGAGACTCTGCATTTTGTCAGCATCCTCGCCTAGTAGGACTATATCGTCTGCATACACAGCAGTGAATAGCATCAATTTGTTTTTATTCAACTTGTCTACTCGGTTAACTGTGTTTAGCAGATCATCTGATTATGACCACCATTGAATTTAGAATTAAAACGAAAAAAATTAATTTGACAAGAACAGTTGAATACAAAACCAATGATTCATCCTTCCCAGGTTTCCTTCGCTTTAACCAATAATTAACTATTTTAGTCCCAGTTACTGACTACTTAATTCCCATGATGAAGAATATACACACACATGATTCATACACATACACACACACACACACTGTTCGAAATTCCTGTCACCAATGAGAGTGATTCAGTCTTATTTTTGGATGACTGATTGATTGATAAGATTGAAAGAAGTAGAATAATTTTTTTTCTTTTTACCTGTTCCCCAGTGAAACATAGGGGGGCTTCAAGCTGTGGAGGCTTGAAGTTTCTGTAGCAGTGTTTTTATTTTTTTTATGGGATGGGGTTGCTAGCCTCATGCCCACCCAACCTTTCCTCTCATTACCAGCATATTATTTCTGGCTTAGCGAGCGAGGTAAAGGTGTGCGTCTGTGGCCGGGGATCGTACCATGGACCATGTGGGCATGGTGGTCGGCGAGCATCCTAACCGGGTGTGCCATCGACGCAAAACTGAATGTCGCTGCCAGGATACGAACCCGGGTTAGTGCGGTTGTTAGGCTGTTTAAATTTTTTTTTAATTTCGCGAATAACCACCAGTAAAAGAAATTTAAGAAAGAATCGTGTCATTCACTTACACATTAGCACTATTTTGTGTCAACTACAGGCGGCGTAGATGATGAAGGATGTCAAAGCGAGCCAAGATCAAAACGCAATTCATTCCTCCTCTGAATATGATATGAAAATTCATATTCAAATTTTGCTTAACACTAATGATGACTTCTCAGTGCGCTTCTGTATGGTTCAGAAAGTTGACGCGCCTGACAACACTAGAAAGCATTATTCCATGACACTATAAACTTCTTTTACAAGCCAATGGTTCTTCTCAATGCTTGAAAATCAAATGGCCATTGAGACACAGAATATAAGCGATAAGAAAGTCTGACAGGCAGGCGAACCAACTGAGAACTGAGAACCAACCTACTGGTCAGGAAGCAGAGATGTGCTGCTGGGAACTGTCATCGCTTTCACATGGCTGCTACATATGATCTCTTTCCCATCTTATCGTGGGGCGGGATACCCATTCCATTTTTAGCTTCCATCCAGAGGCGGCCTGGCGCTTATAATATCTTCATTCCCTCTTTATTATTTACAGTGAGGTTATTTGTTATCATTAGTGTAATTGTTTTAGAATATATACCTATTGATTAGGAAAACAAGTGGAGACCTGCCGATTTTATTGCTCAAGAAAACTGTGAACAATGGTGAAACCGATGATGATAATAATAATAAAATCGATTTTGAACACTTTGTGAACAATTCTACGTTTTCAAGTATTGGTTTTGTAGGGATTTTGTTTAATTGCATGTAGGATTTCACCATGAGCTGACATCAGTTAGAGAACCATTGGAAAACCAGCACTGGAGTACTGGGCAGCTGTTTCGTCCTAGTTTGGGACTCTTCAGCAGTACGCACCTACCACAGCAGTTCGAACCCAGGACCTTCTGGTTACAAGGCGAGCTGGCTCGTAGGCTATTGAGCCACTGGGACCCGATCCAATGACCAGTCCTTGAATTCTAACTTCTGCCAATTCACAACATAGCGCGACCACTTCGCAATGTCTTCTTCGATGAGTTACTGCCTCATCTCCAACCTGCTGTACCCTACTGGTCATGTCTTCCCACTAGAATCCCAGGTTAACTGCCTGAATAGGGCCAGTCACTAGTGAGCACATCAGATTAATTTTCAAGTATTGGTTTTGTAGGGATTTTGTTTGATTGCATGGAGGATTTCACCAATGGTCTACTAGCTCGCCTGGTAACCAGGAGGTCCTGGGTTCGAACTACTGTGGTAGGTGTGTACTGATGAAGAGTCCCAAACTAGGACGAAACAGCTGTCCAGTACTCCAGTGCTGGTTTTCCAATGGTTCTCTAACTGATGTCAGCTCACGATGAAATCCTGAAACCATGTTCCCTCTTGATTTGGGACTCTTTATCAGTTCACACAAACACTGCTATTCGAACCCCAGGACCTCTTAGTGTTGAAAGATGACCTCGTAGAGACTATATTAAGCCGCACTGGAACCAGCCGGATCCAGTGGTCGATGAATTCCAACTTCTGCCAATTTTTACGATATGGTGTAACCACTATGGTGAATATCATCGGCTTTAATTGTCCACAAGCTCGCCTTGTAACCGAACGGTGTCTTGGATTCGAACCTCAGTAGTGGTTGCATACTGTACTGACATAGAGTCCCAAACTAGTGAGACGAAAGAGGTGTCCAGTATTCTCACATTTCTTAATGGTCCACTGACAACAGATGTCAAGTTGATGATGAAATCCTTTTCCAGTTGTTGTTTTTTTTGTACATTATGTGAGGTACTGACAGAATCTTTGTGGGAAGTGGCCACACATATACACTGCATGTGTTGATCATATTTGCAGTCGAATATATGTATATGATTTTCACACTTGGAGCTATGGACTTATTTAGACAATATCATCTCAGTTACAGATGTGGCATGGATGTCAAAGCGAGGATAGGATAGGAAAGACAAGCCCTTCATTACTCTGAAATCAGTTAGGAAATTTACTTCAATCTACATAAAGAATAGGATCCGGATTTTTAACATTAATGTATGTGAAGTCAATGCTATAATAATATAGTTGTTAAGAGAATTGACTCATACATCCCGAAAAGCATTTACAACAATCCTACTAAATATTGTTAAATATTATTAACAGCTGTCTTCTCTCTGCATACTGAAGATTAAATAGCAACGAGAAACACTCTGGCTACTAACTAACCAGTCAAGAATTTATCGCCTATCACAAATGTATACAGAAAGAAAATAAAAGACAGATTCAGTGTTCCGATCCACTACTTAAAGGAACTACTTTTGAGGTGCACTCTAAATGTCCAATTCAAGTTCAACAACACGATCTATAGACAAAGAGATTGAGTAACAATGGGGTCACCATTGGGTCCTTTACTTGCAGACTGTTTCTTGGCTAGTTTGGAGAATAGTCTTTTACGGCCTACTATCAACAGTTTCCATCTGTACCAAAGATACATGAATGATACTTTCATCATATGTGACGATGATACCGACATCGAATTGATAATTAAGGAGTTCAACGGCTGCCATCATGCCATCAAGTTCACGTCGGAATCATAGATTAACTCAGAATTGCATTTTTTGGATGTTCTTCTAAAGAGGAGATCTGATGGTTCTCTTCAAAGACCGATCTACAGGAAACCAACATGGAATGGTCAGTACACAGATTTCCATAGCTGGGTCCCTTTGAGAAGAAAGAGAAATCTGATCCATTCCTTATCCTCAAGAATAAGGAGGATATGTTCAAGTGATACAATCGATGGGGAACTGGAGCGACTCAGACAAGTTCTCATAGAGAATGGATATCCTCCAAGATTTATCGAGAAAAACATGAAGTTAAGAGAAAAGCCTGAAAGAATCCAGACGGTGCCTAACAAAACTGCTCTTTATGAGTGTTGAATTTAAAGGTGATACTGCAGCTGAGATCCTGAAGAATCGCTTATGCAGATCACTGAGGATAGCCTTCTTTATGGCTGAGCTACTTATCAATTTCTACAGCCGACAAATGATCAACGAATGTGTGAAGGATAAGCTGCCGCTTTGGGCCACCTCAATGTGTGTTTATAAATTCACCTGCTCGTGTGGAGCTAGTTACATTGGCCGCCCGCACAAAGCTCACGTTTTCCAAACGCATCTCTGAGCATTATCAGGCATGGTTAGCAAAGGGACAATGCAAGACAATCACTAGCTTAATTCTCGAGCATTTGGTGAACTCAGGCCACGTAGCTCCACCAGAGTCGTCTTTCAACATCATCTACAAAGTGAAGCCAAATTGTACAAAGGGCGTCAGGTTTCGGCTTTTGTGTATGGCGGAGGCGCTGGCAATTCATCAATACAACCCTGAACTCTGTATACAGAAAGAGTTTGTCCAGTCTCTTATTCTACCTTGGTCTTAATCTCTTCACTAATCGTTCCCTGTTAAATATTTTTGATTTTTTCTTTTGTTCTTAAGCTCTAATTTTACTTTTAGTTTGCTTTTGCTTTAATAATTGATTCACTATTATCAGTTTCATATACTACTTTGGTATATTTTCACACCCTCTTCACACTTGTCAAATTGACACTCAAATACCACCTTTATTCTCACTCAAGAGCAATTTTAACCTCATCAAACTTCTGTCTTTGTGTCGTTGAGTACCATGTAACTTACAACTTTTAATTTTCACTTTTAAATCCACTTATGATTAACTATATCACTTATGTCACCCCCTATTACTTAATAATAGACCACTATACATTTTTGGTATATATAAATAAGACCATACAGCCTCTGAAGATGATTTCGTTGATAAAGAAAATTTTCTTCACTGAATCTGTCTTTTATCTTCTTCATGACTCAATGGGTATTTTCCGTGACACAGAAAGAAATAGGAATAGATTAGATGTGCACTGAGAAGATCGTTTAAATGGCATTGCGCACTCCAGATCCTCGAGTGAAACTTGAATCGAGGTGGCAACAAAAGTTGGGAATCCTTACGAGTGGTGGAGGAAGTGAAAGTGAGTCGGAAAAAAAATACTCCAGCGACGAACAGAATGAAATAGTCGATGATGTACTCTACTGTGAAGCCTTCTTATTGCATTAAGGAACTCAGAGGAAACTATTCCAGCACACTTCTCATACATGTCAACCTGTGGTCTCTCAAGAGAACTTTGTTCATAGCACTTTAAGGAGACCTGGATATATCATCTCAGAGATCGAATGTGTATGTATATAAAACATATAGAGCTAGTACTGACGGATCATTCAACAAACTTACCGTGAATAATTGAAATCATACTGTAACAACAGAAGACAAGGGCCGGAAACAGATCCTCTTATTACGGAAATCAACACGTATTTATATATATTTCCTGTACATTATTATAGCTTATTCAAGTAGACAAACGCAGTCTTCTGATTGGTTGTTTCGGGTATTCTCGGAAAGTGGAGCCATCTATATGGGAATCATATTTGTCCACGTTTAAGTGTGCTGTGATTGGTTGTTGAATCAGCCTTGTTCATATTTTCTCACGGCCAGTATTAGTGACCTAGACATTGACGTAGATTAATGTCTACCAATTGGCTAGCAGCCTGCTGTAAACATCATACTTTAACTTCTGATAGTGTACGGACTTATCGGAATCTGCTAATTTAAAATTAATACAAATGTGGTGCTCAGCATTTCGTTTCCTTGTTTTCTTTTTGTTTTTTTTCTGTTTACTTTTCAAAAAAGGTATCTCTGAGTAAGAAACAAAAGTCTATGCATTGCTTAATAATAATAATTGCTTAAAATATTCTACTGTTACTCACTGACTAACATTGTTTTTATTTTTCATTCTAATCAACGTGAGCCAAGTCGTCACAACCCCATGATGAAATAGTCCCCAAATCTCAGTGGCCTTGATTTCACTGTTGTTCTGTCCTCTTCTATTGTATTATTATTATTATATCCTCTAATTCCTAGAGGAACATAGGGTTTCACCTGCCCACCTCCATTGCCTTCTGTTTTCTGCCAACTTTTTCACCCCGCTCCACACGTCTCCCCACATGCTTTCATCTCCTCCTCTTCACATGACCTCCTCCATGTCACCCTCACCCTTCCACTGACGACCAACTCGCCACCCACTTCCCTTTCAGCCGGGTTCCACTCGACCAATGGCTTGTCTAGTGATGTCAATCACTCGATGGTTTCCTTTCTCAGAGTATGGCCAATCCAATCCGCTTCCATTTCATCCTGCAGATTTATTTCACAGTCGGTTCCTGCTGTGTTGGTTGGTTGGTTCGCTCATTGTCAGAGATCCCTCCCTGTTTCTGATATTTTCTGGCCAGCCGGCCATCTGATCTTGAGCGGAGTATTGTGCGAAGACAACTAGCTGTTAATGAAGGTGTGAAGTTTGTTTGAGATGTTCTTTATGACGCGAAGTGCAAGTCTCTGATCCATCCGTATAGTGAGTAGCACTGACTGACTTCACATTGGAGTTTGACAAAAATCCGGATGTTATTTTTGATTCTGGGTGGTGATGTTGACCTCCTGCACACAGACTTGACGAGAGTAATGAAAGCCTGTGTTGCTTTTCCGCTCCTCGCTGCTTTGATATCCTCGTCAGTTGGATTCGCCTGTAGTTGAAACGATGCTTCCCAGATCAGTAGGTGGGTGTGTGGGTGGGTGAAGGAGGTTGTTTCTTTCAGGTTCCTCCCATTTATACTGGCTGGCTGATTGTTGTCTGTTGTTGGTGTTGGCCAGGAATCTTCATCACCTACCTCTGTTTTATCTATGTTCACTTGAAGGAAGTCCTATCTTCTCTGGGTGCTTCTTCTATCTCCAACTTGTTGCCTTTCACTTGCATATCTTCTAGTTTGTGGGAAATCAGACATATATCATCGCGGGCGAAGTCCAGATCGTCGAAGTCTCTTTTTGTGTGAGTCCATTTTATACCTGTTTCCTCATTGGCCGCCACTGTTTGTCGCATTATCCAATCTACTGCAATCAGGAAGATCATTGGCGATAGTAGACAGCCTTGTAAGCATGGTCTGCGAGCGTCCGAACCGCTATGCCACCGACGGTAAAAGAAATGGTGAAACAATATTAGGATATCCGAGATAGAATAAATTATTAAGGGACACTGTCAATAACAAAAACGAAGTCACACTTATCATCAAAATTATTCATTGTTGCTTTCCAAACTCACTAATTTTTACCTGACGTTTTCGTTGATTGCATTTCAAAACACAAGTGCTTTGCTTTTCTCAACCTTCCTATATGATTTTCGTGGGGGCGTTTAAACTGAAACTGTTGTACATCTACCATTTCTGTTGAATTTCATCATAGATATACGAATTAAATTAACTCCTAACTAAATTAAAGAAATTAAATATTGTATTGTTACCAGGGAAATAGCCTTATTGATTTAGAATATGAGATTGAAGACTGACAAAATGCAGGAATCTCTTGAATACCATGAGCAGAAATCTTCATGCATGTTTGGCAAGTAATTTTCACCAGTTGGAAGTGAGGTGATGATGCTACAAGACAGAAGTACATCAACTTTTTTTAACTTATTATAGCTTAGGGAGTAAAGTAGTGATACAGTGTGTATTGACCACTTCGCTTCACTTATTTAGTAAGTTTTGCATCAACCGTATAACGGGTTGATCGTACACCAAAATCTCAGCATGGTATATAAAAGGTTTGTGTGGCATTCGGCTTACTTACGCCATCTCTCACGTGTAGGCGTAGTATCCGACTGTCCATCGAAGGACATGAGTGTACTGGCTCAGTAGTCCTCTTTCATAACTGTAAGACATCGCCATTGTAACTGGAGGAGATGAATAGGTGTTAGCTCGCTGCCTTTGTGTTGATCATAGGTTTCTGTATTCTATCTCCGATGTTAGATAGTTTAATAGGGTGAGTAATAAATATTGAGGTTAGGCGTGAAGTGCTATCTATATATGAAGAGGGAAAATCAATCAACGGGGCTGTGAACTTATACACCGATTGAGATACCTAGGATATGTGCTATTTTTACGCCTAACCAAACACCTTCCCCTGACAGGCGGCCATGTTAGCTGACATAGGACCGATGAGGTTAGAAAAGAGCTAGTGGTTGGTGTTTGAAAGCAATACTTTAGAATCAGTGTCCATGAAATGTTTTTGACAGTCAGTTTGAGCCACACGTAGGGAGGTTTAGACTGTCTGACTGGATAGGATGGTGGGAAGTGTAAGAACCAAATATGTTGGAGAGAGAATTGGTGGAATGGCTGTATAAATCATTCTCGATCGATGATGCAGACGTATTCTCACTCTCTGTCTCTGGTCATTCATATGCATAAAAAACCGTATTGTTTTTTTTCTATGTGAGTTAGTATTCTTTCTCGGCTATATTTTTGCTCATAATGATTGTTTGTAGTTTGTTTTTGTGCCTTTTTTTATCTTCGTTTGTGTGGTACGTGGATTGAGTGAGGGGAGTTGTAGCGGGGTGGACTTGTGTGCAGAGTTCAACGTTGAAACTAGTCAATCAGTCAATTTATTGAGGTATATGAATGCCACGCGTGCAACGGAAAGTGTGTGTGTGTGTGGGATGGGAGCAGCAGCTGAATCTACTAGTGGTTGGTTAGATGCTGTTACAGTTAGTTCATCTCATCTGATAGCAGCAAGAAGCACAGCGTTAGCATATATATGGCCGTGCTGATTAACACCTTAGAAAGACGCGTGGAATTTTTCGATAGAGCGTTTACAGGAAAAAGTTTTACCTGGAACATAACCCGCAGTACTCTTGTTCGGTTGATTCTGGACCATCAAGAAAGGCAGAGGATTGAAAGAAACTCCAAGTGCTGCACAGGACCGTGAGAAAGCCGTCCCTTTTTAAAGGTGGTGACAAGACTACAGTTATTGCACTCACTGAGTTGTTTTGGGGAAAGTGAGAATATCCCATCATTGAGGGATAAAGCTATTGTTGTAACACCTATCCTCAAAAAGGGCCGGATTGTTGGGTAACACAAACGTTGGGGTCTTAGTTTGTTACTTGGTTGCGCCTAAAATATTGGCTGCTGTCGTATTTTGCAGGCTATATAAAACGCTTAAGAAATGAATAAGCTGAATGCTGCAGTCTGAGCTTCGTTCAGGTCGTGTGAATGCACTGGTCCCGTGTCCACTCTCTTTGGTAGTCCCTGGGACAGGCCAACAATCGTTGTATCTTCTAATATTAGGACTCCTCTTCGGTTCTTTGGATAGAGTTACTTTTTCACTTTCCCTGTTAGAGATGTTTTTGAGAAGTTGGTTGACTCCTCAGGCACATAGAGCGCATACCGCCGCCATCTGTCACCTCTGTTCTCACGTAACAGCGGGTTTAAACAGGATTACCTACTCTTAACACTTATATTTGTCTTTGTCACCCCGAGGACATTCTCGTGACAGGCCTGGAGGAAAGTGTGTGGTTACCTGAATTGTAATGTATCGGTTGGTGGTCAGTGACGGGGTAAGTGTTTTGTTCCTTCTAAATGCAAAGTATTATTGCAAGTTCGGAAGAGGCTTGCATCCACTAGTTCAGATGAATATCATTAGAGATAGTCGATAAGTTCCCTGTATCTCGGTCGTTGTATAAATCCTGAAGGAGGTGTGACGGATGAGGCCTGTAACCAAATATTGAAAACCTGGGCTGCATATGCCAATCTAGACCACATTTGGCGCCGTTGTGACGCCAGCCTGGCTGCCAAAGATTGGGTTTACAATGTTTCGGTGCTGGCGCTATTGTTTTACGCCCCTCGAGTTGAGGATACTCAGCTACTCTGCGTATTCTATCCCCGTCGTCGTCATGTAAGTAATTCTGAGTTCCGGTGGCGTGTGTGATACAGTGTAGATCGTCTTTCATTGACTTTTATCATTTTGGGTCCCCGGCTTCAGAGTGCCTCGTACACATGTTAAGAATGTCA
This sequence comes from Trichobilharzia regenti, assembly GCA_944472135.2. Classification (NCBI taxonomy): domain Eukaryota; kingdom Metazoa; phylum Platyhelminthes; class Trematoda; order Strigeidida; family Schistosomatidae; genus Trichobilharzia; species Trichobilharzia regenti. The sequence continues at coordinate 7,045,818 of OX235270.1, forward strand.
TCCCACTGGCTTCTAATATCGTTCACCGTTTGCTAGCAGCCTTGTGAGTGGGTAAAACAAATGGAAGGGTGGTCATCAGTTTATGACATGGTATCGTGGAATGAAGGGCAGTTGTATGTCGGGATAGCATCTGTTGGTGCAACACAACTCTCCCTTGCTAGTCTCCGAGAATTAATTTGAATGATTGTCTTCGAATGTTAACAAGATATGACCTAGTGTGTTGTGATGAGTAGTGAGCACGCTGAGATTTCCTCCCTCCTCTCTTTCTGAAAGTAACATTGATGTATTGATCCATCCTTTGAATGAATAATCTTGACGATAAGTGTGACTTCGTTTTTGTTATTGACAGTGTCCCTTAATAATTTATTCTATCTCGGATATCCTAATATTGTTTCACCATTTCTTTTACCGTCGGTGGCATAGCGGTTCGGACGCTCGCAGACCATGCTTACAAGGCTGTCTACTATCGCCAATGATCTTCCTGATTGCAGTAGATTGGATAATGCGACAAACAGTGGCGGCCAATGAGGAAACAGGTATAAAATGGACTCACACAAAAAGAGACTTCGAGGATCTGGACTTTGCTCGCGATGATATATGTCTGATTACCCACAAACTAGAAGATATGCAAGTGAAAAGCATCAACAAGTTGGTAGACAGAAGAAGCATCCAGAGAAGATAGGACTTCCTTCAAGTGAACATAGATAAAACAGAGGTAGGTGATGAAGATTCCTGGCCAACACCAACACCAACAACAACAGCCACAACAACAACAACAGACAACAATCAGCCAGCCAGTATAAATGGGAGGAACCTGAAAGAAACAACCTCCTTCACCCACCAACCCACCCACCTACTGATCTGGGAAGCATCGTTTCAAATACAGGCGAATCCAACTGACGAGGATATCAAAGCAGCGAGGAGCGGAAAAGCAACACAGGCTTTCATTACTCTCGTCAAGTCTGTGTGCAGGAGGTCAACATCACCACCCAGAATCAAAAATAACATCCGGATTTTTTTCCAACTCCAATGTGAAGTCAGTCAGTGCTACTCACTATACGGATGGATCAGAGACTTGCACTTCGCGTCATAAAGAACATCTCAAACAAACTTCACACCTTCATTAACAGCTAGTTGTCTTCGCTCAATACTCCGCTCAAGATGAGATGGCCGGCTGGCCAGAAAATATCAGAAACAGGGAGGGATCTCTGGTAATGAGCGAACCAACCAACCAACACAGCAGGAACCGATTGTGAAATAAATCTGCAGGATGAAATGGAAGCGGATTGGATTGGCCATACTCTGAGAAAGGAAACCATCGAGTGATTGACATCACTAGACAAGCCATTGGTCGAGTGGAACCCGGCTGAAAGGGAAGTGGGTGGCGAGTTGGTCGTCAGTGGAAGGGTGAGGGTGACATGGAGAAGGTCATGTGAAGAGGAAGAGATGAAAGCATGTGGGGAGACATGTGGAGCGGGGTGAAAAAGTTGGCAGAAAACAGGAGGCAATGGAGGTGGGCAGGTGAAGCCCTATGTTCCTCTAGGAATTAAAGGATATAATAATAATAATAATAATTTTATTAGAGAGCGCATCCCCCTTATTGTCCATATTGCACTAATTTCCTGTTTAATGAATGATAGTTGATAATCCACTAAAATATATTCGAAATTGTAACACGTGTTACCTACAGTATTTTCAATGTTTTTTTCCATAGTTTAAAATGTGTTGTTACTTTATGTGCTTTCATAGAAAATATTCTCACTCTTATCCATTAATTATTTACAATGCATCTTCAATTTATTCGGATCTCTGTCTTTATTTCCTTCTAGGCACGCTTAATGAAGAACAACTAAGAGTATCTTTATTAACTGCTGTTGTAGATCAAGTTCGTAGAGTACAAAAAGAATTGATCTATCAGCATCAAGATGATTTACAGGCTATACGTCAAACACAGACAGGTCTATTCTCCGGTGGTCAAAAAGTTCAAGAAATGATCAATAAAATGCAACATGAAAAAGTAAGACTTTCAAATGTATATTCCCATCCATTCGTCGATATATTGTTTTAACAAATCTTATTGTCTGTCTCTTATCTAGCAAATGTATTATCAATGTTATTATTATTATCATTGTTATTATATGTGTAAAACTTGGGCACTGTGGTAGTAAGTAATTCCATATTAGTTTGATTATTAAATGTATCACACAGTGAAACAGTATTGTATACTGGATGACGTTTCGAACAAAATTTATTGTGGTCCATAATCACATCAATTTTTGTCACACGACTTCGAGATTTGATTTTTATAGTTTTCTCTGTCTTCTCCTATTTGTCGTATGGGCAGTAGAATTTTCCATATATCTGGGACAGGTGTTGAATCATTCCTATTACATGTATTTGCAGTTGATTCGATAAACAAAGCTTCTGTTATCAATCTCTCCCTATACCCTGTGACATTAGATTTTAAAACTGTCATCCTATTCCATCCTATTGTATGGTTGTGTGTAACTGCATGTAGTGCTATAGCTGAACTATTCTCTAGATTTCTTGTCTTATTTGGGTCAACCAATCTAGATTTAGCTAGTTTTTGTACAATATACAAATACAATTTGTACAATATACAATACTGTTTCACTGTGTGATACATTTAATAAACAAACTAATATAGATTTAGCTAGGTTTTTATGTTCGGTTATTCTGACTGACTGCCCCTGTTCTACTAGTTTGACCTATGTATTTGACCTGACAATCATTGCAGTCAGGCAGGGTATTAGATAAACTAAATTGTTTTGTTTTAAAGGCTGCACAGGATTGATCCTTTAACTGACAAGGTTTGTTTCTAATTGATTTCGTGGTTGGTTTGAATGCCAGCCACTTTTATTCCTGCCTTGTTAAGAATTATGCTTAAGGCTTCCAAGGTTCCTTCCTTGTATGGAATTACTGTTGATGATTTACATTCCTTATTGTTGGTGTCGTCATTAATATTATTATTATTATCATTATTGTTGTTATCAATATTATTATTATTATTAATATCACTATCGTTATTATCAGTATTTATTAGTCAGTAAAAATAGGATTAGTGAAATGTTTAAATGACAGAGCACAAAAACTAAGTGTAGTAGCAAGGAAGATCTAGGACAGGAAGTGATACACATAAAAGAAGCCTTGAAACTTATTAATTACCGGGATAAATTAGTCACGAAATATGTAAGGAAATGTAAAAATAAAATAAATAATGATAGTAGAGATAGTGATAATAACAATAATATTGATAACCATAATAATATTAATAATAGCGAGCGTGTTGTTTGTGTTATAACACCATATGATGAGAACAAAAAGTAAGAAAGATAGATACTGCTCCTCCAGTACAACAACAACAGTGTTTACGTTGTTTTCCTTTCCTTTTCTTTATTTTATTATATTTTTCAATCATCAACACATTTAGGAACGTGTGAATGCAGAGATTGAGTCATTGAAAAGAAAAACTAAAGATTTAGAAGAGACATCAGAGAAATTACGAAAATCTGATTGCAGCTTTGTTGTCGATGAAGCTGTGGATACAACTGCACCACTCTATCGTCAATTGGTGGTTTCATTCGCTGAAGAGCAAGCAATTGAAGATGCAATTTACTATCTTGGTGAAGCAATGGGTAAAAATGTATTGGATGTAGAAGTATACTTGAAGGTGAGTTGACTTTTTATAACTAATCATTTATAGACAATACAACAGTTCTTTCCGCTGTCATCACCTTAACATATATTCCCCTTAATTAATTAATTTATTTATTCATTTCGTAAAACTGACGTATATCTATATATATACATATATATATATATATATATATATATATGTGCACTGTGTGTAACTCATTGATACAGTCAACTGAAAACAGTACACAAAAGTCTCTGAAGTGAGCTGAGTACTACCTAAAAATAATGATTTCCCAGTCCGTTGGATTATTATTATATCCTTTAATTCGTAGAGGAACATAGGGCTTCACCTGCCCACCTCCATCGCTTCTGATTTCTGCCAACTTTTTCAACCCGCTCCACACGTCTGCCCACATGCTTTCATCTCTTCCTCTTCACATGACCTCCTCCATGTCACCTACACCCTTTCACTGACGACCAACTCGCCACCCACTTCCCTTTCAGCCGGGTTCCACTCGACCAATGGCTTGTCTAGTGATGTCAATCACTCGATGGTTTCCTTTCTCAGAGTATGGCCAATCCAATCCGCTTCCATTTCATCCTGCAGATTTATTTCACAATCGGTTCCTGCTGTGTTGGTTGGTTGGTTCGTTCATTACCAGAGATCCCTCCCTGTTTCTGATATTTTCTGGCCAGCCGGCCATCTCATCTTGAGCGGAGTATTGAGCGAAGACAACTAGCTGTTAATGAAGGTGTGAAGTTTGTTTGAGATGCTCTTTATGACGCCAAGTGCAAGTCTGTGATCCATCCGTATAGTGAGTAGCACTGACTGACTTCACATTGGAGTTGGAAAAAAATCCGGATGTTATTTTTGATTCTGGGTGGTGATGTTGACCTCCTCTACACAGACTTGACGAGAGTAATGAAAGCCTGTGTTGCTTTTCCGCTCCTCGCTGCTTTGATATCCTCGTCAGTTGGATTCGCCTGTATTTGAAACGACGCTTCCCAGGTGGGTGGTTGTGTGGGTTGGTGGGTGAAGGAGGTTGTTTCTTTCAGGTTTCTCCCATTTATACTGGCCGCCTGATTGTTGTCTGTTGTTGTTGTTGTGGCTGTTGTTGTTGGTGTTGGTGTTGGCCAGGAATCTTCGTCACCTACCTCTGTTTTATCTATGTTCACTTGCAGTCCTATATATATATATATATATATATATATACATTGTTGTTAGGTTAATTAGATGGAATATTGTGCGAAATGTTCAGAATTCTAAAATGTGTCTCATAAATACTTCTTTTTGGAATAAGGCAGATGATTATTGCTAGTAGTATTTAATTCGTATTCGTGTTAGTATTATTGTTATTTTATAATCTCTATTTTTTGCATTTAATTATGGCTTTTGTATGTATGTCTGATAGTTGCGGGGTGCTGGTGGTGACCTTGGATTGGATTTTGTGTATATGCATGTTTAGGTGTGTGTATGTACTACTTGCTACTTGTGACTCGATAGCAGATCGATAAGTCTGACTAAAACACACATACATTCTCTCTCTCTCTCTGTATATATATATATATATATATATATATATATATACAATTACATATGCCTGCGTGCGTAGATCATTGAATTTTTGCTCTTCAATGCATTATCCATTCCTTGATGGTTTTTTTTTATTGATTTAATTCTCAAAATATGCGCCCTATATAATTGCCTATCGACCATGGGTGAATCAGTAGTAGTAGTGTCAGTATGGTCTCTCTGTTTTCGACATAGAACTTTGCACATATGTGCACCAGTTCAAAAGTCACACTCCCTCCTCCTAGTAGCACACAAATCAACACAAGAAAGTACAAGAAAAGCATAATACAGACAGTAAACAGACGTGTGAGACAAAGGAAGAGTAATAACGAAGAACAAAACAGTTTCATTGGAAATCATAAATCACAAGGAGTGGATTCATCTGCACCAGCCATCACCGAGAACGACGATTTTGAGCCATATCACCAATTGTTTCCAACCATTGGCTTTACCGTCCCGAGGACCCCAACCAGTCAGGAAGTCTACACCTTCCCACGTGATTGGCTGGCTTAGACTAACTGTTGTAGATTTCATTGACTGGTGAGGCCATGTTTTTGTTTGACCACCGCTAGCTCTTTTCCAGTCTGACCCTATATCCGCTAACATTGGTCGTCGGCTGAGGAAGGCGATGACTAGTCAGGGATGCGTAACACATGTCCTCGCCATCTCAGGCGGTATAACTTCTTAACTTCGTCGATTGATCTCCCCTGTTTACCTAGTACTCGACCGAAGCCTAACCTCAATATTGCTCACCTTATTAAGCCACTTCACATGGAGATAGAAGGCAGTCACGTATGATCAAATACAAGTGTTAGTATGGAGTAGTAGTTGTGTGCACTTTTTTACACGTTTTATTTTAGGAGAAGAAATCAAGAGAAACTGTGTGTAGCCCATTAAGGTGTGTGTGTTAATTTGTAGACGATACAAGAAGTGTCTGGATAAAAAAGGTATTTTGTGTCGATTAAAATGAAGGGCGGGGGCACTATTGCGTGATGATGATGTGGGGGTTGTGTTCTCTGCTCTGGCCGTTGTTGAACCCATGGAAGATGTGGGAAAAACTGATTGTCTTTGTCCCACAGATGTTTACATTCTATTCTGCCGTGTTAAGCTGTTTCATATGGAAGGAACAATACCGAGAGTATGGGGTAGAGTGTGCTAGGTAAAGAGGAGGTTAAGAGTCAGTCGATAAGGTTGGTTGTGTAGGTGACACTCGAGTGAGAGACGTCTGGGACAGGTGTATGTTAAGCCATTCCAAGCCATCGGTTTCCTCGATGAGAACAATGTTAGCCGACATGGATTGGGTGGTGGTTGAAAAGGAGGCAGAGGCGCGGTCAAACCAAAACCTGTTGTTGTCATTAGTTCATGCAGTTCTTTGACGGTTGGTTTGAAATGGCCACTTAGGGAGTAGTCGTAGGGGCTTTCTTACTGGCGGTGGGGCGGGGGTAAAGGGGGCGAAGTCCTTGGGATGCTAAGAACCAACGGTTGTGCAGAATACTGATAGCATGGCTCTAAATCATTCTGTCTTCTGCCTTTGTGTTGCACATGAGGGTGGGGTGTTGGTGTTGGTAAGTTGAAGTACTACTACTACTGCTACTACACTTCTCTGTGTAGAGTTCAATGTTGAGACTAAGTCAGTCAGTCAGTTAGTTAGTTCTCTGTGCTGGATGATGATGTATACAATTTTCTAAGGTTTCACTTTCCTTGTGAACATTATTCTCTCAGGGCTAACCACTTCATAATTCACAAATTGAAAGCTTCTCAATTAATATATAACCAATTTATCCCTTGCTCAGAGAATACAGTCGCATCGAAAACACACTCAATTTTTAGCCAGAGAAATCTTATCCATTGTCTCAAAGGTCCTCCGCTTTTACTCATTGACTACTCCGGAATGTGTGGGCGATTGTTACTTCCCGGCTGCCCACACCGTGGAAGTTGGTTGCGTGACCGCAGAGCCCAGGGGACAACTGCTTGAGGCCGGTCACACGTGACCTGTTTTTGTTCGTTCTTTATTGTTTGGTGTGTCTCAGTAGCATATTTATCACTCCTGCCCTGTGACACGGTAGTAGGAAGCGCGGTCGTTGTTAATCCGAGCCACGGCCGATCCGGCATGAAATTTTGTGATTTTGTATGTAATGTTGGATTGGGTAGCTGCTTTTTGTTTAACCGCTATCCAAACAACCTTTCTGCAATGGTAGGACCTGAAGAGACATAAGTCACAGCCGGTATAGCTTGATTTAGGTCATTGCGGTGTTCAAGCCCGACCACCACGTTAAGGTACCAGCTCTCGGTCGGGTCTTCGGTATGGTAAAAACCAATGGTTGGAAACAATTGGTGATATGGCTCAAAATCGTCGTTCTCGGTGATGGCTGGTGCAGATGAATCCACTCCTTGTGATTTATGATTTCCAATGAAACTGTTTTGTTCTTCGTTATTACTCTTCCTTTGTCTCACACGTCTGTTTACTGTCTGTATTATGCTTTTCTTGTACTTTCTTGTGTTGATTTGTGTGCTACTAGGAGGAGGGAGTATGGCGACTTGAACTGGTGCACATTTGTGCAAAGTTCTATATCGAAAATAGACAGACAGACTGACTGACTACTCCTAACTTTGTCAATAAAAAGTTCTTCTTACTCAGTCACTTGTTTATTTATTTATTTATTTATTCGTGTTTCAGTGTTGTATACAGTTATTTTTTCATACGAATAACAAGAGGGTTTTTGTTCTTTTGTTTTTGTTTTGTATTTTTCGCTCTCAGAAAGTACGCGAATTATCCCGTAGACAGTTTATGCTGCGTGCTACTGTTCAGAAATGTCGTGAGAAAGCAGGTCTACCGTTGTTTTGAGTACTGGATTTAATTAATACTGCGGCAAGGGGGGGTGTATTTTTCCACGCTTACTCTTTACCTCCCTCCCTCCATCTATCTCTCTGTCCGTGAAACTCTGATGTGTTCCCAACCCCTAACCCACTCTACTACTCCTCTCCTTACACCCACTGATCTCTACTTTCCCTTATATTGGTCTAAACAAAAAATCGCCGGGTTTTTTTTCCAAAGTAGTCAAAATAAATTGTATTGTTGTTGTATTGCAAAAAAGAAGCTAAACTGTACACACACACACAGATACGCATATATATATATATATATATATATAGTTTAATGTATAATGTTGTTAATCTTTCCTATTCCTCTTTGTGCTAATGAACAATTCAGATTGAACTGTGCTATTTAATAATAATAATATAACAGTTTTATTCCAAACGGTATTTGTGGTACAGGTATGAAATTTTCAGCGTACCTTACAATATATTGCATCTAATTACCTTATAAATTTTATAAGATTTTTAAAATCAAAAAAATGGAAAAAATAAATAAATAAAATTAAAAAAATCCAACGCCGAAAAAATAAAAATAAAAAAACAGCGCAACGTTTACATTTCAAACAATGCACCACAGGATATGAAATATAAAGTTGATGTGTGATAGAAGATGAGAACAACAGTGTAGTAACGAGGAAAGGAAAACAAAAACTAATGGGACTGACTATTTGTTAGAGTGACGCAGTAAGTTTACCGTGTCATACCTAACGGATTTCCCATCACATAACAGCTGTGACAGATTATGGTATTGTGGAGATTTTGTATTTGGTAGTCCAAGCATATAGCCAGCCTCTTATAGCTGCTTCTAGTTCTACCAGGTGAAATGCAAGGAGACAGCTGGGTATAGAGAGGATTCTCGGGGTCTGACAATATTGTATTCGCTAGTTTCTTACATGACATTATATGTCTATCCACAATAGTGTTAACCGGTTGGTTTAACGATATCCCACTTGCCCTACTGTCTGACGGCTTTTAGTGCCTGCCCTTCTCAGCAAAGCAAAGTCTTTCTTAAGTAGTCCAGTCCAGGAAAGATTAATGGGGAGCGGTAAAGGGGGATGGGTAGAATACAAGAATTGACAAAGTGAGAAAGCAAGGACTGCTTTATACCACACTGCCTTAACTTCCTGACGTTGAACGTTAAGCCAAACATCTTTCTAGTAACTAGGAAGATGTCGGAGGACCAGGAAAGATCGGTGGAGAAACTCAGCCCAAGGTACTTGACATTAGATGTATTTTCAACCTGTGTGCCATCAATGATAGTGGGGCCATGTGAGCTAAGTAGTTGTTGTAAGTCACGTTTACGTCTGAAAGCCACCCACCTGCACCATTTTTCAAAAGCTTATCGTCTATATATATCGCATTGTGACACTGCTTTGTAAACTAAAATCTCAATAGAAAAGCGTCCCCTTTTTTGTTTGTTTGTGTGATGATGTTTTCTTACTTTATGAAGCTTCTCTCTAATTCCCTTCTGATAATTGTCCACGTCATTTGCTCTCGTTTTTCCGTTTGTTTATTATCGATTGGTTGCTCTCTTACCAAACGTTCGCCAAGGTTATTGTTGTGTCCAGACCAATTGCTTCCTACTACGTTGAAGGGAGGGTGGTTGGGCTTTTCTCCAATCTGAGAAAGGCTAAAAAGCAGCCACACCATCATAGTGTAGTGTTTTTTACACTGTGTATTGTAATCTTTGGGCTAAGTCGCCGCCGCACTACCGATGAATAGGGACGACCAGGAAGACATCTATGAGCCAACCGTACCTGCTTCTTCCTCCGTTGTCACTGGCATCGCAACAGGATTATGGAGCCATCACTCAGTCTCAGTATCACTTAAAAGTTGTTTCTCTACACTGCCTATAAGTAGTCATAACCAATTTTATGTGTGTGTGTGTGTTTTCACTGGTCTTAATATTAAACTGGCTTTAACGATTGTTGTCAGATTATAGGCTGTTGAGAGTGTAGTGGGGGGAATAGCTGTGCATTTCTAAAATCAACCGCGACTACTACTCGGTCGGTCGAGTTGTTTTTCTTATTTCTATTCCACTGGCAGTTCAAATAAAATCAGATAGTTTTGATGAAAGTATGTCTTTTTTTGTATTGACACGCCCACACACATACACACACACAGTCATTCACGAACATGTTTTTACATATTCTACGGCGTATTATGCAAATATCCGAAATTTTCTCTTGTAAATCAATATTTCTTGAGTGACGTCTTATGTGATCACCTGTCTTAAGTATAAAAGCAATTTGATTTCTTTGTGCTCGCTACTTGATTGTAAGGGTATAGGTTCCTGATCTTCGGTGAACTTCTGTGTAGGTCCCCCCCACTCGACTGTCGTAGCTTTGGTTGACTCCAAAGGGTGTAGTTCTGGGATTAATTATTTGTGGTATGAGGTGTGTTAAGACTGTTACTACTGCGAATGGAGTTGACCTTTCGCCAGTTAGCCCTCCGGTATCGTCGACAAGAGAAAAGAGATAGTAATAATAATAATAATAGATATAATTAGTAAAGTTATTCAGACTAACAGACAGAAATGGAAATAGGAAAGCGTAACAACAGTCAGCTGATTAAATTTGAAGAATTATATATATATATATATATATATATATATATATATCGGTAATAATAATAGTAATATTAATAAGTTGTCAGGAGAGTAAGACGGGAGAGAATGTAAAGAAGTAAAACGACGAGTTTAATTGTCTACTCCTGAATGGTGTATGCGATTTTGAGGGGATAGGCCATTTGGATGCAGTCCTTGTGTCGCTGCATGGTTGTCCAGCCTTCGCTTAAAGGCGTCCAAAGACGGTGCCATAGCTACATCTGCCGGTAAGAAATTCCAGGGACGACAAACCCGCAGTGAAAAGAAGTGGGAGCGAACCCGCCTCTGGCGTAGGCGTGACATCCGGTTATCAACCAAGGGACGTGTGTACTGCTCAGCAGTTCGCTCCGTCCTTGTCTATGGCTCTGAAACATGGCCAATACGAGTTGAAAACATGAAAAGGTTGACTGCTTTCGATCATAGATGTCTGCGATCTCTGTCTCACGTTAGGTGGTTTAATAAGGTGAGTAATGTTGACGTTAGGCGTAGAGTGTTGGGCAAAGAGGGAAAATCAATCGACGAGGCTATAAAATTACATAGACTAAGATGGCTAGGTGACGTGCTGCGCATGCCTAACCACCGCCTCCCCCGACGGGCATTGCTAGCTGATATAGGTTCAGGTTGGAAAAGAGCCAGTGGTGGCCAAACAAAAACATGGCCTCATCAATCCATGAAATCCTTGACAGTTAAACTGAGTTGGTCAGGTAGGGAGATGCAGACTCCCGAGTTGGGGGCCTCGGGACTCTAGGAATCAATGGCTGGAGACAATAGGTGACATGGCTCAAAATCGTTGTCAATGGCCAGCGCAGATGTATTCAGTCTCTGTAATCTTTCATATTCCTTTCTACCATTACCCATTCTGTTTCACTCTTATACTTGTCAAACTGTATTGATTCTCTTCACTCATCTTCTTGTCTACCTCTGTGTGCTATTTGGAAGGTGGCAACTCGAACTGGTGCACTTCGGTGCCAAGTTCTATGTTGAATCCAGACAGACAGACGGGTCCTTGCCCTCTGGTGAACTATCCTTCTGGGATTTCCACGAGGGAGCCTATACCTACTCAATGGCAGAACAACTTTGTTTGAGTGATTCTGGTCATTTGTTATTTTGTAGGCAGTAATCAAATCCCCTCTAAGCCGATGGTAGCTAAGTGTGAATAGGCCTAATTTCTTCAGCCTTTCATCATATGGTTTATTTCGGAGACCAACCGCTCCTTTTGTTGCCCTTCGTTGGACTCTTTCCAATAGGTTGGCGTCTCTTCTCAGCATTGGGAGTGCAATAATATTATGCACATCAAGGTGTGGTCTGACGTATGTTTTGTACAACCTGAGAAAGAGCCCAGGAGTGAGTGCACCTAAATGTCTATGCGTAAACTGTATGACCGCATATGCCCACGCTAATATATATATATATATATATATATAAATTGGTTTTTTATGTATATATTTGGAAGTATTATTAACTCTGACATATTTTTCACATTTTAACGCGAGGAGGTGGTGATGTAGGCTTTCTTACTTTTCTAATCAACTAATGATATTATCATTTTTCTCTCTCGATTTAAATAGTGTAATATATAAGAAGGTATAAATTGTAGATGAAAAAGAAAGAATCTTTTTCTAACGCTACTTAAAGTAATTTCTAAGTTAGAAGTGAGCATTTGATTTAAATGTTATTACTTTTTGAGTAGACGAAGTAGTAGGAGAAGAAGTCCCATCGGGTTGGTGTAAGTCACTGATTATCCACGTATACAAGAAGGGAGACAAGTCTTCCTGTGATAATCACAGAGGGATTAGCTTGACTAATATAGTATCTAAAGTCTTAGGCTCAATAATCATGCGTAGACTAAGTGGTGCTCGGGAGGCACAAACGCGAGAGAGCCAGACAGGTTTTAGGCCAGGAAGAGGGTGTATTGATAATATCTTCACCCTCCGACAGATTCTAGAACATAGGAATTCCTACCGGCGTCCAACAGTCATTATATTTCTTGACCTAAAGGCGACATTCGACTCTGTCGAACGAGAAGTTCTCTGGAGATGCTTGGCTGTAAAGGGAATGACGAGAAAATACATTGCTCTGATTAAGGCACTCTACTCCTACTCATACAGCCAGGTGAGGGCTTACGGCGAGTTGTCATCTGAAATGGTGACGACTAGTGGTGTCCGTCAAGGATGCCCATTATCTCCTTTTCTATTCAACTTCATCATAGATGTACTAATGGACTTAACCCTCAGTGCTCCCAGGGAATAATCTCGTGGACTTAGAGTATGCAGACGATATAGTCCTACTAGGCGAGGACTCTAAAAAAATGCAGAGTCTCATAAACACCTTGAGCTGCAATCTACAAATGTTTGGCATGCGATTCGCTCCCGCCAAATGCAAGATGATGTTACAGGACTGGACTACATCGACGCCTAGTTTAAAAATAGGAAGTGAAGTGGTTGGTGTAGCGCGTTGACCGCTTCACTTATTTGGGAAGTACCATCGGCAGACGCCAACGGGTTGATCTGTGACGAAATCTTTGCTGAGTACGGATACAGGGGGCTCATTTTGCATATGCCCTCCAGTTTACGCCGTCTCTGGCGTAGTAGACGAGATATTCGACTATCGACCAAAGGGAGGGTGTACTGCTCGTCAGTCTGCTCTGTCTTTCTTTATGGCTAGCTGTGAGACTTGGCGATTGAGAGTGGAAGACATGAAAAGCGTGGTTAGCTGTCTTTGATCACAGGTGCCTGCGTTCTATCTGCCGTGTGAAGTGGCTTAATAAGTTCAGCAATATTGAGGTTAGGCTTCGGTCGAGTACTAGGTAAACAGGGGAAATCAATCGACGAAGTTGTGAAGTTATATCGCCTGAGATGGCGAGGACATGTGTTACGCATCCCTGACTAGTCATCGCCTTCCTCGACTATGAACAATGTTATCTGACATAGAGTCAGACTGGAAAAGAGCTAGCGGTGGTCAAACAAAAACATGGCCTCACCAGTCAATGAAATCTACAACAGTTAGTCTAAGCCAGCCAATCACGTGGGAAGGTGTAGACTTCCTGACTGGTTAGGGTCCTCGGGACGGTAAAGCCAATGGTTGGAGACAATTGGTGATATGGCTCAAAATCGTCGTTCTCGGTGATGGCTGGTGCAGATGAATCCACTCCTTGTGATTTATGATTTCCAATGAAACTGTTTTGTTCTTCGTTATTACTCTTCCTTTGTCTCACACGTCTGTTTACTGTCTGTATTATGCTTTTCTTGTACTTTCTTGTGTTGATTTGTGTGCTACTAGGAGGAGGGAGTATGGCGACTTGAACTGGTGCACATTTGTGCAAAGTTCTATATCGAAAATAGACAGACGAAATATGACTCGTCAGTTTCACCACTGTTATCATGTGTCTGGCTCCCGCACTACGGTTGAGTCGAAAAGTTTTACATACTTAGTTACCTTGTGACGGCTCATAGACGATGGCAACGTCTCTATTCCAGGGAGAAGTAACTCGAAGTTTATCTATGCCTGACAATTATTCCTACTTAGAGAAAACATGACATTAGTATCTCGTCGTCACCTGTAAAATATGTGGTTGTACATTCTTCTTACCAACTTGAAACGAAATGTCAATGAATTTCAGACTTACAGAGACAAGAAAGCTGATCCTGCCGGACTCCAGAAGTGATAAGGCGTTAAATCCACTCAAACGCATGCTGATTAAGAAATGACATCGACCGTAAAAAGTGTTAGGTGACAAGAGGTCAAGAAATGGTAAATGGTGGGGTTGGGAGGTAATACTAGACAACTACTTAGGCTCATTTAAGTGGGTGAAACAATCTCTGAGATGACTGGCGTTTCAATTTACCACTCAGCGTACAAAATTGGAACTATGGGAATACACTATGTGGACTAAGTGTTGGTAGCTGGCATTGACTCTAATTTGCTCTGACACTTTCCTGAATTAGCGTGTGGAACTAGTTTGTTTCTGTCACCTGTCTAGAATAGAATTTTGATCACCAAATCATGAAAAGCAGCCTGATACACATTCGAGCGTGATTAGAATCCAGAACTAGCACCAGTGCTTTACGCATCCATGTCATCAGTTTTCGATAGCAATGTGATTTATTTGAGTCCAGCTTGATTGGCAGAGAAAGGGACTATAGATAACATGACAGCAATGGTTGTGGCCGAAGTTTGTTCTACACACAGGTTGTGATCAGTGCAGAGCTGCAAAATATGCTCCTTACCATCTGACCTGACTATGTAACTAATCCCACTTAGCCACCTAAGTGGCTCTCCTGTGAGTCTAGACGCCATACTGCGAATAATAGTATGATATGGCGTCTGACAGTATCACTCAGTCAGTAATAGAGATCATTCTTAATTGGATCTGGTCTTCAGTCGATTAATGCTGGACTCTGATGTCACAGGATCGCCAGATAAGCGTAAGCGGAACGTGGTACTTGCTCTGAGAGAAGGACTGTTGTTCTGCGTGTCTCTGAGATGTAGCACACATTATTAGCTGCTATCTTCTCCGAATTTCTGGTGTCTCCCTAGAGCCCAGCTCTGTACAGGCGACTCGACGTCAAGGAGTTTCGCTTCTTTCAGTCGGCAGTGATTAGGACAGTGTAGTTCGCTGTTTGTTCGTTTCATATGCTGAAAACTACTCACGCGATTAGTCTGAGTTCAGGGTCTACTAACATTCTTAGGTGAAGCTCTCATATTCAGAAGTCTAGCGTCTTCCCCAGTCCACTTTTATAAGAACATTCCACACTGCGTAGTGGCAGTTGAATGGGACTTACCTAATGGAAGCTGTGTATACGTCGTCACATGAGAGCATTTGGAGGAAAACAGTGAAGTCTAGGCACTCAAGTTTTAAACGATGAGAGAGATAATTGGTGTTCATGCAGAACTTAAGTGTTGACAGTGATGTGCAGTCGGTTGACATTTATTTGTTGCTCACATTGTGGAAGTTATTTCCTCCTCTTTGCAATCAAAAGCTCGAAGGAAATGTGTATAGGGTTGGTCGCTTGTGACTTGTTTAAACGTATTTAGATTTGTGGAGTTTTCGGTGTAGTGAGAAAGTGCTGTAAGGGGAGTCGGTAGCTTCCAGGACATAATCAGTCTTACCCGGATCCAACATGTCATATTTCTCGACCTGACTCTGCTGGCCGACGGGTGCTGTGACAATGTCCAGCAGTGAAGCGAGTACCGATAGAGTATATCGCACTGATCAATGCCTTGTATTAGAACTCGTGAAAGCGTGTAAGAGCTTATGAAGAGTTATCGTCTGAAGTGAAGACAACCAGTGGTGTCCTTTAGGATGACCAATATCTCTATTTTCATCTCATTTCATCAGATATGCAGTAGTGGATTTAACCGTAGTGGAGGTTACCAATTTAGGGATTAGCAGGTTAAGAGTTTGTAGATAATATATTACTCCTTTCTGGATGAAGGAAGATACTGACTAAATCCAGGGTCTTCTGAACACGAGCGGAGATCTATGTGTCTGTTTTCGACATAGAACTTTGCACAAATGTGCGGAAGTTCAAGTCGCCACACTCTGTGTAGCACGCGAAGCAAGAGAAGAAAGTACAAGAAAAGCATAATAGAAACAGTGAGCAGAGGTGTGAGACAAAGGAGTAATAACGAAGAACAAAACAGTTTCATTGGAGATCATAAGTCACAAGGAGTGGATGCATCTGCACCAGCCACTGAGAACTATTTTGAGCCATGTCACCAATTGTTTCCAACCATAGATTTTTACCGTCCCGAAGACCCCAGCCTGGAAGTCTACACCTTTCTACGTGGCTTAGACCAACTGTTGTGGATTTGATTGACTGATGCCAAGTTTTTGTTTGACCGCCGCTAGCTTTTTTCCAGCCTGACCCTATATCCGCTAACATTGCTCGTCGAGGGAGGCGATGGCTTGGCATACGTAACACATGTCCTGACCATCTCAGTCTTTGTAGCTTCACGACTTCGTCGATTGATTTCCCCTGTTTACCTAGAACTCTACGCCTAACCTCCATGTTGCTCACCTTATTATGCCACTTTACACGGGAAATAGAACGCAGGCACCTATGATCAAAGACAGCTAGTCTTTTCATGTCTTCCACTCTCAGTGGCCAGGTCTCACAGCCAGCCATAAAGGAGGACGGAGCGGACTGATGAGCAGTACACCCCCCTTTTGGATATCAAATCCCGTTCCCCAGAGGCAAAACAAAAAAGGGAAAGGCCCCTTTTTTTGTTGAGATTTCCAGGTGGCCCTTGGGGGTGGAATTCCAAAAAAAGTAAAGGGGCAACCCCTACCCCACCCATTTCATTCCTTTTTTAAAATAGGCGTGTACCATCCTGTAAAATCTTGCTTTGGCGGGGGCGAAACCTGCCAAAAATTCTGATTTAGCAAGGGGTTTTTTGGATCTGCTTTTTTCGTTCCCTAAAGGAATATTTGCAATTCCAACAACGGATTATTCCCCGGTGCAAAGCAAACCCCGAATCGCGAAATACCTGGGTTAATCCTTAAAACATTTTGAAGAAGTTGAAAAGAAAAGGAGAAAGGGGACCTTGCGGAACCCCTGGTCGCTTCCGAGCAGCCCCCCGAAGCCCCCCCCGGCTTATGAGTCAGAGAGGGCCTTAATTGCAAAATATTTTTTTGGAATTCCCTTTTCAGCCAAGACTCCCGAGAAACCGAAAGGTAATGGCCTTTAGGTAAAAAAATTAAGACGTTGGACCGGATGCGGAGATAATGGTGTGAATGCGATACGATTTTCTTGTTTGACTTGTTTGCATCGACGCCTCAGCAAATGAACTCAACGATGATTTTCCTACTTAAGGGTGTCAACCTGAGAAGGGTTGTAGGCGTACTGATTTAAGTCCTACTATTCTTCAAAGGTAGTACGTCGGTGCTCAGTCCATCATACTTGATGTGTTATTACGTGCATATGTTCGTGTTGTTTATATAGATTTGGTATCATATCTCATCTATTTGTTGGTTAATCTTGTTTGTGCGCGGACATTTATTCACTTGATTCGTCAACGTGACAGGGTTTGCAGGCGTACTGGTGTCAGTCCTGCGATTCTTCAAAGGAATAACATCAAGACGGGATCTGCGAGGTTATGTGTACTTTTTGTATATATGTATATATAAGTGGGTCCGTGGGTAAGCCGGTCATAATTGCTTTTTTGATGTTGTGAAGAAGACTGCAGATGATGACGTGCTAGGTTGTAGGCTATCTCGAGGAGGTTGCGGACGTAGGGAATACAATCGATCTTCTCTTATGGTAACAGCGGTGTCCGGATCTCGACTGGAAGGCGAAGTCCACGCCCAAACAAGAGCAGAGCCGGAGAAAATCCCGTCGTAGAAAGCACTGAGGAGCGGTATGCAAGCAAGCGCTGGGGCAGGAAATCGTCTCAGTTGTTCCCTGATGCGCTGTGCGAAAAGGCACGGGGAAGATTTTTGATGGTTCTGTTGCTGCGTTCCACCAGTCCGTTACCCTGTGGATGATAAGACGTAGTATGGGTCTTTCGAATGCCCGAGGCTTTGCAGATGTGGGTGATAAGATGACCCTCGAAAGCAGCGCCCTGGTCAGAGTGCGGATAAAGGGGGCACCAAAACGAGACACCTAATTGTCGATGAAAGCGCGCCCGATCGTCGGCGCATCCTGTTGCTGCAAAAGGACCGCTTCGCACCACTTGGTGAAACAATTTACCATGACGAGTATATAACGATTACCGCGTCTCGATGTTGGTACTGGCCCAATGATATCTACTTCAACTGAATGATTAGGGGCTTCGGTCAACATAAGTACTAAGGGTGCTCGGGGAGTTGGTTTGGGCTGCTTGATCTGTGCACATATAGCACAATTGCAACAAAACTCAGTTACATCGTGGTGAATAAGTGGCCATCAGAAGCGTTGACGCATGGCGCGCTCAGTTTTCTGTTGGCCAGCGTGTCCAAGTTGGTGATGTACTTGACTAATAAGCTCGGGCATTTTAACGGCTGGGACGAGAAGTCAGGGGTTGGCATTTGGTTCCACTATGTAAAGAACATCATCTGTTAGTCGTAGTAAACCCCATTTATCGCAGATGCACCGCGTAGCTGCTGGTAGGTCCCGTACTTATTTGGACGTCGGTTTATCGTTCCCATGCTGCTGTCGTAAATAAATAGGCTGTATTGCTGTGTCTCCCGCTTGCAGTGAAGCCCAGTCGGTGTCAGCTGCAGCACCGGGCAACACATTCAGTGTGTTTTCGCACTCTGACAGGCGTGAGAGGGCGTCGGAGTTACCATGTCGTTCTCCAGTCAGATACTTGCAAGTGTAATCAGACTCCTGTAAACGTTCCTGCAGCGGGCAAGTTGGCCCTCGGCATCACAAAAATTCTGTAGCCACTGTAACCCCTTGTGGTCAGCCCGGATCCGAAATTTGCGCCTTAATAAGTAATAGCGAAAGTAGGCGAGAAAGTATACGAGGGCTAACATCTTATGACGCGTCGTAGAATACCGCGTCTCTGTTTTGTCCAGCATTCGGCTAGCATATGCTATCTCTCCTATTTGTCCGTCAGAGGTTGTCTGTGGAAGGACGGCTCCTACTGCTTGCTTACTGGCGTCAGTATCCATGATAAAGGGGCCTCTGTCAGCCGACGTGTCTGGAAATGCTAGAACAGGAGGAGAAGTTAGACATGTTTTAGGCGTGCCAAAGGCTACCTGGCACTCGTTTGTCCGAACGAAGTTCCTCTCTCTTTCTGTCAATCGGTGAAGGGGGTTGATATACTGGCGAAATTTTCAACGAAACGCCGATAGTAAGAGGCAAGCCCCATGAAACTGCGTACGTCAACTCTCGATTTAGAGGTTGGCCAGTTGACAATTGCTTGGGTTTTGCTGCTACCTTTATGCACTCCTTGTGGAGTAATCTCATGTCCAAGGAAAATAACAGATTTCTGCAGGAATTTGCATTTTGAGGCTTGCAGCTTAAGATTATTCCCGCGTAAACGTTGAAATACGGCTCGACGTTTGGCATGGTGTTCTTCGAGAGACTGGTGATATCGTCCAGGTACTGTTAAGGGACTAGCCCTGCAAGTACTGTTTGCATGGGCCGTTGAAACGTAGCAGGGGCGTTAGACAGACCAAATGACATGGTTCGAATTCGTACAACCCCTTAGGCGCAACAAACGCAGTTTTTGGGTGGTCTTCCGGACGCATTTCAATTTGCCAATAGCCGGAAGCTACATATAATGTGGAGGACCACTGTGCCCACCCAAAGCATCTAAGGTAGCGTCTATGCGAGGCAAGGCAAAAGAATGTCTGTTATCATGGTATCCAACTGCTGTTGGTAGTGAATAGGCACCAGTCGTGGTGGCATCCTAATGGGCAAGTTATCGCCTATCTTGATCTCGTGTTGTACGATAATAGTTGGACCCATCACTTGCCCATCGTCAGACACATCACTGTACTCATGTAGCAGAGCCAGAGTGTTCGTACGGTCTTATAGCCTGAGGTGGGGGTTATCATGGATGTTCACCATTGTCATCTGGGGTAAAGCACAAGTATTAGCACACTTATTGTGGCTGACTGGTCGATCGAATGCCAGGTTATGTGTCCTCAACCGGATGCTTAGGCGTCTTAAGTCAATGACAGTGTTTTTCCCAGTTAAGAAGTTCACGCCCAGTATGGTGTCCCATCGTATGGGTACGATTGTGCATCAAATACACAAGGTAGGAAATAAAAACAACTGGCTTGAAAATAATTGTATTAAAGCCAAAAGTGGACATCACGATAGTAAGGCATATATGGGTAGTATTATACATTGCAAATGAACGTTGTCGGCCTAAGGATTAATTACTTCCCCATTCTGTTTTCTACATAAATGTGTTTATTAATGATATATTTCACTCACTTAATCTATTACACTTTAATGATTCACCTTAGCACTTTAACTTTTCTAAAACAGCTTTCAATCCCTTGTAAACGTTGTACTTAGCTCAATATTGGTTGGTTATCGTATGCCTACAACCACGGGATGAAAACGACTCGAAGTTGATTTTCCTGCTCAACCTGGAGGACAACTGTACAATTCAATAACTATACGGCCTGGTTCAGACAATGAGTATACATATATATATATATATATCAAATATTTAACTGTTGAAACATAATTGACTTGTAGACAATCTATGATTTGAGATTATATCATACTTGATCGTGCCTGTAAAAATCACATGCATTTTCATGTAAATTTGCATGTTTATATGAAAATATAAATTATTATTATTATGAGTCAAGTAGGAAGAGATGAAAAAGAAAAGGAGAAAGGACAGCGCCTTGTGGGACACCAGTTTCAGTGGGCAGTGAAGTGGAAGACTTCCCTTTATACACGGTGTACTGCTTTCTTCCTGAGGAGTAGGAATGTAACCAGTTAACAGCCCAACATTCTGTTTGACTAGCAGCAAGTTTATTTAATAAGATGTCCCTAGGGACCGACCGAGTTGAAAGCAGATGTGTAGTCTAGGAAGGCACAACGAACAAATTTAGCCCCCTTGTCTAGACTGGAAGCAATGTTATGATATAGGACGGTAGCTGTATCTAAAGTGCTTCTACTGTGCTGATAGGCAAATTGTTTAGGGTCATTAAAGGATTTAAGCAAAGGTACAAGACTAAGTAAAAGTAATTTCTCCATAGTTTTCAAAAAAGGAGAGGTTATAGCAATGGGTCTAAATTTGACACATGCTCCAGTAGATAATTTGGGCATAGGTACAACTTTGATGTCCTTGCAAACGGCAGGCACAATATTACTGGAAAAAGATTTGTTAAACAGATCAGTGAGAGGGTGACACAGAATATCACAACATTAAAAAAATAATACTAGGTACATAAGCTCTGGGAAGGGTTTAAAGACTTGAGGCACTTTTGAACATCATTTGTGTTAAAACCTGAAAAGGGGCTATTATTAACACAAGTGATGCTGGGAAGCATGGCATTTGAGGGAGAGTAACTAAAAGATTTGTTAAGACTACATACATCATAAGAATATGGAATATTGTTTATCTGCTTACCACCAGTGATTTCCTTAAATAGTTTCCACATATTGGAAGCAGGTTTGCAGGATATGAATTTCTGGTTATATATTACATTCAACCTCTGCATTTCAGACTTAATTAAGAAGTTAGTTCTTTTTACACCAATTTTATCTTTCATCTTATACAGTTTTTCCTTCTCTCTACGAAGCTTTTTAAGTTGAGGAGACATTCTTCAACCTACAATCGTCAACCTGAGAAGGGTTGCAGGCGTACTGGTGTAAATCCTGCCATTCTTCGAAGAAATTACATCAAGACATGATCTGCGAGGTAATGTGCACTGTTTGTATATACGTGTGGTGTGTCATATCAATTGGTGTTTATGGATTCACTGTGTTTACTTGTTGTTTTCGTATCTTGTTTCTATTGCATAATTCTGTTAAAATTTTCGTTGTGCTTGCTTCTGAAGTTGTTTCGAGTCTTCTACATCCGGGAATGAATTGATTGATGTTGGAGACAGCAGATGGGTCGTGTACGCCGGGGAGGCTAGGCTAGTGCTGAGAATGACATGCATACGGAGATAAGGATAAGCTGTGGAGTCAACGGTTGAGAATGAATGTTTCTATTTGGGCGGTCCCACACGCCGAGGAGCAAGAGTGTAGATGACAGAGGCTTGCATACGTCACCGTTACTAGAACTGAGGCAGAATGAGTGACAAGCGATCACAGCGGTAATTGGTAGTGGATTCATAAGAGAATGTGCCAAGAGTATCATGAGGTGCTGCTAAGGTCACGCTGCTTTCTGCAAAAGTCATTCTAGCAAGTGGCGATTGTGTTGCAAGATGTCGAGAGGATGCCTTTAACTGGAAGGCGTAGGTCGTCATCGATGAGTGTGATTGTGATGTGGGTATGCCTGTGGTGTGTTGGATTTTCCGTTTGTTTTCCATTTCAGCTTTGTCCGTGTGAGCCTGGTTCTCGCACTGGCATCAAATTCAACGTGTATCGGCCGTGATGGAACAACGGGATGGATCCCATTTTTGACGGGAAGTGTCAATATAGTTGAAGATTGAACGATCAATTCATGGTTGTTTGCTCAAACCCAACTCTTCCATATTCTTCGAGGAGTCATCAATACGGAAGTCATTGTCTAATCGTTCCCTTTTCGTTGGAAGAGAGAAAACTATCAGAAATTTTGTGTACAATAACCTTATAGTTTGGTCTGCATTGGTGCAAGAATAAACGGTTCTTGAGTCACCAATTTGCGTTCTGCTATTTCGTGTTAGTTAATACGCAGAGTTTCTGAAAGACTATCAAAGACAGCGTGAGGTCCAGTGTAGTAAGACCTAAACATTGACACCATCATACTATCAACGTTTCATCTGTGTTTTCTTCATCCTTGCCTCGTCTCTGCATCGACTGTAAGAAAAGGGCCGTAAATTTTTATGGACTAACGAGTGCCAACATGAGTTCAACGAGTTAAAGAGGAACTTGATGCCATCTCCTATCCTTGCGTTCACAGACACGTCGTTATCAGCTGGTTCTTTTATTTTGAACATGGATGCAAGCGTCGATGCTATGGGGACTGTCCTTATCCAAGCAGCAACGAATGGTCGAGAGCGTGTTATCGCACATGCCAGTCGGAAGCTAGACGTACGTGAAACACGATATCCGACCACACGAAGGGAGATGCTTGCCCCGTGCATTTCCCCAAACACTTTCAATGTTATCTGCTTGGGTGCTTCCTTCGAGTACGCACTGATCGCCGTGCATTGCAATGGCTCGAGATGTTGCGTGAAACACAAGGCCGGATGACTCGCAGCCAGAACATGTACAAGGATTCGATCTCACCTGCGAGCATCGCCCAGGATGTCGACATGCTAACGTCAATGCTCTCTCTCTCTCTCGACTGCCAAATTGTGTTTCGTCAGTTAAGTGCTGTGCTTGATACGGGGATGGATGTTGACTGGGTATGATTACAAGTAACTGATGCTGACATTATATTATTATTATTATTATTGTATCCTTTAGTTCCTAGAGGAACATAGGGATTCAGCTGCGCACCTCCATTGACTTCGGTTTTCTGATAACTTTTTCACCCTGCTCCAGGTCTGTCCACATACTTTCATCTCCTCCTGGCATGACTTCCTCCAAGTCACCCTTGGACGACCAACTCGCCGCCTCCCTTTCGGGTTCCACTCGAGCAATGGCTTGTCTAGTGATGTCACTTGATGGTTTCCTCAGCGTATGGCCAACCCATCTCCATTTCTTTCTGCCTATTTGTTTCACAATCGGTTCCTGATTGGTTCGCTCCCAGAGATCCCTGTTGCTGATATTTTCTGGCCATCTGATCTTGAGTATTGAGCGGAGACAGCTGTTAATGAAGGTTTGAAGTTTGTTTGAGATGCTCTTTATGACTCGCCAAGTCTCTGATCCGTATAGTAGCACTGACTTCACATTGGAGTTGAAAATCCGGATCTTATTTTTGATGCTGATTGCTGTTGACCTCCACACAGATTTGAGAGTAATGAAAGCTTGTCTTGCTTTTCCAATTCTGGCTTTGATGTCCTCGTCAGTTCCGCCTGTAGTTGAGACGATGCTTCCCAGGTAGGTGAAGGAGGTTGTTTCTTTCAGGTTCTTCCCTTTGCTGATTGTTGTCTGTTGTTGTTGTTTTTGCTGTTGATGTTGGCTAGGAATCTTCATCATCTCTGTTTTATCTATGTTCACGTGAAGTTCTAACTTTGATGCTTCTTCTGCCAACTTGTTACTTTTCACTTGCATATCTTCCGCTTTATGGGAAATCAGACATATATCATCGGCGAAATCCAGATCATCCAAGCCTTTTGTGTCAGTCCATTTTATGCTGACATACAGCCTATTTACTCCCGCCGACCTCATGGGGGTGATAAACCACCGGACAAGGAACCACGGGATTTATCCGACACAACACGGAGTGTCCGTGCTAAGTGATAAATGACGTCTTATTTATAGTGGAGCCATCTCCACCGCGTCATCTTCTAGTCCCATGCGCAAAAGTTCAAGAAGTGATCTGCCTTGTACACAATCAACTGGGGCATGCTCGTCAACTGAAACTGAATACGCCGTCCGCCAACGGTTTTGGTGGCCATTACTTCATCACGACGTCACTGAGTTCTGCCGCAACCAGGCCACGTGTGGCGAAATCAAGTAGTCTCCCTAACTGCCACGAGCACCCGTAGTGCCCACACTAACCGAAGTCTCAAACCACTCAGTGGGCATAGACATCATGGGACCGATTACAGCTTCGAGACGAGGCAACTGATACCCCGTAGTCATGGTGGATCACTTGAACAAATGGTGTGAAGCTGTACCATTGCAGCAGCAAGTGCAATCAAAATCGTGCGTGCATTCATTGACACATATGTCTCTTGTTTTGGCGCCTCACTCTATTCACACTCAGGTCAAAGCCCCGCCTTTGAGAGCCACCTTATTTCCCACATATGTAACACCTCCGGTATTCGGAAGACTCGACCTACTTCATACCATTCCCAAGACTACTGTTTCATAGGACGGAGAAACAGAACAACAAAGAGCATACTTCATGCCTCTCCTCGTCACACACCGCAAAACCCATAGACGACGTTACACCTCAACGCCTACTCACTTACCGTTCCTCAGAACACTCGTCAACGCGGTTTCCTCCTGCTCTGCTCCTGTCTGGGAACGATCTCCGCCTTCCAGTTCAAGTCCAGACACCGATGTTACCCTGAGAAAGAGCTGACTGTATTCCTTACGCTCAAGATCCTCGCAACCGCCTCGAGGTTGCTTATGGTTTGGCGCTCTCTTACCCACAGTCTTCTAGCAAACACAGGAAACGTATCTATGATCGGTTCACGCGCGTACCAACCTATTCAATGAGAGATTATGTCTTATCTCGTAGACCCTCAGTTCCAGCAGGATCGTGTCCCGAGCTTTACTCCCCATGGCGAGGGCCGCCTGAGATCGTCCAACATTGGCCACCACCAACATATGCTTTTTGGAACCCGCAACGGCCCCAAGTCAACGCTGTCACCACCCATTATTACCGACTGAAACCACAGCATTCAGCCAGCCTAAAAGAACAGACAGACCCATCCTAACCACCACCTGTCACTACGAGGTGCCAGCTGAAGGAGGCGACGAATATCCAACACCACAACCAGGTACTGAGGAGTGCGCCTTAAGAGGAGAGGGGCCGGTGTAATCAAATAAAAACCATTACAGCTAGAGTACTTAACACTGCTTTGTTTAACACTGCCATGCGTTGGTGGCACAGTGGTTAGGACTCTCGCCGACCATGCATATGGTCCAAGGTTCGATCCCCTGCTGACGCACACCTGATATCTATGGTCGGCCTGCAAAATTTCGGCTACCGATATCCATGCTGAAAATTCCATACTTGTACCAAAAATACAGTGTGGAATCAAGCTGTAATCAAAAATAAAAAATAAAATTTGTTTCTCCCTCTCTCTCTCCCTCAGGAAAACACCGAGGAGTCTATTCCGTGAGACAGGAGGCACAACATCTATCAGGACTCAACACCAATGATGACAATTAGACTGTTTTGTGTTGTGGGGCCTTGACCTGCGCTCTGTGATTTCTGCCATTGCGCTGAATACACGCCTTCACCGGCCTCTCGTTCTGCTTCTTTCCATGATGTGACTATTTCTCATTGTTTTACATATGACGGGGTCATCGTATTCTGCACAAACATCTGTACTCAGTTTATTTAACAACATACATCTGCCTCGAACAAATACTTGAAAGTCGTTTCACAAATAGAACTGCAAACCAGGGGACCGGCTTATAGAGCAAGTAGCTGCATAACTAACATACTCGAAAAGTGGCCTATCTCATGAAAACTGGAGGACGTTGAAATTTGTTAGTTCGCATCAAACTTCACCAGCCAGTTTAAAAGGCATAATATCGACACACTTTGCTGTGGGTGAAATTACCCACGCACAGAAATTAGGTCGGCTAGTAGTACACCTTGAATTCTTGAACTTTCGTTTTAACGCATTCTTGGCATCGCGCCTTGACTGTGCTTCCAGCCTGACTGCTCGCACGTGGCTTGCCCCTGATGATGTTATCATAAGATACACTGTGTGGGGTTGCTGTCTGATCCAGATAAAAAGGTAAATTGTACAATATTCCTATCTATTACATTTGACATTTAATATGAGACATTTAAAATGTAATCCTTGTCTGAGTAAACTATTTAGTCACAAGGTTTTTACTTCGAGTTCGTTAAAATCGGTAGTAACAGGTTAGGTATACCGAGATGGACAATCCGTCGACATTCAACTGCAGATCAATCTTGTTGCAGGGACTTTCAACCACAGACATCTCCATGTAGTAGTGCTGCGATCATTTTTTAAACCTATGTGGCAACACATTCCGTCTCCAAGTAGTCTTGACTCGCAAGAGCCACACATTCTCAGTACACTTCTAACACTTGTTGGTAGTTGAGGCTATTTCGCACGGAAGATCTCCAATATTCTGTTAGCGGCTACTTGTGATATGTTCGCGGTCACCATTATATTGAGTAGCATACTTGTCATTTCATCACGTTCAGAAGAGACTTGTATGCACATTTGCGAAGTACTAGCAGCTGGTGTTAGGCTGCTGCAAGGTGGCGGTGGCACTATCTCGGTTTCATTGGTCATAGTATCAGTGTTCACTGAAGACGGCTCGACTTCAACAGGAAGGACAGCATGTGTGACAGCCTCCGTTGACGTCGACGCAGCCTTGATCTCGGCCATTACCTGCGCATAGTTACGTTTATACCTTCTGTAAAATGTGGTGTAATGGCAGGTCAATTGAAGGTTATGCTCACGTAATCTTTTCAGGCTTAATATAGGGTATTTATTGTTAGACTAGGAGAAAAATTAACAAGGGACCACAGCGACCACCTACCTGCATCGTGAACAGTTTAAAAGTGCGCGCACAATGTGTGACTGTAAGCAAACAAACCAAAAATATTGGTTGCGCTGCAATTAACATTGACCAAAGATGTTTTCACAAACTCCACTGACTGGTCAGTAAGCATGAACCCACATAAAACATCATCTTTGTTACACGATATTGTGTGACTCATACGAGTTACATGAGTGACATTATTAGCAAATACCTTGACTCCTTATATTATCACAGTCAAAGTGACAATAACAAGTCACAGGTAGATTTCTCAGTGTGACTGCAATGTTATGCTATTGGTGAATATTTTTAAAGTATCTAGATTTATATACATGCCACACACATACATATATGTGAATGCGTGTGGGTCTGTCTGGATTCGTGTATAACAGAAAACGCCTTAGTTATCAGGACAAAATACTACCGTTCTTACTTTTAAGTGTTACCACTTTCCTGTGTGTTCGGCTTACATGACGCTTTGAAATTATTCAATAGGAAACTGTCGATGTAATTGCATTACGAAAAATGCATCAATTAATTCATGCCTTTTCTTCAATTGAAGTAGTGGTTAAGTAATTTCCACCTAAACATTTAACTACTTACAATTTATCAGTAACCTCCCGAGTAAAGTCAAAATTTCCATTGTTTCCCCACTTTGTCCCATTTATTCGGATTTTTTCCCCTTTTAAGATATTGTCCCCCTATTTGTCTCCTATGTGCGGATTTCTCCCCCATTTTGAAATAAGCTACATCCATTTTGTCCCCATATCCCCAGAAATGTCCCCATTTCGTCCCCACATTTGTACGATTGGGTAGAGTACGTACTGATCAGGGTTACTGAAGAAAGCGAGTTTAGTAGGTGATGACGTTAAGGACTATCTAGAGGTTGACATCGAGACTTACAGGCCTATCACTGAAAACCCCAATGAGGAATTGGGCGATATTTTCGTAACATGTATGAGGATGTTTTACGGCATGTGTTTTTTACACTGTTTGACGTCGATAAAAATGACTTCAATCTAGGCGGTGTTACTGTGAACTCATCTGATTACTTGATAAGGATTAACCACTGTCACCATGACGGTCGTTCGTTTTGATGGCTATTGATTCGAGTTACCTAGATGTCTACTGAAAGGTTGTGTCGTCTTATTGGCCTTGTTGATATTAAGTTTAAGAAAATGAAGTAAATGTGGAGTAATTTTGGATAGTTACCCCTGTTTTGATGGATATTGGATATTGCGAACACGCAGATTATGACACGCTATGAAAGCATGAATAGAGGGGATGATTTGAAGCTTGTAGAAACCCGGTTATTTCGGCATGATCAAGGCGAGATTTGGAGAAAGCAGATGAAATGGGTAAAGGTGAAGTATTGCGGCCACCAGAAGACCTTGATAGGTAATCATGTCACTGGTTATGAGTGTAGTGTAAGTTCCGCGTCAAGAGAATGCTCCTGGCCTCCCTTACCTACAACTAATGTCTGCGGTTGAAGGTAAAGGTAAGTTTATGATAATGTTTACATCAGAGCTATTAGTTAGTGTCAGGGGCATGATGGAAATAGGAAGTAGGAATAACGTTGGGTCATATCATCAAGCAGTATAAACATTCAAATACATAATCTAGGAACATGTGCTTTTACACTCCTTTATTCGAATGGCTACTTTGAAGTTATTTCGTGTCCGGTGTAGTTACTGTCCTTCAAAAATATTAATTTTTATCTTCCAAACCGAAGTGGAACATCTGAATTTCTTGCACTGATATAAGTTCTTTGTATCTGTCTAACTGATAGGTTATGTGCGAGTTGAGCTCAGTACAAATTAAGATCTGGGTCGATATAGTGACAGACAGGCAGCATATCCAAATGCAAACAAATCCCATATCACCATCAAATCTTCTGCGTCATTGCTGCATGCCAATATCAGTAACCTTGTGCAAGACTGAAACTATGACTACGCGAAGATCTCACATTTCACATCAACCGTCATTACGAACACACATGAAAAAGATCCGGGAGCTAACTGTAAGGGTGAAATGAAACCAAACCACCTTGTGTGAAGACTGAGACGTCGACGCCCTGTCTCGTCAGCATACAAGGTCATCTAATCGAAAACATCTCTCTGTATGTGCGTGTGTGTATTTGTGGATATATATGACATGCCTACTGAAATTTCAAAACTGAACACAAGCGGTATGAATGTTAAACTCATTGTCGGGATTTCGCTTTTCATCACAAAAATGTGTATCTGTATCTTATGGAGGTGATCTCAAAATACCTAGTGGACAGTGTGCAGGACAGTAGATGTGAAGTGAGAATTCCAAACCAGAGCTGTAATTGCTAATCCAGAGAGAAGCCGATTGTTTACCTTACCAGATGCAGACATATACGATGGCGGCCATGCCATATATTTTGTGAGGCCTGGTTACGCGTTACCCAGTGG
Source organism: Trichobilharzia regenti (assembly GCA_944472135.2). Classification (NCBI taxonomy): domain Eukaryota; kingdom Metazoa; phylum Platyhelminthes; class Trematoda; order Strigeidida; family Schistosomatidae; genus Trichobilharzia; species Trichobilharzia regenti. The sequence goes on from OX235270.1 coordinate 7,075,887, forward strand.
GTGATACAACAAAATCCTGCGACAAACGCCGTGGAAGCAAATCAATGCAGTACAACGGTCACGGTCGCCCTCTTTTGAAGTGTCCAGTTATGGAAGCGGTAAAAGTGTCTGCTCACAACACTGATCATTTGCTGACTGTTCCCACATTCAGTGCAATGAATATGCTTCGAGAATTCATAGGACCGTTGGATGGCATCTTGAAAACTCTGTTAGAATAGTCTTTTTTGTCTCTAAGACCTGTATCACCTATCAGGAGGAACCAGTTAAATTGATCGCAGACAGGCTTTCCACGATCCACAATGGTTTCATAAGCAGTGTGAGACCACAGGTTAGTATAATCTACTACGGAAATTCTGAATGCGTCATAAACTTACCTTTACCTTCAACCGCAGACATTAGTTGTAGGTAAGGGAGGCCAGGAGCATTCTCTTGACGCGGAACTTACACTACACTCATAACCAGTGACATGATTACCTATCAAGGTCTTCTGGTGGCCGCAATACTTCACCTTTACCCATTTCATCTGCTTTCTCCAAATCTCGCCTTGATCATGCCGAAATAACCGGGTTTCTACAAGCTTCAAATCATCCCCTCTATTCATGCTTTCATAGCGTGTCATAATCTGCGTGTTCGCAATATCCAATATCCATCAAAACAGGGGTAACTATCCAAAATTACTCCACATTTACTTCATTTTCTTAAACTTAATATCAACAAGGCCAATAAGACGACACAACCTTTCAGTAGACATCTAGGTAACTCGAATCAATAGCCATCAAAACGAACGACCGTCATGGTGACAGTGGTTAATCCTTATCAAGTAATCAGATGAGTTCACAGTAACACCGCCTAGATTGAAGTCATTTTTATCGACGTCAAACAGTGTAAAAAACACATGCCGTAAAACATCCTCATACATGTTACGAAAATATCGCCCAATTCCTCATTGGGGTTTTCAGTGATAGGCCTGTAAGTCTCGATGTCAACCTCTAGATAGTCCTTAACGTCATCACCTACTAAACTCGCTTTCTTCAGTAACCCTGATCAGTTCGTACTCTACCCAATCGTACAAATGTGGGGACGAAATGGGGACATTTCTGGGGATATGGGGACAAAATGGATGTAGCTTATTTCAAAATGGGGGAGAAATCCGCACATAGGAGACAAATAGGGGGACAATATCTTAAAAGGGGAAAAAATCCGAATAAATGGGACAAAGTGGGGAAACAATGGAAATTTTGACTTTACTCGGGAGGTTACTGATAAATTGTAAGTAGTTAAATGTTTAGGTGGAAATTACTTAACCACTACTTCAATTGAAGAAAAGGCATGAATTAATTGATGCATTTTCGTAATGCAATTACATCGACAGTTTCCTATTGAATAATTTCAAAGCGTCATGTAAGCCGAACACACAGGAAAGTGGTAACACTTAAAAGTAAGAACGGTAGTATTTTGTCCTGATAACTAAGGCGTTTTCTGTTATACACGAATCCAGACAGACCCACACGCATTCACATATATGTATGTGTGTGGCATGTATATAAATCTAGATACTTTAAAAATATTCACCAATAGCATAACATTGCAGTCACACTGAGAAATCTACCTGTGACTTGTTATTGTCACTTTGACTGTGATAATATAAGGAGTCAAGGTATTTGCTAATAATGTCACTCATGTAACTCGTATGAGTCACACAATATCGTGTAACAAAGATGATGTTTTATGTGGGTTCATGCTTACTGACCAGTCAGTGGAGTTTGTGAAAACATCTTTGGTCAATGTTAATTGCAGCGCAACCAATATTTTTGGTTTGTTTGCTTACAGTCACACATTGTGCGCGCACTTTTAAACTGTTCACGATGCAGGTAGGTGGTCGCTGTGGTCCCTTGTTAATTTTTCTCCTAGTCTAACAATAAATACCCTATATTAAGCCTGAAAAGATTACGTGAGCATAACCTTCAATTGACCTGCCATTACACCACATTTTACAGAAGGTATAAACGTAACTATGCGCAGGTAATGGCCGAGATCAAGGCTGCGTCGACGTCAACGGAGGCTGTCACACATGCTGTCCTTCCTGTTGAAGTCGAGCCGTCTTCAGTGAACACTGATACTATGACCAATGAAACCGAGATAGTGCCACCGCCACCTTGCAGCAGCCTAACACCAGCTGCTAGTACTTCGCAAATGTGCATACAAGTCTCTTCTGAACGTGATGAAATGACAAGTATGCTACTCAATATAATGGTGACCGCGAACATATCACAAGTAGCCGCTAACAGAATATTGGAGATCTTCCGTGCGAAATAGCCTCAACTACCAACAAGTGTTAGAAGTGTACTGAGAATGTGTGGCTCTTGCGAGTCAAGACTACTTGGAGACGGAATGTGTTGCCACATAGGTTTAAAAAATGATCGCAGCACTACTACATGGAGATGTCTGTGGTTGAAAGTCCCTGCAACAAGATTGATCTGCAGTTGAATGTCGACGGATTGTCCATCTCGGTATACCTAACCTGTTACTACCGATTTTAACGAACTCGAAGTAAAAACCTTGTGACTAAATAGTTTACTCAGACAAGGATTACATTTTAAATGTCTCATATTAAATGTCAAATGTAATAGATAGGAATATTGTACAATTTACCTTTTTATCTGGATCAGACAGCAACCCCACACAGTGTATCTTATGATAACATCATCAGGGGCAAGCCACGTGCGAGCAGTCAGGCTGGAAGCACAGTCAAGGCGCGATGCCAAGAATGCGTTAAAACGAAAGTTCAAGAATTCAAGGTGTACTACTAGCCGACCTAATTTCTGTGCGTGGGTAATTTCACCCACAGCAAAGTGTGTCGATATTATGCCTTTTAAACTGGCTGGTGAAGTTTGATGCGAACTAACAAATTTCAACGTCCTCCAGTTTTCATGAGATAGGCCACTTTTCGAGTATGTTAGTTATGCAGCTACTTGCTCTATAAGCCGGTCCCCTGGTTTGCAGTTCTATTTGTGAAACGACTTTCAAGTATTTGTTCGAGGCAGATGTATGTTGTTAAATAAACTGAGTACAGATGTTTGTGCAGAATACGATGACCCCGTCATATGTAAAACAATGAGAAATAGTCACATCATGGAAAGAAGCAGAACGAGAGGCCGGTGAAGGCGTGTATTCAGCGCAATGGCAGAAATCACAGAGCGCAGGTCAAGGCCCCACAACACAAAACAGTCTAATTGTCATCATTGGTGTTGAGTCCTGATAGATGTTGTGCCTCCTGTCTCACGGAATAGACTCCTCGGTGTTTTCCTGAGGGAGAGAGAGAGGGGGAAACAAATTTTTATTTTTGATTTTTGATTACAGCTTGATTCCACACTGTATTTTTGGTACAAGTATGGAATTTTCAGCATGGATATCGGTAGCCGAAATTTTGCAGGCCGACCATAGATATCAGGTGTGCGTCAGCAGGGGATCGAACCTTGGACCATATGCATGGTCGGCGAGAGTCCTAACCACTGTGCCACCAACGCATGGCAGTGTTAAACAAAGCAGTGTTAAGTACTCTAGCTGTAATGGTTTTTATTTGATTACACCGGCCCCTCTCCTCTTAAGGCGCACTCCTCAGTACCTGGTTGTGGTGTTGGATATTCGTCGCCTCCTTCAGCTGGCACCTCGTAGTGACAGGTGGTGGTTAGGATGGGTCTGTCTGTTCTTTTAGGCTGGCTGAATGCTGTGGTTTCAGTCGGTAATAATGGGTGGTGACAGCGTTGACTTGGGGCCGTTGCGGGTTCCAAAAAGCATATGTTGGTGGTGGCCAATGTTGGACGATCTCAGGCGGCCCTCGCCATGGGGAGTAAAGCTCGGGACACGATCCTGCTGGAACTGAGGGTCTACGAGATAAGACATAATCTCTCATTGAATAGGTTGGTACGCGCGTGAACCGATCATAGATACGTTTCCTGTGTTTGCTAGAAGACTGTGGGTAAGAGAGCGCCAAACCATAAGCAACCTCGAGGCGGTTGCGAGGATCTTGAGCGTAAGGAATACAGTCAGCTCTTTCTCAGGGTAACATCGGTGTCTGGACTTGAACTGGAAGGCGGAGATCGTTCCCAGACAGGAGCAGAGCAGGAGGAAACCGCGTTGACGAGTGTTCTGAGGAACGGTAAGTGAGTAGGCGTTGAGGTGTAACGTCGTCTATGGGTTTTGCGGTGTGTGACGAGGAGAGGCATGAAGTATGCTCTTTGTTGTTCTGTTTCTCCGTCCTATGAAACAGTAGTCTTGGGAATGGTATGAAGTAGGTCGAGTCTTCCGAATACCGGAGGTGTTACATATGTGGGAAATAAGGTGGCTCTCAAAGGCGGGGCTTTGACCTGAGTGTGAATAGAGTGAGGCGCCAAAACAAGAGACATATGTGTCAATGAATGCACACCCGATTTTGATTGCACTTGCTGCTGCAATGGTACAGCTTCACACCATTTGTTCAAGTGATCCACCATAACTAGGGGGTATCAGTTGCCTCGTCTCGAAGCTGTAATCGGTCCCATGATGTCTATGCCCACTGAGTGGTTTGAGACTTCGGTTAGTGTGGGCACTACGGGTGCTCGTGGCAGTTAGGGAGACTACTTGATTTCGCCACACGTGGCCTGGTTGCGGCAGAACTCAGTGACGTCGTGATGAAGTAATGGCCACCAAAACCGTTGGCGGACGGCGTATTCAGTTTCAGTTGACGAGCATGCCACAGTTGATTGTGTACAAGGCAGATCACTTCTTGAACTTTTGCGCATGGGACTAGAAGATGACGCGGTGAAGATGGCTCCACTATAAATAAGACGTCATTTATCACTTAGCACGGACACTCCGTGTTGTGTCGGATAAATCCCGTAGTTCCTTGTCCGGTGGTTTATCACTCCCATGAGGTCGGCGGGAGTAAATAGGCTGTATGTCAGCATCAGTTACTTGTAATGATGCCCAGTCAACATCCATCCCCGTATCAAGCACAGCACTTAACTGACGAAACACAATTTGGCAGTCGAGAGAGAGAGAGAGGGAGAGCATTGACGTTAGCATGTCGACATCCTGGGCGATGCTCGCAGGTGAGATCGAATCCTTGTACATGTTCTGGCTGCGAGTCACCCGGCCTTGTGTTTCACGCAACATCTCGAGCCATTGCAATGCACGGCGATCAGTGCGTACTCGAAGGAAGCACCCAAGCAGATAGCATTGAAAGTGTTTGGGGAAATGCACGGGGCAAGCATCTCCCTTCGTGTGGTCGGATATCGTGTTTCACGTACGTCTAGCTTCCGACTGGCATGTGCGATAACACGCTCTCGACCATTCGTTGCTGCTTGGATAAGGACAGTCCCCATAGCATCGACGCTTGCATCCATGTTCAAAATAAAAGAACCAGCTGATAACGACGTGTCTGTAAACGCAAGGATAGGAGATGGCATCAAGTTCCTCTTTAACTCGTTGAACTCATGTTGGCACTCGTTAGTCCACAAAAATTTACGGCCCTTTTCTTACAGTCGATGCAGAGACGAGGCAAGGATGAAGAAAACACAGATGAAACGTTGATAGTATGATGGTGTCAATGTTTAGGTCTTACTACACTGGACCTCACGCTGTCTTTGATAGTCTTTCAGAAACTCTGCGTATTAACTAACACGAAATAGCAGAACGCAAATTGGTGACTCAAGAACCGTTTATTCTTGCACCAATGCAGACCAAACTATAAGGTTATTGTACACAAAATTTCTGATAGTTTTCTCTCTTCCAACGAAAAGCGAACGATTAGACGATGACTTCCGTATTGATGACTCCTCGAAGAATATGGAAGAGTTGGGTTTGAGCAAACAACCATGAATTGATCGTTCAATCTTCAACTATATTGACACTTCCCGTCAAAAATGGGATCCATCCCGTTGTTCCATCACGGCCGATACACGTCGAATTTGATGCCAGTGCGAGAACCAGGCTCACACGGACAAAGCTGAAATGGAAAACAAACGGAAAATCCAACACGCCACAGGCATACCCACATCACAATCACACTCATCGATGACGACCTACGCCTTCCAGTTAAAGGCATCCTCTCGACATCTTGCAACACAATCGCCACTTGCTAGAATGACTTTTGCAGAAAGCAGCGTGACCTTAGCAGCACCTCATGATACTCTTGGCACATTCTCTTATGAATCCACTACCAATTACCGCTGTGATCGCTTGTCACTCATTCTGCCTCAGTTCTAGTAACGGTGACGTATGCAAGCCTCTGTCATCTACACTCTTGCTCCCCGGCGTGTGGGACCACAGCCCAAATAGAAACATTCATTCTCAACCGTTGATTCCACAGCTTATCCTTATCTCCGTATGCATGTCATTCTCAGCACTAGCCTAGCCTCCCCGGCGTACACGACCCATCTGCTGTCTTCAACATCAATCAATTCATTCACGGATGTAGAAGACTCGAAACAACTTCAGAAGCAAGCACAACGAAAATTTTAACAGAATTATGCAATAGAAACAAGATACGAAAACAACAAGTAAACACAGTGAATCCATAAACACCAATTGATATGACACACCACACGTATATACAAACAGTGCACATTACCTCGCAGATCATGTCTTGATGTAATTTCTTCGAAGAATGGCAGGATTTACACCAGTACGCCTGCAACCCTTCTCAGGTTGACGATTGTAGGTTGAAGAATGTCCGGACACATACAAGATTAACCAACAATTACAATAATTGGAACCCACACAGTTATTTAACACAAACATATGTACAATCAATACATCAAATGTTGTGGATTCTGCCTTGACGAACTACCCTTGAAGAACTGTAAGACTTACAGCAGTACGCCTACAACCCTTGTCAGGTTGACGCCCTAGGTAGGAAAATCCTCGTTGAGTTCATTTCGTTTCCTCCTTCCATTATCCATATCCTCAACTTTGAATGGTAACTCGCCCATGACATTGTATCGTGGAATGTAGATGACTAACAAACATACGACTTATCTGACCAACCAAGCGTAGGAACAGAGCAGTTTACACCAACGATAATACCATTCAAATAGCAACTTGAAACTTGAAAGGCCTGTACTCGTGCAAGTCATTTTAACAATTACACTCTCATACACAGTTGGCTTATCCTGACTAAATTGACAAATATCTTTCGTCCTTTGAAACGGACTGATACTAGCATAGTCATAGCATAAGGCACGTGAGTTCATGGACGTCCCTTTCATTGTGGATGACAACACGAGCGACGACTGAGTGACACAAGTTGATGAACTTAGCGGTGCATCAGAAGCTGTTGTTGGTCGACCTTTAGAAGGCTTTCTAACCGCAGGATTACCACCATTGCTATCTTTTATGATTGGCTTCAGTTTAGCATTAACATCCGTCGACAGGGGGGCTAAACGCTGATCATTTACACTGATGGTCTCACCAGTATCCATAACTTCTACCAACGCATCTGCCTTTAACTCTACTTCATGTCCGAGTTGTACAGGATCTTTGTTGAACTCGGAAGTAGTAGGCATTCCCCTCATCTCATCATGATCAAACCAAGACAAATCTGCACTATCATGACCACTGTCAGAAATATTCACTTCACCGCCGTCTATCTGGTCAACTTCACCATTTTCGAACTCTTTAATAACAACAGTAATTGACTCAGGTTCATCCTCACAAATCCTTAAAGGTTTTATACTTTTACTCTGACTAGTAATACCTTGTAAACTTGTGGAGTCAAAACTGGACTCTGAAACTGTAACTCTCTTCTCCTGCACAAACTGTGGTGTCGTCTGTGACACTCTATCCAACAATGGCTTACCAGTTGCGATTACAGGCTTCTTCACTGCACCATTTTCGTCACAAAATTCGGAGTCAGGACTTGATGACGCTGACTTCGAATTTAGCTTACCACTAAACTTGCCCACTGATTCACATTTCACCTTTGTATGCACTTCTTGCAAAATTGTAAAACACAAGCGTGTTTGTCTTGCAACTTGTAACCTATCTGTTGGGGATGTCTCACGAAAGCTGTTACACTCACTAAGTTTATATGGATTACTAGACACCATAAAGCTTTCTCGATATCCACTTCTCTGTGACCCTTTCCTCACAAATGATTGCTTTTTGCTCGCTGACCTCTAATTTGCAAAATCCGGATGCAATTTATTGGCGAATTTACTCATAGTCTGATTAACATTATCTGTCACTAATCTCAGTATGTCTTCGAACACTGCCTCTAAACCTTCATCCTTTATACGAGAGCTTGTCTTCACCCACTTCCTTTGCAGTCGAGTTGGTAGGCGTCTCGCTATTACCTCTAGGACTGAACTTGAGTTCAGTTAGCTCATGCAATTCATCGAAATCAACGTATTCTTGTAAGTCATGAGATTATCTGAAACTCAGAGAGTGCCTTGGAGTCATCTGGTAATTGACTTCCATTACCTTTAACAGTCTCAAACACGTTCCTTACAATCATCGAAGGTCTTCAAAACCTTTGACGCAGGATACGGATCACCTCAGTATATCCTTCGTTTGGGTGCATAACCTTACAGCACTGTATAGCTCTTGCAGCAGCTCCAGTGCAGTACCTCAATAAATGCATCAAATTCATTTCATCATTTATTGCAAACCCACTCAACATGAGCTCAAACTCTTTGATAAACTGTGGATAGTCAGCTGGGTTTCTGTCGAAACACCGAGGCTTATATTTAAGAATTTTAAAATTCCTATTATCCTTAGACGGTGAAACATGGACATCAATCTTTGCATGCTTAACATCACACACATAATTACATATAACAGGCAACTCATCATTATTTACTTTCCTGTCTGCTTTCAAAGCGCTTTGTACCTTCTCTGACACAGGCATTACTGAACTTAACCAAACAATCCAGAAAAGTTCCAGATAACACTTGTTCAAAGAAGATGGGCAGATGCGAGGAAAGACGGAGTGACAAGATATAAGACGAATAATTCCAAGAGAATTATCAGAAACTGTCAATATACAGGTCTTACTACACTGGACCTCACGCTGTCTTTGATAGTCTCTCAGAAACTCTGCGTATTAACTAACACGAAATAGCAGAACGCAAATTGGTGACTCAAGAACCGTTTATTCTTGCACCAATGCAGACCAAACTATAAGGTTATTGTGCACAAAATTTCTGATAGTTTTCTCTCTTCCAATGAAAAGCGAACGATTAGACGATGACTTCCGTATTGATGACTCCTCGAAGAATATGGAAGAGTTGGGTTTGAGCAAACAACCATGAATTGATCAATCAATCTTCAACTACACTGACATAACTTCCTCTGTTTCCTTCCGAGAAATTGGCTTTCAAGTGCCTAGGGAATAAAGCAAATATTTCCATATAGCATGACTTAAAATTAAATCCATGCTTTTGACATTATTATCTGACTGACTATCTTTTGCCTGCATTCGCCTCTGAACGCGATCCTCCGAGTTGTGAAAGTAGAACTTAGGGGTTTGTGTCCAGCATGCTTCCATCTCCCAAAACGGCAAGATTTTATCACCGAACACTCCGCCATAATTACAGCTTTATAAGTAATGATTCTATAGATGAACCTTAGATGAACCTGGTTATTTCATAGAATAACATAAGGAATAGTACTAGACTAAATTCACAGTCCTCTGTAAAATAAGAAGCTCCAAAATTCAGCTCAGATTTCATAACAATCTGCATCATATATATTGCAATTATAACTTCGGATCACTTTGAACTTGACTAAACAATTTGTCCGTCTGTAGATAATGATAAAAATAATTACGCGGACGCAGAATTATCCCCTTGTATATACAGTCTCTTAGGGCTGTTTCTAGCTGTTTCTCTAAGTGGGCTTCATTTTCATTCGAAAAGTACAACGCGTGTAATCGTCATTGGATAAGAGGTTTGTTTGTCCTGGAGATTTACTGTTTGTCAACCACGTCTCAAAAACCGTTAATGCCCAGCTCTTGCTACGCTGGACCTCACGCTGTCCCTCGAAGCCTTTCAGAAACGCTTAGTACTAACGGACGCAAAAACCAAAACACAGACTGGCGACTCGCTAATTCTTTATTCTAACACCAACATATAACCAGCTTTGTTAGCATTACAGACTAAGGTCTAAGAACAAATATTACAACAATAAACCACGATATTACTTCTGACAGATTTTTATAGCTGCTTTCTGAACAGCGACTGATTAGACGATGACTGGCAGATTGATTACCCACGAAAATTATGGAGAAGTTAGGTTTGAGCAAACAACCATGAATTGATCGTTCAATCTTCAACTATATTGACACTGTTAGTACTTACAATGAATAAGATTTTCGTAGACATTTCGACGAGTTCCCTTTTCATGTCTTAAAACTAATGATTACTTTAAAGTACTTCACGAATCACTGATTGCTTCGTTAGAGGATTAATCTAATGTCAGTATACACAGAATGTCACAATTATTTCTACTGGTTTCCTGTTTTGGTGCCAGTAGGAGAAGAGAAGGATTTAATTGCGCTGATATCATGGAATCGGAGGCATGAAGTCGTTCGTCTGTTGGACTCATAGCTGGATATTGTGGTTGAGAACGCGACCAACTTCACCGGCGGCTTTTTCTACACATTAATGGAGTTACAAAGAAACCCCTTACCACCAATCTTCGCGCCAACCCTGAAAAAAATGTGTCAGACACTTAAAATGGTACCCCTAAACTTTTGACCTTATGACTTTTTTTAGGCATTAGGAATGTTTTGTTGTTGCTGTCCAGGTTACTATTATTCTCGAGAAGAAAGCGCCTGAAAAGCTCTACAGACATTTGAAAATTTTCAAATGTATCTAGCTGGTGTTCCTCAAGATTCTGTTCTTTCTCCCTTTCTGTTTTCGTTTTTCTTACATGACTTGCCTCATTCTGATGTAGCCACTTTTGTTAAGTATGTTTACTGATGACCTATCTGTTTTTATGCCTGTCAACTCTCAGTCAGATTGTTCCAAATTAAATAACTTTCTGTCGGAAATTAGTCAGTGGTCCTCTTCAAACGCTCTTAAGCTTAATCCGTCTAAATGTCAGGTGGTCAATTTCACTTTCAGACGTAAACGTGACCTACAACAACTAGTTAGCTCACATCGCCCCACTATCACTGATGGCATAGAGGTTGAAAATTCATCTAATGTCAATTACCTCGGACTGAGGTTTTCCACCGATCTTTCCTGGTCCTCCGACATCTTCCTAGTTACTAGAAAGATGTTTGGCTTAACGTTCAACGTCAGGAAGTTAAGGCAGTGTGGTATAAAGCAGTCCTTGCTTTCTCACTTTGTCAATTCTTGTATTCTACCCATCCCCCTTTACCGCTCCCCATTAATCTTTCCTGGACTACTTAAGAAAGACTTTGCTTTGCTGAGAAGGGCAGGCACTAAAAGCCGTCAGTCAGTAGGGCAAGTGGGATATCTATCGTTAAACCAACTAACTGGTTAACACTATTGTGGATAGACATATTCTGTCATGTAAGAAACTAGCGAATACAATATTGTCGGACCCCGAGAATCCTCTCTATACCCAGCTGTCTCCTTGCATTTCATCTGGTAGAACTAGAAGCAGCTATAGGAGGCTGGCTATATGCTAGGACTACCAAATACAAAATCTCCACAATACCATAATCTGTCACAGCTGTTATGTGATGGGAAATCCGTTAGGTATGACACGGTAAACTTACTGTGCCACTCTAACAAATAGTCAGTCCCATTAGTTTTTGTTTTCCTTTCCTCGTTACTACACTGTTGTTCTCATCTTCTATCACACATCAACTTTATATTACATATCCTGTGGTGCATTGTTTGTAATCTAAACGCTACGCTGTTTCTTTTTCTTATTTATCTTTTATATTTTTGGAGTTGGTTTATTTAAATTTTTTAAATTTATTTTTTCCATTTTTTGATTTTAAAAATCTTATAAAATTTATGAGGTAATTAGGTGCAATATACTGTAAGGTGCGCTGAAAATTCCATACCTGTACCACAAATACTGTTTGGAATAAAGCTGTTATTATTATTTTATTATTATTAGAAAGGTGACACTGAAAAAATATTTCAATTTTACCACACTCCTGAAATTAGATGAAATTCAACCAATGTCCATCGCTGCTCAAGCGTAATTCGCAGTACTTTTATGCTAGCATATGAAGTATCGAATTGACTACGTCGTAATTCTACCTTTTGACTATAATACAATACACTTGCAGATAATATCCTAATGAGATATCCAGAAGTTTTCGTGACAGAATGTCGAGCATCTGAATATTATACCTAAATTATTGAATTTGAATGGTGAAATGAAATCACAGTACGGCTAGAAATGAATCCTCCCTTCATTTTCCTTTCTTCGATAATGGCATCCAGTTCACCTAAACTAACCAAGAAGACGTTATCCAGTGAATAAGACGTAGGCATTGTATTGAATACGTCACCTTTCCTTCCGCTGCAAAAAATCAATGGTTTTTGTACCAACTCGTTTCAGCGAATGCCTCACACCCGTGCTTTTCAAAAGATACACTTGTTCATCATAATGCCTCGTTGGCAACAGAATTCACGAAGAGAGCAAGCAGACTGCATAATCTGACTCAAATGAAAGCGTACTGGATCCCATGCAAATGTGTGTTTCAGAGAATGCACAAACAATATGTTGGCTTTCTAGGCAATTGTCTTGTTGCAGTAAGAAATTTTTTTATAACTGCTCGAGCGGCATCCAAGCACCGACGGAAGTGTTTATAACTCAACAGAAAGCATACTGCCAAGAATAGTCTCTTGAAATTTGAGTAAACGGTCAATGTTGGAGGATTTCTGGGTAATAATGGGACCCAAATATCAAAAGGAATTCTTCATTCGGTTGGCTAAGCTCAGCTAAGGACTGACATTTCCTCAGAAAATCAGAAGCAGTTTGGTCCCTATTTTCGGTTCAGGACCGTCATTTATCACTATTAGTAACTGATAGTCTATTTTCTTTCCAGGAATTGCCTCAAACTCCATTTAAGAGAATATTTTTTATTGTATAATGCATATTACAACTTCTCTGAGTAGGTGAGATAAAGTGACAGCTTCACTAGTACAATAGTGATACCCAATGTCTTCTTCATAATTGGGCTTAAAGTTGAAGGAACTATACATTGTCTTTTGGCATCCCTTTGCTATACACGCATTGACGTTTTCAAGCATCTCAGTGACTACGAACTGACTGTTGTGACCGTTTAAGACATCGGTGATGTGTCGAGTAGCTATATCCAAGGGACTCATGCAGTCTGCTGGATATTCCACAAAACAAAAATAGCACCGTGTGTAGGTATTTTTCTGAGAGTTTATCCTACACTGATAGCGCTTAGATTCAGCACTGACCAGCGCATCATCTTATCTCAGAGATCGCCTAAGATAAGGGGCTATTTCGCACTGACTACCCCATTAACTCCGTAGTGCTTAGAGTATGTTTCCGGCTTTCTCTTGAAGCACTTAGTGACTTTATTTTTGAACTAGTGATTTCATGAAAATTCACTCCTGGAAACAGGGGTTACAGTTCTATGCATTCACCATCAAAGTCAGACAGTGAAGTGGGCACAAGTGAGTGGCGTGATGTGGTCTCTTGTAAAAAGTCAGACAAAGGGATTACAGAAGGTACATCGTTTTTTTGAAGGATTGGAGGACACCATCACCTTAAAGCAAGAAGGCCAAGACCAAAGCATACGTGATCTCTCTCTCTGTGAGTTTGCCCATTTTCCATTAAGTGGTGGAATCCAAGACTTCAGACTCCCAGTGAAGGTTCAAACCCTGTTAGATTGGGCTACTCCTCCTTATAACAGTGGTTGACATAACCTCATGCACACCCCTTGTAAAGAATCTGGTACACTAACTCCCACAGGGGTTCAGGGTGGAGTAGAATATCTACTGAAAGAAGTGCCAAGCACTGTGTAGCATTGAAGCTCTAGCATTGAAGCGAAAGTGGATCATGTGAACTTCTACTCTGCAGACTAAAGTGTGGGCAACAAGATACAGACCTCAATGCACTGTATATCGCAATCCTGATTACAATGCAGACGGCCTTCTAATATGGACGAAATAGGCCCATAGGCATTCAAGTGTCGAAGTCTTCTAGTTGGCGACTTCAACTCATCATCAGTTGACTAAGCAAACCTTGCAACACCATCCTTAGACAATTTCTTCTGACTTTAAGCTGTCAGAATCCATTTCATGTCTCGCACAAGACTGCTCATAAAATTGAAGTCAGTCTTGGAGTCAACGGTGGCTTGCCAAACTGGATTAGCGAATAGTATTCCATAAGTAGGCGACAGAGAGTCAGGATCAAGTCAAAATTCCTCTCCTGGACAACGGTCACTAATGGAGAACCAAAAGGCACCATGCTCATCCCTCTCTTTATTATCTCGTATATCAACAAACACGCGTCGGTTTGCACAGCAGTGGGATGCTCTTCCAACCACGCTTCATATGTAATTCGCGGGGGTGCGCGATTCTCAACAGATGCACTCCTTTAACCTCGCCAAGCCAATAATAAGACTAGTAGAGAGAGAGGGAAGACTGGGCACGTAGCTAGCAATCTTATACCTTAAAAAAATAAACGCAACGTGCTACCGAAACATCAAGCCTCTAACTCGAATAAAGCCTAATGTTCCACTGATAAAGTAGAGGAATTTAAAAAATATCACTGAACAAGATGGGTTCAACGAATCTTCTTTGACTATCTACGCAGATGAATTAAAGTTTGGTTAAAAATGATAAATGCATGCTCGCCTTGAGTGATCACAACACATACTGTCAGAATGATACACGGGAAAAAAATGATTGTAGTCAACGTGAGTACCGTGCATATTGAGCACGCAAGCTTTAACTCACACGATGTAGAGGGAATAAAATTCCCATCAAACAAAAGACATTTATAAGTAAAAACACAGTTTTTGCTTTTGTTCAGCGAAGAAACGTGTTTCTTTTCAATGACTTCATTTTCAAGCCAACTGTACAGTCGTATTTATATTACAGAAAAAGGTTATTAAGTGGCACCAGATAATTGCTCAGTCAATATACATATATACATGTGATAAGAATAACGATAATCAAAATGTTACAAGGTGTAGAGTTGAAGTGGATAAATTACAGAATTATTACAGATTGTTTCATAAGTGGATTAATGTCAAAAATGTTCTAAAAATGTCAAGTGTTGCCTAAAAATTAAGAAAAAAATTAGGAGTACGATTACGATAAGAATGAAGATGTGAAGTGGAGTGGAAAGAATTCAAGTGGTAAAATAAAATAAAATAAAAACTAAAAAGAACATTGGTTACTATGACCAAGGTAAAGAAAGGGGTTTGACAAAACGCTTTTGAACACATAATTTAGATTTCTGTTTATGTATAGCTAAAGCTTCGGCTAGCTATGCATAAGTGAAGAAAACGTAAACTTTTGGATCGATTCGATTTTGCCATGTAGATAACTTTGAAGGAGGAATCACGTGGGGCTAAATGACCAGACTCTAACAGGTGATCATAAATAGACGACTTCGCAGTTCTACGTTCGCCTTTCATTAACCAAACCGAATAGTGTTCAGCTACACGTTTTCGGAGATTACGCTTACAACGTCCAATATAAACAGCTCCACAAGAGCAGGTAAAAGAGTAAATGCACATAGATGTGGACAAAAGCGGTAATCTATCCTTGACGCATTGTTTAATCATATTTCGGCTGGTAAAAACTAGTTGCAAGTCAGCTGCAGGAAAAGTGCGTTTAACACACTTAGATAAACGATTTTTAATCAATTCCGAAATGGTGTCACCTTTGAATGCCAGACTCATGAACAGTTTTTTCTTTGGAACTGTGATTTGTCTAGGGGTGGATTCTTTCTTGGTGTTACGTTCAATGAACCTTGTAGGATAACCATTGTTAAGGAGATGTGTTCGAAGGTTATCTAGTTCCCTATCGATTGTCTCTACAGAGCAGATTTTACGAATTCTGGAACATAAGGAATGAATAAGATTTCTCTTTCTCCCTAAAGGTACCCAACTGTTGAAGTTAGTGTACTGCCCAGTGAATGTTGGCTTTCGGTAAATCGACTTTAACAGCGTTTCACTCTCCCTTCTGTCTAAGTTAACATCAAGGAAGTGAAACGACGAATTCAACTCCTCTTCGACCGTGAAAAGCAAAGATGGGTGAGAACCATTAAATATTCTAAGAAGCTCGACGGTTGAAGCGTTTTCATCACGTACAATGAAGGTATCATCAATATATCTTTAATACATAAACAAACTATCGATGGTTTCCTTTAGTGGGCCATTCTCTAAGCTTGCCACGAAGATGTCCGCTAAGAGCGGTCCTGAAGGAGACCCCATGGCGACCCCATCCCTTTGATTGTACATGACATCCTTAAATCTAAATTGCACATTCAGTGTGCATCTCAATAATAGTTAAGATAATCAGTTGGTAAGTCAATGTTCATGCTATTAAAATCAATATACTCGCATAGATAGCAGATAGTGTCTACTAGTGGTACATTTGTGAACAACGAACAAACATCTAACGAAATCATATGCCTACCAGTCGCATTAATTTCATCAACACAACTGACAAAGACAAAAGTGTCGGAAAGACTATGTTTACATGGATTTAATCTAACAGGTTCCAGAATTTCTGCAAGCCATTTAGTGGTAGAGTGATATGGTGAATTCAGCATATCCAATACAGGTCGCAGACGGACATCATCTTTGTGCACCATCGAAAGACCATATAAACAAGGGATAAAAGTTGAACCAGATGGTTAAGACATTTAGACCGAAACAGCACTGAAAAATATGATGATGATATGATGAAATGCTGACTAGGGTTAGTAGTGTGGTGAGAGCAGGCTGCTAGCCAATTAGTAAAAATTAATCTACGTCAATGTCTAGGTCACTAATATTGGCCGTGAGAAAATATGATCAAGGCTGATTCAACAACCAATCACAGCAGACTTAAACGTGGACAAATATGATTCGCAGATAGATAGATGGCTCCACTTTTCGATGATTACCCGAGACAACCAATCAGAAGCCTGCGTTTGTCTGGTTAACTTCCGAGAAACAACCAATCAGAAGACTGCATTTGTCTACTTGAACAAACTATAATAATGTATATGAAATATATATAAATACGTGTTGATTTCCGTAATAAAACGATCTGTTTCCGGCCCTTGTCTTTTGTTGTTACAGTAGTAGTAGGAAAATTAAACCAATTACGTGTGATAGATCGAGAGAGACCATTAGAGACAGAGACAAACTGAAGAGATAACTTAAAGAGTATATGACCGTCAGGTGATGGCAACACAGGCCAAAAGAAATAGAGGTGTATAGAAGAAAAGGTAAGGTGAGTGTCATATTTTGAAAAAAGGATTTAAACCGAAGAAGGACACAAGAGATGATATTTGCTTGGTGTTATGGCAAATATATTACATAGAAGAGAAATAAAATAGACTCAGTCTTCACTCACACAAATGAAAATCAGACCTCAATCATTACAATGTTCAGAATTGTAAGAACTCACGACGCATTGTTGTTGATATTAGACAGTTGGATGGAATCGGTGGGAAACCTTGTTTGGCGTAGGTTTCTTGTCGGTTGTTGGCACTCACCATTCAGAAAGGCGTATCTGCAAAGGACTGAAATAATTCATATCCCTCCTGAGATTTGAATCCACGTCACTCATGTGAGTACTGCAGTCAGAGATATTACCCAAGGGGCTATTCGGGCTTAAAACTGACCTTCCGTGGGACTGTATTGGATGGAAACTTTGATTGAACACAAGCTAGCAACTAGTGTCATGTCATGACTAGTGTCCCTTGTCTGATGCAGAATGAATTCTGTAAGTCAAGTTTTCAATGTAACCGCCGGTCAAGGTGACTCGACATCACCCTGCACTCTCAAAAATGGTGAAATCAAGGCCTTAGAACAAATAACTAAAAATCGATTGACTGCTAGATATTTAGCTATGAGAATTAATGTAAAACAGTGGAGCAGACCAAGATCCACATCAGTGATCTCATTAACCAAAGAACTGTGTGTTAGACAAGGTACCATTTTCTTTCACATAAAAAACAGTCAATTTCGCAACGCAGTCACCGTGCTAGGTGGCTCTCAGTCATGGAGTGCAAGGCATTCTGCCGACTGTCTCCAGCTATCTACGATATCAACAGTTGCAGATTTCCCGAAGCGCTCATTGTGTTATTTAAACTTGACACAGATGTCGTCAAGGAAACGTGGTTAGTTTACACCGTCTGTGAGACTATGCCTTGTGGTTTTAGCCAACATTGACTGAAAAATGATGGAAGTTTTTATTCACATACCTCGGAGCAAAGTCAACTGCCTCTTTTTAGTATGCCAACAGAACAGACGGTAGGGTTTTTTGCAGCCTAGAGTCTGCAACATCATCATCGCTTCTTCAAGAAGTGAAAACATTTATTTCCCGATACAAATTTAAAAAAAAGCAACAAAGGTTAATAAAGTAGGATTTAATTAATTTCCAGAGGCTGACGGTATTGACATTCGCCGACTGTACAGAGTATACTAACGCAATATCTAGTATCAACAACTTCTATAGTATTCGTCGCTCGTGGACCAAAGGCAAAGCAAAAGACATTATTTGATCGTCAAAAATACGAGATATATTTCGGGACCAAATCGTAAACTGAGATGAATGCTTAGCTGGCTAGTGATCGTGCACGAATGTGACACGACGAAGTATCAAATGGCATGGATGGTTGACCGGAAGCCTTCAGCTAAACAAGTCAACTTAAACAGTGAGGATCAGCATCCAATGTTCAGTGGTGATTACTGTGGTCAATAATTTTGTAAAATTATTTACCGCTACAGCTCACTCCCCCCCACGAGTCAGGTTGTGAGGAACCTAAGACAGAACCAGCCAGGAGTAAAAAAAACTCGATGATTCCCTTTCGGGTGAAAAAAACTGTTCCGAGCGGCTTGGTGGAGTGCCTATTGGTCCGTCTACCTATGCTAATAGGGTGTACATACATACACTTCGGTGATTTTTGTCCATTGGATCTCGTGATTCGTTCGCTTCTTGTCCAGTGCCTGTAGCACCTAAAAAAGAAAGAAAACAAGAATGCTAAGAACCTTGTTGAGGAAAATGTACCAAATCAGCGTTTTTTAAAAATTGGTGAGCATCTACCATACAGTAAAATCATGCAAAGTTTAGAAAATCGAAAATAGTAGGCATCTAATTTTTTAGTGCATGTAACACGTACGGTTATAGAAAAAATTTTTCGCTTGTTTAGTGATAGTGTGGTGAGAGCAGGCTGCTAGCCAATTAGTAGAAATTAATCTACGTCAATGTCTAGGTCACTAATATTAGCCGTGAGAAAATATGAACAAGGCTGATTCAACAACCAATCACAGCAGACTTAAACGTGGACAAATATGATTCGCAGATAGATAGATGGCTCCACTTTTCGATGATTACCCGAAACAACCAATCAGAAGACTGCATTTGTCTACTTGAACAAAGTATAATAATGTATGTGAAATATATATAAATACGTGTTGATTTCCGTAATAAAACGATCTGTTTCCGGCCCTTGTCTTCTGATGTTACAATAGTATACATAAAATTGATGTGTCAGAAAAGAAATAATAATAATAAATACCACAAACGAATGATTTGGGTGAATCGCACCAATTGGCTACGTGATATAGGTGTGAAGATATTCTGGGAATCTTACGTTGCGTCCAGAATGTGTTTTCTTTGAGGGTCGACAGTAGGTCCAGTAGCTTTCGCCGTGCTAGTGAATTCTTCTCGGACTAAAGAATAAGGCTAACATTCCAAGTAAGCCGGTTTCAGGCGGTCAATGCTGACGGTGTTTCCGTGGCCTTTTTATCTTAAACAAAGAATTTATCCATACGTTTAAGGAACTCTTTATATGGTCAGTCGTATGGGGGTTTCAGACGGATGCGCACAGAGTCACGACGAACAAAGACATGTGAAGAGGATTCAGACACGGGTGAACAAAAACGCCTATGGACTATGGTCGAAGGGGAGCAGCGGGGATGACTTATGTTTGATGTCACACAAAATCGATGACTTAGAGGCAAGCGGAAACTGACCGAAGACAGGTCAGGAATCCACGTGAACATACACAAGACGGAGGTGATGAAAATAACCAACCAACAACAACCACAATAACAGCATCAACATCCAGCCAACAGCTTATCACCATGAACGGGAGGGATTTGAAAGAGGTTACTTCATTCATTCACTTATCTAGGGGGGAGGGAGCATTGTCTCAAACAACAGGAAGTCGGAACGGCCGAGGATGTCGAATCGATCGAAAACCGGGAAGGCGAGCGAGAAACACATTCACTCACAAACCTGAAATCAATCTGGAAATCTTCGTCACTCAGTCAACATCAACAACAAAATTCGCTCGGATTTTCAATACAAACAACGTCAAGTCAGTCAGTTCTTCTCTATAGAACGGATGCGAAACTTGGCGGGTGGGTCACAAAGAATATTTCCACCAACACGCTGTTGCAGACCTTTATCAACCAACAACTGTCTTCGCTGGCTCTGTACTGAAGATCAGATGGCCGGGTCGGGCCGGAAAGAATCACCAACAACAAGAAACTATGGGAACAAACAAACAAACAAACAAAACAAGAACCAATCGCCCAACAAAAACAAATATGCAGGAGAAAGTGGATTGTGATGGATCGGACACTCGTGGTTGAGGACACCGCTGGGTTACATCGCGCGCACACCAGGCCATTGCTCGAGTGAAACCAGATCGAAAGGGAAGCAAGCGGCGAGTGGGATGTCAGTGCAAGCAAGGGTGACATGCAGGAGGAGATCATGTGAAGTTGAAGAGGAGTTGAAAGAGTATGGACTAACATGCATGGATGGAGGTGAAAAGTAAGTACAGGGGAAGACAATTCAAATGGAGACGTGCAGTTGAATCCCTATGTTCCACTAGGAACCCAAGGGAGCAATAATAATAACAATAATAATAATCAGGAAGATCATTTATGATAGTTGGCAACTTTACCTACCAGTTTCATCCTTGAGTTGAGTGAGATGAGATCATAGCTCATACTGCGTTCATCAAAGTAGACCTCAACTGCTAGAAAAACAACAGCTGGTACTTAGAGTTAAAAAAAGAGAACCAATTAACGGTTGTGAAGGAATGCTGGCAGCATTTGTTCTCTGCAGTCCTGCTTATTGTTACGCTGCAAAATTACGCTACCGATAGATTATACAGGAGAAATACTGTTGTGCAAAATGAGGTGACTTAGTTAGCAAGAGAACGAAGTTCACTACTTGAATTTTTTTAGTTACGCATGTTACTGTTATAGTCCTACTCTATGGCTTACGTCAATCGTTCAAGGAAATTTTCACTCGGTACCTGCCTAAGAGTGCTACAAGGTTTCATGGGAAAACAAGGTAATGTTGGTAATTAAGAGGCCTTACTTCTGATATCATAACACATATATCATGTGGATGAAGTATTTAATAAAGCCACATTCAAACATGGTAGGCATTTTCAATGATCATAGAGATAAATATTGATTGTCTTGATGTGTTTGATAGTTGAAGATATCAGTGAAGATGTTGTTCAGAAGACACTTAATTCACCATGTTCACGAGATGACAAAAAAACCAGAAAATATCCGCGTAATCTATGAATCTTATCTGTAATTTCAAAAAGTTAAACAGTTAATTTTTCAGTGGGAGTGTAATTTTTTGTAATAGTAGTATAACTATTTTGAGATGACCGAATTACAAGAATCCAACCAATTCAACACAGAGAGGGAGGAATTCAGGAATTTGTATTTGGTGGAATTATTATTCAATTCAATTCTTATAAGAAATATATTAACAATCAACAGTCAGTATTTAAACAATACACAGATAGAAATTGTCAATCACCACATCCGCCACACGTCGAATATCTCCTTGCGTATTTATAACGATGTCTCGGTTTGCCTGCAGGTAGCTGCAACCTTCTAACTGATTCTGTGATATTATTTTCATCAGTATCATCTGGACTTATTTCTGAATTATCTACAAAATCAGGATTATTAACGGAATCATTAAAATAATAATTGAAACCACCTACTTCATTTATTGTCACTTTGTCCAGGTGTCTGTTATGAACCGAGTGATCTCTGATGTCTAATATCTTCACCACTCGATTTCTCACTTTTTGTAGTATGATTCCAACAGAAGGTGTATAGTCATTCCCTCTGTAATAATGTACATTAGAAGTCGTGGACATCAGATGCTTTCTGAGAATTCGAGATTTGAATAGTTTTGCAGGACTTTTACGGGTACTTGTATGCTCTGCATTCAACAGACCCAATCTATGCAGCATATGCAGAAATTCCTCCATTTTAATCAGTTGCTCTCTCATCTCAGTCAGCTGTTGACGAATCAACAACCAGCCAGCTTCCATTTCACTCACTTGTTTTCGTGTTTTCGACAGTTCGGATTGTAACTCGGTTATCTCATTGTTGAAAACACGTGATACAGTTGACGCTTGAGTTGGTCAACTTGTAGTGAAGGTTTTCATTGGATGAGACTGAGTATTTTGAAAAGTTGAAAGACACATTGACTCCATTTCACTAGACAGATTGGGAGAATCATGAGAATTCTGAGTAACATAAGTATTCGAACTCCTACAAACAGACTTGATGTGTCCAACTTTACCACATTTATGACACAATAGCACCGCGAAAACGGCCATCGCTTCGTAGATGAATCTTTTCACAGGAAAAACACGGTTTGATGTTTTTGATCTCTCTGTGCATTCTATTACCTGTGGACGACAGTTTGGATTTCTTTCCATGAACACTTGTATTTTCGACTTTGGACAACATGACATCAGATACTGACGTTGTGGGAGCAGAGTATTCACTGTTGACATCTTCATATGTAATACATAAATCTTTGGCAGTTTGAAAGGTACACGAAGGAATCTGAATTAACTCTTTCTCTAACTTAGGAATATTGATTCCAGCTAGCAATTA
The DNA here is from genome assembly GCA_944472135.2 of Trichobilharzia regenti. Classification (NCBI taxonomy): domain Eukaryota; kingdom Metazoa; phylum Platyhelminthes; class Trematoda; order Strigeidida; family Schistosomatidae; genus Trichobilharzia; species Trichobilharzia regenti. The sequence goes on from OX235270.1 coordinate 7,098,958, forward strand.
GACGATCACGTAGTTGAGTATGCAGCTGATCTGCAAACTTGCACTTTCAAGCTCTTGTATTTGAAGTTGAAGAATGAAGTCTAATCTTCTGGTTGGCAGCACGAACCAGTTTGTTGAATTGAGGCTTCTCTCGTGTTTCAAAAGTAGTTATATGGAAGTGATCTATCAAAAGTTCGTGGAGCTTACCATATGACAGAGAAATTGGTTTATCTGGAGACGACAGAGTCTTCACTGGGCTATACGCGTCTAGCCCAATAGCAGTAATGAAATGAGTTGGAATTTTGTCATCCCGAATATTCTCTGACATGCACCATGCATCGAAGCATTTAAGTTTAGCATCAATTTCCCGTGGTGAACCATTTATAGGAAACTTTCCAAGGTTATTTAGTTCCATCGCGATGCCAAAATATTGTAAATTTTGTAATAGTAGTATTAACATTTCGAGATGATGGAATTACAAGAATCCAACCAAAACACAGAGAGGAAGGAATTCAGGAATTTGTATTTGGCGGAAATATTATTCAATTCATATAAGAAATATATTAACATGCAGTCGTTAGTAATTAAGCAGAGATAGAATTTGTCAGTCACCACAGGGAGTTTAACTTATATGAATGGTTACTTTATATCTGATATCTGCAAGTCCATTCGGAGACACGGTCCACATAAGGCGGTATAGAATTATTAAGGTTAGAAGTGTCATACAAATTTTTTGTTTTGATGTCTATATTTAAGTTTCACTTCATGAGGTATATATCGACTAGAACTAACTCACCAATGCATACTTTTAAGTCACCAGCGAAAATCATCCAAGCACCTTTGAGGCACTTCTTTGGTAGTGGTTTTCAGCAGAAAGCAGACTTTCTAAGAGAACACAAAATTGAAGAAGAAGAAGAAGAAGAACAGACAGGTGACACAAATTTTTATGCGTCGCTTCACTTGCAAAGAAAGAAAAAGAATGAAATTTATATATTTCCAATCTGTATTGTGAGCCACAACTAGTCTTGTTGGTTATATAATAAAAGTTATACGAAAAGGCTTCAGCAGCACATAGTCGTCCCACTCTATCCTATGAAGTCTCTTATCTGTCTTCACGATTTCCCATCGACTTTCATTTCCTCTTCAAATGATCTCCACGTCACCCTTTGAATCACACCCAACTCGTTGTTTCCCGTTCGGATAGGTTTCAATCAAGGGCTAGTCTGGAATTTGATACAACTCGATGAGTTCTCCGGGGTATTTCCAACTTATCTTCATCTCCTTCAGCATACTTGTTGGTTGGGCGATAGATTCTTGGTTGCTTCGTCGCCCTGCAGAGTTCTTTTTATTCATACACGTTCCCAGTAGAACATTAGGCTTCAGGCTAGAGCGTTGAACTTTCGGTAGCAGTGGTATTTTATTTTTTACGGGATGGGTTTCTAGCATCATACCTGACCTAACCATCTTTACCACACTTACTACTGGCTTGGTGAGGTGAAGCAGTACGTCAGTCTGGGATCGAACGCCGAACCACCTGAGTTGTTGGCAAACATCCTACTGCAGTGCCCTCAACGCACCCCTGCAGAGTTCCATGTGGCTAGTCCTTTCTGTTCATTTGATCTTCGGTAGTCAGTGAACGTAGCATAAAGAACAAAAAAACAGCAACGTTGAATCAATTAGTGCTTCCTTATGGATCCGAAAAGAATTTCCAGCAGGAGGCAAACTTTTATCAATGACTGCATCCACTGGCTTCATAGTCAAGATCAGATAGGTAGAAATAATTAGCGACAAGGAACTCTGAGAACGAGACAATCAAAAAAAGCTGTTTCTCAATAAATTGAGGTGGATGGGACACACACACACGCTGGGGAGACCATCGGGTGACATCACGCCACAGGCCATCGCTCGAGTGGGAGACGGCAAGTGGGTCATCATTGGGTGACATGGAGGGGACAGTGTGTGGAGGAGATGAGACACTATAGGTAAACGTGGGGCTGTCTAAAAGGGGATGGCAGAGAATAGGACAAAGTGGAGATGTTCTGTTGAATACATATATTCCACTCGAAACTCTAGGGATTATTACTACTATAATATTAGACGTTGATGGTAGTCTGCAATAGGTTGCTGGAAATGCTTAGGGTGACATTTATTGTACGTCAATGAAGTATTTGTTGGAGGTGGTGACTTTCAAATTAGTGTTAAAAATCCTCAGATTTCCACACTGATCCATGGATACTGACTGGATAAGTTGAAGAGGTAACTTCCTTCAAAGTTCTTCTGTTGTTGATGTATACTTCTGTATAGCCTGACCTAAACAGAATGCTCTTATCTAAGTGTTGGTTTGCAGGGATTTGATTTAATTGGGTACAGGATTTCATCATAAACTGACATTGGTTAGAGAACCATTGGGAAACCTGGAAGTACCACCAGACAGCTGTTTCCGTTGTCCTAGTCTGTGTGAGAATAACCAGCAATATGCACCCACTGGGGTCTTTAGTTTAATAAAAATAAAAACGCCAGAGACAACGTGAGGGAAATTGGCAATAAAATGACAAACAGCTGAGATAAACAAGTTTCTTTTGCAGAACATAACAAGCTTTAAGTAAAAAAAACCCAGTTTTTAAACAATATTTATGATTTTCGAAATCTGTATATTGCATGTAAATGAGATGCTTCATACACACAGTTTAGATGCTTGAAGATCTGACTTTGCAACACCTGCTGACATGTCTAAATCACTTGAATAACTCTCACAGACAACTTTGTGTGATGGAAAGCTGTTTTTTTCAGATTTTTGTTCTTATTGATTTGAAATAACTTGCATACCTCTATCCTGGTGTGGAATAGTATTATTTTCGCAGACAAAAACAATTTTACTCGCTACATCGATCCTCACCCCCCACCCAGAAATTAGTTTGAACTCAGCTGTGAATAATTACTGTCTAACGAAACCGTCCTGCACTTTACTGTCACCTATATATATATTGGTAGACTGTATAGAATGCAAAAAAACAGAGAATTTTTTGTGCCACCGATACAACTTTAAACCTGATATTTGTGTCTTGCATCTCTTCCTGTGAAGTGTAAATCGAATTAAATTGTTCAGACAACTTAGAAGTTGAAGAAAGAATTCACGAAATGCATCAGGTTCTTTCTCCAGTAGCTGTCAACTGCTTCGTAGTGTGGGAAATAGTGCTGATATTTTGGGGAGGAACATTATTCTTGTGATGAAGGTATTTTCAGCTACAGTAGCATAAACTGAACGAGATACGCTTCCTGGATTTCATTACATTTTATTTGCCGAACAAACAGTAATAATTAGTCATGATAAATTATTTAAAATAATCCCAACGTGTTTTGAGAAAAAAAATTAAAACAAGATTTCTCTGAACGTTCTGCTGTATAAGCCACAGCTTCTTCATCAGAATTGCTCAGATTTTATTAATTGCCAAAATATACAGTCAAAAAATTACATAAACTGATGTGAATTCCTATGTGCATCATTTGTCGGTGGACATATGTACGAATATTTTTATTATTATTATTGCTCCCTTGGGTTCCTAGTGGAACATAGGGATTCAACTGAACGTCTCCCTCCACTTGCCACTTCTGTCTTCCTTCTGCTGTACTTTTCACCTCCATTCATGCATGTTAGTCCATACTCTTTCAACTCCTCTTCAACTTCACACGATCTCCTCCGTGTCACCCTTGCTTGCACTGACGTCACACTCGCCGCGTGCTTCCTTTACGGCCTGATTCCACTCGAGCAATGGCCTGGTGTGCGCGCGATGTAACCCAGCGGTGTCCTCAACCACGAGTGTCCGATCCATCACAATCCACTTTCTCCTGCATATTTGTTTTTGTTGGGCGATTGGTTCTTGTTTTGTTTGTTTGTTTGTTTGTTCCCATAGTTTCTTGTTGTTGGTGATTCTTTCCGGCCCGACCCGGCCATCTGATCTTCAGTACAGAGCCAGCGAAGACAGTTGTTGGTTGATAAAGGTCTGCAACAGCGTGTTGGTGGAAATATTCTTTGTGACCCACCCGCCAAGTTTCGCATCCGTTCTATAGAGAAGAACTGACTGACTTGACGTTGTTTGTATTGAAAATCCGAGCGAATTTTGTTGTTGATGTTGACTGAGTGACGAAGATTTCCAGATTGATTTCAGGTTTGTGAGTGAATGTGTTTCTCGCTCGCCTTCCCGGTTTTCGATCGATTCGACATCCTCGGCCGTTCCGACTTCCTGTTGTTTGAGACAATGCTCCCTCCCCCTAGATAAGTGAATGAATGAAGTAACCTCTTTCAAATCCCTCCCGTTCATGGTGATAAGCTGTTGGCTGGATGTTGATGCTGTTATTGTGGTTGTTGTTGGTTGGTTATTTTCATCACCTCCGTCTTGTGTATGTTCACGTGGATTCCTGACCTGTGTTCGCCAGCTGCTACTTCGACCAGTTTGTCGGTCAGTTTCCGCTTGCCTCTAAGTCTTCGATTTTGTGTGACAACAAACATAAATCATCCACGCACGAAATCCAGGTCTTCTAGGTTCTTCACATCGGTCGGTCCAGGATATCCCTCCCTGTCTTCCCGTCTCCCACTGTCTGACGCATAATCCAGTCAGTCCAAATCAATTAGGAATATCATTGGTGGGTGATAATAAGCCAGAGCCCTTGTCTGACTCCTGTGTTTACTCCAAACGCCTCGCTGAGTGGGTTTTTCGTTGTGGATCACATGACATATTCCGTTGTCGTACAGCTGTTGAATCAGGTTGATGAATATTTGGGCGCTGCACGCCGTAGTACTCGAGTAATTTCCAAATTACTTCACAAACAACGCTGCACTGTCGAAGGCCTTCTCAAAGTCTATAAAGCTGAGGTAGTTGAGGTTTGATTGCCATTCCATGCTTTGTTCTGTGATAATGATGATTCGTGGAGTTGCAATTTGGTCAGAAGATGATTTGCCTGACTCTCCTGAATGCAGCCAGCTTGTTCTGGTCGGAGTTCTGTATCCAGTGCGTCCTTTAATCTCTCCAGGATGATGCGACTCAGGATTTTACTTGGCGTCGACAGGAGCATGATTCCTCGCCAGTTCTTGCAGAGTGAGACGTAAGTCTCCCTTCTTTGGTAGTTTCATGAGATGACCTTTCCTCCAGTCAATAGCCACCTTTCCCTTCTTCCACACCTTTTGCAATAATGGAGTCAGCATGTCTGTTGTAGTCTCTGGGTCCGCTTTCAGTGCTTCAGGGGGTATTCCATCTGGTCCAGCTGCTTTTCCAGCTTTCAGAAGCTTGATTGCATTCAAGACCTCAGCTCTCGTTGGAGGATTGGTGTCAACTTGCACTTGTGTGCGCGCTTTTGTTGGTATTTCTGGACGAGTTGCAGGTGGTGGTCGGTTCAAGAGTCCTTTGAAGTGATCCACCCATTGTTTAATCTGTTTTTCTTCCTTGGTGATTGGGTTCCCTTGGCTGTCTTTTATAGGTTTCACTTGTGTTGATCTGCTACTGGATAGAGACTTGGTTATCTGATATAGTGTCCTCAGGTCCCTTTTGCCTGCTGCCTTCTCAGCTTCAGTGGCGAGGTTGTCGTTGAATCGTCCTTTGTCCTTCCTAGCACTCTTGTTCACTTCTTTTTCCAGTGCTGTGTAAGTTGAGCTCAGCATCTCTTTCTCCTGTCCGTCCTTGCATTGAATCATTTTCTCTTTCGCCATTCTCCTCTCTTCTATTAATTTCGAAGTGTCCGTTGAGAGCCATTCCTTGTCTCGTCTCTTCTTTCTTCCTAGAACCGTTGAACACGTTTCGTTGAAAATCATCTTCAGAGAATTCCAATTGTCTACCACGCACGATTCTTCATTGGTGTCACGCAGTGTTTCCTGCTTCGCTCTGACAGTTGCAGTGAAAGTGTCTTCTGTGGTTGTGTCCTTCAGTAATTGAGGAGTGTTTAACTTGCATTGTGGCCTATCCCCAGCTACTATCCTCGAGGCTTTTAGTTTCACCTTGAAGGTCCCTTGTACTAGATAGTGGTCTGAAACCACATCCGCTGCTCTCCTCAATCTTGTGTCCAGTAGGCACCACTTTCTTGAAATTGAGATGAAGTCTGTTTGGTTTTTGGTGTACGAATAGATAAATTTAAACAGTCACCAGTCACACATATCCGTAATGATTAATGTCGAATTGTCATATACGTGCATTTTGTGCCTGTATGAGTGTGTGTGTGTGTGCATGTTGTTTGCTATGTGGAAAACACGTCAAAACATGATAATAGATTTTGTTAACAGAGGTGACACAACATGGGATTGAATATTTTCGTATTTCCCCTCATTTGTTTTGCTTCATTAAAGTTTGCCAAATAGGTGATAAGTCTCTATTCCCTTCTCTGCTAATTTGTTGCATTCAGTGGGGGGGGGGAGGGAGTTAAAATATGCAACACACTTCAGACGTCAACTCCTCTTTGTGTGAATGAAAGCCTTACCCCTTAGAATGTCGACATTGGTAGAAATCGATTTTATGTCCGGTGTTTATAATAGCATGTACTGTTATAGGTGATATTTTCACAGAAAAACGCTTTAATCCTGCTTTATTTTTTTGGTATAGGTTACACATGCACAGTCTATGTGTTCATTCACTCTGACATTCACCTGTCTACTGTTCTCTTCTATGCAGCGCAATCTTTACACTCTGAACACTTACTTGATTCTGTAGACATATTTGTTTTATGTGATTTTGGGCAATATATCTTTCTTTGACATTCACCAAAGATTTCTCTAAATAATTAGAGAGTGTTTCAGAATAGACTTTAACATATTATATGAGGTAAGTACTCTTTGAAGTTGCTTAGGGGCGTGTCCTTTCAAAATGGAATGGCTATCGTCAATCGGTAGCCAAGACTTTTCATTTTTCAGTTTTACCTTCTGATCCTTTTTATTGATAGTAGTATTATTTAGAAGCTTCTCGGCTAACCATTTCCATTCAAAATTTGATTTTTATATTGGAGATCTCATTCTGCATTCATTATCATCATTATCTGTTGCGATAATTCTAGCTCTCTCTCTCTCTCTAGGAGATTTAAAGCCACTGAAACTTTCATCTCTATTGGACAATCCTATTGGGAATATTCAAATACTTGTTCAAATGTGTCAGTTTCTCGTATACCATGAATTTTATTTAGTTTTCCATCAGGTTATCTTTTCTCAAGACAATCTAGAAAGTTTAGACTTCCATCATTCAATTCAACTTCATTAGTGAATTTTACATATTTTAAGGGATTAAGTGTTGTTCTGTTTCAGAAAGTTGTCTTTTTCATCAGCTTTTTGAGTGAGATGGTAAATGTATGTCATCTGCATGTGTCTGCACCATATTCTAAGATGACAGCACTAAAACTTGTCAGTTATTTTCTTTCTAGAGCTTTCATATACACAGATTTGCTACAATCGGGGATGCTGGAGTTATCTCATTGCATCTCTATAGCTATAACAATCAATGCATTGGATTTTAAATAATTTATTATTGATTCAGTCTGACAAGGTGGTCAAATTATTCCAGGAAATTTGTAACAACAATAGCTTTTGTCCACATAGCTTTAAACGTGGTCTAGTCAAGACTTTGTACTATAGAGCGAGGAGAATATGCTCTGTAGAGAAACTAGGGGAGTTTGAGTTCCTTGAAAATATATTGAAGAGAAATGGGTATCCTCAAGGGGTTCATCAACAAGTATGGAAGATATGAAATCACAAATTTAAAACAAATCACAGTGGAAAAAAAGCCAGTCTACGTTCAGCTTGATTATAAAGGTGAAAACATTGCAGCGATGATCAAAAGAAGGCTGAGTACATCACTAGCCATAGCCTATCCTGCAGCTAAGCTCGTTCCCGTCTATCGAACAACTTGCTCTTCTCTGGTGCAATCAAAAATCGATAGATATCCTTCTCATGTTAATCACTCCAACTGTATTTAAAAATTTACATGTTTTTGCGGGAGCAGTTACATTGGAAGGACATAAAGAAGGGCATATCTGCGATTTTATGAAGGTGTACCAAAAAGCTTACATCTAAAGGGAACAAATGTTTTAAACAGTGCCATTCATCGTCAGGCGTCTCCTCGACACGGGTCATGAGGTGTACGTCGAAAAGTCGTTCAAAATTATCAATAGGCAAAAGAGCTCAATTCTGCTTAAGCTTGCTGAAGCCATTTCCATCAAGCGCCTGAAACCTGATTTATGCGTCCAGAAAGAAGCGGTTATGAGTGTTTGTTTGCCCTGACTGGTAACTGGATAATTTCACCTCTCTTTCTTCCGAATGAAACGAAATGCTTACCCAAAAACGACAACAAAAAAAATTAAAAATACACAATACATAATAGTAATAAAACGATTGTTGTAGCAGCTACGTAGCAAAATACTGTGTGCCATACGGAGAAAAATATGTATAAAGTACAAAATTGTAGTAATAATAGTAATACCAACTAAAATAAAATAGCAGAGTAACGATTTAAACGATAGAAAGTGTGACACCATAAAATACAGAAAGATGAACGATAAAAGGGTCGATTCACTGTGCTAATTACATAGTAACTTGTAAGTTTCACGTCTAACAGAGTCTTCGTCACATAAAGTACGCGCTAAATAGGGTATTGTAGAATTTCTATACTTAGTAGTACGAGCATATATCTTTTTATATTGACTTCTCGTCCTACCTGATGAGATACAAGGGGACAGGTGTGAATAAAGGGGGTGCAGAGGGTCTGACATTATAGCCTTTGCCCATTTCGTACAGGAATTTATATGCCTCTCGACTATAGTATTAGCGAGCTCATGCAGTGGCAGACCACAAGCTCTACTCACAGCATTTAATACTCTTCGTAATATGATATAATCTTTTTTGAGAAGCCCAGGAAAGATTAATGGAGAGCAATAGAGTACAATAGGTAAAATACAGGAGTTTAAAAATTGCAAAACTAAAGGTTGGTTGATACCTGATTGTCTTAACTTTTTAATGTAGAAGGTAAGACGAAACATTTTCTTAGAGATAGATAAGATATGGGATGACCATGAAAGGTCAGAGGAAAAAACTAATCCAAGGTATTTAATGCTTGATTTGGTTTCAATTTCCGTGCCATCTATGCTACAGGGATCATGAGAGTTAACTAGTTCAAGTAAGTCACGTCGATGCTTGAAAGTAAAGTCAAGCGCCTGACATTTGGAAGGATTTAATATAAGACCATTTGACTTGGACCAGTTGTTGATGTCCAACAGAAAGCTATTAAGTTTGGAGCTGTCAGACTCGGAAGTGATAGGCAGTGATACAGTCAGATCATCTGCATATTTGACAAAGTTAGTTTCGTTTGAATGAGGCAGGTCATGTAGGAAGAAAGAAAAAAGAAAAGGAGAGAGGACAGCACCTTGTGGAACACCGGATTTTGTAAGCGAGGTAGAAGAAGATTTGCCGTTATATACAGTATACTGCATTCTATCAGAAAAATAGGAATGCAACCAACTCTTAGCCCAGGATCCTGTTTGTGTCAACGATAGCTTATTTAACAAAAGGCCCCTAGGTACAGAGTCAAAAGCAGATGTGTAGTCTAAGAAAGCACTACGAACATATTTAGCACCTTTGTCTAAACAAGAGACAACATTGTGATATAAGACAACCGCAGCATCCAAGGTACTTCTACCATGTTTGTATGCAAATTGTTTAGGATCATTAAAAGGTTTCAAAGCGGGTTCAAGACGAAGTAAAAGTAATTTTTCCATCAATTTTAAAAAGGGGGAAGTAATTGCAATAGGCCGAAATTTAATATCAGAACCAGAAGATGGTTTTGGTATAGGGATAATTTTAATGTTTTTCCATGCAAAAGGTAGAACGTTACCGGAAAAAGAAGCATTAAAAATGTTAGTAAGAGGATAACACAAAATATCAGCACAATTCCTGAGGACAATGGCAGGTATGCCGTCAGGACCAAGGCTTTGAGAAGGCTTAAGAGACCGGAGACATTTAAGCACATCAAGGGTATTAAAACCACTAAAGTTATTGTCAATATGATTTGTATCATTTGGAAGGGTATCAACAGAAGAGCGTATGAAAGATTTATTAAGAGTGTCAACATTAAGAGATGGAACAGAAATACATCGCTTACCGTTAGTAATTTCTTTGAAAAGTTTCCATAAATTAGAAGGGGTTTTACATGACAAAAATCTTTGATTATATAAAACACTTAGTCTTTTTATTTCCAGTTTTATCAGCATGTTTAACTTTTTTACACCAGGCTTATCATTAGTTTTGAACAACAGTTCTTTATTTCTACGTAGCTTTTTGAGATATGGCGAAGATAAGCGATCAAATCGAATGAATAATGTTTCTTTAGGACAACATATTTCGAAACAGAATTTAAGATAATCGGTAGTGTTTGTGATTGTTTCATCTAATGTTTGTTCTGTAAATAAGTCCCAGTTAGTGTCTTTCAACATGCATCTGAGCTTGTCTAGGTTGTCTTTTGAGTAGCATCTCCGTTGAACTTTACTGTAGAGGTGAGAGAGGACACCTTTGTGTGATTTGGAATATATTTTAGGCAGTACACGTATGATGCAGTGGTCAGAATTAAGTAGAGGAGCACGTTTGCGAGCTTCATATATACCAACATCATTGATGAATACTAGATCCAGTTTTTTACCAAGACGGGTGGCAAAGTTAACAATATTGTCATGACCAAGTGATATAAGGAAGGAGCAATCGCTTCCATTGAAGTCGCCAGTTACTATTGATAAAGAGTTCTCGAAACAAGCTGCAGCAAAAGCGGTGAATTCATCGGCGAACATAGATAAATCCAATATGGTACAGCCAGGAGAGACATAAACATTAGAAATATAAATGAATTTGTATTTTGACAGGTGTTTCGGGCGACATCTCACAGTGATGCAATCAATGAAGTCATTCGAGAATTTGAAACAAACTTTGTTTGAAATGGACCATTTTGAGTGAATAAAAGTTGCAACACCTCCACCACACTTTTTCTTGGAACAAATACGGTCTTGTCGAAAAACATTGAAATTGTTTAGAGACACAATATTGTCATCGTATGAGTCATGGAGCCAGGTTTCTTGCAGAGTGACAATACCAGTATTGTGGTAGGTACTAGAAGACAACAGAGACTGAAAATCCAGAATTTTATTAGGCAGGGACCGGCAGTTGGTACTAATGATAACTGGAACAGTGGTGTGATGTATGGGTGTAGATTTTAAGGCACGCTGCCAACCTCCATGGTGCTTTTTCTTGAGTTTATTGCAAATATGAAAGTTTTTGGGTTTAAAACGTTTTATAAAATCCCGGGAGTGGATAATACGATTAGAATGCATAATGTGATATGTAAATACCAATAAAATACGAGTAAATAGATGCAAAATGTACATGGAATGTGGTAGCCCAAAAATATTTAAACAGGCCGCCAAGGTCATCCAGTTATTTGTGGAGTTATTTGTAAAAGAGGAACAATTGGAAAGTGTTATAGATATTCGTAAACAAGATGGCCTAGGAGGGTTTTATCGTTATATGTATGATTCTCAAGGCGAAGGCAATGAATCGGACTCAGCTACAGAAACCTTTAATAAACAACAGTCAACTTCAGAGAAACAAAAGCTTTCAGAAACAGATCGTAAATCTTCACATGTGGATAAGCGTTCAACGAAAAAGTCTTTAGAAGAGAGTGCTAATAATCATGACACTAATGCAGACACCCAACGGAATATGAGTGACAACAGCAACAGCAGTAGCCGTAGTAGTGGTAGAAACAGAGATTCGTCACCTTCAGGGCAAAGAACTGCATCAGATCATGAAACGTTGGCATCCAGTGCACCAACAGCGGATGATTCTACTCAGTCGAAGAATGTTGAATCAAGATCTGATCTCGCATCAAAACTTAGCGTGAAACCAGGCGGTAATAGCGCTTATGCCGGTAAAAAAGGGTACAGCACATGTTACGATGGATCGTCACGTGTAACTACAGATGAAGAACTGGCTGCTGCTCGAGAACGTTATTTAGCAAGAAAAGCTGCTGGAATACATGCAGAGATTGTCGAATCAGATTAATTGTGTAGCTTATAGTCTGTATATGTATGTATGTATATATATTTGTATTTTTCTAAACTTTTACTCTGAGATATTCATCAAATATCGAATGGAATAAAAATTATTCTTTCATTTTGTAAATGTATTAACTTCATTCTGTTTAAAAGTTGTTGTAAATATTTTTTGAAATATCTTTTTGTGCGTCGGTGGCACAGTGGTTAGGACTCTCGCCGACCATGTACATGGTCCGAGGTTCGACCCCCCGACGACGCACACCTGATATCTATGGTCGGCCTGCAAAATTCGGGCTGCCGACATCCACGCTGAAAATTCCATACTTGTACCAAAAATACAGTGTGGAATCAAGCTGTAATCTGAAATAAAGCTGTTCAGTTATTTCGAGGTTTATTGATATATATATATATACAAAATCAACTGACAACATATACGACAGAGGTTACTGTCAGTTAGAAACACAGGAATAAGTCAAGGCGTACGACAAAAATATAACGAATAATCATCTTATGTCATCGAGACAACTGACAACTTATTACCAAACTGACCAACAGTCATTTGAATAAAAACGTATCTGGACACAAATTTCAGGGTTTTTTCTTATTCATGGCATTCATGCATTGGATGTATGAAGATGTATGAAAGCGAAATCCTTTCGAACTGTCTAATCTTACTTTAAATCATGACTTTCAATGAGAAGTCCCTGATGGTGCAGTGCATGACCAGAAGTAATAATGCGCCGTAGAATTGATTTGTTGACTGTTCTGTCTTCTCTTTTCGACAATAAAACAGGAGTAGGTGTTAAAAAACCACTAGACAATGTCCTGCTCCTACAGCGCCTATGTATTAGAACCTGCAGGAACTACTGAACTTGTAAATGCATGATAAAGTCGTCAACAGCGAGGGAGCTCTCGTCTTTGACATTTTGGTTGAACAAAAGCATGTATGGTGACGATGGTGAGGCGTGGAGATGCGCAGTAAAGATAAAAAATTCTGCTGCAGTATTTCACTAATATTATATCTCCATCTAAAATACAGATTTTAAATTTTTTATTTCTTCCACATGTCCAGGTTCCGAGGCGCATTAGTCTTTCCCTTTTTAATGTGCGTTGATGGAGAAAGTTGAATAGTAGCCCTTTACTGAATACAGTCAGTGTTCCTTAGAGACCAACCAATGTAACTTCGGGGCATATGCGATAGACTGCGATAGTCGCAGAGTAGGCGATGGGATTTATTTTTATGTCTGCAGGGACAAAATTCTGTCAAATTCTATCAGAAATTTGTTCCATTTTTTCAGCTTGTGGTTATTTGACCTTTGTAAAGTTCCATCTGTTGGTTTTGAAAGCTGAATATCTTAGGAAGCATTATTTACCGTCTGTTTCAACTTCGATTTTAAACTCGACTTACCGAGGAGTTTTGTTACAGATTCGGAAGACTTTACTTAGCTCAGTATTTTTAGTGATAATGATAAGGGCATCGTCCATGAATCGTTAGTAAATTTCGAACCACTTGATAGTAGTTGACTGAGGCTACTGAGCTCAATGTACACCATGAAACAATCGGCAAGTATTGGAACAAGTCGAGAAGTAATCACCTATTCGATTCTCTGTCGATATATGTGACCATTGGATAAAAACTGGACATTTATTGAACACCTCAGTATTAACTCTTTGATATGCTTAGTGGGCACACCAATACTCAGACTTTTTGATAAAGAAAGAAAGACCAGATTTGCAGTATAAAATGTGATATCATCATTCTATTTCACAGGTTCTCATCAGCTAACTGCAAACCACTACCTGAAATTACAATGCCAATTATAAATAATAACATTTCATACCTCATTGTTTGAAAGGTAATAGAGAAGACATTATAAGGTGAACGCCTCTGGAATATATATAAGTATTATAATCTAAGTCACCATCAATTTATATACTGTCAAACTATGAAAAAAGAAAAGAAAACTTGGACCGGACAATACCTTTATTACAACAGCTTCTGCCTCATGAGCTATAAGCGGGGATTTGTAAGGACACTGTACGACAGGGCCAGGAAGTTGTGTTCGCCTAACAAGGTAGAAGAAATATTAAGCTTTGTTGAAAAATGCCTTAAGGAAAACGAGTATCCAATAGGATTTATCCTAAAGTACAGCAAAGAAAGAGATGAGAAAGAGAAATCTCCAACAGTTGAAAAGAAAAAAGTGTTCATTTGCCTCGCATACAAGGGAGAAACCGTGCCGCAAAAGATCGAAAAGAGGATGAAGGGAGCAACAAAGAGATGCTTCCTTGCAGCCAATCTGGTGACACTATACAGTACTACATGCTCTATAAGCTAAACGAAACTGGATAAGTACCCTGCTAATATTACCTTCAACTGCATTTATAAATTTACGTGTACGTGAGTCAGCAAGTACATTGAAAGGACAGAAAGAAGGCAGGGCTTCTATCCGGTTTTCAGAGCATATTCCAAGAAGCTTATGCCTAAAAGGAAGCAGATATTTACAAAGTGCAATTATCAGACACCCACCGTGTGGATACGGGTCATTTTGTCGAGATTTGCAAATCCTCAAAATATTAAACATACAAAGGACAGCGAATCTACTACGATTTACAGCTGAAGCAATTACTGCAATCAAATGTCACACACCAAACTTATGCATACCGAAAGAGAGTGTAGTGAATCTCTCACTCCCTTGGTAACCATATCACTTTCATTACACTGATTAGTCATACACACTAGTGAGCTCAACTCGCTAAGCAAGTTTTCAAATTGATGAACTTTGACCTTGTTGAGTGGCCATGTTGACACTGTTTATTAGATTTTTCTGTTTTCTGTCTTCTCTTACCCCCTATTTTTCTTTTTTCATAGTTCGACAGTATATAAATTGATGGTGACTTAGATTATAATACTTATATATATATTCCAGAGGCGTTCACCTTATAATGTCTTCTCTATTACCTTTCAAACAATGAAGTATGAAATGTTATTATTTATAAGCATTGTAATTTCAGGTAGTGGTTTGCAGTTAGCTGATGAGAACCTGTGAAAAAGAATGATGATATCACATTTTATACTGCAAATCTGGTCTTTCTTTCTTTCTCTATCAAAATTTATCAAGAGAACCAAATGTATGAAATAGTCAGACTACTTTTAGTTCATAAGCTCACATAGGTAATACAAGGTTTCCATTAAAAGGAGATAATTGTGAACAGGAGAACTAAGTCCACTCAAGCCATAATTAATTCAGGTGCATTCACTTTTTTTTACTCTGAATCGTAGAGTTCAAACTTATGTTTGAAGCAACGCCTCCTTATGTGGTGAGAGCAGGCTGCTAGCCAATCGGTAGACATGAATCTACGTCAATGTCTAGGTCACTAATATTGGCCGTGAGAAAATATGAACAAGGCTGATTCAACAAACAATCACAGAAAACTTTACGTGGGCAAATATGATTCGAACATAGATAGATGGCTCCACTTTTCGATGATTACACGAAACAACCAGTCAGAAACCTGCGTTTGTCTGGTTAACTTCTGAGAAACAACGAATCAGAAGACTGCGTTTGTCTACTTGAATAAGCTATAATAATGCACAGGAAATATATATAAATACGTGTTGATTTCCGTAATAAAACGATGTGTTTCCGGCCCTTGTCTGCTGTTGTTACATTTGATGTCTCTGCCTCCAAGAAAATTAAGATCCCGCGGCCAACTGCTTCTTGCGTGACTTCGAGGCCGTCGCTGAGCTTGTGGCTGTCAAGGAGCAGGCGGCGAAGGCAGGTGTCCTGGGAACGCTGTTGAGAGGCCGAGCGAAGGCAGCATATGACAGCGTAGACGGGTCAAATGGCACAGCGTCTTAGAAGAAATTGGTTGAACGATTGGTGTCGGAGTTTGACAGCTCAACAGACAGACAGCTAGCAGCCTGCTCTCACCGTAGTCATAGTGTTCTTAAGTGTCTGTAAGCCATTGTTCTTCGAGATTGTTAGAGTGAATTGGACATGTTACGGATTAGGAGAGCGGGTAACCAACCCCTCTCAATATATTTTAGGTCGATCATACAGACGTGAAATTGTTGAACTATACGGTTGAATAGTCTCACAGGTCTGCTAGCTGATCACTGATTCGCAAAATGAAGAATATAATTCTACGTATTCTACGTACGTTCTTATACGCAACAGTTTGAAATTCGGATGATTCGAAATAATAATTCAATTCTCTGAGTAGAGTTGACACACACGGCACACGGTTGGTGACCTTCTCCTCAGATAGCTAGGACAACCCATCCTCGCACTTATATCATCAGGGTCTGGCTAACAGATCTCAGTGCTTGACATCGTATAAAACATGGATGGAAGAAGAAGAAACAGCATTATTACATTACATTGCATGCCCTTAAAGCAGTTTGATAGACTGTTTCTAACATGTCAGACGAATGTCTTATTCTAACCTACAAATGTACACCATGGTGTTACAATGTGGATTTCTGCTGCAGTCGAATTTTCATCATCTAAACGGCAATATTGATGAAGAGATCTATCATACATAGATATTTTAAGTTCTTTAAATGTTTAGTTACAACAAACTACAATTATAAATTTTAATATTATTGGAACTAGATGATAAACATTTCTACACAGGACAGTAATATTAGTTCACACATAATATGAAAGTTAGCATAACGGGACTAGTTAGTTAGTGCACAAAAATAACCATAGTTACTAAACAGAATATATATGTATATATTTATTAATCACTCCTTTAGGACTCCTCTTGCTTTCTTTCGCGTTGCTGTCGTTTGTCTTCTTTTTTGTCTCACCACTTTAGCTTCCACTTGACTTTTTCAATGAGAATGAAGTGTGTGGATATTTGACCATTTACAATGACAAATGATCTGCAAACATTATTGGTCCCATATCTTACAATTCCTTCGTAAATTACGCCTTACCTTCCCCCACGACGCAACCTGGATTACAGTTGTGGAATATACTCTTATACCAATGAAAAAGTATTTATTTATAATACAACTTCACAATTGTAACTTATAACATAACTGATCGTATCTGTAAAAATAGCTTGCATTTCTTGAAAACACCCGTTTATCATAAAATATATACTACCATTATTATTATTATTATTCTACATTGAGTATATTTCACTCGTGATGTTACGATGAAAATGCTGACGAAACTATGCAAGTGTATCACTTATTTTAATGACTACCAAATTTGGATATAAATCAAGAATAAGATTCGGTTTTGTACACACCTATGTTATATTGGGGAATTACTTCAAGCTTTATTTTTTCCCAACTATTTTTGTAATCCATCCAAAACACACTTGGGTTTTTTTGTTATTGCGAAGACAATACTTCTATATTTCTTGATGTGCTCCATTGAATGACTAGTTATCATATTGTTCTCACAAACCAAAGACAGAAACATCAGCAACCATGTCATTTAACCATAAACCAAATTTATGTAATTTAAATAATACTTATCCATGCCTGTACATTTGATGTGTCCTACACAGGTAGGAAAAAATGTGTATTTTATTAAAACATTATTATTAAGTATGATTGCTAATCGTATATGTAATTTATCATATTGATGATGCCTGTAAACTGGTGTCCCTCATGTACAAAATGAGAATATATTAATATTATACTGGTACTGTCCACAACCTAACAACATACCTTATGAAATATGCCCCCATTTATGCATTAGGTGTTTGAATAACCTTCACAATAAACAAAAACTCGATATCATATAACACAGTAGGCAATCTACGAAATTTAGCCATGAAGAAATATTCGCCTGTTTAGAAAAGTGGAAACAATTTTTTGCTGTTGTTGTTGTTTTCGCTGCTGCTGATGTTGTATCAGGTGACAGATTTACCAATATTCATCAAGTGATCAAGATATTTTGATCAGATGACTAAGGCTATATATTGCTTATATTTCGTGAAGATAACAATAAATCGTCCATTTTAGTTAATTTTATCCACTGATATCGATGTGAAGTGGAATTATCAAACCTCTTGATAAATATCTCACATGTGTTGCTTTTTGCCTTTTTCAACGGAATTTAAACGGAATATTATAACGGGATGTAAATTTTCGTGCGTTATCTTAACTATCCTGTAGAAAGTGAGAGACTAAACTGGTCTTCATTATAATAACAAACGTGAAAATCCCACTATTCTTCCAGCAATGAGAATTAATTATTATTATTTTTCATTCTTTGCGCCTCAAGTGGAATATAAAGCAGCAAGCAAAGGGGTGTGTTCCCACTTTACTTGGACCTAGAAACCACTTTGAGCCCAGTTCCACGACTGCCCCACAACCTCTGACTTCCTCGTTCTGCGATATTTTCTTTAAGCTACACTTTTGGATGCCTATCCCGTTGTTGCACATAAGACTTCCGATGGATGGTAAGTCAGGCGTGTAGTATTTATTACTCAGTCGTCTCAATAGCGTATGTCAAACACATCTCCTTTTTATCCTGCATATCTGTAACAACAGCAGACAAGGGCCGGAAACACATCGTTTTATTACGGAGATCAACACGTATTTATATATATTTCCTGTACATTATTATAGCTTATTCAAGTAGACAAACGCAGTCTTCTCAACGGTTGTTTCGGGTAACATCGAAAAGTGGAGCCATCTATCTACGTTCGAATCATATTTGCCCACGTAAAGTTTTCTGTGATTGTTTGTTGAATCAGCCTTGTTCATATTCTCTCACGGCCAATATTAGTGACCTAGACATTAACGTAGATTAATGTCTACCAATTGGCTAGCAGCCTGCTGTCACCACGTATCTACTGGGTGAGTTTGTTATTTGTCAAAGTTTCTTACTGCTCATCATATTCCAGCCGGTTGACTATCTGTTCTTCAAATATCGAAGTGACGAGGAGAATAAATGTTGAAGGAAGTTTGTAGCAGTCTAACGTGAAATGTTCTTGGTGACGCAAGTGCCGATTCTACGAACCAAATAAAAATACTAACACACTTGTCATTATTTTTATTATTGTTCATTTGGATTCCGAGTGGAATAATATATGGATTCAACAGAACATCTCGACTTTGCCCTATTCTCTGTCATACCTTTTCAGACGGAGGAGCTAATTGTTTTAATCATAAATATTGTTTAAAAACTGGTTTTTTTTTACTTAAAGCTTGCTATGTTCTGAAAAAGAAACTAGTTTATCTCAGCTGTTTGTCATTTTATTGCCAATTTCCCTCACGTTGTCTCTGGTGTTTTTTTTATTAAACTAAAGACCCCAGTGGGTGCATATTGCTGGTTATTCTCACACAGACTAGGACAACGGAAACAGCTGTCTGGCGGTACTTCCAGGTTTCCCAATGGTTCTCTAACCAATGTCAGTTTATGATGAAATCCTGTACCCAATTAAATCAAATCCCTTCAAACTAACACTTAGATAAGAGCATTCTGTTTAGGTCAGGCTATACAGAAGCATTCATCAACAGCAGAAGAACTTTGAAGGAAGTTACCTCTTCAACTTATCCAGTCAGTCAGTATCCATGGATCAGTGTGGAAATCTGAGGATTTTTAACACTAATTTGAAAGTCACCACCTCCAACAAATACTTCATTGACGTACAATAAATGTCACCCTAAGCATTTCCAACAACCTATTGCAGACTACCATCAACGTCTAATATTATAGTAGTAATAATCCCTAGAGTTTCGAGTGGTATAATATATGGATTCAACAGAACATCTCTACTTTGTCCTATTCTCTGCCATCCCCTTTTAGACAGCCCCACGTTTGCTTATAGTGTCTCATCTCCTCCACACACTGTCCCCTCCATGTCACCCAATGATGACCCACTTGCCGTCTCCCACTCGAGCGATGCCCTGTGGCGTGATGTCACCCGATGGTCTCCCCAGTGTGTGTGTGTGTCCCATCCACCTCAATTTATTGAGAAACAGCTTTTTTTTTTGATTGTCTCGTTCTCAGAGTTCCTTGTCGCTAATTATTTCTACCTATCTGATCTTCACTGTGGAGCCAGAGAAGGCAGATGTTGATAGAAGCCTTCACAGTAGCCTGTTCGAAATGCTTTCCTTAATGGGTGCGCCAATATTCTAATCCATTTAAAGGTATTACCAAACTCAACATTTGTATTGAAAACTCAAATCTTGTTCTGTATGCTGAGTGCATACAATTTCCAAACTGATTTCAGAATGATGAAGGTCTGACTTGTCTTTTCAACAACCCTGGTTTTTTGACACCATCATCCGTTCTGATTTCCTTTTGGTTGAAACGATGCTTCTTAGAAAAAGTGAACAGAAGTAACATCTTTCGAATTTCTACCGTTGATGGCGATTGGCAATGGTTGCTGTTCTTGTTGCTGTTGGTGAGAGTAGTTCTCCTCATCACCTCCGTTTTTTCTGTGTTTTCACCTGTGGAGTCCTGTCTTCACCGCAAGCTTCTTTGTTCAGTTTGTGTGTTTGTTTTCGTCTTGTAAGTCTTCAACTTTGTGAGACACTAAACACAAATCATCAATAATATCCAGATCTTCCAAAGTCCTCTTATTGGTCACTCTTGAGCGGATTCCTATCGTCTCGCTCTCCAAATACCATGTGTGATGCATAATCCAGTAGACCACAACACTAGGGATATCATAGGCGAAGTCGATGAAGTTGATGTAGATTGAGGTTTAACTGCCATTCTATACTTTGTGTTCTGTGATGACGATGCATTGCAAGTTGCAATTTGATTAGCACGTGATTTACCTTTCCTGAATCCAGCTTATCCTGGAGTTGGCAGAGTTCTGTATCCACTACAACTTTTTTGTTCTCTCTCCAGGATGACGAGATTTAGTATTTTACTCGGGGTGGACAAGAGGATTATTCTCCACCATTTCTTGAAGAGGCATCAGTCGACCTTCTTTTGTAGCCATTTCTTCCACTCAATAGATACCTTTCCCTCTTTTCAGATTTTGACATTAGAACTGAAAACTTGGACATTGTTCCTTGTGGTGAATGGTGTAAGTTTCTACACTGATTTTAGAGTAATAGAGACCTGCTTTCGATTGTGGCATTCTTATAACCTATGAGGATAATTACACTGATGAAGGATTTCAGACATTTTGGTACTGGATATACACGGAAAACATTTAGTTTAATTGAATCATGCATACAAGACAAGGAATATTTACCATACCACGAAAAATGGAACTCATTAAAGTCGGCTAGAAATGGCCACGTCATCGAGTGGTTAATTCAACTCCTCATCTTTGCGGATGCCCACCTGCGAATGACGACGGTTGGTACTGGTCTTCTTGTTGTTACCAGTGGCATTACCAGCCATTTAGAGCGTCGGTGGCACAGTGGTTAGGACTCTCGCCGACCATGCACATGGTCCGGGGTTCGAGCCCGAACCGACGCACATCTGATATCTATGGTTGGCCTTCAAAATTTGGGCTACCGATATCCATGCTGAAAATTCCATACTTGTACCAAAAATACAGTGTGGAATCAAGCTGTAAATCAAAAAAAAAAAAAAAAAAATTAAAAAAAAAAATTAAAAAAAATATCCTGTTAATTCGCGATTGGAAGGTGAGTGCGGAGCGGTGGTTTTCGGCATCTGAGTTTGACACGGAGAAGACCGGGTGAGGAGGGTCAGAAAATTTTGCTCGGAGCCTTAGGATCATTTGAAGGTGATAAAAGGAGAAGCAGTTGCTTTTGGTATTCCCCACCCCCCCGAATCCCTATACCCTATTCAAAACTCATGGAGCCAATAAAATGACAGTCACAAGTTGGCTGAAGAGACGAGTCAGCACTGGTTCATACTAGGTATATCAGCCTATCACTTAGCATTGGGAAGTTTCACGACGCACACACAGAAATATTATTTTGAAAGTTCAGATAACAAAAATATCTCGTTTACACAGTCGACATTTATGTCCATATTGTTTTTTTTGCATTAAATTTATCTAAAAATGAAACTTGTTTATTATTTTTTCCATCTTAATTTTTCCTAAATAAATTACTGAATAACTTTAGCATCGATTGTGATCGCGAAATTTTGGTAGACTTTTTTTAATTTTTTTTGGTATTCCATCTTCCCTGCTCTACAAAAGTCAGTTCACTAGTCACATTTTTTGACTGTATTAAGGTAAGGAAGGAAGGAAGGTGAAAGTTTGGTGATATACACCTGCACACACACACATACACACATGCTTAAAGATATACAGATCAATGAACGCGAGACGCTCACACACACACACACACTTTGAAATATCCTTCAGCAGTTAGTCTATCCTCCAATCATGCACCACATTCAACCTTAGCTTATTTCTGAATTATGCATTTTAGTGTGAGGGGGGTAAAAATGATCGCTTCCATTTGCACCCCAGTCGCATATATACATACATTGATAAGACTGAGTGTTGTATGCTAAACAAATGAATGAATGAATGAACACCTTTCATTTTGCAAGAAATATTTTAAGAGAAGTTTAGCCAGTGATGAATAATCCTTTTTTTTCTTTCCGAAAACTTTTTATCATTCCTTAAAAATCTGGTAGGATTAGGAGAATTTCACAGAGAGATCGTGAAAATCCAATGCGTAATTTCAAAAAAACACCAAGAAAACAGGAGCAAGAAGTATTTTTTTTAACTTTGCTTAATATTCACGGTTGACATTTAAGAGGAAATATGTGAGAGATAGGAAGGCACAGAAAGAGAGAAATAAACACAACCATATATTGTCAGGTGCCTTGTTTCGCCCAACCGTTTAAGTCATTCTCACCAGTCTAAAGTGGAGGCAGGGCTTTAGAAAACATCCCGGAGGCATTCTCTCTCTCTCTGTCTCTCTCCCGTCATTGTGTACATACAGGCTTATTGCTGAATAAAAACTTCTGGAAAGTCGAGAATAAAAGCAGATTCTAATTCTAATAAATCAAAGAAATATGTATCAAGAATAAACAGCTCTGAAATAGCTCTCTTCTTTCACATTTTACAAGGTCATTTCAACAATAAAGAAAGATGACCTATCACATACTTTTACTGAATCCTAAGGCAATAATCTCACCCTTATTTGGATTCGGTTATGATCAACGCGTGTGTTGGTGCCTCAATTACATTTGGTAATAACACAACCATGAATAAAGTCAAGGAATAGGTCCCCGGTAGATTCAGTCCTAAACCTCTGAGCTGATTAATTTATTTGTGAAGCTTTTGTTGTTGTCCCCCTTCTGGAAAGTATCTTTAGCGCAACATTTCGTCTATTTTACTAGACGTAACAGTAACTTTGGACACATGTTGGCTACACTAGTGTGATGTATCTGATCATTTGTTTGGTGCAGAATGAATTCTATCAGTCAGTCAGGTTTGCAATGTGGCCACCATTCCAGGTCGCTTGCCATCATCCTGCATTTTGGTTCATTGATATTATTAGATATTTGGAGGCGATCGGAAGGATGTCATGCTAGTTGACATCATCATCAGTCATAAAGCCACATCTGCAACCTTGAAAGAAGAACTCATGTCCCTCCAGAGTTTCGAACTCGTATCAGCCAGCGCTGCATTCCGAGACATTACCACCTAGATTGTTGATGGCCAATTTACAAACTTGACTGATAAAATTCAGTCTGCACTAAAGATAGGAGATAAGACAAATTACACTATTTACTGACTTGTGTACAATCAAAGTATCCAGTATTATGATGCTAAAGGAGGTCAAAAGCGAGCTCCTGATAGCTCAGCGGTGACACCTCTGATTGTAGCGCTCGCTCACTGCTCTACACAGGTTTGATTGAATCTCAGGAGGGATATGAGAGTCTGTTCAAGGTAGCGGACTTGCTGTCTTGCTGACTGGTGAATGCCAACAACCACAAAACCTATGTCTAGCCAGGTAGGGCTTCCAGTCAACTGCTTCCAATCATCTAATATAGACGACAGTAAGTCTAGAAAAGTAAAAAGCACAGCAATTTCTTCCGCTACAAAACAACACTACAACTGTTGAAACTTTGTAAAGCTTATTTATGGCTGTATGTTCTACTTGGAATTCCTCAACGGGGTTATAGAAATGACCTCTGAATAAGTGTCTTTTCGTGTTACAAAGTCCTTCCTATAATAATAATGACAAGACAATCCAACTCATCTCCCAAACGGAATCCGTGTGGTTTCTATTATGGTCAACACGTTATACTTTTCCAGTAGAAGTAGAAATATTTAATATATACTACTTATCAATTTCTAGTAGTTCTCTGACTATGTAGTAAATTATTGCTGAATAAGTTAACTGTGCATAAATCTTTGAAAAGAGAATGGCCATCTCATCGCTACATATTCTTCCTGAGCACGCATCAGTAATAATATTAGCATAATTACTATTCTCAAGAGAATTTCTTAAAAAAGACACATACGAAACCTTAGGGTCAGAAAGCAGTCCACAGGCTATTAGCGATACAGTGAAATATGAGGTTTTGTAGAGAGATTTAATAAGTTTTAAGGCAAAAATTCAAGCAAATCAAGGGACTATCAAGAAGTATATAAAGACTCTATAATGCTGTGTATCAGAGCTGCTCAGTAGTTCCAATACAAATGACTTTACAGAGGTTCGACAGACCACAGATCAGACGAGATATCTCTGCTCTACTCCACTGTATTCCAACTGCAACATAGAAAGGCTTCAAGCTTGGGCTGTGCAGTTTCAACAGAAGTGTGGTGTTTATTGCCTTCGACATGGGTTTGCCAGACTTACTACCAGCGACATTCCCTCTTTTCCATTCACTTATCATCGTGATTTACTGTATTTTCAATGCATAATATGAAATCAGCTATGAAATATAAACAGAAGCAAGAAAGAACTTTGAAGCTTCAATAAGTCGTTACTGTGGTTTATTCTTTCATTGTGTGTGTGTGTGTGTGTGTAGAACGTAGGGTTTTGAACAGTACACCTCCACTGCCACTGTCTTTTCTGCTATCTCCTTTTTGGTTGCCTTCATGAATGCGCATGTGGTTTCGTGTGTACTGCTCTACCCAATGTCACTCATTGTCGAACCTATGTTCAAATCCTTGTTTCCTATCTTACCTTCCATTCGACAGCTGGAAGTACAATTTCTCTCAAACGTCTTTTCTAAGGGTTATGTTTGATCCATCAGCGTTTCCCTCTACAGTCTGGTGGCACGTAGATAAGTTGTAGCTTTTCTGTTTATACTAACTAAGCATTGTTTCCAAGGTGACTGACTACTAATGTCCCCAATATCTATCTTTTCGTTATGACTATCACAGAAAATGTTTATTGCAGCCTAATATGGGATTCATTTAAGAGTAGAATTAAAATCTGACGAGTCCTTGTTGCAAATTTATTGTTATACATACACCAGAGAGTTGTTTCAGCCATCTGTGACCGAGAGTAAATGGCAGTTTCCTCGCTTTGACAGATGCAAAGAGTTGAATTTATTTCAAACCATAAAAGGGTTGATATGATTGGCTTTCAGCTATTTTTTTTTAAGAACCGAAACACCATACACCATAACTGTTAGTTAAAAACTATTTCACGGAAAGCAATCATTGCCTAAGCATTTCATTATTATTATTATTAATCACACTTTATTTAAGTTTGCAGTAGAACACATGGTTTCAGAAAAAGAGCTCCGCTCCACTTCGTTATTCTGTAATCGCTTTCAATTGGTTGTCCATGTCCTCTCATGATCTCCATCATTTATCTGTCAAACACTCAATTCGTCGTTTCCAATATTCACCACCATCCACTCAAGGGACGATCTGGAGAGTGGATGCTACACAACGGTTTCTTCACACAGTATTTCCAACATGTCTCCATTTCTTTCAGCAAATTTGTTAGTTTAGCTGCCGGTTAGCTGACTGTTTCCTCTATCTGCCACAGTTCCTTGTTGCTTATCGTTTCCAGTTTCACTCGTCTCGTCAACAATATGGAGGCAGTCAATGGAACATATGTGTGATGAAAGTCTGTGGGGTAGTCTGATTGAAACGCTTTCAGTGACACGCGCGTCCCATGCCTCTGAAACTACATGAAAGCAGTGGATAACCTGAAATCACTGGTGGATTGTAGGATTTTTGTTATTCGTTGAGGTAAGTAAGACCTGTAGATCGCCCTCCTCATATCAGATTAATGAAGGTATGTCTTTCTTTTCCAAACTCTATTTGGCTCTGAAAACATCAGTTGTGCCACGCACCGTACTGTAGTTGAAACGATGCCACCTGTCCAGGTGAGAGGAAGAAATGAATGCTCTCTCTGGTGGTGACTAGAGATTTTTTGGTGTTGGTCAGGTATATACATGACTTCTATCTACTACTGCAATAACAGAAGACAAGGGCCGGAAACACATCGTTTTATTACAGAAATCAACACGTATTTACATATATTTCCTGTACATTATTATAGCTTATTCAAGTAGACAAACGCAGTCTTCTCAACGGTTGTTTCTCAGAAGTTAACCAGACAAACGCAGGCTTCTGACTGGTTGTTTCATGTAATCATCGAAAAGTGGAGCCATCTATCTATGTTCGAATCATATTTGCCCACGTTTAAGTGTGCTGTGATTGTTTGTTGAATCAGCCTTGTTCATATTTTCTCACGGCCAATATTAGTGACCAAGACATTGACGTAGATTGATGTCTACCGATTGGCTAGCAGCCTGCTCTCACCATTTTATATGTTCACTTGAAGTTTTGTCTGCACTGCTTGCGCCTGTTGATTTCCTATTGTTATTTTTGTCAAATTTCAAGGACTTCAGACGTAACTCATCTCCGCAAAGTCTAGAGTTTTCTTGACAGCCCAAATTTGTGCCTGTCATTTCATTCCCCCACTGTGAGTCGTACGATCATACCTCACTATCCAAATACTGAAAAAACTACATATTTTACAAACAAACAAAATAACAGCTGGCCACTATAAAAATAGCATAAAATACAATGAAAAGATTTAAATTTAATTTTTTTCATCACCATATTATTTCCATTAAAAAAATAAAGTTGACTACAGCACAGGTTATTAGCTGTTCCCAAAAATATGGTGACGTTATCGTCTGGAGTTTACAGTTGTTGTTGTTGTTGTTTAACAGGTGCATGTAATCAACATTCATTGTAGTTTTAAGATCTCAAGCAAATGGTTCAAAACCCATATTATTATTTGTCTTTTTTACTAGGTAGGGCACATTCTATACTGATATTAAAATTAATGATGTCTCTCTTTGTGCTTACTCCGTGATATGAATTCAAAACTAATAACGTTAGAAAAGCAGGATTCAATGAACTCATCCTGCTTCCGTAGAAATATCACAAACTACACCCATAGAACTGTCAGTGGATACCAGTCCTCCAACAACAAACGAAATGATCTAGCATCATTTAGAGAACTATTGGAATACCTGGAGGCACTAGACAGAACTTTTTACATGTAGTTTGTGACCAAATAATCAAACGCAATTCGTACAAAACCAATAGTTGAAAATAATTCCTTTATACATTAACGACTGACTCTATTCAGGCAGTTAACATAGAGTTCTGACGGGAAGCCGCGACCAGTAGAGTACAGCAGACTAAATATAAGGCAGTAATTCATCGAAGAAGAGATTCCAAAGTGGTTGCGTATTTTTCTGTAATAGTAGTATTAGTGTCTTGAGATGACCGAATTACAAGAATCCAACCAATTCAACACAGAGAGGGAGGAATTCAGGAATTTGTATTTGGCGGAATTATTATTCAATTCAATTCTTATAAGAAATATATTAACAATCAACAGTCAGTATTTAAACAATACACAGATAGAAATTGTCAATCACCACATCCGCCACACGTCGAATATTTCCTTGCGTATTTATAATGATATCCCGGCTTGCTTGCAAGTAGCTGCGACATTCTGACTGATTCTGTGATATTATTTTCATCACTATTATCTGGACTTATTTCTGAATTATCTACAAAATCAGGATTATTAACGGAATCATTAAAATAATAATTGAAACCACCTACTTCATTTATTGTCACTTTGTCCAGGTGTCTGTTATGAACCGAGTGATCTCTGATGTCTAATATCTTCACCACTCGATTTCTCACTTTTTGTAGTATGATTCCAACAGAAGGTGTATGGTCATTCCGTCTGTAATAATATACATTAGAAGTCGTGGACATCAGATGCTTTCTGAGAATTCGAGATTTGAATAGTTTTGCAGGACTTTTACGGGTACTTGTATGCTCTGCATTCAACAGACCCAATCTATGCAGCATATGCAGAAATTCCTCCATCTTAATCAGTTGCCCTCTCATCTCAGTCAGCTGTTGACGAATCGACAACCAGCCAGCTTCCATTTCACTCCCCTTTTTTCGTGTTTTCGACAGTTCGGATTGTAACTCGGTTATCTCATTTTTGAAAACATATGATACAGTTGACGCTTGAGTTGGTCAACTTGTAGTGAAGGTTTTCATTGGATGAGGTTGAGTATTTTGAAAAGTTGAAAGACACATTGACTCCATTTCACTAGACAGATTGGGAGAATCATGAGAATTCTGAGTAACATAAGTATTCGAACTCCTACAAACAGACTTGATGTGTCCAACTTTACCACATTTATGACACAATAGCACCGCGAAAACGGCCATCGCTTCGTAGATGAATCTTTCCACAGAAAAACACGGTTTAATGTTTTTGATCTCTCTGTGCATTCTATTACCTGTGGACGACAATTTGGATTTCTTTCCATGAACACTTGTATTTTCGACTTTGGACAACATGACATCAGATACTGACGTTGTGGGAGCAGAGTATTCACTGTTGACATCTTCATATGTAATACATAAATCTTTGGCAGTTTGAAAGGTACACGAAGGAATCTGAATTAACTCTTTCTCTAACTTAGGAATATTGATTCCAGCTAGCAATGAGACGATCACGTAGTTGAGTGTACAGCTGATCTGCAAACTTGCACTTTCAAGCTTGTATTTCAAGTTGAAGAATGAAGTCTCTAATCTTCTGGTTGGCAGCACGAACCAGTTTGTTGAATTGAGGCCTCTCTCGTGTCTCAAAAGTAGTTATATGGAAGTGATGTATCAGAAGTTCGTGGAGCTTACCATATGACAGAGAAATTGGTTTATCTGGAGACGACAGAGTCTTCACTGGGCTATACGCGTCTAGCCCAATAGTGGTAATCAAGTGTGCTGGAATTTTGTCATTCCGAACATTCTCTGACATGCACCATGCATCGAAGCATTCAAGTTTATCATCGATTTCCCGTGGTGAACCATTTATAGGAATTTTTCCAAAGTTATTTAGTTCCATCGCGATGCCAAAATATTGTAAATTTTGTAATAGTAGTATTAACATTTCGAGATGATGGAATTACAAGAATATAACCAATTCAACACAGAGAGGGATGAATTCAGGAATTTGTATTTGGCGGAATTATTAATCAATTCGTATATGAAATATATTAACAAGCAGCAGTCAGTATTTAAAAGAATGCAGAGATAGAAATTGTCAATCACTACAATCCGTCAGTGTACGTTCCTTTTTGCGCTAATTAAATCTCATCGAATTTTATTGGTGGATTCATGTCTTCAAAAGACGTTTTTTCTTCACACAATAATTAGGATATAAAATAATTAAAACACCCCGGCTTTCTTTTGATATAAAAATTGCTGTTTGTTCACTCTAAGCAAAAAATAATAAATCACATCATCCTGTATTATTTATTTA
The DNA here is from genome assembly GCA_944472135.2 of Trichobilharzia regenti. NCBI lineage: Eukaryota > Metazoa > Platyhelminthes > Trematoda > Strigeidida > Schistosomatidae > Trichobilharzia > Trichobilharzia regenti. The sequence continues at coordinate 7,128,707 of OX235270.1, forward strand.
TTATTCACTATGACCTAGAAGTGGTATGATTTTGTTGGGTTTTTTTATTTTTTTATTTTTATTTTTTTTATTATTTTTTCCTATTAACTATCAATATTTTAACATTTTATATATTTATATAATTATAAACAGAGCTAAACCATTGCAATATGTAAAAGAAACGCTGAAAATTCCATGCTGTAAATTGTTATTGTTGTGGAATAAAGTGATTATTATTATTATTATTATTATTATTAAGGGGAGACAGACAAACGCGAACAGAGCAAGCGGAATTTTAATGGGGAGCAAACCCTATGTAGGTCGAACAGTAAAAAGCCATGCATCATAATCAATCATCGAACAGAGGACTAAATGGTAATGGTAATTCTCTATTTAATTTCAATGACTTTGTAAAGTATCTCTGATAGCATCGACACAAACGGTATGCAGGTTCTGCAAACATTTATGAACTTCGTTCATCAATAGCCCCATATGATGATGATGATGTGACATGTCAAGTAATTCACAACGGAATACTCAATAATGTGTCTGAAGTTAAGACAGGAATAAGACAAGGCTGATTGTTGTGAGTTGGAGAGTACAACAGACTGTGAGGAGCAAGAAGACGGACATACGTGTTTGTTTGACCGATGGATGAGATGACACTTGAAGATATGGACTTCTCCGATGACTTATGCATAATGTCAAAGAAATTCGAAGATCTACAAATGAAAACCAACCTTTTAGCAGGAGAGGTAGCGAGCTTAAAAGTATAAATAGGTTAAAGATAATGAACAGCAACAAGCCAGAGTCACTGTCAACAGAAAAAAATCTGAAGGAAGTCTCCTCTTTCACTTACAGTGCTTGACAGCCACTATAGTTTCAACTGCAGCCAACAGCTCTAACCATCAAGGATTTGAAAGTCGGCCAGGATTGATATAGCAAAACAGACCTCTTTATTAATCTGAAATCAATGTGAAAATCTACTCCTTGTCAACATAATTAATAAGATTTGGATGTTTCAGTATTCACTCCAACTCAGTCTTTGCTTCCGTATGCTTCAGAGACTTGATATTGTCAGCAAAAACATTTCGAAGAGGCTTCAGACTTATCAACAGCAGTTTTCACCCCGTAAACGATGAAGATTAGATGATCAAACGTGCAGAAAGGATTAGCTATAAAAAAACTATGGCAAAGAGCCTACCAAGGACTTACTTACTAACCAAAAAAAATATGCTAAAGGAAATGCAGACAGACTGAGTGAATGTTGAGGAAACCGTTAAGTGATGATATAAGGTGCAGAGGACTGTGGAGTGCAGTTCGAATATAGGTAAAAACTAACTGAGTATATGTCTGACATGGAGACGAATGCTTATGAGATCTCTTGAGGCCAGCTGGAAATGACGTCGCATAACACAGTCAAGTGGAGATATAACCTGGCTGAAGCCCGATATTCCACTCAGATGCCAAGGAAACAATAATAAATGCTAACTACAAGCGCTGATTATCCCTGTCTAGAAAAAACGTAATAATACTATAAAAGCTTACTAACATTATGGATTATGCGTCAGACAGTGGGAAACGACAAGACAGGAATATCGTGAACCAACGCGAAGAAACTAGAAGACCTGGATTTCGCGCGTGAATGATTTATGTTAGATGTCACCCAAAATCGAAGACTTAGAGGCAAGCGGAAACTGACCGACAAACTGATCGAAGAAGCAGCCGGCGAAGACAGGACAGGACTCCAGGCGAACATAGACAAGACGGAGGTGATGAAAATCACCAACCAACCAACAACAACAGCAGCAACATCCAGCCAACAGCTTATCACCATGAACGGGAGGGATTTGAAAGAGGTTACTTCATTCACTCACTGATCTAGGGAGGGAGCATTGTGCCAACTACAGGAATTCGGAACGGACGAGGATGTCAAATCGAGCGAGAATCGGGAAGGCGAGCTAGAAACACATTCACCCATCAACCTGAAATCAATCTGGAAATCTTCGTCACTCAGCCAACATCAACAACAAAATTCAGTCGCTCGGATTTTCAATACAAACAGCGTCAAGTCAGTCAGTTCTTCTCTATAGAACGGATGAGAAACTTGGCGGGTGGGTCACAAAGAATATTCCCATCAACAGCCTGTTGCAGACCTTTATCAACCAACAACTGTCCTCGCTGGCTCTATACTGAAGGCCAGATAGCCGGGTCGGGCCGGGCTGGAAAGAATCACCAACAAAAAGAAACTATGGGAACAAACGAACAAACGAACAAAACAAGAACCAATCGCCCAACAACAACAAATATGCAGGAGAAAGTGGATTGAGATGGATCGGACACTCGTGGCTGAGGAGACCACTGGGTGACATTGCGCGTGCGTCAGGCCATTGCTCGAGTGGAATCAGGCCGAAAGGGAAGCACGCAGCGAGTGGGACTTCAGTGAAAGCAAGGGTGACATGCAGGAGGAGATCGTGTGAAGTTGAAGAGGAGTTGAAAGAGTATGGACTAACATGGATGGATGCAGGTGAAAAGTACAGCAGAGGGAAGACAGAACTGGCAAGTGGAGGGAGACGTTCAGTTGAATCTCTATGTTCCACTGGGAACCCAAGGAGCAATTATCATAATATTGACATCGATTTCTACGTCAATACAAACAACAGCCTATTGACAAACGTTAGTCACACAATACGCATACGCACACAGTCGCATTCAACTATGTATATGTGCGCATAACAAATCACTGTGAATTGATTTTTATTTAAAAATGTTAAATTGCTAACTAATTCACAACCCCAGTGAAGCCTTCATATTTGGAAGGATAATTCCAGCTGTCTGTATATATGCTGTTCTATCAACCGTACTCTTTGTGTTTACATTAGTACAATTAGTCAATGTTATTGCAAAAAACAGCATAACTAACACAAGTCACTGATGCTGCAATAGCTGACATTTGCTGAAGTTTGGTATTTTTATTCTTTTCTTCTCTCTCTTATGCTGAACTTTGCATTTCAGAAGCTGACATTATTATTATTATTATTATTATTAGCCAACATATGTAAACAGTCTGGTTTTCAATTCTTATTGTGTGTATATTTTCGCGTGCACACATTAAAATATACACCATTTGCCTTTCGTTATCTGATTATGTCATGCATATAATCCCTATTTACATATCTGGTGTACAGCGAAGATTGCCGTAAATGTGTATTAGGGAAGTTAAGCAAAAGCGAATTTTCACCACGGATACGATATCAGTTTGAGCACTATTGAAAAAACCAGTAGGGAGTGCTGGACTGCGTACTCTCGATGAGTGTGTTTCAAATCAAGCGGAGAAACAAATCTATCCAGTACTCCCGACTTGTTTTTTCATTGGTTCTCCAAATGAGATGTCAGTCTGTAGTCAAACTTGAAAAACAAATAAAATCCCTTTAAAAATAAATCTTGAAAGTGAAGTTTGCGAATCACCTACAGTATGCACCCAATGGGGTTCGAACCCAGGACCTGCCGGTTCCAAGGCAAACCATCGACACTCAACTCAGTGACCCCAGAAATTCTAACTTTATACCGACTCGTCATTTGGTGAGACCACCAACCAATGTTATCGATGCGAAATCCATCCTCACACTTGACTGACTGAAACTCAACACAGCTGAAACAGCTGTCCAGGACTTCCTGATTTTCGCTGGTTCTCTCGTAAAAACAAATTTAATCCTTATAAACTAACTTTTGAAAATAAGCATGTTAGTTTGCAGGGTTGTTACCAAACGGTCAAAATGAATTTTATACATTCGGTCCCCTTGATAAATTTTATTCAAGAAAGAAAGAAAGACCAGATTTGCAGTATGAAATGATATCAGAAATTCTTTTTGCAAAGGTTCTCATCAGCTTCTCCAAAAACAACTATCTAAAATTACAAGATGATTGCAAGGAAAGGTGAATACACATGAAACGAGGAAATCTAATAAACAGTGCTAGGTTATAGTGTGGTGAGACCAGGCTGCTAGCCAATTAGTAGACATTAATCTACGTCAATGTCTACGTCGTTAATATTAGCCGTGAGAAAATATGAACAGGGCCGATTCAACAACCAATCACAGCAGACTTAAACGTGGACAAATATGATTCCCATATAGATGGCTCCACTTTCCAAGGAAACACGAAACAACCAATCAGGAGCCTGCGTTTGTCTACTTCCATAAGCTCTAATAATGTACAGGAAATATATATAAATACGTGTTGATTTCCGTAATAAAACGATCTGTTTCCGGCCCTTTTTTTTGTTGTTACAGTAGTATCATATAACAACTCAAGAAGGTTATAGAACATGAAATTAAGAACTTGCTCAGTGAGCTAAAGTCACTAAATAGTGATGACACTAATCGATGTCATCAAAATGCTGTTCTGTTAGTTAGCATAAATTTATTGGGAAATGCTTGTTTGTAATCGTAAATCAGCAAACTGTAGCAAAATTTGCTCTTTTGTATGTGTTTATTATTTTGAAGGAAATAGAAATCTCGATAAAAATTACACCCATATCCACAAGGTGTACCGCAAGTGCACATCTGCTTCTTTTTAGGACATGTGCTCAGAAAAATCCCTAATAGAAACCATTCTTTCTGTCCTTCTAGTGCACTTCCTCCGGAAAGATCACGTAAAATTATAAATACAGTTGTAGGTGATAACAGCAGTGTAATAATCCAATATAGGTTGACTTTTAGAGCAGGTCGTACTGCATATAATCTTACGAGCTAAGCTAGAGAGAAGCATCTTTTTTATTTCTTCCCCCATTCTTTTGTCAGTCCTTTTTGTGAGACTGATTCTCCTTTGAAAATGAGGAGATAAACTGTGCTGATTGACAATTTCTATCTCTGCATTATTTTAAATACTGACTGCTGCTTGTTAATATATTTCTTATACGAATTGATTAATAATTTCGCCAAATACAAATTCCTGAATTCATCCCTCTCTGTGTTGAATTGGTTGGATTCTTGTAATTCCATCATCTCGAAATGTTCATACTACTATTACAAAATTTACAATATTTTGACATCGCGATGGAACTAAATAACTTTGGAAAAATTCCTATAAATGGTTCACCGCGGGAAATTGATGATAAACTTGAATGCTTCGATGCATGGTGCATGTCAGAGAATGTTCGGGATGACAAAATTCCAGCTCATTTCATTACTGCTATTGGGCTAGACGCGTATAGCCCAGTGAAGACTCTGTCGTCTCCAGATAAACCAATTTCTCTGTCATATGGTAAGCTCCACGAACTTCTGATACATCACTTCCATATAACTACTTTTGAAACACGAGAGAGGCCTCAATTCAACAAACTGGTTCGTGCTGCCAACCAGAAGATTAGAGACTTCATTCTTCAACTTGAAATACAAGCTTGAAAGTGCAAGTTTGCAGATCAGCTGTACACTCAACTACGTGATCGTCTCATTGCTAGCTGGAATCAATATTCCTAAGTTAGAGAAAGAGTTAATTCAGATTCCTTCGTGTACCTTTCAAACTGCCAAAGATTTATTTATTACATATGAAGATGTCAACAATGAATATCCAGCTCCCACGACGTCAGTATCTTATGTCATGTTGTCCAAAGTCGAAAATACAAGTGTTCATGGAAAGAAATCCAAACTGTCGTCCACATGTGATAGAATGCACAGAGAGATCAAAAACATCAAACCGTGTTTTTCCTGTGGAAAGATTCATCTACGAAGCGATGGCCGTTTTCGCGGTGCTATTGTGTCATAAATGTGGTAAAGTTGGACACATCAAGTCTGTTTGTAGGAGTTCGAATACTTATGTTACTCAGAATTCTCATGATTCTCCCAATCTGTCTAGTGAAATGGAGTCAATGTGTCTTTCAACTTTTCAAAATACTCAACCTCATCCAATGAAAACCTTCACTAGAAGTTGACCAACTCAAGCGTCAACCGTATCACGTGTTTTCAACATTGAGATAACCGAGTTACAATGTGAACTGTTGAAAACACGAAAACAAGTGAGTGAAATGGAAGCTGGCTGGTTGTCGATTCGTCAACAGCTGACTGAGATGAGAGGGCAACTGATTAAGATGGAGGAATTTCTGCATATGCTGCATAGATTGGGTCTGTTGAATGCAGAGCATACAAGTACCCGTAAAAGTCCTGCAAAACTATTCAAATCTCGAATTCTCAGAAAGCATCTGATGTCCACAACTTCTGATGTAAATTATTACAGAGGGAATGACTATACACCTTCTGATGGAATCATACTACAAAAAGTGAGAAATCGAGTGGTGAAGATTGTAATTTTAATGATTCCACTACTAGTCGTTATTTTGTAGATACTTCAGGAATACGTCCAGATGATACTGATGAAAATACTATCACAGAATCAGTCAGAATGTCGCAGCTACTTGAAAGCAAGCCGGGACATCATTATAAATACGCAAGGAGATATTCGACGTGTGGTGGATGTGGTGATTGACAATTTCTATCTGTGTATTGTTTAAATACTGACTGTTGATTGTTAATATATTTCTTATAAGAATTGAATTGAATAATAATTCCGCCAAATACAAATTCCTGAATTCCTCCCTCTCTGTGTTGAATTGGTTGGATTCTTGTAATTCGGTCATCTGGAGACACTAGTACTACTATTACAAAGTTCCTATTTCTACACTTGTTACAACTTCTTCTGTTCAATACTCCACTTATTTCAATCTCTCAGCAATCCACATTATACAAAAAACTTGAATACAACTGCTTACATACACCAATACCTAGTGTTTTTGCTTTATTTGATTGGTTGAATTGGATTGATTCTGGAACTTCAATCCTTATTTTATCACACTATATCTTGTCTGGCCAGACTGTATTATTATTATTATTCAACCTACCTTTCACATTGGAAAACGAAATGTGTGTAACTTTTGGTTCTTTATTGATTAGTTAATTACTTAAACTTTTATTTTGTATTACTTACTATAGATTCTTCCAAAGCTATTTATTCATTAAATATGCAAATGATCTGACTATTTTTATTCAAGTAGTGTTTCGGCAGTGCATTGTTCTGATAGGAATAAATAGACTGTTTTATCTGAGGATTAATCAGTTGTCTCACTTAACTGGTCTTAAACTCATTCCGTCTACTACAATGTCAAACTGTTGATTTTAATTCGTGAACAATTTGAACAAGACTTGCACGGAGCGATTGAGCCGCATGACTACTGTGTAATATAAACGGCACTGTGATAGGGTGTAGTAGGTTGAATATCTTCTATCTTTGCGTCAGTTTATTTTCAAATCTTTGTTGGGTTATCCCATCCATGTCTTGTTGGTTTATAATGGGAAGTTTTTGTTTTAGGACTCTCTGACGAATAACACTCAACTTTTGCAATTAATAGTGTTCTCTGAGCTGGTTGGTTTAGTTGCAAATCTTTTCTATTATTTCAATAACTCAAGTTTTTCTCTTTAAAATTAATTGATTAATTAATTCATGTACCCTGCCCATTCTTGTTTATTGCCCCCCCTCCTCCCGCCTACGCTTATTCTCCCCCCCCCGGCTTCTCAAGAAACATTATATCATCATGGCACGTTGAACACACTGAAAGCGCTGTGTAATCAGTGTTATTAATGGCCCGCCATTTCAACCGAACAACACCGACTAATTGTTGCGCTGGTGGACACTTTTAATTTTTGCACGCACTTAGCTTAAGTGCTATCTTGTCTGATGTCCGACATCCTTCATACTTATTCATAACTTCTATCTCTATTCTACGTATCTCTCTGAGGGTAAAACTAGGAGAATATTTTGATAAGCATTTGTAACAACAGAAGACAAGGGCCAGGCAACAGATCGTTTTTATTATGAAAATCAACACGTATTTATACATATTTCACATACATTATTATAGTTTATGCAAGTAGACAAGCGCAGTTATCTGACTGGTTGTTTATCAGAAGTTAGGCAGACAAACGCAGGCTTCTGATTGGTTGTTTCGGGATTCCTCGACAAATAGAGTTCTCTATCTGCGAATCATATTTTGCCACGTTAACTTTGCTGTGATTGGTTGTTGAATCAGCCTTGCTCATATTTTCTCACGGCCTGCTCTCACCACACATTTATGCTGGTAAAGTAAAAAATAAATAATAAAAATTCAACCATACCATATTTAGTACAGGTTTTGTGTGAAGGCTTGAAGGGTTGTCACAAAAGACCTTATAAACACTTTCGAAACCGGTAAATAATGAGCGGCAAGTTATGATCACAATTATTATTATGTTATTAATTTATTATGCATTACATTCCATTAACTTCCAGTTTTTGTGGTTTTACTTTCATTATATTATGTATTTATATAATTTATTGTTATTTACTCGTCGAGTAGTTAATAGCCCTGACGCGGAAACACGGAAATCAGAAGACCACCAGGTTTACGATGATACTTGTAATACTTGTATTTTCCAGACAAGGAAAATAAATGTCACACAAGAGTGTGAGTGAAATGGTACGCAGTGTACGGAGACGTGGGAACAAGAATGTACAAGAATGATAAAGCAAGCAAGAGTATATATGAAAATGGCTACTAATACACATGAACCAAGAATTAGCCAGTCTTACCATGATTGGTTGTAATGTCATGTGATAACAAGGTCATACATTGTTTATTTAGTTAGTGGACCGACAAAAGCATAATGTCAGTTACAGTGGAATATCGATCCATATACACATAGCAAAATATAATAGAGACTGTCAGAAGCAAAACACACATCATGTGGATACATATCAAATATAAAAGAAGCTAGATTGTTGTGATATGTACAAATACCTAATATTCCATTCTGTATAATTATTACTGTTTCGAAATTAAGGTATTATACTATTTATTACATTACTAAAACCATCAGTGAAATTATACATATATGTATAGATATAATTTCATAAATATTGAATTTACTGTGGAACATGAAAATGATGGAAAGTTTCATTTCCTTGACGCTTCCATGCAATACCTGAGAAATTGTAGGCCCTAGAGGTCGATTTACCGGAAGCCTACATGAATTGGACAATACTTATATTTCAGTAGATTTTGTCCAAGTAGCTGTAAACCAGTGCTAGTAAAAAGAACTCTGTTCCATAGAGTCAGGAGAATATGCTCTACTGACAGATTTGAGGAAGAATTTATGGTTCTCGAAAACATATTGAAAACCTGAGAAATTCGCTAACGAGTACAGAATATGTGAGGGTTCAAATGCCTAACAAATCACAATGGGAAAAAGGCCTACCTCTGTTCAACATGATTTTAAAGGTGATCATATTGTAGGAATAGTCTACAGAATATACAAATACCTTTCAAACCAGAGCCTTTCCTGCAGCTAAGTTAGTTCCTGTTTATCGAACAACATGATCTTTTTTTATTATTTATTGTTATTTGTTTCATTTAGTTCCTAGGGGAAAATAGGGCTTCAGCTACGCATTTCCAATGCGTTCGGTTCTCTGCCAGCCTTTTTGCACCTGGCTTCACGTCTGTCCATATGCTTTCATCTCCTCTTCACATAACCTCCTACATGTCAGCCTCGAACGACCGACTCGTTGTCTCACATTCGGGCTCCACTCGAGCAATGGCCTGTCGTGTGATGTCACTTGATGGTTTCCTCAGAGTATGGCTAGCCAATCCATCTCCATTTCTTCCTGCTTATTTGTTGCCTAATCGGTTCCTGCTGTGTTGGTTCGCTCATTGCCAGAGATCCATGCTGCTGATCTTTCCTGGCCATATGATCTTAAGTATTGAGCGAAGGTAGCTGTTGATACAGGTCTTTAGTTTGTTCAAAGTGCCTTTCGTAACGCGCAGTGCAAGTCTCTGATCCGTATAATAGCAGTGACTACAGATTGGAGTTGAAGATCTGGATCTTTTGGTGCAGTCAAAAATCGAAGGATACCCATCTCATGTTAACTCGAACTGTGTATACAAATTTGCGTGTATGTGCAATAGCAGTTACATTTCAGGAGAACACAAAGAAACATCACACCCTTGATTTTATGAACATGTACCAAAAAAAGCCGACATTTCGAAAAAGAAAAATAGGTTGGGATAGTGTCACTACTGGATAGCTCATCAATACGGGTCATGAGGTGGACATCGTAAAGTAATCTTTATCAAACCTCTGTGTGTGTTCAGAATGACGCATTTAGCACTCTAGACCTTTCTATCAGCTGGTAACTAGATGTCTTTATTCCCTTTTTTAATTGATTACGTCACGCCGAGAATTCAATTCGGTGTGATTGTGTTATTGTTTTGAGTAAAGCTTAACCGTCTTGGTGAGTATGTTAGTATTCTTTCTGTATATAAACTTAATAATGTCTTAAGGCTGTAAGCATGTAGTAATTTATTGTAATTGAAGTATTAGTATACCGGGATGACGGAATTATAAGAATCCAAACAAAACCCAGAGAGGGCAGCAATCAGTAATTTGTATTTAGCGGAATTAGAATGCAATTCATATAAGAAACATATCAACAGTCAACAGTAAGTATTTAAACAATACAGAGATAGAAATTGTCAATCACCACATCCGCCACACCTCGAATATCTCCTCGCGTATTTATAACGATGTCTCGGTTTGCTTGCAAGTAGCTTCGAGCTAACTGATTCTGTGATATTATTTTCATCAGTACTATCTGGACTTATTTCTGAATTATCTACAAAATCAGGATTATTAGCGGAATCAATAATATTATAATTGGAACGACCTACTTCATTTATTGTCACTTTGTCCAGGTGTCCGTTATGAACTGAGTGATCTTTGATGTCTAATATCTTCACCACTCGATTTCCCATTTTTTGTAGTATAATTCCAACAGAAGGTCTGTAGTTATTATCTTTGTAATAATGTACATTAGAAGTAGTGGACATCAGATGCTTTTTGAGAATTCGAGATTTGAATAGTTTTGCAGGACTTTCACAAGAACTTGTATGCTCTGGATTCACCAGACGTAGTCTATGCATATGCAGTAATTCCTCAATTTTATTCAGTTGCTCTCTCATCTCATTCAGGTCTTTTCGTGCTTTCGACAGTTCACATTGCAACTTAGCTACCTCATTTTTGAATACAGTTGATACTTGCGTTGCTGAACTTGCAGTGGAGGTTTTCGTTGGATTAGCTTGAGTATTTTGAAAAGTTGAAAGACACATAGACTCCATTTTACTAGACAGCTTGGGAGAATTATAAGAATGTTGAGCAACATAAGTACTCGAACTTCTGCAAACCGTCTTGATGTGTCCAACTTTACCACATTTATAGCACTTAGCACTCCGAAAACGGCAAGTGCTTCGTAGATGTAACTTTCCACAGGATAAACACGGTTTAATGTTTTTGATCTCTGGCTGCATTCTATTACCTGTGGACGGCAGTTTGGATTTCTTTCCATGAACACTTGTATTTTCGACTTTGGACAGCATGACATCAGATACTGACGTAGTGGGAGCAGAGTATTCATTATGGACATCTTCATATGTAATACATACATCTTTAGCAGTTTGAAACGTACAAGAAGGAATCTGAATTAACTCTTTCTCTAATTTAGGAATGTTGATTCCAGCAATTAGACGATCACGTAGTTGTGTATGCAGCTGATCTCCAAAATTACACTTTGAGGCTTGAATTTGAAGTTGAAGAATGAAGTCTCTAATCTTCTGATTGGGAGAACGTACCAGTTTGTTGAACTGAGCCCTCTCTCTGGTCTCAAAAGTAGTTACATGGAAGTGATCTATAAGAAGTTCACGGAGCTTAGCATATGGCATAGAAATGGGTTTATCTGGAAACGCCAGATTCTTCACCAGGCTATATGCATCAAGACCAATAGCGGTGATGAAATGAGCAGGTATTTTATCATCCCGAACATTCTTGGAAATGCACCACGCATCAAAGCATTCCAAATAATCAGCAATCTCTCGCGGAGAACCATTAATGGGAAATTTTCCCAGGTTACTTAGCTCCATCGCGACGCCAATTTGTAGTAATTTATTGTACTTGAAGTATTAGTATACCGGGATGACGGAATTATAAGAATCTAAACAAAACCCAGAGAGGGCAGCAATCAGTAATTTGTATTTAGCGGAATTAGAATGCAATTCATATAAGAAACATATCAACAGTCAACAGTAAGTATTTAAACAATACAGAGATAGAAATTGTCAATCACCACAAAGCAGATGATGGTAAGCCAAAGAAATAAATGATGACACCATTTTATTCTGCACAAATTGCTGTTCTCGCTTTATTCACATTGATAAAGGGGAACAAGTGAATGAAATATATATATATATATATATATATATATATATATATATATATACATTCATTCTTTGGTGGAAACACATTACCAGTAACAATAAGAAGGCTTATCTGTCATGCCATCTGTGTTTCAGTTTTGGGAATCACAAAGATCAACGCCTCAACCCAAGGTACCATCCTCTACTTCGTTCTTCACGTTTCCCATGGAGTTGCCCAGTGTATCGAGAAGATTGGCCTTCAGACTGTCAACCCCAGTCCTTAAAGACAACACCAGCACTAGTCAGACTTCATAGCTTGAAATTTTATGTTCCCCTTCGAGATCGTGTTTCTTTTTTTGCTGTTCATTCTCCTACCCAAAGGAATGAAAAACTTTGAAGAAAATCTGTGTATTTTTGTCTAACGATGTCATATTTGATATAATTTACCATGGTAATGCATCCATCGTATTAATAATAAACTACCAACATAGCTAGTTCAACTATCATTCCACCAAACGTTTTAAATTTTGTTTTAAATGCCCACCGCCACCGTTTTATTCACTATTTGAGTTGTGTTTAAAGGCTTTTTAATTCATGAATAATTCCGCATATTGTTTTTAATGAAAAAAATTGAAAGAGGTTACTTCATTCACTCACTGATCTAGGGAGGGAGCATTGTGCCAACTACAGGAATTCGGAACGGACGAGGATGTCAAATTGAGCGAGAATCGGGAGGAAGGCGAGAAACACATTCACCCATCAACCTGAAATCAATCTGAAAATCTTCGTCACTCAGCCAACATCAACAACAAAATTCAGTCGGATTTTCAATACAAACAACGTCAAGTCAGTCAGTTCTTCTCTATAGAACGGATGAGAAACTTGGCGGGTGGGTCACAAAGAATATTTCCACCAACATGCTGTTGCAGACCTTTATCAACCAACAACTGTCCTCGCTGGATCTATACTGAAGGCCAGATAGCCGGGTCGGGCCGGGCTGGAAAGAATCACCAACAACAAGAAACTATGGGAACAAACAAACAAACGAAGAAAACAAGAACCAATCGTCCAACAACAACAAATATGCAGGAGAAAGTGGATTGAGATGGATCGGACACTCGTGGCTGAGGAGACCACTGGGTGACATTGCGCGCGCGTCAGGCCATTGCTCGAGTGGAATCAGGCCGAAAGGGAAGCACGCGGCGAGTGGGACTTCAGTGAAAGCAAGGGTGACATGCAGGAGGAGATCGTGTGAAGTTGAAGAGGAGTTGAAAGAGTATGGACTAACATGGATGGATGCAGGTGAAAAGTACAGCAGAAGGAAGACAGAAGTGGCAAGTGGAGGGAGACGTTCAGTTGAATCTCTATGTTCCACTGGGAACTTAAGGTAGCAATAATAATAATAATTCTTTCGTTCCTGCATGCATTCTGACTGCACCTCTTACCAATGACAGTAATTTATCTAATTACACAACTTTAATACACCTACCTATTCAACTCTTCTCATGTATTGACTAATATTAAATAACTGTAACCATGTCAACTCATCAATTCTATTATTACTCCCTTCCATGAAAGAAAAATTGTATATATAAGTTTGATTGTACGGCGCTGAAGAGAGAGTGAATTGGCCAAAAATACTCTTGTCCTCTGAGCTACACTGATTTTATTCTTTTCATCATAGGGATTTTTAAAAACAAAGATTGTCACCATGAACAAGTCGGATTATGAAAATAAAATGAATGATATCATCAAAAATCAGTCCAAATTTCTGGTGAACAATGCTACTGATAATGTGCTGCTTGTGGAAAAACAGATCAATCGTCGGCTTCCGATTTTACTGATGCATGGTTTTATAAATGAAAAACTTTATAAACAACTTAAAGCAACTGGGTCACATACTCCTCAGCTTTATGGCCTTCCGAAGATCCACAAAACTGGGAACCCACTGAGACCCATCTTGGATATGTCAAATTCTCCTTATCATAAAATCGCCAAATGGATTACAGAGGTCCTTACGCCTGTAAGAGACTCATTATAAAAGCATTCTGTAAAACGTTCATTTGATCTTACAGAAATACTAGACACCTTGAACATTAAAGAAAAGGTTAGGTGTTCAATTGACATAGAATCTTTATTCACCAATGTTCCCCTTCATGAAACTGTTGATTTCATTTGCGATTATATCACAAGCAACGGGATAAACTTACCTATTCCTGTAACTTACATCAAAGACATCATCTTAATGTGTACAGAAAATATTAGATTCACATTCCAAGAAAAGGCATACAAACAAATCGATGGTGTTGCGATGGGAAGCCCTCTGGGGCCACTGTTAGCAGATATATTTATGTCGAAATTAGAGAAACAAATGCAAGGTATGCTTGGAGAATTTATGCTGTACAAACGTTATCTAGATGATACTCTCATTATTGGCAATAATAGTAAATCTATTGAAAACTTTATTACCCTGTTTAATTATATTCATCCAAACATCCCATTGACTTCGGAACTAGAATCAAATAACAAACTCGGTTTCCAGGATATTACAATGACCAGGAGAGATGATGGAACGATTCAGCGATCTATTTTTCGTAAACAGACATGGACTGGACAATATCTTCATTTTACCAGTTTCGTTCCTATCCAATATAAACGTGCCCTGGTGAAATGTTTGTTCTCAAGGGGTCGAAAAATATGCACGAGTGACACATTGATGGATAAGCTTCAACATATACGTTCAGTTTTATTAGCTAATGGTTATCCAGAAAACTTCATCAATTGTCACGGTAAGGAAAGACCACATCTTGAAAAGACAACTTCTGTACCAAAGAAAGCTATCTTTATTAACCTACCATTCAAGGGCGACCAGATTATGCAGTTGACAGCTAGCTCAAAGACTTCGGTCAGCCATCAAACGCACATTCTACGCCGCCACATCTCTTTTTCTCACATGCCGAACATTTTCTATCCCTCTACCAACGATCAAAGGACGGAATTCTGTGAACTCTACTTCAAACTGTATCTACAAGTTCACCTGCAGCTGCGGTGACACCTATATAGGTAGAACTAACAGAATGTTTCAATGTCGTCGAAAAGTAAAGGTTCCAAAATGGCTACTAAATCATATCGAAAATCCTAACGCGATCAATCTTAGTAGAAATCCATCATCATCCATTGCAAAACACTTATTAATGTCTGGTCACAAAATCAATATTAATGACTGTTTCACAATTATTTCACATAACTCTAATTCAAGGTTACTGAAGGTGATGGAAGCACTTTGGGATTAATCACATACAGCCTAAACTGTGTATTCGAAAATCAATAGACTTCAATCTTCGCCTACCCTGGACTACATGATCTATCTAAATATGATTGGTCATTAGTATGTACTTTTGTTTTTTATTTAACTGAGTAATTTTCATGAACTTTATTTTATCATTGTTAACCATGTTAGTTGTAAAGCGGTTGTAAAGAAACTACGAAATGATATCATCTCGCGAAATTTGTCTTCTTAATGCCTTATTCAAATTTATCAAAGGGACTAATTGTTTTAAAGATTTCTTTGATTTTGTATAATTCATTTCTTCTTTTTCACCCAAGTAAACTAAACGTCATCATTTCAACTCTAGGCTAGCGATAGGATTAAGAATTTTCAGAGAGAGAGAGAGAGAGCTAGGTTCCAACTGGGACAGTTAGACCGGTTTTTATTATTACTCTGTAATCAGGGTATAAATCTACTCATCACACAGTGCAATAAAGAAGATGTGAGTTTTCAACACTAAATGTGAAGTCAGATGTATTGGGCGCGCTTTTCGATTAGTGCATTACTTTTTCCTGTGATATATAAAACTATCATTTCTTTGTTGTTGCTTACCACGAAGTTCTGGAAAATATTGCAATCCGTTTACTTTCGAACGCTTGAACTTTGGATATAATATCATCGACTACTAATAACTATAACAAAGTTTTTGACATTCGGGACTTTTAACAATAACTCATATCTATAATTGTCTATACTGTTGGATTTATATGTTCAAGTGGGCTCAAGTCAGCTAACAATCAACCAGCATAAATGGGAGGAACCTGAAAGAAATAACCTCCTTTACGTCGGTGGTATAGCGGTTAGGACGCTCGCCGACCATGCATATGGTCCGGGGTTCGACCCTCGGCCGGCGCACTCCTTTACCTCACTGAGCCAGAAATAATGCTGGTAAAGAGGAAAGGTTGGGCATGGGGCTAGCAACCACATCCTGTAAAAATTAAACACTGCTACAGAAACTTCAAGCCACTAGCTTGGAGCCCTATGTTCCACTGGGAACGTGAAGGAAAAATTATTTTATTATTATTACGTACCCACCCACATGGGAAGCATCGTTTCAACTACAGGCGAATGCAACTGACGAGGATATCAAATCAAGAGTCGGAAAATTAAGACAAGCTTTCATTACTCTCAAGTCTGCGTGGAGATCAACAGCACTCAGCATCAAAAATAAGATCCAGATTTTCAACTCCAACGTGTAATCAGTGCTACTCAATGTACGGATGGATCAGAGACTTGCACTCCGCGTCATAAAGAGCACATCAAACAAACTTCACACCTTCATTAACAGTTGTCTTCGCCAAATAATCGAGATCAGATGGCCAACCACAAAAGATCAGCTACAGGGATCACTGTCAATGAGCGAACCAACCAACCAACACAGCAGGAACCGATTGTGAAACAAATAGGCAGGAGGATGGATGGAGATGGATTGGCTGGCCAAACTCTGAGAAAGGAAACCATCAAGTGAGTGACATCACTGGACAAGCCATTGGTCGAGTGGGACCAGGCCGAAAGGGAAGCGGGTGGCGAGTTGGTCGTCAGTGGAAGGGTGAGGGTGACATGGAGGAGGTCATGTGAAGAGGAGGAGATGAAAGCATGTGGGCAGACGCGTGGAGCGAGGTGAAAAAGTTGATAGAAAACAGAAGGCAATGGAGAAGCTCAGCTGAAGCCCTATGTTCCTCTAAGAATTAAAGGATATAACAATAATAATAATAATAAATGTGAATTCACTGATTCCTTTGCATATCGCTCAGCCACATAGATCATCATGCAGCGCAGCGAAAGCCTTTCCAACGGCCCGCTAATGACTTTTATCAATCAGTCAATACCCCTGCTTCAATCTCTGCCACGATAGTACAGATCAGATGTTCAAAAAGAAAGGATAAACCATAAAGGAAGTGTGGCTGTGTAGTGACTGAATTCCAGTGTAAAAAAAACAAAGTATTAAATTGCACACTGAATGCTCCTGATGTTTGTTTTTTTTGGATGCAAACGATTGGCAGGAAACTTAGGTTCCGTGTCTGTCTGCCTGTCGACACTCATTACACAAGACGGAGTCCTCACTCTCGAGGGGGACCGTAATAAGTAGGCAAAGATATTGTAGAAGAAAGTGTCATTATTTGCAATATAAAGGAGACCAATGCAAAACTCCTTATCAATTTATCAATCTTCATTATGTATTGACCAGTTCTACACCAATCTTGTCCACGCCTTTATTTATGTCAATCATTCGTCGTACATAATCATCTTCAGGATACATCACTTTGATTGCACTTTGTACTTTTGGGGAACATACAAAATGATAGAAAAATTAAAAAAAACTGGTGTCCACTTTATTCTCTGCAACCCCTTTTGGTTTGTGCATTCTCATCTTCTTCAATGTCACTTGTCCTACATTTAGGCTGTGTACTTTTATCTTATCATTGTTTATTCCGGATGAATTGTAGTCATCATCATTACATTCATGTGTACGCTTATATCTATCTATCTATATCTCTTGTTTGTTTTGTAAAAAACCTTTTTGTTATCACCTTGAAATTTTTGTATGTTCCTTATTTTTTTATTTTTGCTAGCAGAAATATATATATATATATCACAGTTTATCACTTAGAAGTGTGTTTTCTAACGACAAATAGGTGGGAAGACGAGATTCTGGGCAGGCAGGCAAGAAGGCAGAAAACAATCATAAGGCAAGGAAAAGAATATGTAAGCTATATAAAAAACTGAATTGGGAAACAACATGTCAGTTAAATGCTCACATGCTATTCCTCTCTTGCCACCGCATATATTTTTCTTCTTTTTTACTGTCCACTTATGTAATCAAAAACAGATTTATATATATATATATATATATTTACTAGTTGATCACGGATTGATATCAGTTAGAGAACCATTGAAAACCAGAGAGTACTGAACAGCTGCTGATTCATCCTAGTTTGGGAATCATTGACAGTACGCACCCACCACCAGGGTTCGAACCCATACAAGGTAAGCTGGCTCGTATACCATTCAGCCACTGGAACCCGATTCAATGGCCAGTGCATGAATTCTAACTTCCACCAATTCATGATTTAGAGCGACCCCAACCATTGTCATTGGTGGGACATCCATCCACACCCGTCACATCTAATTGGACCTCACTGGTCACGACTTCTCAATAGAACTCAGGAAATTCCAACCTGTTGTAAGTCACTAGCGAGCATCAGATTAATTTTCTATAGTTTGGTTTGTAAGAGTTTGTTATGTTTTTACGAGTTGATCACGGATTGATATCAGTTCTCTAACTGATATCAATCCGTGATCAACTCGTAAAAACATAACAAACTCTTACAAACCAAACTATAGAATATATATGTAACAACAGAAGACAAGGGCCAGGCAACAGATCGTTTTATTATGAAAATCAACACGTATTTATACCTATTTCAGACAACATTATTATAGACAAGCGCAGTCATCTGATTGGTTGTTTAGGTAGACAAACGCAGGCTTCTGATTGGTTGTTTCGGGATTCTTTGACAAATAGAGTTCTCTCTGCGAATCATATTTTGCCACGTTAACTTTGCTGTGATTGGTTGTTGACTCAGGCTTGTTCATATATTCTCACGGCCCATATTAGTGACCTAGACCTTAACGTAGATTAGTGCCAACCAATCGGCTAGCAGCCTGCTCTCACCACACTCGTCCCCCCGTCAAATACGTGCGACTGAAGTCGGCTTGATCTACTTGGTGCAGGCGTCATCGTTGGCTTGTCTCGCTGTATCCATTTCTGGAGCTCGCTGACGTTCACGCGCCTCTCATTGTTCGCCATTGCGACTGTGTCTGCGTAACCCCATCTCGAAGTGACCATATATGGTCCTTCCCACTTTGGAAACTGTTTGCCTGACCCTGTCGAACATTCGTCCATACTTCGGCCCACGCCTTCATATGCTGCTTTCGCCCGACCTCCCAGCAGCGTCTCAAGTAGCAGCTCCATCGCTGACAGATCTTGAACGCCACTCAACTGCGCAGAAGCCTTGAAGTCCTGCCCGAAGATCCATATGTCTCCATCAAAAACTGCAGGGTATAGGCTTTTCATTTGTCGGTATAGGCAGCTCTCACCACATATATATATATATAATCTGTTGTCTGCCCAAGTACTGATATCTAAACAGGACACCCTATAGTTGTTTATGTGATCTGGTAATCATTAAGGGGATTATAGGGGAGAAATACAAGAGTTTGGATAGTAGGACACAACACAGTGTCCAGTTCACACACACACTTACAAGGAAGCTTATATATTTTGTGTTTTTTAACTAGTGAGTTAGAAGGCTACTTCAGCACTATTGAGTGCAGTGCCGTAAAAAAAAACTCTTTGTCTGTCATACTCCTCTTCGACAGCGCTATATATGACAATGGTGTCACATGTCAAGCGATTCATAACGAGGAAGTCAGTGAAGATGTCTGAGGTGAAGACAAGAGTAAAACAAGGTTGCCTACTCTATTACCGATGATACTACACTCCTAATTATGGTGGACTGGATTTTATATACTGAACATCATGAATGGGGAACGAGAAGGCATGAATACGTTTGACCTCATAGGAAGACTCTAGAAGATCTGAATTTCGCAGTTGATTTTTTTAAAATTGGAAGACTTACAGATGGAAATCAACAAGTTGACAGAAGCAGAAGCAGCTAAGACACGACTTCAAGTAAACACAGAGAAGACGGATGTGTCATAAAGATGGATAGCCGTCACTGCAGAAGCACAAATCACTACCAACGGAAGAAACTTGATAAAGTCACCTGCTTCACTTTTCTAGGAAGCATTGCTTCAACTGCAGGTGGAAGCGAAAAAGATGTCAAATCCAGAGTTGGAAAAAGAAAGTCAGGCTTTCATCACTCTGAAATCTGTTTGAAAATATACTGAACTTGCCATGAGGAATGAAATTCGGGTTTTCAACATCAATTTTAATCAGTTAGTGCTTCCATATGTATCAGAAACTTTGTGTAACTGTCATGGAAAGCATTTTCAAGAGCCAACTGTAGACTTCTTATATCAACAGCTGCCTTGGCTGGTTTAATACGGAAGATAAGATGGCCAGGCCTGGATGAAAAACTCCGACTGGAGCAGGCTGGATTTAGGAGAAACAATTCATGTTATTATCAAATCTCCACTCTACGGATCATCATTGAACAAAGCTTGGAATGGCAGTCACCTCTGTATCTCAACTTCATCGACTTTGAAAAGGCCTTCGACAGCGTTGATCGAGGGGTCATTTGGCAACTACTTCACTACTACTTGACCTTGGTGGCCTGTTCGAATTTTTGGGCCAGCTACTATAATATCTACATTTTGCATCCAGTCTACTGTTTACCAACATTTATTTATCACCTAAATATGAATTCTAACAGAATCATTTACTCTCGTAACTTTATCTATCATCAACGACCAAATGAATTTCATATTCCAAAGAAACCAAGGAGAAAACATCATAGTGGTTGGCAGAGAGCTCTCAAACGTACTCCAATACACTTAACTACGGTCCCCGTCATAATGAACACAAACTGCCGTTCTCTGCCAAACAAGATAATGTACCTACAATCCTTGATGTCGACTGATACTTATCATAACACCGCCATAATCACATTACAAGAAACGTGGTTGCACGAACTGTATGATGACAATCTTATCTCACTAAAGGACTTTATTTTATCTCGACAAGACCGTCAATGTTGTAATAAGAAAAATGGCGGTGGAGTTGCAACTTTTATTTACTCCAAATGGTCTGTTTCTAATAATGTCTGCTTCACCTTCTCAAATGACTTCATAGATTGTATTACTGTCAAATGTCGTCCCAAACATCTCCCCAAACATAAACAAATCTATATTACAAACATGTACATTTCTCCTAGTTGCTCTGCATCTGATCTATCTAATTTTGCTGATGAATTCACCATGTTTGCTGCTGCCAACTTCGACAACTCTCTATCAGTTATTACTGGAGACTTCAACTCCTCAGATTGCTCCTTTCTTGAAGCACTCGGTCACACAAACATAGTCGAATTTCCTACTCGACTTGACAAAACACTCGATCTAGTTTTTACTAATGACGAAAGAGTATATGAAACACGTAGACGTTCACCGATACTAAACTCAGATCACTGCATTGTCCGTGTTTTACCAAAAATATACAGCAAAACACATTTTAAAATCTTCTCACACCTGTCTATGAAAGCACAACAAAGATGCTACACATCTGACAGCCTACTCAATCTAAGATGCATGTTAAAAAATACTAACTGGGATTTATTCTATGAAAGTACATTAGATGACTGAATCACCAAGATAATGGATTATCTCAAGTTCTGCCCCGACATATGCTGTCCTAAACAAACACTGTTCAAACGCCTCGACCGCTTCTCGTCTCCCCATATCAAACAACTTCGCAGGCAAAAAGAAATGTTATATAAACGCAAAGATAAGTTAGGACTTAAAAAGATTAATGCTCAAATCAAATCTGAAATCAAAAATTTTAATGCTATCTATAACCAAACACTTATATCATGCGAATCTCTCATCAGCATGTGAAAATTTTTCAGTGAAATTACTGGCAAAAGTAAGCGATGTAATGTTTTCCCTCTTGTGATGTTAATGCTCTTAATCAGTCTTTTATACGCTCTCCTTCTACTGTAACTACTTCCAATGTTACTAATCATGTAGCTGATAACTTCCAGGACTTTAACACTCTTGATGTTTTAAAATGTCTTAAAACTCTTAAGCCCTCATGTAGTCTTGGCCCTGATGGTATACCTGCATATGTTCTAAAACAATGTGCAGATGCTTTATGTTCTCCTCCAACTCACATCTTAAATGCTTCTTTCTCCAAAAACGTTGTACCTGTTCCATGGAAAAACATTAAAATGGTCCCTGTCCCTAAACCTGGCAATAGCAAGAACATAAAGTCCAGACCCATTGCCATCACTTCCCCGTTTCTAAAGCTTATGGAAAAACTAGTACTTTTTGAACTTGAACCCTCCCTTAAAAGTCTTGAAAACCCCAAAAACTTTGCATAGAGACAGGGCAGAAGCACGTTAGACGCTGCAGCCGTCTTATACAACAGTATCGTCTCATCATTAGATAAAGGTGCCAAATACGTTCGCTGCACGTTTCTCGACTTCACTTCTGCTTTCGACTCTGTACCTAGATGTCTCTTGCTAAATAAGCTCTCGATGACACAAACTGAGTCCTGGGTCACAAACTGGTTGCATTCCTACTTCTCAAACAGAATGCAGTACACCGTATACAAAGGTAAATCCTCCTCTGATGTGCTCACTGAAGCTGGTGTCCCCCAAGGTACTGTACTCTCCCCACTTCTCTTTTCTCTTTCTTTCTTTCTTTCTTTCTACATGACTTACCATCTTCAAATGACATTAATTTTGTTAAATATGCTGACGACCTAACTGTATTTTTACTTGTCAAATGTCAAAATGACTGCTGCAAACTAAATGTCTTTTTCTCAGAAATCAGCCAGTGGTCCAAGGAAAATGGTCTAACCTTAAAACCCTCTAAATGCTAAACAGTCAATTTCACCTATAGGCACAAATCTGACCTAAACAAACTGGTCAGCACTCACGAGGTGTGCAATATAGATGGCACTGAAATAGAAACCAAGTCGGAAATTAAATATCTTGGCGTCATTGTATCTGCTGATCTTTCCTGGTCGTCTCATATCTTGATGATTTCTACATCAAGAAGTTAAGACATTTTCGTATAACCCAACCCTTACTCCTACAATTTGTTAACTCCCGTATTCTGCCTATTATTCTCTATTGTCCCCCCTTAGTTTTTCCAGGGCTGGCTACTGAAGAAGACTATACCTTATTGCGCAGGATGTTAAAGGTTGTCAGCAGGGTAAGCAATGTGCCGCTTAACCAGCTTGTTAACATTCTGGTGGACAGGCACATGGACTCATGTGAAAAATGGGCAAAATCCATTTTATCTGACTCACAACACCCTCTTCATACACAACTCTCCCCATGTATCTCTTCAATGAAAACCAGAAGCCTATATAGGAAACTATATGCCCGCACTAGTAAGTACAAAAACTCATCCATACCTTACTTAGCTCGTGTTCTGTGCGATAAAGAACAAAGCATTAGGCGTGATATACCTATAACTTATTAAATAGTCAGTAGAACAAATGGATCTCGTCTTTCTAACTCATATCATTTATAGGTACAACGTTTTCTTTCTTTCTTTTCCTTTTCTCTCTCTTTCTTCTGTCATGTGTAGCTTTGTTTCTTTCTTCTGCTTACGCCAGTAAATATGCTAGAACCTACTTTTCTAGCACCTTTAAACACTCTGTTCAATTTTGGCTTTGCTACCGACATGCTAATATGTTGTTGTCAAAACTAACTGAGATTACCCCTAATCTATGTAGAATTTTATTTTATTATTAATTTACTAACTGAATACAATACTGTAGTAAAATGCTGAGAATTCCTTTCTGTAAGGCGAGTACTGTTTTGGAATAAAGCTATTATCTTATCTTATCTTACTACGGAGTGCCATAGACAACACTTGTGCGACAATGCTGCATGCCAAGTAATCCACAAAGGGAAACTTACGGAAGACTTCGAAGTGAGGACAGGAGTGAGGCAAGGCTGTCTACTTTCGCCAATAATTTTCATGATTGTAGTAGATTGCATAATGTGACAGACAACGGGCAATGAGGAAACACGCGTAAAATGGATTCACACAAAAATCTTGGAGGATTTGAACTTCGCCGATGATATATGTCTGATTTCCCACAAACTGGAAGGTTAGCAAGTGAAAAGCAACAAGTTGACAGAAGAAGCATCAAACATAGGACTTCCTTCAGATGAACATAGAGAAAACAGAGGTGATAAAGATTCCTGGCAAACAACAGCAGCAACAGCAACAACAACCGATAAACAATCAGCCAGCATAAATGGGAGGAACCTGAAAGAAATAACCTCCTTTACGTACCCACCCACATGGGAAGCATCGTTTCAACTACAGGCGAGTGCAACTGACGAGGATATCAAATCAAGAGTCGGAAAAGTAAGACAAGCTTTCATTACTCTCAAATCTGCGTGGAGATCAACAGCACTCAGCATCAAAAATAAGATCCAGATTTTCAACTCCAATGTGTAGTCAGTGCTACTCAATGTACGGATGGATCAGAGACTTGCACTCCGCGTCATAAAGAGCACATCAAACAAACTACAGACCTTCATTAACAGTTGTCTTCGCCAAATAATCGAGATCATATGGCCAGCCACAAAAGATCAGCTACAGGGATCATTGTCAATGAGCGAACCAACCAACCAACACAGCAGGAACCGATTGTGAAACAAATAGGCAGGATGAAATGGAAGCGGATTGGATTGGCCATACTCTGAGAAAGGAAACCATCAAGTGAGTGACATCACTAGACAAGCCATTGGTGGAGTGGAATCAGGCTGAAAGGGAAGCGGGTGGCGAGTTGGTCGTCAGTGGAAGGGTGAGGGTGACATGGAGGAGGTCATGTGAGGAGGAGGAGGAGGAGGAGGAGATGAAAGCATGTGAGCAGACGCGTGGAGCGAGGTGAAAAAGTTGATAGAAAACAGAAGGCAATGGAGAAGCGCAGCTGAAGCCCTATGTTCCTCTAAGAATTAAAGTAAATAACAATAATAAGGTGATCAGGTAGAAAGGATCATAAAAGATGAACTCTGGGAAGAAACTCCATTTTAGTTGTCCTAGAGACGATTTCTTCATTTCTGCTTTTCTTCGAATAATGCCATTTGTTGTAGCGATATAATTTCGTTCATGAATTTTATAGACTGAGAGTGATATTGTATCAATATTTTTATTATTATTACTGTTATTATTATTGTTATCTGCAAATTATACTGATGTCAGCTATAATAATTACTCCAGCAACTTTCCATTTCTTCAGGCTGTCTTACTTCTACATCAACATAGACTCAAGTAGAATGTTCTTTTTTGATAGATTATTTCTAATCTTAACAATTTTCCAGTCCATTATGGATAAGATTTTATGGTGATCAAATCCCACAGTATTATACAGTAATTGTGATGATTGACAATTTCTATCTGTGTATTGTTTAAATACTGACTGTTGCTTGTTAATATATTTCTTATATGAATTGAATTGAATAAAAATTCCACCAAATACAAATTCCTGAATTCCTCCCTCTCTGTGTTGAATTGGTTGAATTCTTGTAATTCGGTCATCTCGAAATACTAATACTACTAGTACTACAAAAAATTACAACAATGCAACATCTGCATATGCGTCTATCATTGGCTATCCCATTTCATACAACCTTTTTTGATTATTCAGTTACTTGTCGCTTCTTGTTACCACCCATGTTCACTCGTCTGGTTTAAGCGTTGACTAAAATCTATAAACTTAGCACTAAATCCTATTAATTAATTTATGCACAGTCACACGAGAAACACAAGTTTCTTCAGAGTCAAATTAACGACTCGTCAAAGCCTACAATGCTCATAGTCTAAGATGGAATTGTGAATGACCAACTTGTCACGACTTCTTATAAGTTTTCTCTTACGCTTCTCCAGAATTATAGTGTTTGCCTCTGTGTCTCCCAACTTGACTTCAGTATTTTACCATGCAATGTTGGCGATTCAAATCACTGTGATTACAACCCTGTTATAGTTGAACTATATGCAACTTTAAAACTATTAATATTAATTTATTTATTGCCAGCATTATTTTCTCACACACAGACTTCAGATTACTGAATGTGTGATGTGTGCAAACAACAAACACAGCAACCAACTGTGTGTGTTTTCACACCCTGTTATTATATTTGTCTACATGATTAGTGTTATTTAATTGTTGTATTTTTATCTTCTAACAATCACAATCATCCATCCACCCAGCCAACCAATGAAATGCAAACATTTCATCTACCAACATAAATATTCACAAGGTTTCTACTAGAAAATCAATAAGGTGTAGAAAATACAGGGTGTTAGAAACCAACAGTATTTTAAAATATGATTTCTGATATATTTTGTGTGCAAACAAGCCTATTGTTCCCAATATCTGTATTTAGCCAATAGGATAAAGCTTAGAGAATCAATTGAAGGTTGGCTGTATGCATTTCATTTATGATAAGCTCGATTATTTGGAATTCCCTCTCTCTCTCTCTCTCTCTCTCTCTCTCTCTCTATATATATATATATATATATATATATATATATATATATATATATATATATATATACTTTTTCTCAGATGTGCAAGAAACTACATTTTTCAGGGGATAACACAGCGTTAATTATGAATTGCAATCCTGCCTTTCAGTAGACATCAAGTTTACAAGCATCTCTCATATATATGTGTATATGGCTTCTCAACTCTACTCAATTCGTTTAACTCGTGAGGATACATCAATTCCATGGGGATTTCGACTTGAAGGTGGGATAGATTTTGGTCATCCTATGAATATACAACATGTAAATCCTGGAAGTATTGCTGATTACAGTGGGCTTAGAAGTGGTGATCAAGTGATTCGTATTAATCAATCTGAAACTAAATGGATGCGTCATAATGATGCTAAAATGGAGATTATACGATCAAACAATAACTTAGAATTATTTGTTCAACGTGATGATGAAATCATAAATTCATTTGTTAATTCCAATAATATTTATACCTCATCACCAGTTCATTCTATGAGCAGATCACCAAAACCAATTTCTCCGCAATCAGTTAACCAACAGACTTCTATATGGAAGCCAAAAATTGTTTCATCTGTGCATAATGATCAATCAGGCTTTGCAACACACACAAGTCTAGAAGCTACACCGGCAAATACAGATTTATCGATTGGACTTAAACATAATGTCTCTCCTTTGCCTTTTGGGCAGTCACCACCAGCTCCAGGTGAAAATTTAATCACAAAAGTTGCCGATGGACGTTATCGTAAAATCAGTCATTCATCGTACAACTCACCGATGGGTTTATATAATCAGAAAAATCGTAACCAGACATTTGAAAGGACACTATCTAATGCTAGTGGAACAGGAAATCAGTCAATAGGTCAACCATCTGAAATATCAACACCCACACCAGCATCACCACCATCAATGTATTGTGGTTCTTGTGGCGGCTTTATCCGTGGTGTATTCATCAAAGTACAAGGTCGTGTTCCAATGCATCCTGAATGCTTGAAATGCTGTAAATGTGGTATAGGCCTAAGAAATATTGGTTATTTTTATATTAAAGAACAGCTGTACTGTGAAACACATGCAAAACAAGCTGCACCACCTCCTCAACCCGGAATGAAAGCTGTAGTCGTTTATAAATGAGGCTATATCAGTGAAAAATTAATCCCCACTCCCTTCAATATCTATCTATATTGAATAAAGTAAGTTTTGCATTTTAATTTTTCGAAGAAATAAATAACCTTAGTTTAAACAAGTCCTATAAACACACACATACACACACAAAACGAGACAGAGGCTTTTGTTGTACTAGCAGGTCTACTGAAGCATCGATATATATTTAGATTAAAACACAAACCCTCCTTAGAAAACTATATGCAGTGGAAATGCCTTTATTTTCTAAACACTTTGCATTTGTTGCCAGTTTTTTTGAAATTTCAATCCAGATAAATAAACGTAATAAATAACAATAATAATAATTATTATTGTAATAACTTTGATTACTATTATTATATTCTCTTCAAATGAACCATTGAACACATTTATATGTTTTAAATGACTAAATTACTATCTCACCACATGAGAGATGTTACTACTAGTGTACTACTTATATAATCCATGTGGAATGAAAACAGGTGCAGTCTACTATATCCCCCCCCGCACCAAACCCTGGTTTACTCTTTTTGTCCAATGATTTTTACACGCTGATATTTCAGATTGATGTGTGCGTGTGTGGATATTTTTTTTTGTTTTTCTAAATATCTGAGATGTATTACTATTATCATCGCTGAAATGGAGAAGTAGTTTTCATTTTTTTCCTCAGTTAGTCTTCATCATTTATTAATTAATAAACCATTATAATTATGTGAATATCTTTTGAAGACTTTGTGTGTTGTGTTGTATTCTCTTTTGTAACAACAGAAGAAAAGGGCCGGAAACAGATTCTCTTATTACGGAAATCAGCACGTATTTATATATATTTCATGTACATTATCATACCTTATTCAAGTAGACAAACGCAGTCTTCTGATTAGTTGTTTTCGAGATTTCTCGGAAAGTGGAGCCATCTATCTACGAATTATATTTACCAACGTTTAAGTCTGCTGTGCGATTGGTTGTTGAATCAGCCTTGCACATATTTTCTCACGGCCAATATTAGTGACCTAGACATTGACGTAGATTAATGTCTACTAATTGGCTAGCAGCCTGCTCTCACCACACAGGTACCTACCTAGTATGATTTATTGATAATATAATCTTTAAGAATGATGGAAATATTGGAAAAGGCCTACTTTAAGAAAACTACGTTTCAGGGATGCGATCAACAGAAGCGTGTGTGTGTGTGCCATTGCCTTCGTTATATCTATTGTGAACCTATGGCTCAATTTCTATCTCGTTGATTGACAATATAGAACAGGTACCATAAGTCGTCATATTTAAGGGATTTTGTATTTCCCAACAAATGAAAAACATAACGATGGTGTTTTTACTGGAGTTTCGCTATTTAATGCTGCTATTAGCTTTATTAAAAGTATTACTAGACTAGAATTTACAAAATCTCAGCTTATATATACGACAACTTAATCATATATTTCCTCAGTATGGGGCATTTTTACGCTGTCAAGTTGGCTATTTGGTAAAGAGAGCAAAACCAGGTGTAGATTGTTGCATTTCATAAGTGTGTAAAATTATAGAAAGCAGCGTGTGTTTACATAATGAAATTGCTTATCACATTCGTGTTGATTTTGTAACTTCATGGGCAGGGAGTGAGGTGTTGTAACCAGGTCAGATTTTCTGTTTTAGTCCATCATTCCTATTCACTTCAGACAATTTGGATTCCATCTGATGATATTAGATGTTCTTTGTGATTTCTGAAATGCTTTTTCTGGATGATGATTTCAATATTGTCAAAATCAATTTTGTGGCCGACCTGATTCTACGGCTAATGATTTTTTCAGACTTTTCTAGTTCAATCGGATTTCTTGGTGTGATCGAACAGATCCTCCACGGTGTTCATTTCTTTTGATTTTTCTCCGGCGATGTTTGTTCGATGTATATCGTATCACATCCCAAGCAAGTATTTTATTTTATAGACAAAATTAAGATAGAGAATCTTTATGGATTTGGTGTTTGATATGGATAGTATGTCTGATGTTTTCAAGGAAACTCTGATATCGAGCTTATTGAGTACTCTTCTGATATCTATCATCTGACGTCTGTGCTCTATATAGAATGACAACTATTGACCCCAACGACTGGCGTATGAAGCTCACTGGAGCTCACCGGCAGACGTATGGACAAAGGGCTTGTTGGATGTCCTGGATGTCTGGCCCCATTCAAAAAGGCGTATGAACCGAACTCCGGTCACCGGCTGCCAATGGATAGTGGACTCCTTACTCCACTCCTACTGCCTTGTAGGTCACACTTGGCTGTGTAAAGGCTAGAGCTGCACTCTCAAACAAAAGGCCGAGCGATGCTGGGGACATCACTCGTACCTAATTCCCATGAAACTTCATGAACTCTCTTACAAATTGCCGCGCCTGGGCAGCGATGATTCGAGACGTTCATGAAGCCGGCTCATCCTCCCGTAGGAGATAGCCGAAGTAAAGTAAAGTAAGTAAGTACCCCATATTTTCGGAATAAGTTTTCAATCATAATTTAATTTCAGTGTTGATTTCGCTGATGGAGTTCCTTGAGTAGTTATTTTTGCTTGAGAATCTCAGTAATGTTTGACATTTCTCCTTCCTTTTCTTTCTCATCCGTTAACACCAAATAGTGTACTCGTCTAAGAAGACTTCAAACAAATGATACCTTTCGCTAATAGGGTGTGATGATCCAAAGTTTAAATGTTTGTTGTTGGAGTGGGTTTTCTTACTGAATATAGATATACTAAAGTGTCTGTTTTCCATCTTCCTAACTAGGCAGTCAAGAAATGGCAATTCGCCGATGTCCAATTCTATCCAATCCCAAGGAAACTGGATTCTGGAAAATGGACTGTTTAGTTTCTTCAAGAACGAACTATGTAGATCTCGTTTTAACGCTATGAAAGTATCATCAATGTATCTTAAGCATATTTTTTGGCATGAATATGCTTGAAAAAAAAATGTTATCTTTAAATCTATTCATAAAAAGATCAGCAACTATAGGTATTTAAAAATATTTTAAATATGCTCAATCCTTAGTTCATTAGCTAATCCAAATGGAATGAGTTATTCTGTATTTTTGGTTGACATCATCAGTCCGGCTATTAAAGCTGCAGCTCACCAGCAGAATTTTTACAACCTTCCCATATTTTCCTTTTTTCCTCAAAAACTAATTACTGTTAAGTCACCTAGTGTTTAATGACAACGACATTGATGGTAGTTATGTGCTAAGATGCTTACAAAATCATAGTAGGGCATCAGAAACCTTTAAAAAAATTATCCGCAATTATGAAGTTAAGTATATATCAAATGTATGAATACTTATTTATATTTTCACCGTTATGAACAAGTCTCTGTCACCCATCGTCGAAATCACTGGCATCAGTGATCCTTTGGTATTCAGGACCCTTTTTTACTCTGGATTGTATACAAAAATTACACGCCAAGAGATAAACTGTCCAATTTACTATCGCATAATTAGAATTGGAGATTCCTGTCATCACTGAATTATAGAACTCCATTCCACTGCACTTGATTTTCACATAGTAGAAGGTAATTTGTGAACTACTGTAATCTCACGCCCCCCGTAGATTGACAGCAATTTTAGGCGATCGCCTTCTTTTTACTTTGAATACTATAAAAATAGGTCAGATATGTTTCGCCTTTCTCAAAACTTCGAAATGAAAGTTTTCTGTCATAGACTCCCGCTCTCTCTCTCTCTAAGATATATATATGTGTGTATACGACGTTGTGCTCTCAATGTCATAAAGGAAGAGAAAGGAAAAAAACGTAAAGAAAATTGTGCAGCATCTACGACAACTCTTCAAAAATAAACATATATAGAAATATCAAACCGATTGGGTCACAAATCCCAAACCTATATGGACGCGTAAAAATACACAAACCAGGAGCGCCGTTAAGACCCATACTCTCTATGATAAACTCATCATACCACAGATTAGCACAGTGGCTATGTGAACTGTTGCAGCCCGTGCTGAAACGTTTCGGAACACATATAGTCTCTGGTTCATTTCAATTTGTCAATCAAATTACAGATTTCAATGTATCCGATAAGCTTTTGGTCTCTTTCGATGTTACCTCCCTTTTCACAAATGTGCCAGTCGTTGGGACTATCGACTTCATATGTAAAGAAGCTGAAGACATACCCATTCCAACATCGGAATTGAGAAAATTACTACTTTTATGTACTAAAAATGTCCAATTCCAATTCAACGGGCATCTGTTCCGTCAAGCTGATGGTGTCGCAATGGGAAGCCCTTTGGGACCACTTTTCGCCGACTTATTCTTGTCACACCTAGAAACCGGTACTTTGCAGCAACATATACAAGAAACAAATGTATACCTAAGATATGTTGATGACATTTTTATTGTCTGTGAAAGCAGATCAAAAGTGGAAGACATGTTGATAAAATTCAATTCATGCCATCCAAATCTCAATTTCACAGTAGAACACGAGGAAAACGATACTATTAAATTCCTAGACGTTTTTCTAGCCAAAATGAATGATGGCACAATCGAAAGATCTATATTTAGAAAGTCTTCATGGACAGGACAGTACATGCATTTCAAGAGCTTTGTTCCAATCCAGCACAAAAAGAACCTAGTCAGAACACTGTTCAATAGAGCACGAAAAATTTGTTCTGACAGTACTATGTAACATGAAATAAAATCTCTGAAAGATATTTTATCTAAGAATGGAGATATCCTGAGAAGTTCATTAATAAATACTCGAAAGGAATGAGCCCTCAACAAAACGATCCAAACAGTTCGAAAGAAATCTGTCTATATCAATTTGCCATTCAAAGGAGATGACGTACAGGAAGTAGTGAAACGAAGACTCGACAAAGCCATCAAGAGAACTTATTATGCTGCAAAACTTGTTATCCCTAACACCACCAAGCGAGTGCTTCAACAATCTGGGAAAGACCAGTCGCCAATCCTCGACACTTCAAACTGCATATATCAGTTTGAATGTGTTTGTGGCAGCAAATACATAGGTCGTACGGAAAGGTGATTGTCTACTCGCATGATGGAGCATTTGCCAAAATGGTTGAAAACAGCTGAGTGCAAAGTGCCAAAATCCTCAATAACAAAACATCTTGTAGATTACGGACATGATATCGACGCGGTCAAGTCATTCACCATCGTCAGCAAACAAAGAAACAAGAAGATGCTTGCAATTGCAGAGGCTTGTGCAATTCGAATTTACAAACCAGCTCTCTGTATACAAAAGGAGATGGTCGTGACTCTGAATCTACGATGGTAATACGTTTTACTTATTATTCTCTACTTGTTATTACTATTATTCTACCTCTTCTTATTATTATTTTTGTTATTATTAATATCATTATTATTATTCTTGATTCATTTAAAACTATGCTTTATCAGTATGATTATCCTAATTCACTCCAACACTATTAAAATTGTTATTATAACTATTACTATTGATATTAGTCTGTTTGCAATTCTCGTTATATTCTCTAATGACTAATTGTTTATCTAAGTGATGTAATTGAAGCGTAATGCAATTTATCTTAATTTCGATCTCTCATACTCTCTCTCCCCTTATCTATTTGAACATGTCCTGGAAAACATTCACACCTGTCTTTCTGCATGACTAATTGAATGTAGATTATTTACTTATCAGTCTTATATCTCCCAATTTAATTTCAAAAGTATATATATCCGTGTATGGAGAGTATTCAGCTGACGAGTTCTACCGAAATTTGATGAATTCATTAAATCATCCTGCTTTATTAACCTTTATTGCTTGTTTTAAGGAAGAAAGGGTTAGAAATTTCATAAGGTTAAGATTGTTAGAAGAAATACCACTTCTGAGTAAATATATCAACCCCTCTTAATCTGTAATATACTGCAGTACGTTTTTTGTAATGATATGTCTCCACATGATGTGTGTTTTGTTTTTGACAGTCTCTATTATATTTTGCTATGTGTATATCGATCGATATTCCACTATAACTGACATTATGCTTTTGTCGGTCCACTAACTAAATAAACAATGCATGACCTTGTTGTCACATGACATTACAACCAATCATGGTAAGACGTTATCTTATTGGTTCATGTGTATTAGTAGCCATTTTCATATATACTCTTGCTTGCTTTATCATTCTTGTTTATTCTTGTTCCCACGTTTCGTACACTACGTACCATTTCACTCATACTCTTGTGTGAAATTTATTTTCCTTGTCTGGAAAATACAAGTATTACAAGTATCATCGTAAACCTGGTGGTCTTCTGATTTCCGTGTTTCCGCGTCAGGACTATTAACTACTCGACGAGTACATAACATAGTTGGCGACGGGGAAAACTCTAATAACTCACTCAGCAGCAGTACATAACAAAACTGGTAAAAAGGGAAGGTTGGGTATGAGGCGGCTACCAACCCTATCCCTCAAAAATAAACACCACTGCTAGTGAAATTTCAAAGCTCTAGTTCAATTCCCTATTCTCCACTGGGGACGTAAAAAGGAGTATTTTAATGTTAATTAACGGTCTTCTGAGTCTATATCGAATATAATATCTTCATTTACTTTCTCATTATATTTGCGCCTTGAGTACTTGATTGTTTCGCCTCAATAGTTCCACGTTGATAATCTTCTCTGCCTGACTTACCTAATCTTCCCTATGGAGCGAAAGTGGTAGATATTGATGAAGTCTGCAGTAACCTACTGGGGACGCTTTCGCTTATGCATCATACATCAAGAATATGAGGTATAAAGTCTCATTGAATTGACATTTAGTGTTGACAATTCAGATCTCGTTCTTTGTGAGGGGGGGAGTGATACAGATTTCCACAAGTTATTTATCAGATTAATGAAAGTGTCAGAGTCTAACTTCCTCGACTCTGTATCGTTTTTAATATCCTTATCCGTGCCAGCCCCATGTAGTTGAAACGATGGTGCCTAGCTGACTCAGTCAGTGAAAGAGGTGATTTTGTGGTGTCTGACGTTTCTTGTTGATAATGGATGGCCAACTTCATCACCACTCTAATCGCCATATTCACTTGAATTCCTGTCTTCTCTGCTGTCTGTCTTTTCAGCCAAATCGTTGGGTTTTTGTTCGGATGACTTTAATGCATGCGATCACTCCTTCCTTATATCACTTGGTCATGACAATATTGTTAACTTTGCCACCCGTCTTGGTAAAACACTGGATCTAGTATTTATCAATGATGTTGGTATATATGAAGCTCGCAAACGTGCTCCTTTACTTAATTCTGACCACTGCATCATACGTGTACTGCCTAAAATATATTCCAAATCACACAAAGGTGTCCTCTCTCACCTCTACAGTAAAGTTCAACGGAGATGCTACTCAAAAGACAACCTAGACAAGCTCAGATGCATGTTGAAAGACACTAACTGGGACTTATTTACAGAACAAACATTAGATGAAACAATCACAAACACTACCGATTATCTTAAATTCTGTTTCGAAATATGTTGTCCTAAAGAAACATTATTCATTCGATTTGATCGCTTATCTTCGCCATATCTCAAAAAGCTACGTAGAAATAAAGAACTGTTGTTCAAAACTAATGATAAGCCTGGTGTAAAAAAGTTAAACATGCTGATAAAACTGGAAATAAAAAGACTAAATGTTTTATATAATCAAAGATTTTTGTCATGTAAAACCCCTTCTAATTTATGGAAACTTTTCAAAGAAATTACTAACGGTAAGCGATGTATTTCTGTTCCATCTCTTAATGTTGACACTCTTAATAAATCTTTCATACGCTCTTCTGTTGATACCCTTCCAAATGATACAAATCATATTGACAATAACTTTAGTGGTTTTAATACCCTTGATGTGCTTAAATGTCTCCGGTCTCTTAAGCCTTCTCAAAGCCTTGGTCCTGACGGCATACCTGCCATTGTCCTCAGGAATTGTGCTGATATTTTGTGTTATCCTCTTACTAACATTTTTAATGCCTCTTTTTCCGGTAACGTTCTACCTTTTGCATGGAAAAACATTAAAATTATCCCTATACCAAAACCATCTTCTGGTTCTGATATTAAATTTCGGCCTATTGCAATTACTTCCCCCTTTTTAAAATTGATGGAAAAATTACTTTTACTTCGTCTTGAACCCGCTTTGAAACCTTTTAATGATCCTAAACAATTTGCATACAAACATGGTAGAAGTACCTTGGATGCTGCGGTTGTCTTATATCACAATGTTGTCTCTTGTTTAGACAAAGGTGCTAAATATGTTCGTAGTGCTTTCTTAGACTACACATCTGCTTTTGACTCTGTACCTAGGGGCCTTTTATTAAATAAGCTATCGTTGACACAAACAGGATCCTGGGCTAAGAGTTGGTTGCATTCCTATTTTTCTGATAGAATGCAGTATACTGTATATAACGGCAAATCTTCTTCTACCTCGCTTACAAAATCCGGTGTTCCACAAGGTGCTGTCCTCTCTCCTTTTCTTTTTTCTTTCTTCCTACATGACCTACCTCATTCAAACGAAACTAACTTTGTCAAATATGCAGATGATCTGACTGTATCACTGCCTATCACTTCCGAGTCTGACAGCTCCAAACTTAATAGCTTTCTGTTGGACATCAACAACTGGTCCAAGTCAAATGGTCTTATATTAAATCCTTCCAAATGTCAGGTGCTTGACTTTACTTTCAAGCATCGACGTGACTTACTTGAACTAGTTAACTCTCATGATCCCTGTAGCATAGATGGCACGGAAATTGAAACCAAATCAAGCATTAAATACCTTGGATTAGTTTTTTCCTCTGACCTTTCATGGTCATCCCATATCTTATCTATCTCTAAGAAAATGTTTCGTCTTACCTTCTACATTAAAAAGTTAAGACAATCAGGTATCAACCAACCTTTAGTTTTGCAATTTTTAAACTCCTGTATTTTACCTATTGTACTCTATTGCTCTCCATTAATCTTTCCTGGGCTTCTCAAAAAAGATTATATCATATTACGAAGAGTATTAAATGCTGTGAGTAGAGCTTGTGGTCTGCCACTGCATGAGCTCGCTAATACTATAGTCGAGAGGCATATAAATTCCTGTACGAAATGGGCAAAGGCTATAATGTCAGACCCTCTGCACCCCCTTTATTCACACCTGTCCCCTTGTATCTCATCAGGTAGGACGAGAAGTCAATATAAAAAGATATATGCTCGTACTACTAAGTATAGAAATTCTACAATACCCTATTTAGCGCGTACTTTATGTGACGAAGACTCTGTTAGACGTGAAACTTACAAGTTACTATGTAATTAGCACAGTGAATCGACCCTTTTATCGTTTCATCTTTCTGTATTTTATGGTGTCACACTTTCTATCGTTTAAATCGTTACTCTGCTATTTTATTTTTAGTTGGTATTACTATTATTACTACAATTTTGTACTTTATACATATTTTTCTCCGTATGGCACACAGTATTTTGCTACGTAGCTGCTATAACAATCGTTTTATTACTATTATGTAATGTGTATTTTTAATTTTTTTTGTCGTTTTTGAGTAAATTAGATGCAATATTGTACTGAAATGCTGAAAATTCCTTGCTGTATCATGAGTACTGTTTTTGGAATAAAGCTATTATTATTATTATTATTATTATTATTATGTAACTACATTCGAGCCTTGGTATTTGATGGAAACCCAACCGACTCTCCACAGTTTATAAAAGAGTTTGAGCTCATGTTGAGTGGTTTTTTATTAAATGATGAAATGAAGTTGATGTATTTGTTGAGGTATTCCACTGGACTTGCTTCAAGAGTTGTACAGTGCTGTAATTTTATAAAGCCAAATGAAAGATACTATGAGCCTATAAGTATACTGCGTCAAAGATTCGGAAGACCTTCGATGATTGTAAGAAATGTATTCGAGGCTGTTAAAGGTAATGGTAGTCAATTACAAGAGGACTCCAAGGTACCCTCTGATTTTTCGGATAATCTGATAACTTACAAGAATACGCTGATTTCGATGAATTGCATGAGCGATCTGAACTCAAGTTCAGTCCTAGAGGTAATAGCGAGACGCCTACCAACTCGACTGCAAAGGAAGTGGGTGAAGACAAGCTCTCGTATAGAGGATGAATGTTTAGAGGCAGTGTTCGAAGACATACTGAGATTAGTGACAGATAATGTTAATCAGACTATGAGTACATTCGCCAGTAAATTGCATCCGGATTTTGCAAATTAGAGGTCAGCGAGCAAAAAGCAATCATTTGTGAGGAAAGGGTCACAGAGAAGTGGATATGGAGAAAGCTTTATGGTGTCTAGTAATCCATATAAACTTAGTGAGTGTAACAGCTTTCGTGGGACATCCCCAACAGATAGGTCACAAGTTGCGAGACAAACACGCTTGTGTTTTACAATTTTTCAAGAAGTGCATACAAAGGTGAACAGTGAAGAAGTGAACAAGTTTAGTGGTAAGCTAAATTCGAAGTCAGCGTCACCTAGGTATGACTCCGCAAATTTACAAGGTATTACTAGTCAGAGTAAAAGTATAAAACCTTTAGGGATTTGTGAGGAAGAACCCAAATCATTTACTTCTGTTAATAAAGAGTTTGAAAATGATGAAGTCGACCAGATAAACGGCGGTAAAGTGAATATTTGTGACAATGATCATGATAGTGCATATTTGTCTCTGGCTGATCATGACGAGATGAGTGGAATGCCTACTGCTACTGAGTAAGACAAAGGTTCTGTACAACTTGAACGTGAATTAGAACTAAGAGTAGATGCGGTGGTAGAAGGTATGGATAGTCGTGAGACCGTCAGTGTGAATGATCAGCATGTAGCCCACCTATCAACGGATGTTAGTACTAAACTAGAGCTAATCATAAAAGATAGCAGTAGTGGTAATCTTGCAGTTAGACAACCTTCTAAAAGCCGAACAACAACAGCTTCTGATGCACCACTGAGTTCATCGACTTGTATCACTCAGTCGTCGTTGGTGTTGTCATCCACAATGACAGAGACGTCCATGAGCTCAAGTGTCTTGTGCTATGACTGTGCTAGTATCGGCGCATTTGAAAAGAAAGATATTGGTCAGTTTAGTGAGGATAAGCCAAATGTAAACGAGAGGGTAATTGTTAAACTGGCTTGTACGAATATAGGCCTTTCAAGTTTAAGGTTACTATTAGAATGCTATTATCTTTGTTGTAAATTACACTGTGTCTACGCTTGGTTGGTCAGATACGTCGTGTGTTTGTTAGTCATCTATGTTCTACGATACAATGACGTGGGCGTGTCACCGTTCAGAGTTGAGGATATAGATGAGGGAAGAAGGTCAGCAAATTATCTAGACGACGATTTTCCAACCTAGAGCGTCAACCTGAGAGGGGTTGTAGGCGTACGGTTGGAAGTCCTACAATTCTTCGAGGTTAGTACGTCAAAGCTCACCCCATCGTACTTGGTGTTATTTTGTAATAATGTTCATGTTGTATATACTGAATTGGTATCATCTCTCATCTATCCGTTTTGTTAATTTTGTTTGTGTCCGGGCGTCTTTTCGATTGGATCGTCAACCTGAGAAGGAATGTAGGCGTACTGCTGTAATTCCTACAGTTCTTCAAGGGTAGCTCGTCATTCCAGAATCCACAACATTTGATGTATTGATTGTACATATGTTTGTGTTAAGTAATTCAGTGGGTTCCAATTAATGGAATTGTTGGTTTATTTTATAGTTGTCGCATCGTGTGAATCATCCTGTAATTTTGTTGCAAATACTTCTGACGTCGTTTCAAGTATTCTGAACTGGTGAACGAATCGATTAGTGTTGGTATCAGTGTATGCGATTGGATACTCTGGGAAGGGGATTGTGCCAGAGCGATATGAAGCAACCAACACCCCGTGGATCAGATCAGTGGTGGCACTGTCGATAGAGAGCGAAGGAAATTTCCGATCACTGAGGAAGATCATGCACACCGGGGAGAGCCTCCTGGTGTAAGCTGGTTGTGTGTTGGGCATTTTTGTCTTTCATTTCCATTTTAGCCTAGTCCCGGTTGGCCTAGGTTCCCGCATTGGCAGTTCAGTACAAGGGTATCGGTACTATAGAAAAAAGATATGGACCCATTTTGCCGGGGAGTGTCAATGAACGTGAACATTGAACGTTTGTTTTTGGAACTGGTAGCCATTGGTGGGCAACTCGAAGGCGCAAATGGTTCGATCGTGTACAAGTTCGACGAAGACGATCAGAAACGAATAAAAGTGCATAATAAATTTGTAATAAAAATTTGTTTATAGATTTCTACTGTTCTCCACTCTAATTGCCAAACAACATAACTTCCTTCTTACAATACTTGTGTTTTGGAGTCAAAGTCGAAGAAACTACATAGTATTTAACGGTTCGGAGCGTCTTCGTAACAATAGGAACATAGGAACAGTTCCTTAACAACCAGCACGTCCTCTTCTTCTATGTTTAAAATGTGTGTTTCCTAGAGATTTTACTATTCTGTCATTGAGGTCAGATGGTATCCAGATCTCGGTAACTAACTGAATGCATACAAAGTGCGAGCAAGGAGTGAAGGCACGAAGTTTTGTCACAGATAAAACGAGAATTTACAAGAAACAGATGAAAAGATCTTTCATTGGTGGTAACGACTGAGGCCAAGTGAAAGAGATGATGGCGTGATATCACTAGGTTTAGATGAAAATTAGATGACAGACTGGCCAGTGCATCGAGCGTACAGTACGTAAAGATTTCATCGTTTTCATTGAGGTCTTGAGAAAAGGAAGAAACTGTAGATACACCTGATCGCTCAGTCCACG
The DNA here is from genome assembly GCA_944472135.2 of Trichobilharzia regenti. Lineage (NCBI taxonomy): Eukaryota > Metazoa > Platyhelminthes > Trematoda > Strigeidida > Schistosomatidae > Trichobilharzia > Trichobilharzia regenti. Next base: position 7,169,433 of record OX235270.1, read on the forward strand.
AGAGCATGGTGATGGGCATACGCAAACTGCGGTATCCTGGATGTCTGAAAAGGGCAGATTTCAAGGTAAGGAGACACATTGCTCGGCATTAGGTCGATTGATAGCACTACTGTTGAGTGCGGAAAAGAGAGGAAATGATGAGGAGAGAGACTAGTTGGAGCGTTGTAAAGATGGTTTTGGTGTTGGTGGTAGTATGTTTGCGGAGTAGTAGCATTTACTGGATGGATCTCCAAGCACACTGTGCTGAAAGTTTGGTCGAATAAGTCCACGCGACTGTGCGCCAGGAATGTGGGCATAGTTAAAGCCGGTATTACGCCGCATGGAAGTAAAAGTTGGGTAACTGTAACTAGTATTTAAACGGTAAGGATAAAGGAAGCAGAAAGGTTGATTATTCTCAGTTGCATTTGATACCTTAGACATCCTTTCAAGAGATTTAAGCGTTTTAGTAGTAGAGGATGCTGAATCAGACTTGATAGTACACACAAGGCACAGGAATTCCGTCCCTTACATTTTTTTCTCAAAATCTTGGGTTTAGATGGGAGGGTATTACAAGGGTTTTCGATACTTTTAGTATGGCACGCAATCGTTTGCAGATACAATAGGACTCTGGTATTTCACATGGCTTTAAAATTGCTCTTTATTGTCTTAATGTTGGCAGTGTCGGGCACATTGGAAAGATGGCACTATACATTCAGTGAACACGCTTTATCAGTTCCGTGAAAATATGATAATAATTTTCTCACAAGACTATAATGTATCGTAGTCAGGGTAATCAGCATGTTGAACCAGATATCTACGAGGTAAGAGATCATGAACTAACGGAAGAATGTATTTTCAGGTTTATTGGCTTGGGTGGATGTATATTGCGTAGATAATGAGATATTTGTTTACCAAGTACGACATTAGGTTGACGTCCTCGTGTCGTTGATGACTGATGGAAATTTTTACAATGGGAGGCTTTATCGGTATTAGTAGCGGTGGTGCTACAATCTACCTTCTGTACTGACACATGTGAACCCTGTCTAAAAGCATCCAATTGAGTAGAACTGTAACAACAGAAGACAAGGGCCAACGTGCTTGGCCTGATGCGATCTATTATACATAAACTCACTGAATAATTAATACCAATTTAGTAGAATATTAGTTATCTTTACTGCTATATAGGTCTCAACTTCATCACTTATATAAAACGTCGAAGTACACATTTAGTTCTCATGTTGTCTGTCCACGGTGTTAAATACTGGAGATTATGTTAGTCAAACTGGCTCACGTCCTTGAATTCGCCCCCGGATTGTGAACTCCTGACTGCTCAACATAGCACAGCATTTCATGGCTGTAACTTGACTTCATTTAAATGACGTTAATGTAAGTAATTGGCTAAACAGTGAAGGTCACCATAAAACCAGTTGCTAGTGCGTAGAGGTGTATGCTATCATTTTATAATGCAGAACATACAAATGTCAGTCAGTTTTGGGTGACTCTCTTGGTTGTTTTGTGATGCCTCTGAGAAGTAATTTGAGGATGTAATGTAGAATGTGCCCAGAAGATTAATTTCTCACTTCGTTTATGCTTCTATAGGATCTTATGGATTGATTCCAGACGTTTTTAAAGACAGTGTCAAATTGCTTTCTGGGCTATTTAAGGTATTTAGCTTGATCTAGAAATGAGAAGTAGTCAGGTGTGACTGCTGTAAGTCATTGATTATCCCAGCATACAAGAAGGGCGACAAGTCTTCCTGTGACAGTTATAGAGGGGTTAGCGTGACTAATATGGTATCTAAAGTTCTAATCTAGAAAATAATGCGTAGATTAAATGGTTTTCGGGAAAAACGAGATCAGGCAGGTTTTAGACCACGTAAGAGGCATACTGATCATCTCATCACTCTTCGACAGGTGGTGGAACATGAGTATATTTATGGGCGTCCAATAATTGCCATTCTACTTGGCTTGAAGTAGGAATTTGACTCTGTTGATCAAGAGGTACTATTTCACTGTCTGGTAGTGAAGGGAAGACCGAGAAAGAATATCGCACTAATCGAAGGACTTCGCTCGTACCTGAGCAGCCGTGTAAGTTGTGGGGTGTGTTGACCACTTGATTTATTAGCGAAGTTGCATCAACCTCGACGAACTGACTGCCGACGAAATCTCAGCATGAATACGAACGGCTTGTGTGGCATTTGCCAACTCACACCATCTCTGGCGTACTCGTGATATCTAACTATCGATCAAAGGATAGTTGTGGTGCACGGCAGTTGACTTTATCCTTCTTTATGGTTGTGATACATAGTCACTAAATTAGAAGTTGTGGAAAGGTTAACTGTCTTTGATCGTAGGTGTTTGTGTTCTGTCTCCCACGTCAGGTGGTATAATAAAGTGAATAATACTGAAGTTAGGCGTCGAGCATTAAGTCAGGAGCGAAAGTCAATCGCTAAGGTTGTGAAACTACATCGCGTAACGCGTCCTGGCCATCGCCTTCCTCAATAGGCAATGTTAGCTCACATAGAATCAGCTTGAAAAAAGCTAGTGGTGGTCAAATCAAACCTTGGCATCATTCCATTAAAATCTTTAGTCAGTTTGAACACGTATGGAGGTGTAGAATGCCTGGTTGGGATCCTCGGGATTCTAAGTAATTGGTAATATGGCTCGTTCTCAGTGGGCCAGATGTATTCACCCTCTGTGGCCTGCCATATCCATTAGATCCCTATTGTTTTTCTTTTACTATTCTTTCTCCCTCACATTTCTGCTTTATCGTCGTTTCAAAACTCTCTTCTCATTTTTCTTCCTTTGTGTGCTACACGGAGTGTGGCAGCTGGTAACTGCTGCACTTTTGTGCTATGCTGAAACCAGCTAGTCAGTCAGTCACTCAGTCTGGTATTTGCTTTACCTGTGACAGTAAACTGCACGTGTTTAGTTGGATTTTTCACTGAATTTTCGCCATAGAAATTTGCACAAAAGTTCACCAGGTTATATAGCCACATCCCATATGACACTAAAAGGCGTAAAACATTCAAAGGAGCTATAATGAACGAAAATGTGTGGGAAAAGGAATAAGTCTATAAAGAATAGTGGGAATTTGTTAGTTAGTTGAATTTCAGTTGTAATCTCACAGTTATTTGTTTAGGCAGTTGCCTACGGTTAACATAGATAGTTTTTAGGTATTTTTCGTTTTTAATCTGTTTTAATCTTTTGATATAGCATCGATGCTCAGTCAGCATGTTCTTCATCAAAATCCATCTTCGACGTTTCTGGCCCCCTCTCCAATCAACAAAATATTTTGTCCATATCCCCTGAAGTCTCTGAATCTTCCGGATCAAACATGCAGTCTGGTATTTCACCGCACTTTCCTTGCTTTTCTGTACATCATGTGAATGTTGATTCTACGCAACGTGTCTGTCAAACATCAGCTGCCTCATCTGCAAAACAGGAAACAGTGGCCTGTAGTTTAAAGTAGCGAAACGACTTTGGTTAAAAGAAGTAAGCTGTAGCTGAGGCAGTCGGATAATTGATCATGAAGCCATCGGTGTATTACAAATTCAGGATGGCTAAGTAGATCAGATGTGCATGAACTACGTGTGGCGGCAGCTTCTTTTACTAGTCCTCAATCTCACAAATGCTCATGAAGAAGCAATGGAATAGTCCCCAAACAATAGATATACCAGGTAAAACCGTAGTTTTATCTTCTTGTCATTAGTTATTTTTGATTTAATTTTATGGTGAGAGCGAAGTTTTTCTTCCCTCCTCAAGTGTAGAATTTTATTGAACAAACGGCACTAAACTAAACGTTCGTCATAGAGCATAACATAAAAGTTCACCATATAAAATTATCACACTGCATAAAGCACACACAATGGACAAGAAAAAATAAAAGGCTACTACCGAGAGGAAATGTACAGTAAAATGAGTATTTGGTGAATAGTGGAAAGCTGATTAATCTAGAAGTACCACTTCACTTCCCATCCTTTAACCAGGAGTCGGTGCAGACCAGTCCTTCCTCATCACCTTACGTTTTACAGGTGCGAGTAGCATGCTGAACATTTCTGCTCAAGATATTCAGGAGACTGTATTATGCCAACATCACCTTCATGATGACGTACAGGGATCAATCAAGGTCTTATCCATGAAGATGAAACCACAACAGAATGTGGACCCTATTTAGCGCGTACTTTATGTGACGAAGACTCTGTTAGACGTGAAACTTACAAGTTACTATGTAATTAGCACAGCGAATCTACCCTTTTATCGTTTCATCTTTCTGTATTTTATGGTGTCACACTTTCTATCGTTTAAATCGTTACTCTGCTATTTTATTTTTAGTTGGTATTACTATTATTACTACAATTTTGTACTTAATACATATTTTTCTCCGTATGGCACACAGTATTTTGCTACGTAGCTGCTATAACAATCGTTTTATTACTATTATGTAATGGGTATTTTTAATTTTTTTTGTCCTTTTTGAGTAAATTAGATGCAATATTGTACTGAAATGCTGAAAATTCCTTGCTGTATCATGAGTACTGTTTTTGGAATAAAGCAATTATTATTATTATTTTTATTGAGGGATCCCACTCCTCGTTGTCATCATCGGACATGACAACTCTCCATAAGCTTTCATATAATTTTAGTTTTCATAAAGTGCTTTGGTTAGTGCAGCTCCTTTCTGAAAAAATGCATGGTATATTTAGCCAGTATTATTACTGTGAACTATGTGATGTATATTGTGAATGTACATTTCTCTAATCTGTGAATATATATCTTCTTACCATGTCTGAGTGTGGTGTGAATTCAGCAGCAGCGGGATAGGGATCTAATAGTTTTTGAAATGTTGGTGACGGACAGACAGACGATATCCATGATCATTATTATTATTATTGTATCCTTTAGTTCCTAGAGGAACATAGGGCTTCAGCTGCGCACCTCCATTGACTTCGGTTTTCTGACAACTTTTTCACCCTGCTCCAGGTCTGTCCACATGCTTTCATCTCCTCCTCGCATGACCTCCTCCAAGTCACCCTTGGACGACCAACTCGCCGCCTCCCTTTCGGGTTCCACTCGAGGGCTTGTCTAGTGATGTCACTTGATGGTTTCCTCAGCGTATGGCCAATCCATCTCCATTTCTTTCTGCCTATTTGTTTCACAATCGGTTCCTGATTGGTTCGCTCCCAGAGATCCCTGTTGCTGATCTTTTCTGGCCATCTGATCTTGAGTATTGAGCGGAGACAGTTGTTAATGAAGGTTTGAAGTTTGTTTGAGATGCTCTTTATGACTCGCCAAGTCTCTGATCCGTATAGTAGCACTGACTTCACATTGGAGTTGAAAATCCGGATCTTATTTTTGATGCTGAGTGCTGTTGACCTCCACACAGATTTGAGAGTAATGAAAGCTTGTCTTGCTTTTCCGATTCTGGCTTTGATGTCCTCGTCAGTTCCGCCTGTAGTTGAGACGATGCTTCCCAGGTAGGTGAAGGAGGTTGTTTCTTTCAGGTTCTTCCCATTTATGCTTATTGTGGTCTGTTGGTGTTGTTGATGTTGGCTAGGAATCTTCATTATCTCTGTTTTATCTATGTTCACGTGAAGTCCTATCTTTGATGCTTCTTCTGCCAACTTGTTACTTTTCACTTGCATATCTTCCAGTTTATGGGAAATCAGACATATATCATCGGCGAAATCCAGATCCTCCAAGTCTTTTGTGTCAGTCCATTTTATGCCTGTTCCCTCGTTGGTTGCCGTTGTCTGTCGCATTATCCAATCAATTGCAATCAGGAAGATCATTGGTGATAGTAGACAGCCTTGCCTCACTCCCGTCCTCACTTCGAAGGCTTCCGTAAGTTTCCCGTTGTGGATTACTTGGCATGCAGCATTGTCGTATAACTGTTGGATGAGGTGTATAATTGTCGATGGGACCCCGTAGTAGCGAAGTAGTTTCCAAATGACCTCTCGATCGACGCTGTCGAAGGCCTTTTCAAAGTCGATGAAGTTGAGATAGAGAGGTGACTGCCATTCCAAGCTTTGTTCAATGATGATCCGTAGAGTGGCGATTTGATCAATACATGATTTGTTTCTCCTGAATCCAGCCTGTTCCGGACGAAGTTTTTCATCTAGGGCTTGTTTGATTCTCTCCAGGATGATGCGACTTAGTATCTTGCTTGGAATGGACAGAAGCATAATTCCACGCCAGTTTTTACATTGACTTAAGTCTCCTTTCTTTGGAAGTTTGAATAAGTAACTGTTCTTCCAATCCTCGGGTACTTTGCCCTCTTTCCACACCTTCTCCAGCAGTGGTGTCATCAAGTCCGCTGTTGTCTCTGGGTCTATTTTCAAAGCCTCTGCTGGGATTCCATCTGGTCCCGGTGTTTTCCCAGCTTTAAGCATCTTGATTGCATTCAGGACTTCTGATTTCGTCGGGGGGTCAGTGTTCACTGGTAGTTCTGCTTCCGTTGTTGGTATTGCTGGACGTGTTGTAGGTGGCGGACGATTTAGAAGTCTTTTGAAGTGTTCAACCCAGTGCTTTCTCTGTTCCACCTCTTTGGTGATTGACTTTCCATTGTCGTCCTTTATTGGCTTAATCTGTGTCGAACGTTTGCCCGAAAGGTTCCTAGTTGTTTGGTAGAGTGTGGCGAGGTCTCCTTTGCCTGCAGCTTGTTCTGCTTCGTTTGCCATGGTTTCATAATATTTTCTTTTGTCTTCCCTGGCACTTTTCTTCACTCTTTTGTTCAGTGTATTGTAGCTTGCATTCAGCTCCTGTTTTTGTTGCTCGTCAGTGCACTGGATAATCTTTTGCTTCACTGTCCTTCTCTCTTCTATTAGTTTCCAAGTGTCCGTAGTGAGCCACTGTTTGTCCTGTCTCTTTTTTCTGCCTAGAATTTCTATGCAGGTTTGGCTCCACACCGTTTTCAAGTTGTTCCAGTGCTTTTCGACGCCGACCTTTTCGCTAGTGTTGATTTGTGTCTCGGCTTTGTCCTTTATGCTTGCAATGAAGATGTCCTTTGTAGCCTGGTCCTTCAGCTTTTGAGTGTTGAACTTGGCTTGTGGTCTATCTGCAGCTCCTGATTCCCTGAAAGCTTTTAATTTGATTTGGATTGTCCCTTGTACGAGATAGTGGTCTGAGCCAACGTCTGCTCCTCTTCTTGCTTTTGTGTCCAGTAGGCTGCGCCTCCACTTCCTTGAGATTGAGATGAAGTCGATTTGGTTTTTGGTTTGCCCGTCTGGTGACACCCATGTAGCCTTGTGGATATCTTTGTGCTTGTATACACTGCCACCAATCACCAGTTCGTTGAAGGCGCAGAAGTCGGCGAAGAGTTCTCCGTTTTCATTCATTTCTCCTAGAGCTTCTCTACCCATGATGAGTTCCCTTCCCGTATTGTCTGGTCCCAGTTTGGCGTTCATGTCTCCCATTAGTATTTTCATGTCGCCAGCTGGAGTATTGTCCATTGTTGCCTGTAGTTGCCTGTAGAATTCTTCTTTCTTCTCGAGGTCTGCGTTGTTTGTGGGTGCATAACATTGTATGATTGACACTTTCCTTCCTTTGGAGTTGAACCTGGCGGTCATTATCCTGGACGAAATCGCCTCCCATTGTATCAGGGCTTTCGTTGCCGTTGGTGACATCATGATAGCCACGCCCTCGGTGTGCGTGTGGTTATCTTCTGGGTGACCGGAGTAGATCACTGACTCACCTGTTGACAATTTGGTGAGTCCACTCCCATTCCATCTGCTCTCACATATTCCCAGCACTTGTATTCCGTATCTTTTCATCTCGTTGGCGATCTGGGCAGCTTTCCCAGTCTCGTACATAGTTCGGACGTTCCATGTTCCTACACAGACTTTTTCTTTTGGTGCAAAGAGGTTCATTATACTGAAGGTTCTGTAGCAATTTTGTTTACAGGGTGGGGTTGCTAGCCTCACGCCTGAGAAAAGAATGATTACATTAAGTAAAAGTTTAGAGAGAAGCAACTTTTTGGGTTGCTCCCCTCAAAATCAGAAAATAACGGACAAACAATGAGAACAACATCAACAAAGGAAACAGTTCACAGAAAAAAGGGCAAAAAGCGACGACAACTATACAATAAGACAACATGCAATATAGTTCAGTACAGTTAACTAAAATGATATCTTAACCATAAACTCACTGACTTGGAGCAACTTGAACATATAAATCCAACAATATATACAATTATAGATGTGTTTATGTTTAAAAATTCCACAAATCCAAACAGTTAGTTATATGTATTATCTGTCAATAAGATTGTATTTTTTGGATTCAGTGTTCGAAAGGTTAATAATTGTGATAATTTCCGCAAACTCTTGGCATAAAATTTTACAGAAATAAGAGTTTTTATTATTGAGCAAAATGTAGCGTAGTAGTCGAAAAGCGCGCGTTTATGGGGTCATCCATGATCATCGTGACCATATATTCTTGTGAGTTATTATAAAGCAACAGTCCAAGGAAATACAATAGTAAATATATCATCAGTATATCCCTTATTCGGCCCCTAAGCAGCATGGTTTTCACGGATTTAGTGTCTTCCGAACACTGCGTAGTCTAGAATTTGAGCAACCATCCTAGTCAACCTGATACCTGTATGGTTATGATAAGATGATTTGTCTCCCTTTTTATAAACTAGCAAGATTCATGATTTCCATAAGTTCACTTGGACTCTCGCAGACTCCTGCACATGACCAGATATTTTAGATTGCTTACTCAATGTCTGGACAAAATTCAGTCATATTTGGTGTTATAACTGAACTCATGTAAGCGTTGGATGCTGGACAAATTTGGTGTGGCTATGAGGCGGCGAGTTGGTCATCCAAGGGTGACTTGGAGGAGGTCATGCGAGGAGGAGATGAAAGCATGTGGACAGACCTGGAGCAGGGTGAAAAAGTTGTCAGGAAACCGAAGGCAATGGAGGTGCGCAGCTGAAGCCCTATGTTCCTCTAGGAACTAAAGGATACAATAATAATAATAATAATGAGCTAGTCGAATCGTTACTGCAGGTGTTCTCCCATCACTTCTGTGATCTTAGTATGTAGCTGAAGTACCACTGTTCTCAGAAATCATTTAACTTGGAGGTGGCTTTTGCGCACTCTTGATTCCTAATACACCGAACTAGTTGGTCTGTCTGTCTGTTTACGACATAGAACTTTGCACATATGTGCGGCAGTTCAAGTCGCCACACTCCATGTAGCACACAAAGTAAGAGAAAAAAGTGGAAGAAATGCATAATAGAGACAGTAAACAGAGGTTTGAGACAAAAGAATAGTAGTAACGAAGAACAAAACAGTTTCATTGGAAATCATAAGTCACAAGGAGTGGATGCATCTGCGTCAGCCAGCCATTGAGAACGATTTTGAGCCATGTCACCAATTGTTTCCAACCATTGGTTTTTACTGTCCCGAGGACCCCAACCAGCCAGGAAGTCTACATCTTTCTACGTGGCTTAAACTAACTGTTGTAGATTTCATTGACTGGTGCCATATTTTTATTTGACCTCCGCTAGCTCTTTTCCAGCCTAACCCTATGTCAGCTAACGTTTCCTGTTGTCGAGGAAGGCGATGACTAGACATACGAAACACATGTCCTAACCATCTCAGTCTATGTAACTTCACAGCCTCGTCGATTGATTTCTTCCCAACTTACCTAGCACTCGACCGATGCCTCACCTCAATATTGCTCATCTTATTATGCCACTTCACACGGGAGATAGAGCGCAGGCAACTATGATCAAAGATAGCTAATCTTTTCATGTCTTCCACTCTCAGTGGCCAGGTCTCACAGCTGGCCACAAAGGAGGACGGAGCGGACTGATGAGCAGTACATCCGCCCTTTGGTCGACAGTCGAATATCTCGTCTACTAAGCCAGAGACGGCGTAAACTGGCAGGCATATGCGAAACTAGCCCCCCGTATCCGTGCTAAGATGTCGTCAGTACCTCTTGCTGTTGACGTCTCTTGAATTGATTTATTTTCCTTTTGCAAACCGGGTTTTGAGTGATAGTCTTTTGACTTTCTGTAGGTGTACAACATTCTGCTAAAAAACGAACTAAAACCAAATACTACCACATTATTCATTCAAATTAGATATAGCAGTTTTCAAGACAGGAGACATTTAGAGCTTTCATCAGGACTTCGGAGTCGTTGCTAAATTGACGGGCTTCCAGAATCCGGCGCTGTAGATGTTGGTTCTTGGTTCGCTCTTCATAGGTCGGGTAACAGTCACTTCCGATAGCTCGTGTGATGCAGGCCTAGAGACATAGTGTGATTAGGTCATTGAGTGGTTGATTTCACACACAGTAAGGTGAAGAGCAGAAGCTTATTAGCCTACGGTTTGGTTCAGGTTTAACAAATGTTCGTCAAGACTGTAGGCAGCGAAGCACTGTACACAGCGATGGCGTCACCCTGGCTTTCACTATTTGAGTAGAGATTTCATCCGTCGCACATTGAGCCATCTCAAACCTATCCAGATCCACGGTTTTCTTGGGTAAATGAGCGGAAGTACAGGCTACTGAGAATCTTAAACATAGTAAGTTCAGTCAAATAACATACATGCAAAATCTGGTCGCGTACTGATTAAACGCGACTTGGGTAGTCTATATATTATCAAACATTGAGAGGGTATCGTCTCCATATTCGAGCTAGGAAAGTATTCTTGTGAGTAGCATATCTACACCACAACACGTGTTCCTCAGACCTAATTCCTCGAAGTCAATATCAAAGTTAAAGAGAAGTTCAGAAATGGTATAAAAGTTCCTAGCCGAACAAAATCAAACAAGGTAGTTGGTGAAATAAACACAATATACGAAATGCTCTTTATATGGCTGCGAATGCTAAGATTGCCCTCAAGCTTTAATCTGGAAAACATGTATACACACAATCGTAATCCCACAAATAGATAGCACAACTAAAGCAAGAAAACTTATTGTATTACGCAAAACCAGTTCGACAAAATATTGAATAAGAAACACCAACTAATCATAAAATTATATCGAATACATAGACAGACGTTGGAAGAAAGTTGTAGAAATTGGTATTGTTAGGGTGGGTGTCTGTGTATAGAATTTCTCTCGACTGGTCCACATGTTGTTGTATTTTGACAGATGTGGCTATGTATTGAGAGGTATATTAATGTTTGGACAGATTCCTCGTTGCACGGTCGTGTTGCATAGAATGTCCGTGTTTCAGCTTCTGTCTATATTGAGTGTTGGAGATGTTTGTGTAGTGTTTGTATGATCGGTGTAATTGTGGGGAGATTTAGTTGTTGTTGTTTGTCACTGGTGTCAGTGTCCATTGAGGGCTGTGTGTGTGTGTGTTTTCGTGGTAGGTCGCGCGCACGTGTGTGTGTGGGTGTGTATGTGTAGTTGAATTGATGATGTTGGTGTGAAGTTCATGGGTGTATGTATTTGCAGTGGTTTCGTTGGTTGACGTGGAGTCTTGATGAGGTAGATTTAAGTGATGAAGTGAGTGGAGAAGCGTTCCACTTGTCACTTCGTGATGTGTTTGAAGTGAGTTGTTTATGGATATATGGCTGATGTTGCTGTGAATGGCTTATTTTGTGTACACTATTACTGTAGTACCGCCTGTTGTCTTTGATTTCACATTTGGTAGGAGATATGTTGAATGTGTTTTTTCGCAGTAATTTCGTGTGTCAGACTTCTGAATCCCAGGAAGTTGAGAAACTTCGAGAGATGCAATGCTGAGGAATGTTCACCAAGGGGAAAAGCAGATCGTTGATTGGCGACTTTGAGAATCCTTTATTATTACGGCAATATTTTACCAAGAATAAGGTTATCACACACAAGATCAAAGAATAAATGTCATAACAATAAACCAGGATAATACTTCTGGTTGTTTTCTGTCTTCCAACGAAAGCGAACGATGAGACATTGTGTAGCACATGCTTCCGTTGCACAGGGTCTTACTTGCTTTCTACAGCTCACATGGGCGTCATTGCACTCTTTCAGGTTGAACTCATATATTAGCCCTCGGTCAGTCTACAGATGCTTTAAGTCTGCCAGCAGTTTATCTGAGTCTTCTGAATACTTTATTGCTCTAAAAATCTTTAAGTCGTCAGTGTAAATAGTCGGGTAGCTCAGATGCCATGGTGGGTCATTGATAAAAATCCTAAACGTTAGTGGCCATATGGTAGAGTTCTGTGACAATCCTGATTATGAGCTCTGTCAGTCGATTGACATTAGTGCGGGATTCCCTTTCAGCTAGAAGAAAACGTGTTGAAGTTGTGACTTATATGCTGACCTGTGAAGTTTGGTGCAAACATACAAATTTTCATGTCTATCAGTTTGCAAAAGATAGCATAATTTTAAGAGGGAATCTCACTAGTTTGAAATTGTATTTGAGGAACGGGCTTCAGGGAAATATGCTTTTAAATAAGACAAGAACAAATGTTTGTGTGGCATAAGATAAGGCCATCATTTAACTCGAAGCTTTCTCATCAGCTATGCAAAACCATAATGTTATTATTATTTATTATATCCTTTAATTCCTAGAGGAACATAGGGCTTCAGCTGCGCATCTCCATTGCCTTCGGTTTTCTGCCAACTTTTTCACCCCGCTCCAAGTCTGCCCACATGCTCTCATCTCCTCCTCTTCACATAACCTCCTCCAAGTCACCCTTGCATTGACGACCAACTCACCGCTTCCCTTTCGGGTTACACTGGAGCGATGGCTTGTATAGTGATGTCACTTGCTGGTTTCCTCAGACTATGGCCAATCCATCCCCATTTCTTCCTGCCCATTTGTTTCACAATCGGTTCCTGGTTGGTTCGCTCCCAGAGATCCCACCCTGTTTCTGATTTTTTCCGGCCATCTGATCTTGAGTATTGAGCGAAGACAACTGCTAATGAAGGTCTGAAGTTTGTTTTAGATGCTCTTTATGACGCGCCAAGTCTCTGATCCGTATAGTAAGTAGCACTGACCAACTTCACATTGGAGTTGAAAATCCGGATCTTATTTTGATGCTGAGTGCTGTTGACTTCCACACAGACTTAAGAGTAATGAAAGCTTGCCTTGCTTTTCCGATTCTGGCTTTGATATCCTCGTCAGTTCCGCCCGCCTGTAGTTGAAACGATGCTTACCAGTTAGGTGGGTAGCTGAAGGAAGTTGTTTCTTTCAGGTTCCTCCCATTTATGCTGACTGTTGTCTGTTGTTGCTGTTGGTGTTGGCCAGGAATCTTCATCGACTCTGTTTTATCTATGTTCACTTGAAGTCCTATCTTTGATGCTTCTTCTGCCAGCTTGTTGCTTTTCATTTGCATATATTCCAGTTTGTGGGAAATCAGACATATATCATCGGCGGAGTCCATATCCTTCAAGTTTTTTGTGTAAGTCCATTTTATGCCTGTTTCCTCATTGCCCGTTATCTGTCGCATTATCCAATCTACTGAAATCAGGAAAATCATTGGTGATAGTAGGCAGCCTTGTCTCACTCCCGTCCTCACTTCGAAAGCTTCCGTAAGTTTCCCGTCGTAAATTACTTGGCATGAAGCATTGTCGTATAACTGTTGGATGAGATTTTTTTAAGGTAATAGCTTTATTCCAAAACAGTACTTTGTGATACAGAATGGAATTCTCAGCATTTTACTACAATATTGCATCCAGTTAGTACATTAACAATAAATAAAGTTCTACGTAGATTAAAGTTATCTCAGTCAGTTTTGACAACAACATATTAGCATGTCGGTAGCAAAGCCAAAATTAAAGTGTTTGAAGGTGTTAGAAAAGTAGATACTACTAGCATATTTACTGGAGTAAGCCATAGCAAAATGGTCGAGATATACAGAGTGTGAAAGAATGAACAAGAATGCTTTAAGTAGAGTTTGTAAGGAGGAGAGAAACAAAACAGCAAATAACAAAAATAAATACAGAAAGAAAAAAAGTTGGAGAGAAAACGTTGTACCTATAAATGACGTGAGTTGGAAAGACGAGATCCAGTTGTTCTACTGACAATTTAATAAGTTAAAGGTTTCACGCCTAATGCTTTCTTTATCGCACAGAACACGAGCTAGGTAGGGTATGGTTGAGTTTTTGTACTTACTAGTGCGAGAATATAGTTTCCTATATAGGCTTCTGGTTTTCCCTGAAGAGATACAAGGGGAGAGTTGTGAATGTAGAGGGTGTTGTGAGTCAGATAAAATGGATTTTGCCCATTTTTCACATGAGTCCATGTGCCTGTCAACCAGAATATTAACAAGTTGGTTGGTTAAGTGGCACGTAGCTTACCCTGCTGACAACCTTTAACATCCTGCGTAATAAGGTATAGTCTTTCTTCAAAAGCCAAGGAAAAACTAAGGGGGAACAATAGAGAATAATAAGCAGAAAACGGGAGTTAACAAATTGTAAGAGTAAGGGTTGGATTACATCAGAATGTCTTAACTTCTTGATGTAGAAGGTAAGACGGAATATTTTCTTAGAAATCGTCAAGATATGAGACGACCAGGAAAGATCAGAAGATAAAGTGACGCCTAGGTATTTAATTTCCGACTTGGTTTCTATTTCACTGCCATCTATGTTGCACACCTCGTGAGTTCTAACCAGTTTGTTTAGGTCAGATTTGTGCCTAAAGGTGTAATTAACTGTTTGGCATTTGGAGGGGTTTAAAGTGAGACCGTTTTCCTTAGACCATTGGCTGATTTCTGATAAAAAGCCATTTAGTTTAGAGCAGTCATTTTGACATTTGACAGGCAAAGATACAGTTAGGTCATCAGCAAATTTGACAAAATTAATGTCATTTGAAGATGGTAGGTCATGTAGGAAGAAAGAAAAGAGAAGTGGGGAGAGTACGGCACCTTTGGGGACACCAGCTTCAGGAGCAAACATGGTGAATTCATCAGCAAAATTAGATAGATCAGATGGAGCGCAACTAGGAGATATGTACCTGTTTGTAATATAGATTTGTTTATATTTGGGGAGATGTTTGGGGCGACATTTGACAGTAATACAGTCAATGAAGTCATTTGAGAAGGTGAAGCAGACGCTATTAGAAACAGACCATTTGGAGTAAATAAAAGTTGCAACGCCACCACCATTTTTCTTATTACAACATTGACGGTCTTGACGAAATAAAATAAAGTCCTTTAGTGAGATAAGGTTGTCATCATACAGTTCGTGCAACCACGTTTCTTGTAATGTGATTATGGCAGTATTATGATAAGTTTCAGTAGACATCAAGGATTGTAGGTACATTATTTTGTTTGGCAGAGGGCGGCAGTTTGTGTTCATTATGACGGGGACCGTAGTTTAGTGTATTGTTGTACGTTTGAGAGCTCTCTGCCAACCACTACGATGTTTGCTCCTTGATTTCTTTGGAATATGAAAGTCATTTGGTCATAAATGATTAATAAAGTTACGAGAGTAAATGATTCTGTTAGAATTCATATTTAGGTGATAAATAAATGTTGGTAAACAGTAGACTGGATGCAAAATGCAGATATTATAGTAGCTGGCCCAAAAATTCGAACAGGTCGCCAAGGTCAAGGAACAGATGTATAATTGTCGATGGTACCTTTTAGTTGTAGCGAAGTAGTTGCCAAATGACCACTCGATCGACGCTGTCGAAGGCCTTTTCAAAGTCGATGAAGTTGAGATACAGAGGTGACTGCCACTCCAAGCCATGTTCAATGATGATCTGTAGAGTGGAGATTTGATCAGTACATGACTTTTTTCTCATGAATCCAGCTTGTTCCGGTCGGAGTTTTGCATCCAGTGTGGCGTGTTTGATTCTCTCCATACCACCAATTCTTCTTCATTGATCTCACCTGATTTTTTCCTACCTACCTAAAAATGACTTTTTTTCATTGAAAAGGGTGTTAAAAGTTGTCAGTGGGGCAAGTCATGTACCCTTCAATTAACTCATTCATACTGTTGTGGACAGATATTTGAGTGGGTGCAAGTAATCGGCAAAAACAATCTTGTCGGACTTTGTGCACTCGCTTTACTCAAAATTATCTCTTTGTAAAAGACGTTACGCTCACACAACTGAATATAAGAACTCAAGGACACTTTATTGACCTGCCTTCCTATCATAAATATATCTTTGTCACTATTTCTGTTAGTTTTTAATTTTATATTTATATATTACTGACATTATTATTAAGGTAAACATTCTCTTACTATGTAATATGAAGAGAAAATCAGATGCAATATTGAACTGCATACTAAGAATTTCAGATTGTATCAAAAGTACTGCCTATAAGAGAGCCATTATTATTAATAATAAAACCTGTAACCTCATTCAGAAGCAGCATAGAATCAATTCAAGTAACTTTACACCCAAATAACCCAACCCTACACTCTAAGGACTGTTCCATACCGCTGAAGACACAACGACGGTTTAACGTAGATTTTCGTGGATTCCTTAGGCGTAAACACAAGGACTGAGACGTGTTAATCCCTGCTATGACTTACTTAGGCAGCTAGGAATTGATCTGCTACAGTTCGAAGGGTGTTGGTACCTTCCAAGAAACTATTTTCGTACATGAACCTCAGGAATAAAACATCCAACAGAGTCCTAAACTTGATAACTGACACAGAATCATTTGACAGTCACAAATAAGCTGCAGGATTAGGAGACTACTTCTGCAGTGTCTCAACACAGGAGTCACTACCGACCATTTCATCAACTCTGACAAGGTCATAGGAAAACGTGTTACCGACCAAAACTTCATGTTTCAACGCATAGACAAATCAGCCCACTAACCGCTGTTTTCAGGCTTCCATTTTTACACAGAGTGTAGCCGCGTGACTGGAAGGATGGAATAGCAATCCCCATCCATAGAGGAGGGTCTGGTCTCTGTCTTTCAGACTACAAGCCTATTAGTTTTACCAGCACCTTGATTAAGAAATCGGTAAGAATACTCAATAGAGCTATCATGGCATATTTGGGAAACAACTACTTGTAACCCAGCTCTCATCATGGATTTCACGAAAACCTCTCGTGTCTTATGAAATCTCTCACAGCAAGAGGAAACCGGATCAAGTTCAGGGAAAACAATAAACCCATCGACGTTGACTTCATACATTTCATAAGGGCTTTATATAAAATGCCTTATACAAGACTGTTGATAGAACTGAGAGTTTTGGGATCAGAGTTGGATCAATCAAGTGGATCAATGAATTCCTTGCAGGTAGAAGAGAAAGTGTCAAGACTGACTGGAAGTCCCTTCGTGGAAAAACGGTACGTACCAAACAGCACTGTAACCGGGCCCACAAAGGACTTGGTACGGTCAATAGTCTTCCATTCGAGATACTGTCATGTTGCCAGGCTTTCATAGTCCCTGATAAGTAAGCCTCATTCGCTGCCATCTTGAGGCACGGGTGTTCCTCACAACGTCTGACTCCTACAGTCAGACTGATAAACATGCAGATTCATCTTGTGGGATCTGGAAAAACTCGATTCAAAACCAACAGTGTATATGATCTCTAGAATCCGAAAGGATCAAATGGCGCCTGAATCTTTTTAGCCACTGGCAACCATGGAAACGCATTTCTCGACTTTTCCCCACTGCCATTGTGGGTCATATTTCAAATCGAAGGCTCTTGAGGTGGCCTCTTAGAGTTAATTCTATCTCAATCTAGGTGTTCAGGTAAAATCTCATCCCCCACATAATCTATGAGATTTAGTCAGGTCCATCTATTTGTACAAATACTGTAGCAAGTTTTTTAATAATAAAATAATCACATTTACTCGGCTTCTCTTATTTATCCTGCAGATAACCTAAATATATACTCAGGACTCAAGCATAGTAGCGACTTTCGTACACTGCAAAAAGAAACCTCAGCAATCATTAGATTAGTCCAAGGAAGAAGCCCTCCATCAACATGGAGAAGCGTGTGACCTTGCGCACTGGGCCTGCAGGTTTCATCGTATCCGACATGGAGGGAATATCAATCCCTTCAGTCCGAGCCCACTTCGTAAATGATGAACTAAAAGCTATGGGAATATAAAGCACAGTGGTAGCTAGCGGCTTAAAATACTTATTAGCGACACAAAGGGCCTGTACTAGAGTCATGAGTAAACTGTTTACTACTCTTTATGCATCTCTAGTAAGGGAAAACTAAAAAGCTACTTCTAATTACAGTGTCCAAAATTCTAAGATATGACTATGGACCTGACAATCTTTTTTCTTTTCCACCAGGTCACATAATTTCAGAGAACATATTAGGAGATTTAAAAAGTAAAGGACGAATTATATGACTGTAGAGTTCTGGTTCTTCCATTGGATGACTAACTCTTGACGGTTATGCTGAATGTCTCAATATTGATGAAATAAGGAAATTTTAAATCATAAGTTTCCCAACCGTAGATATATCGTATTTGAGCTCCAAGTCAGATTGAATCATTGTAAATTATTCAAAGTAATCCCAGCGTGTTTAAGAAGAAATCAAAACAAGATTTTTCTGGACGTTTCTCTGTGTATACCACAACTTCTTTAACTGAATTATTTAGATTTTATTAATCATCAAAAACTACACAAAGTGAAGTCAGTTCATTTGAAGGTCACTTGTCGACAGACATTTGTACCAGTAGAAATATGTAAGCAGTCATCACATTATATTTGTAATGACTAATGTCAGATCATCATATGCGCATATTTTTATGTATGTGTGTGTGTGAATGTACGTTATTTGTCACATGGAAAATACGTCATTCACATGCGATAAACATAATAATATTTTTTCAGAGGTTTATGTTGTTTTTACATCTGCTTGCTTCATTAGAGTTTGCAATAAAGGTGAAAAGTCTATCCGTTCTCTCCTATTTACTTCATTCGATGTGGTTAAAATGTGCAATGCTTCAGAGGTTAACCTTTCTTTATGTGAATGAAAGTCTCTTCTTAGAATTTCGAAATCAGTCTTATGTCCACCATCTACACTATGCATTGCTATAATTGATCTTCTTTCTAGACTTTTTAATTCTACTTCATTTCTAGGTGGACGTTTCATTCCCTCTGATATTCACCTGTTTACTGCTCTCCCCTATATAACAAGCTTCACATTCAGAAAACATTTTCCTATAGACACAATTGTTTTGTGATATTTTGAGAAATACATCTTTGATATTAGAAAGAAGAGAACACGAAGTTCAGCAAAGATGGCCAATCTTTTCGGCGATTTCATTCTCAAAAGCAGCTGTACAATCACATTTATATAGATTATTTTACATGGATAATTATTTGTTTAATTTCACATAGTAACGAAGGTGATAATAATTTTCAACTTGATATGACAGTTTGAAGGTAGGAATATAGATTACAAGGGGCTTAGAGACAAGATTTCATAGGATTAGGAAATAGTTACAACGTATGCAAAAACATTAATATTTGATAACTGGAGAAATAATTTTAAAGGCGAATAAAAGGTGATAATTATTTTCGACTTGATATGAATTACAAGAGGCTTAGAAACGCAGGGATAGAACGAACTACAGGTGTGAACAAAATGAGCATGGAAACAAATTGAAATCAAATTTTTTAACCTGAAATGTCAGTTAGGAGGTATGAATATAGACAGATTACAAGAGGCATAGAAACAAAAATTACACAGGATTAGAATGTAATTGTAAAATGGTTATTCTAAATGGATTATAAGTGTGATCAGGAGGAGCATAGAAACAAAATTAAAATAACTAGTATTTTTTTAACTGAAAAAATAATTTGAGCCTGAAATGAAAGTTAGGACGTGTGAATATAGATTACAAAAGCCTTAGAAACACGCAAATTGCACAGGATTAAGATATAATTGTAAAATAGTTATTTTAAACGAATTATAAATGTGAACAGGGAAAAGCATGGAAACAAACTTAAAATAACTGTTTTTATAGCTGAAAAAATTAAGTGGGTTAAACGAAAATTGAGGGACTAAGAATCAGACACACAGAGAGTGAAAAATGCTCTAAAGGAAAAAGCGAGAACGAAAACAGACGAGGAAGAGAAAAGAAAAAAGAAAAAAAGACGGAAACAAAAGGAACATACCAAGCTAGGTCCATGGTAGTTGTAGAGGTTGGACTAACTTCTTTTGAACACACAGCTCCGGCTTCTCGATGCATATTGCGAGGGCTTCTGCAGTACAAAGAAGTCGAAACATATTGCTTTTGGTAGGTTTCTGTTGACTGTTTAGATCACTTTGAAAGAATCGGTTGAGATTTTGTGGGAGGTGTTGACCAACCGATTCGGATGACGCTTTCCAGTCAGAATTTGTTTGATATATTAGGGATCTTGTTCTCCATATCGCCATTATCTGTTATAATGTTTCTAGCTGTCTTATCGAAATTTAGATCTATTGAAATTTTCATTCCTTTTGGATGATCTGACTGAAAATTCAAATGCTTGATGGAATTTTTCGGTTTCTTGTATATCGTGAACTTAAGTTTGTGGTCAGCTCGTCTCTCTCCAAGACAATGTAGGAAGTTTAGAATTCTCTCATCCAATTCTATTTCAGCGAAACGTTCATAAAAATGTTGCTTTGATTTTTTTCAAACATGCTGGGATTTTTTTAAATGATTTATAAAGAAAATTTAGGCTTACTGAAAAATGTGATTTTCTCTTGTTTATGTACAGGAAATCACTACAAAGTCTTCTATGCTCATCCATGAATTTAGTTTACTAGTAGAAATCACTAAGGATTTAGAAGAGGAAGAGTAGGAATGGTTTAAACAAATAAGTGTGAATATCTCGCCGTTCTATATCATACAGAAAGACTGAACCGAAGCCCCATATGATTTTATGGATGCATTGATTTCCCTACATTTGGGCAGCTATGATTGGGACAATTTCAAAATTCTGTAGCATACGAACTGAAGAGATGCATATGTATTCCTGGGAAAATGAGATCCAGATTAAATGTGAAATAGGGACAAGGTGAAAACGAATGTCAACTATTCTGTTCTTTGAAAATCTACTGATAACTTTCAGTCAAAAATATGACGTTGAGAATACGGCAAATTTGAAATAGATGAGATCTTTTACCTCAAGATGGAAAAAAAGGTTGTTCGACGTCCTGGCGTTTTATTTTGATCATTTCACCAACAGGTGGGGCAGAGTTTCAGCGATAGAATGCTCACCAGATAGGCAGGAGGCCGACTGATACACTTCTGATCGTCACATGGGTTACTAGCTGATAGTAAGGTCAGAAGAAAGCGAATTTAGAGTGTGATATTGGCAACCCCACCCAGTAAATTAAAATACCACAAATGGAGCTTCAAAGCCTGAAGCTCAATGTTCCACTCGAAATGCAAATGAATTTCAACAACAGGCTTGATAACCTCCTTAACACTTCACCGAAAAGCTTCAGCTTCTGTTTTTTCATGTGAATGAAAAAAATAAAGGTCCCTGCCACATGCAAAATATCAGATTTCATAACTACTTGAGTTACACTGGTCGTCTTATGTCACACAGTTGCATAGTTTCGGCTACACGAGATTAAAAAGGACGGAGAATATTTGAAACTTCGATCCATCATTTCTTTCCATTATACATAAATGTCATATACTTAAGCTCAAATATTATATTTGAACAAGGCATTAAGAAGACAAATTTCGCGAGATGATATCATTTCGTAGTTTCTTTACAACCGCTTTACAACTAACATGGTTAACAATGATAAAATAAAGTTCATGAAAAATACTCAGTTAAATAAAAACAAAAGTACATACTAATTTTGTCATTGTTAACCATCTTAGTTTTAAAGCGGTTGTAAAGAAACTACGAAATGATATCATCTCGTGAAATTTGTCTTCTTAATGCCTTATTCAAATTTATCAAAGGGACTAATTGTTTTAACAAATATTATAGTTGGTTTCCTGTTTTCACATGACTTACAGCGTTAGATCCACAGGAGATTCATCTTGTTGATGATGTATGTCATCAATTCACTCTAAATTACTCTTTATGTCAATATAGACAGTTCATTTATTTCCCAAATGTTTTCGCGTATAAAGGTAGATTATTTTCACCGTGTAAACCACGCTACTCGCTACTGAAAAGTAGTATGATTAACAAAGAGGGTTTCACAATTGGTGGATGGTGGCTAGCAGTGTAATCCAGGATGCACATTTCGTCCTCTTTGGGACTCGTCAGCTGGATGTACCTGCATTTCTCAGTGAGTGATGGTGTTCCCACTGAGGCTCGAACCCAGTGCCCATAGTTTCAGACGCCAAAGCGTTATCCACTAGACCACTTGGGCCGCGAGAGCCACCTCTTGTGCAACGGGTCATATTAATTATTGGCCCTTGAACCTATGGGCACTGGGTTCGAGCCTCAGTGGGAACACCATCACTCACTGAGAAATGCAGGTACATCCAGATGACGAGTCCCAAATAGGACGAAATGCGCACCCTGGATTCCACTGCAAGCCACCATCTACCAATTGTATACTAATTAAATACCCAAACATCGTCGAAGCATCTGCACATGAAGCCGACATGTCAACCTGAGACCGAGCACTTCGGTCCAATCAATCGACGGGAAAATCAAATGATTCATTTGACTAAATAGGGTTTTATGGTTAATATATTTCCAGTAGGTTCAGAGTGGTGAATGGATTTTGAGCAACACATCTCGATTTCACTCTCTTCTCTGAATCCTTTTTCAGCTGTCTCGATATCTGGTCATGATGTCTCATGTTCTCCTTACACGACCTCTTGCATGTCACCCTAAGAACCACGCCCAACTCGTCGTTTCTCGTTCGGGTTCCCATTCGACGGCCTGGCTAGTGATCTCACTCAACGGTATCAATCTCCCATTTTCAGCTATGAATAGTCAAACATGTTTCATCTTTCACCTGATGTAATACTGGTTACATAATAAATATGCTAGCGATTAATTTAAGACCACAAAATACTTTCACGCTTCATAGAATTCAAGCAGCATGTTTACTTCCTTATTCATCATTCTTATTTCAAAATTTCATCCTGTCAAATTTGCACAACAACGCTTTTATATAGTTTACATTCTAAATCATCATTAGTATTATAGTTCACTCTTGTTAAATCTACTGAAGATGACTCACTTATTGATTTTCCTAAGCTGTCTTGAAAATCAAAAATTTTGTGTTAGCATTCATTCCTGTGGATCACATAAAGTGATCTCTATTAACGACACTGTTATCAATAGTAATGTCTACTTAAACGCGAGATATCAGGGTCAACTAGTAAATCCATCCATTAAAAGAAGTCATTCAACTTCACATGACTATAAATATTTGTAGATTATTTACTTATCAAGCTCAAAGATTTACAAGCGAAAATCAAACAGGTTGGTCGAACTCGCAACGAGGACAGAACTTCAGGTGGAGTCACGCAGAAGATAGACATACTGAAGACACCTTACCATATCAACAACAAGCATCAATCACTATCAATGGGGGAAATCCAAAGGAAGTTACCTTCTTCACTTACATCAGGAGATGGTGCTGATGAGAATGTAAATGGCAGGATCGGACGGGAATAGGAAAATAGGCATTCCTTGTTCTGTAATCAATGCAGACATTTATAGGAATCAGTACAATGAAAAACCACCAAATTTTCAACGCTAACGTGAAGTTACTTAGTGCTTCTACATGTTTCAGAAAATTGGTTTACATGTCACCTATGGTGTTTCGAATAATCCGCTGTAGATATTCATCAACAGCTGCCTTCCTCGATACTAAAGAGAAGATGGGCATCTAGAAAGGGCAATCAACAACGAACTCTGGTAGTTAATCGTCTGACGACCTACAACCCATAACAAAAATATACTGAAGGACTGGATATACACTGAGGAGACTGTCAGATGGCTTCACACATCAGGCTGTTGACTGTGATTCGAATGGGAAATAACGAGTTGGATAGGGGTTCGAGTGTGACATCAGGGGGGTTACATGAAGAGAGAATGAAGGCTTGTGGGCAGTTGTGCAACTAGCCAGTTGAGAGCAATAGCAGAGAACCAGGTGTAACGGAGGAGTACTGTTGAAGTTCAATCTTCCAATAGGAACACACAGAATGAACAATACTAATGATAATGACACATTTTCGCACCTTGAATAGGAAATTATGTTTTTTATGGTTTGGAATTTCTATTATTTAGACAAAGATTGACATGATCAGCTTTTCTTGTGACCACTGAATGCTGTTGATAAAGGCGGATGAAGACTGTCACCATGCAGTTTTAAAATGAAGACAGGTATACTGCTGAAATTTCAGTGCACCATCTGGATTAGGTGAACTAAAACCCTTCATGGATTCGATGGTAGAATATTTATCCTGAAGTTTTCAAAGTAATCATGAGGTATTGGTCCTATTTGTACTAAGAAACTCATTAACATGGAGTCAAAGGTGAACTCAGAGTTTATATATACATTTCAAGAATCAACAGCTATAAGCTGAGGATATACAAATTTAAATTGATGAATAGCGTACGAAAAAACCTCCAGTGTGTTAAGTGTTTTCCCTTGGTAACTTCCTGCCACTCAGATCAAGAAGATTTAAACACCAGACTGAAGTTTCTTTTTTATGGGGCCAACCCTGACAGTGATCCCTTCCCTCGCAGTTAAATTCACTCGGGACAGCCAAGCCAGTACAAACAGTCAAACGACCTTCCTGTATTTAGATCGCTTCATTCTGCCTAACAGAAATTACTGGTTGACATGAGTGGTTGGAAACCACTCGCTTTCTTGCTTTCCATTGTCGGTAACAAGAAGATCATATATTTTGATCTGAATATTTTAGGTGTTTCATAGTACAACTCTGGTGAACTTTCACCTTGAAATGCATCAATTGCAAGTGGTGAATTTTAGGCTACCTATTATCAGTTCAAGCTTGCCAGAATTTTGATGGTTTTTACTGATTCAGCTTTTTGAGCTTAGTCGAACTGGGCTAAACACTGATGACGGCGACCGTCTCGTATTCAGATCACTTCGGTCTGGCTAGAAAGCTTAACTGATTGATGTAAACGGTATCCAAATACTCACTTGAGTCAGTGGTGTATTTCATCACACCATTTCGCCCACTGGTGTTTACAGAACCAAACAGAACAAATGAAGTGAAAAACAAAATAGAAAAATCAAGCCATTAAACACATCGTCAGTTAGCGCTGGCTTAACAGTCTAATATTGAGGGAGTTAACTGAGAATATGATCGAAAAAGAAATACACAAAGAAAAGTAGCCAAAATATTCTGTCGGAACAATGTAATCAGTTCTCGTTTAGTACTGCAATTACTGCATGAACCTGCTTCTTGTACTTTTCACTTCTGAAACAAAACCACACAGTGATCAGAAGAGAGAGGAAATCTCACAAAGAAGGACAGGGTATACATAATTCTTATATCGAATCAACACTTGTATTGAGTGAATCGCTGCTCATATCTACAATATTGTCACGATCAATACAAACTGAATTGCAGACAATTTTAGCCAGAACAATGACGTAGTGAAGTCCAAACTACTATCAAACCAGTGGTAGTCTTTGCGTGATTATCTAGTGGTGTATGTCAGCGAGTTGATGCCCAGTATTGGGGACATCTATTCATATTTCAAGTGTTCTACCTTTAGAAGTTTCAATCAATTTATCACTTGCTAGTTACTTTATAGCATCACCTTTCAAAATTGATCTGTTTCGTGACTAACATTGAACATCGAACAAAAGATGAAAGTATTGTTTGTTGAGACCATTGAAATAAATTGTATCATTCTGTTTTTTTTTTAAGTTTTTATTGGCTGAATAAAAGCAACTAATGAACAACGATAGGACGAAAAAATGAAAGATTGTTTATCCTGATTTATACACATCATTATTTTGACTTTTCACGCAATCCCCTGTCTTTTTTATTTTCCCAGCTGTTATATTCTTCAGCTCACTAGCTCGTTTATTCATGCATTTGTTTTGATGATAAACTGTTACTTTAAGACTGTATCACCTTCGTTCTACTGTCCTATACCACAAACATTTCAATGGAAAGTCAATAATATTTTGCTGTTCACATCTAGTGGTTCAGGTTTATTCATTCTTCTTTGTAACTGACAGTTCTTGATGGATTTATGATGATTTTCAATATCTAATAACGCCAGTTGATTATATCTCTGATGGCGATGGAAGTAAGTGGTATGCGAGAGGGTGTTTAACAGACACCATGCATCTCTAGCTTTGTGTGTACAACACAGAAATAGGTGGGGAGGGGTGATTATATGGCATATCCCTTTTTTGAAGTGGCGCCACCTGCTTTATCCAATAGGTATTAGGGTGTTTAAATAAGTAGGCCAAAATATATCAACATTATTTCATGAGAATTCAATACTGTATGTTTTACTTTTGAACTTACCGCCTCTTTTAATCCATTACACTGTGCGGATATCAGTATCAAGGAATATATTCTAGTGCGGCAAATTTAACCTCATTCAAGAATATAATGCCAACGGTAATATGAACATCAGAAGAAAGCTTTCGATGCACAATTTCATTTAGAAAATGAAACTCATCATTAAACCACTACACCAACGGACTACAACGATACAATTAGTGGAGATATCGAATTAAATCACTTGACATAGGTAGCCTGCTGACCCATCGATTTACATCAGTTTATTGTAATATGCACATGAGTATTACTATTATTTTTATTATACCTCCAGGACCATAAAGAGTGTGTAACTGAAAATAATGAAACGCTTATAAGTGTCAGACCGCTTTCATTTAGGCATTCACATGAGTCCATGACGTTTTAACTAGCGTTTTTCATAAGTCTAAGATAGACACGAGTGTACTTTTCCTCTTCGGAAGGGAATTAAGCAAAACAAATTTAAACTATGAGTTTTGAGGATGTTTCTTTTCGAAGATTACAAAATATATAATCTGAAGGATAAGGAAATAGAAATTTATAACAGAAATAATAAAGCGAACCGTAGAAAGTACAAATCTGAAATCCTCAGAAAAGTAACACTAAGCAAGCTTCTAAATACAGATTGAATTAATGTGGTATTCAAATCTATATTTGACTTTATTTGCTAGAGAATCTTGTTCAACATGTTACATGATGTAATTTAGTCCATTCGATTCCTATAGAATGATTACCAGTTCAAATATATGATTCAACCTGATCGACTTAGGTGAATTAAGTTACCAAAGTGTAATAACGTAGCTCAATCAAGAATAGTAGACAGCAGGGAAATTAGAATATCAGAAAAATACGAAGCTGTAGGAAACATGCCTATTAAGTGCAAGTCGATTTGAGTATCACGCCTTTAGGAATTCTTTGGTGATTTTCGTTTTTCCTCTAGCTACGATTTTTATGTTAAACGTCCATAGTTGTCTATATGGATTTCTGTGAATGAGTTTATTTCATTTCTTTTGACTGTTAGTCTGTCTTCATGGATGTGCAGGTAAAGCAGACGACCACAACTGGTGATTTTGATCTTGTCTTTCTTTGTTATCAAGTCTTTTGGTTTGCATAATATGAAGCAAATCAGTCGTGTTTGTTTGGGGGCAAAATCTACTCAAAAAGGTCTCAGTAGTTTAGTTTAGCAATGACTTCAGATATGCTCTTTATCATTGGTAGGATTTTTTATATATACTTTCTGCTGGTTCTATATTCGTCGATTAGATTGAGAGTAGACATGTTTTGGAAAAGTTCAACAATACCATCGTTCCAAGGGATGCAATATTCCCTGGTCTTCCAATGATTCTGCAACTGACGTCAGCTCGTATTCAAACTTGCAAGTGACTAGAATTCGTTCAAGGATGAAAAATTGTCAGCCACCGTTTAGTTAGTAGTTTATAGGCAGACGTCTAATATTAATGTTGTTTTGAATTCTGTCACCCATCTGATGTCACAGTTGCTATAAACAACAACAACTCGCTAGGTATACTTAAAATGCACCTGACAGACTGATATGTAGTATCCTTCTTTCCCCTCGTCAGTAAAATAAAGTACTCACTTGTTGTTATTCTCTTTGTGGAATAGCAATTTATCAAACTAATTGATATCTGATTAATGATGAATTATATTCAGCTTAGAGAAAAAAATAGGCACCATGCATAAAAACAAAATGCCTTCACAATGATAAACATCAATTACTTATTTATTTCCATAACTTTTCATTTGTCTATCTCACTTAAATTGTGAACAGTAAAATTACTCCTTCAAGAGAAAATATAAAGAAGTTAATAACCTAAAAATGCTTTTTCAGAAAAATCTTCCCTCGTTTTTCAAAATAATACGTATTTATGCTTATTTTTTTTCTTTTATCAAATTATGCTTTTTATCCCAGCGTTGCATTTCTGAAATAATTCTTCCCACCGTCAGCCTACACATACGTGTGCACATGGCACACAAATTATGATAAGTTATCAAATTCCAACTTTCAGTGTGAAGGAAGTACGTTTTTTCATCGTCATCATAAATGATGAGGTGACAGACCAGTTTGGATATCAGATCAATAGTGGACTGTTGATTGAAAAATAAGAACAGTAACAATTTTTGAGTTATGCGTCTAACTATTCGTGAACATTTATCATCATAAAAATGATATTTTGCTGTGTGACTGAATAACTACCCAATGAACAATTAATTACTCTTTCTTGGATTAATTGTTTAGCAGGTTTTAGACTGTATATAAGTTGAAACAACTTTTTGTAGCGTCACCAATAATTACGTAAATAGACGATATATATATAAAGTCAGTAATACCATTGAACTCTCTGCAGGGATATTTTAATCTGTCTTGTTGGCTTGTGATGTCTATACCTATATTGAAAAAGTAGGAAATGGTAGAAATACTTAAAGGCTTTGATGTATTGTTTGTTTATTTTTCAGTGAAACAATGATGCAACGAAAAGCTCATAGGATTATTAAGAGTGGTTTAGACCTGGATTTCATTCCCGGACAGACACATGGGTAAACTGACCGATAGTAAGCTCCGAATAAAGGGAACGTTGGACCTGAAGCTAGAAATCCTATCACATAAAGATAACACCAAGGCTAGTAAAACTTCAACGCCTCAATTCTGAATTCCTATATCCCACCCAGAATTGAAGGAATGAAGGGAAAAAGAGTAAGAATACATACGATACTGCCTAGTTTAATGCACCTATTTCCGGTCAGCTGCTTCTAAGGTGTGCACTACACGAGTTTATGTTAAGCAATAAAAGTTGTCTAGTGCTGCTGACTAAATCATATCTGAATAGAATCTAACCTAAAACCAATTAAGAACAGCAAAATGAACAGGATGACATTCTATTTTGCTTGATCTTGTCAATTAGATAGAATATAAAATAGCTTTAACACCAAAATATTCACATACCTCAATTACTGAACATAAAGATGAAGGATATCGTTATCACGTGATTAATCAGTGCAGTGGAAGAGAGAATATAAGCGGTAGCTGCATTCATTCAAGAAACTGTTGTTAATCTCACCCTACCGCGGTGATTACATTTCACGTTATTTTAAATTTATTACTTTTTGTCGTTGTGATTATATTTATTTTTTTGACAACGTAATTTCATCTTCATCTGTACTATTGACCCGTAAATGTGATGCCACTTCTGCGCCTCCTTTCTATTCTTGTGATTATAAATATATGTCGAAGAAAATAAAGGCGGATCAGACAAACATTGAGGAGATGGTTCAGTGACACCACACCCCGAGGCATCAAGCGGGACCCAAATAGGAAATGGTGATTATGGCATAGGTGCGAGGTTGACATGCAGGAGATCGTAGGAGGAGATGACAAGTTACGGTCAGTCGTGGAGATAGCTGAAGTGGAGGACAGGACGAAATGAAGATGTGCTGTTGAAGGCCCATGTTCCACTCAGAACACAAGGGAATAATAATAAATAAACAAATTAAGAACACACAAGTCAACAAAGGACTCTCTCATCGTAACTTCACTTCAATCCTGTACAGTTCATTGAGGTGTTTACACGTGCAGTGCAGATTTACAACAAACGTCAAAGCTTATTCTCAGTCAGTAACAAAGCATATCAAATTGCTTGAGTAATCACTACGTCTTCCACAATCATGTGAGTTGACAACTAATAAGCTGAGTGATGAATAATCATTTGGAAATAGTAGATAAGAGACGAGAGAACCAAAGACTGAGAATGAGTTACAAAAGCACAACATGGGCTACCCAGAGGTTAGTATGCAGTTATTCAGGAAGACAAAGAAGGAAGAAAGAAAAAGAGAAAATAGTACTAAAGTCATAGTAGTAAAAGGGACTGGATGAAAGCTTTCTGAACACAAAGTTCAGTTTCCTCTCCATGGATTTCTAAGGCTACAACTGCAAGAAGATTTAGGCGGAATCTTTTCGAAAGACTGGATCGCACTTTATGTATGGTGCTGAAAGAAGTCTCTAGTGGTGCTGCATGAATAAAAGTGATAATCTACTTCAGAAATGAATTGTTGACTATTCTACATTCTCCTTTTGACAACCATGTTGGCAAGTGTTTCCGGGCACGTCTAGACAATACCTTGCTGGTTCGGCCTATGTACTCAGATCCACAGGAGCAGATGAACTGGTAAATTCACATTGAGTTTGCAGATAGCCAGATTTTGTCTTTGACATCGTGAATATGAACATGTGTGGACAAGGTGAGGCGTAGAACGTTCTAGGAATTGTTCTCGATAGGCGGCTTCCAAGAACCTCACTAAATGTATCTCCCTTGAATTTCAGATTTATAATTAGTTGTTCCTTTGGCATATCCATGTTTTGAGGAGTGTTCATCTCCCTCTTTAGATGTTTATTGATTGGAAGAGGTAAGGTGTTAATTTTTGATTAGAATTTTTCTGAAGGATTTCAAGTCCTCATTCTATGCATCTTCAATGTATAAACAGTAGATTCTCATCGCAAGAGGAGTGGTGAGATTTCTTTTCCTGTTCATTGGAACAAAACTGTGATAGTTTGTCAGCTGTTCGTTCAAATTTCCTTTATGCTAGGCGAACATTGCAGACAACCATCTGAATGCCTGCTATGAACTGGTCGAGAATTTAATAGTCCTGACGCAAGAAAGACGGAAATCAGAAGACCACTAGGTTTGCGATGATACTTCTATTTTCCAAAACACCAGGAGAATCAATGTCACACAAGAGTGTGAGAGCAAAATAGTGTGAATGTCCGAACAAGTGTGTGAACACAAGTGTGTGAGCGAATATTCAAAATGAAAAAATCAAGACAGTCTTAACATGATTGGCTAATAATAACGGAATATCGATCCATATAAACATAGCAAAATATATCAGACTGTCAAACAAACACACAATTTATATGGATACATATCAAAAACACGCAAAATATTCTGTCGAAACAATAAAATTAGTTCTCGTTTAGTACTGAGATTACTGCATGAACCTGCTTCTAGTAAAGTGGAAAGCCAGAGAGTACTGGAGTATATTCCATCATGATTTGAGGTTCTTCAGCAATACGCACTTACTGGCTTTCGAATCCAGTACCTTGAGGTTATAAGCCTGACTCGCAGATCATTCTTCCACTAGGACCTGATCCAATGGCTTGTGAATTCGAACTTTCACTGACTCCTGATGTCAGCCAGTGACCAAACTTGAATCAAATCAAATCCCTACAAACGAACTCTTCGAAACCAGTCTGGTTCCAACTAGTGACTGGCTACAAAATGAAGTTTCCTGGACTTCTAGTGAGAATTTATGACCAGGGATGCACCAAGTCAAGCACGAGGACAGACACTCGCCGATGGTAGTCGGGCTACAGTCACGAAATGATAGAAATCGGAATTCGTGGGCCAATCGATTGGGTATCAGTGAAAGAATAGTCTATGAACTCGCTTCATAGACGGATGGTCCTGAGATCGAACTTCAGTAGGTTCGCGCCGTTGAAGAGTCACAAACTAGAACGAAACCGTCGTCCAGTACACCTGATTTGCTAATAGTTATCTAATTGATTTCAGTTCGTGATCAAACTTGAATTCATGATGCCTTGAAAGTTGATAAAATGAAAAAATGACTACTTTCTGAAACAGTATTGTCGTTTGCCTTTTTTTAAACTTTTTTTATTTGATTTATGAGAAAATGATTCGTCCTATTGGTGATTTGACATACACACAGAGAGAGACAGGCAGAAAGCTGCTTGATTTCATGGGACAATGTAGAACCCTTTTTTCCATTGTAAGTAAACATTATCTGTGAGGACATGTGTATAGTTTAACAACAGTGGATAGATGTGAACACGATTATGACACTTGTTACACTTAGGCTTTTCACAATTAAAACTGTCATCAGTCTCCAATAGAATTGATTCTCTATTCATCTTTATTTAAATTCAAATGTAACGTTACATACCAAGTCAATAAGCACGTTAAGCATACATAATTTTATTTTGCATTGAAGAGGGATATGAAATTCACAGTTTTCTAAGTGAAAAATAAGACAAACCAAACAAATAATTAGGTGTCACTTGTAAGAGGAAAAAGAAGAAGAAGAAGCAGGACTGTAAGAAGATTGTAACAACAAGACAACCTCTTCCGCAAACACTCATGTTCTTATATCCAATGCTTCCCAAACACCTCGAGTAGTCTGTTTGAAGACATCTTTGTCTGTAGAGTTGGATACCTCAAAGTTTGAAAATATAACTTCCTATTTTGAAACTTCAGCCTGAAGGATAAAAGTGAGATAGGTTTAACAGCTGATGGACATTATAGTGATCAATACTTTTTAGTCAGAGGAAGATTATATATATGTACATATAACATTATGATATTCTTATCATCAACATTGAAAATATTTTTGTTTTAGCATACAGTTTTACTTTGGGAAAATTGTATCAATCCACTGTTTAAAAATAATTGCATCACTAAGAAAAAAGGATATTTCAGCTGCTGGAACAGATAAATTTAGGAGCAGTGTGGTTTAGAATAGTTCGATAAAACGGATCTCTATTTCATAGTGTATAGTTGTGACGCATTTCATAAAGGAGTCATTCTAATGATACCTTTGATGTACTGATGACATCATTGTTTTGTATAAAAATTAGAAAATATCCTGTTTTTTTATTGTTATTAATTTCAGGTGTTTGTATCACTCTACTCGTTAGCCGTAAGAGGGCGCAGGTTCGATTCCTGGCCGACTCATTTCTTATCCTAGCTTAGTTTATGATCTAGTAGTTAACCCGATGAAGGGGGAGTTTAGGAAAGGGATTAGCGACCGTCTACTGAAACTCCAAAGTTTGAAGCTGTATATTCCAATCGGAATACAACAATTTAATTTTTGTTTTTACATTGACAAAAACTACGCGTTAGTCCAGTGTGTTTAGATTCGTGTTTTACATAAGAAGATTTTGTATCATCGATTAAACCAAGCACAGTTTTGCTTCAATCTTGCGACAATTCTCTGGATCACTAGAAGCAGATCTATCGATCAGCTAGTGCTGACGTTAATATTGTTCGTATAGTTCTTCATTTACTATTATTATTTAGTATTGCTCCTCTAAATTTCAAGTGGCACATGGGCGTTCAAAAGCACACTTCAATTTGCCCTTTTCTTTGTGGTCTTCTTTAACTAGCCCCATGACTGTAAATTACCCGTCTTCTCTTCTTTGGACACCGTACTCATAGTTTGCAATTTAATCACCCTGAGCGCAATGTCACTCGACGGTCTACTTAGTGTGTATCCGATCTTCATCTCCAATTTCGTCGGCATATTTCTTGAGCATTCATCATAAAATAAGGCATATTATTCTGACATTTAGTTCCTTTCAACAATTACTAATATTGACTGATGACAAGGAGAATGGAGATTAAAAGTGTTCTACAAGTAAATAGGATAAAAGCATTCAAATTAGTACGGACAGATACGGTTGAACTAAGAAGTCTTGAGGAAATTTATCCATCTTGTAGATATATATATCCTTCCTCTTTAAAATTATTGTTTAATAAACACTACTGGCCAGCATAAATTAATGGAAGCTAGCTCAGAGGAAACCTTAGAAAAGCTGTTTCCATTGTTCGATGTGAAGGTTATTGAATACAAAATAACCTGAATCAATATCACTATAATTTGAATGGATTATTATTCCTTTGGATGCCGAGTGAAACATCATAAGGTTTCAGTAGCACTTCTACATATCACCCTATTCTTTGCAATCCCTTTTAGTTGGCTTCATGACTACCCGTAATCATTCATCCCCTCCTCGTATGACCTCCTCCATAGGTCATCAATCAAACAAATGCATAAATTAAAAGTCAATCTGAGTTGAAGAATATTCTTTTCAATAATTCCTCCTCTTCAGGTTCTTACAATTATAAAATATAATATTTGTGGTCATTACAATAAAGGTCAGCTATGGGGCGAAAACATTTTTAACGTAGAATAACAGATTAGTTATGGGGTGTTAAAATAAATAATTGTATTTGTGTGACAAACGTGTTAGGCTGAAATCGAAATGCATAAATAAAACTGTTCAACTGACTCAGCACAGTCAATAAAATAAATTCAATATTATTCTTATCAGTCATGTTTAACTAGAAAATACTTTTAACATCTTCCTTAAAATATTTCCCACTATAATTACCCAAATAAACAGAGTAACAAACTCTGCATTCACTCGAAACTGATTAGGTTTAAATCAGCCGGGAGAGACTGTAAGCGTCAATACGACACTATCTTTTTATCGTTTTGTCAATAAGGAACTGGTTGTCCAGTTAATGAACAAATCTACTTATCATTTTTGTATAGATAAATTATGATAACCATTCATCTACATTTGTGTTATTAAATGTTGGGCATTTTTGTGACAGTCTGCCTTTTATTTGAGAGGAAATGCACATGACGAATTGCTTTTTACTTTTATATTATGTTTATCTTAGGTAACCTTAATCATACTCTATTGAAATTCATTCAAGTCTACGAAAAGCCTTTGAATGACACATACTGAAGTCTGTCTATAGCAAAATCAGGGCTGTGTAAATGATAAGGAGAAATTCTTGATGTAGTCCAATGAAGTATATAAATCTTCTAAAATTATTTTGGGATCTATATAAATTAAACTTGGATTTTTGGAATAAAAACAACACATAAAATGAGAGCAGTAGTCGTAGTAGTACTAGTAGTAGCAGTAAATACCAGTATCCTTTTCAACTAATGAACTCCTGAAAGTAAAGTATTACTAGACACCTGTTTTTCCTGGCCTGATTTTACCATCGCAGTTGAGATTTTCCCCACCTATATGCTGAGGAAGATATATTAGTAGTTGATTTACACGAAAGGTTATCTAAGAACACGAATCCAGTTTGTAAACGGTAGCAACTGAGAAGCAGAAGGAACTATTAAGACATTAGCGAAGACATGATAGTAAGGCAAATCTTGATTCAGTAGACATGTCACAGTACATCAGATTTATGAATCTCCTAAACGGAAGTCAAACATAGCATAGTGGAAATGGCGTTAACGAGATCAGCCGATAAGACTCGGGTATTGAATCAGGCAGTTGAAACAATTCTTTGATACTAAAATGTGATGAGCATGACTAGTTGTCTTATCTTGTTCTATTCTCTAGTTTTTTAACCGCTGCTACTGTCTTTTCGTGTAGAACTCCACTTATGTAACTTTTCTAATCATCAGTGTGTAACATTTTAATGCCCAATCTTCCTTATCACTGGTAATTTCATGTGGGTTAGCTTTTTCAAAACTGTGAATATTTTTTTTCTCGGAATATTTATCTGGGATTTCCTCAGAAAATTCATCTTATTTCTGAAGAAGTTAATGCCCTCCTACATCTTTTATTCTTCTCCTTTTTACCATTAAGTCATCATCATGCTGTTATTAGGTCTCCACCTTCACACTGTCAAGGAATATTTCACGTCTGTCTTTTTTCCAAATGAGTCGTAGTTAATTTTGTTGTTTGTGTATGTGTCCCAACTGTACCTTTCATATCGGCTTTCTGTGATCTTAGGACATTATCAAATTGTATCATCTGTTAATTTTAGAAAAAAAACGCAGTGAAAAGTACCATTTTCTTGATGCCTTCATGTGAGTTATGCGAATTCGTGTTGGTCATTTCACCTATAATTTTATTATATCACTGTTTATACATATCATCTGAAAAATTGTTTCGGAGAAAGAATATTAGCTACGTGAAAGCAGCCATTTCTGAAGCAATTAATTGACTTAAGTAAAGGACGCTTGACTAAACCTGGGCACAAAAGTGAAAGGTTAAGTATTAATTGAAGTTCTTTTGAAAATTATGGAGCAGTATATGTTTTAAGATACAGTAAACGTAACTCAGATAAAATATTAAAAACAAAAATTCTCAGTGTGACTTCATAATCTAATAGGAGTTAATTATGTGGCTGAATAAACAATTTGAGTAAGGAGAATAAGTTCTCAGGTATTGGTTTGCAGCGAATCAATTGTTTTTAGATCAGATCAAGGGCTAAAATCAGCTTGGAAATCAACGTGCACCAAGGCGTAATGAAATGGTGTTTTCATGTAGTTCGAGACTCTCCGACAGTATTCATCTGTCGTGCATTCGGGTATAACTCAACCCCTCCGCTTACAGTTCATGAACTCTTGCATCCTACCTATTCTTCTTTATTGTTCACCCTTCTTATTCTTTCTCCCTGGGTTCCTTAAAAAAGACTATGTCACAATTCGTAGAATGCTGAAGACTGTCAGTAGGGTGAGTGGTGTCCCAGTGGACCACATAGTTAACGTCGTTGTCGATAGGCACTTGACTTCGTGCAATAGATTTGCTAAAGGGATTTTGTTTGACTTGGAGCTTCCGCTTTACCCTCGGCTTTCTTTCACCTTGCATCTCCTCAGGTAGAACAAGAAGTAACTTCAGAAAACTGTATGCTCGTACGTCAAAGTAAAGAAATTCTGTGATACCAGACTTGCCACGTATTTTATGTGATAGTGAAGATAGTGTCAGGCAAGAACTAACTAACCTTTTCTCATCTAGTAAATAAACAATTTCCTTCATCCTTCCTTATATACCTTCAAGTTTTACTTTTATTATTTCTATGATATTTATAGTTCTGTTGCTTCTTTGTTTGTTTTACTTTCATAATTGCAAACACCAACTTATCTCTATGACTGCTGTAATCTTTGTTTTTCCCCTCACTATCATCATCATGTAAAGAGAACATTATATTCAATATTTTTAAACATGTTAGGATTTCTATACCGCATCGACAATACTGTGTGAAACTAGCCCACAGTAATTTTCACTTGTATTATTATTACCCTAGCTGTTATCATTATTATTATTTCCACTTTCTATGCTGCATGTTTTGACATTACGTCTTTTGTAAATGTGGAGACTTTTCTGTGTGATTAATTTTTATTTATAATTTGAGGAAATTGGATGCAATATTGTGAATAGTGCTGAAAATTCCATTCTGTATCACAAGTACTGTTTTTGGAATAAAGTAAATCATTATTATTATTATGCCACCAGGGAACGAACCCAGGATCTTCAGGTCGCTAGATCAGTACTTTTGTAACAACAGAAGACAAGGGCCAGGCAACAGATCGTTTTATTATGAAAATCAACACGTATTTATACATATTTCACATACATTATTATAGCTTATGCAAGTAGACAAGCGCAGTCATCTGATTGGTTGTTTATCAGAAGTTAGGCAGACAAACGCAGGCTTCTGATTGGTTGTTTCGGGATTCCTCGACAAATAGAATTCTCTATCTGCGAATCATATTTTGCCACGTTAACTTTGCTGTGATTGGTTGTTGAATCAGCCTTGCTCATATTTTCTCACGGCCTGCTCTCACCACACTTTCACTATTTAGGTACTAGAAAGTAATCCAGCATTTGATGAATTTCAAGTCTACAAGATTCGCAATATATTGCGCCATCGCTAGCTAACATCACTGGTAAGCATCTGTCGTAGTACCCGACTTGCTGAACTTTATTGTTTATGCCTTATCACTAGAATTCCAGGCAACTGCATCCTGATCATTCGATTTATTTTCAAGCAATAGTTTGTAAGGATTTGATTCTTTTCAAGGCACACCATGAAATTACATCAGTTAGCGAAGCTTTGGAAAATAAGAAGAACTAGTCAGCTGTTTCGTCCTAGTCTGGGACACTTCACCAGTACATAACGATGAAAATCACCTTTGAGTCATATAAAAAAGACGTCCAGTAAAGAATTAACCTTTACGGTGATATCATTCCCAGGCTGTACTGTCCTGTACTTATAGTAAACGCGTTTTAAAACAAAAGGAACATTTCCAAAGAGTTTTCATAAGAATTCTAAATTTTAAACAACAAATTACGCACCGCAGAGAGCATTAATCGGGTAGAAACTGAAGTCAAGTTGAATAAGTAAATTCAGTGACCTAATATAATTGACGGGTCGAGTAGAATTCAACTAAAATTTGAAAGAGAGTCAAGTTAACAACAGTGTTAATAAGAGATCTTAAATTTGCCATTCTAATGACATATTTGTAGAAATATTCCTTTTGTTCCTAAGGAAATTTACTGTATATATATATATATGTGATTGTACAGCTTGAGAGTGATATCGCCGAAAAGAGTACCTCTTCGCTGAACACCTTTTCCTTTACACAGCCATGACCCACAGATTTCCAATGCTATTCTGACTGATGTCAGTAGGTGACGTAACTAAAAATGGATTTTTTTAAAAGGAGCTAGTTAGTTCCCAAATAGTCAATCAAGACAACCTCAGTGAACTGAAGAAGGTCAAGGCTGTTTTGTTTACTGGTCATTCCAAGGGATTCTTAGCATCCGTCTGATGCTTTTTGTCCATCAAATGCTAGAGACTAAAGTGTTTAAGATGCACAACCTCACTAACCTAAGGTAATTTCAAAATTTTGAGGTAAGTCCTTCTCCCTGTTCTAACGATGTAACTGCTACTGATGATACACATTCACCGATTTACATACTTAGAATAAAAACTTCAAGAAAAATGTTAAGAATGGAATGAATCTGTCCACCAGTATATATGTATTCTGACTAATTTGCTGTAAAGCAGGACAGAGCATAGATCGTATTTCTGGTGAATAAAGAACGCAACCCTTTGAATTTGTAGTCCATCAGTATTGAAATTAGGTAAAATACGATCATTGTTTTAGTGAACTAAAGTGTGTTTCAAGAACCTATACACCTTTACACTGGGCAGCTTTTTTCGCATGACCAGTGAGCCAGTCACTGATCACCTGAATTCAAAGTGATTCTATTTCAAAACGTGATAAATAAAATGATTAATTTTTTTATTCAATCTGGATTTTCTCGTCGATTGACTGGACCGAGGTGTTAAGCTTTTTTGACATCTAGGTTCCTTGTGCTGATACTTCAACAATGTCTAAGGATTTAACCTGAAGTAATTTAGCAAATGGTAGATAGCAGTGGAATCCAGGATGCTCACTTTGTCCTCTTATAGACTCGCCAGCTTGGTGTACCTGGATTCCACATTCAGTGATGGTGTTCGTGAAGAGGCTCAAACCCAGTAAACATCGTTTCAAACGCCACAACATTATCCACAAAACCACATGGGCAAAGGTGGATAAAGTTTTGTAGTTTGAAAGGATGGTTAATAGCTTTGAGTTTCACTTTGAACACCATCACTCAGTAGGGGATGAGGGCAAATCCATCTGACAAGTCCTAAATAGGATGGAATAGGCGTTCTGGATTCCACTGCTAGTCACCATCCATCAAACAACATTAAATTGATTGATGTTCACAGCTCAATTATATTTTAAGACAAAAAAATAAACATTTGCTGGGTACATCGGAATTGAAGATTACAAAAGGAAGATTATATGTACGGATAATGGATATCGGAAACTAGATCAGACATAGAAATATTATTTCTTTTGTCTGAGGCTAAACTCATCCAGGAATCATCTAGATTCAGTTGGCTCAGTCGTCCGGATCATGCTAAAAACATCAGTATCTGTAAGACAAGATTAAATCATTCATTTGTAGGCCTCTGTAAGGAGCAAAATATAGACATAAGTATGTACAAAATATACTCGCGTGTTTTCGTTTATCGAAAAAGTATTTAGGGAAGCATTTATTGATAATTTAAATCAAATTGCCTACTTTTCGTACCATACACTTATGCTGAAATTAGTTTTAACCTCAAGTGTTTGTGTCTGCATGGTTCGATATGGGCTAGAGTCATGGTGGGTAATCCGGAATAAGGGACTATAACTGAACACCTTATCAACACTTGTCACAACATCTCAAATAGCTCAACACTTAGAGTCATTTACCACAAAAAGTAGAAATCGACGGAAAACAGTATATTTCCGACTTCTTTATACTGCAGTAGCGTTGGCCGTATGAATCGACAAACTGTGGCTAATGCAACCTGTGTATTCACTACAGATCCAGTATGTTTTAGTAACTTTTTCCATCTACAGTTATAAAAGATATTACTTCAAATTGTTTCTATGCGGATGTGTTCACACCTGTATTCAGTAAAAAAGGAACTAATTTAGGTATTAGACAAGTGTATGGCAACACCCTTGTCTCTTGTGATTTATGTTCATCTGCCATCACATCTGAGAACTTTCATATCGAGTTAAAATTGTTGTTCTCTTTAAACCTCATCTTCGTCAGTATGTCGAATTAAATAATCATTGTAACTATGCTAACCTATATATACATATATGTATTTGAGAAAGTCACCATTACTCTACCTCACTTCCCAGTTAAGGAATTTTTCGATAAAGGGATTTGCTTCATCACTCACATATTTTAACTCCTACTTGGGAGTAGCCAATCAGATGTTAGTGTAGGTGGTTGCAAATTATTATAAATTATCGTAATATTTATTATCTTTTTATTATGATTTCAGAAATTATAAGCTGGTTATGTTGTCCATTTGCAGACTTGGTGAGTAATACTCGGTAGAGATTTTTTATTTATTTTTTTTTTGAAACTTAAATTTGCATATTTTTGAATGGATTAATTTTATCGTGGAAACGGATCAGTTTTGTGTAATGCTGAGGAACTACGTATATATATATATATATATATATATATATATATATATATATATATGCATATTTCAGGTTAATCATCACGAAACTGTAGCAGTAAGTTACAGTGTGTTAAAGCGCTTGCCCCGCACACTTAATTGATTGACTTTGAAAATTCGGTGCATAGCACAAATAGCTATCCTGATGTCGCACAAGTTGTCATTCAACCAATAAATACTACTGTTTCAGCCGTTCAATCAAAATGTTTTAAAAGTCCTTCAGTGATATCATGTACATATCTGCTATGTCAAACTATGGGTTAGAGAAGAAATTTATTGCAGAAACTGGGTTAGCCAAGAGGATTTGTGCATTATGGCAGAAATTTTTCAAAAAAATATAAGCTGTAGTATTTTAAGTTATTCTTACAGTACCATGTAAAACGTAAGTAATCGTTAAGCAAAAAAATAACCTGCACTTAGTGGTACAACACTGACCATTCAAAGTGGGAGTAGATTCACCCCTGTAACATACTGGTTAATCATCAAGTACCTACTTCATCCAGCCACTTTTAACTTTTAGTGTACAGTTTCGTTAAAAAAAATGCACTCTCCATTTTTCCACACTTACAGTTGACAGTTGAAAATACAAGATGACAGTGTATGAAAGCTGTAATTCAAAATATTTAATTATAGCATAGAACTTCACTTCTTATTGGATCAGATTTACCTGTGGTATAGGACATGACCAAAGAATAGATACCACAACAAAATGACCTTACACCAACCAATCAGATCTTTCAGTATAACAAATGAGCGCTTTTGATAATCTCCAATGCGAGTTTCATTCTGATTCAAGGTGAGAGTTATGGTTAACGTTAGGGTGGAACTTGGAACGAAGATTATGGACAGCTTTCACTTAAAATGCTTAGTGACGCAGTCATCATCATTAGGTTACATTGACAATCAAGTCAGTCATTCATCAGAATAAGTGGATTCTTTAACTGGTATTCATACAAATTCTATTGAAGGCTTTTTGGCATATATAAAACGACGGATCAGAATGGTGTGTTTCTATAACCACCCCTAAGAAAAAGTGAGATTTGATTTTTCAGCATATAAGAGACATTTACTCCATATTATTCATTATTACATGTATAAACATATATGTACCTATCTTGTCAATATGCCTTTTTATCATATAAATGTCATTTTGTACCTAGAAGAATGTGATAAGTTGGTTGAAGGTCATTTGGCTGTAGTATCTATTCTTCCCTGTTGCGCCGTACAGTAGAAGATTTTTAGCTCTTACAGTTTCCTGGCACTGCCATGAAAATAGTGGTGTACATATTTCTGATTTTTTGAAGGGAGAATGAACCAGTGGTGTATTTCCCGAGGGTGATTGTTTTGTCTTGTGACTTATAGCTGTTGACACTGAATGATCATTCTATCAGGTGTGTTTAAACACATGATAATAATCATGATAGTTTTAAAGACTGACTACATTACCTAGAAACCACACCACCACCACCACCACCATTTCTCCCAAAATTTTGTTTGTCTTGAGTCTTAGGTAGAGACTAATAACACAGAAGACATTTTTAATCTGACCACTGTGTTTCAAAGTAATTGTTCGTATTTACTAAAGCTGCCCTGCAATGTGGATTATTTCACTAGATGATTTTGTGAAAAGTGCATTAGCAAAGCAATGATATCCTCAACCTCCCCCGATTTAACAGTCAGTAGTAATCCCAGAAAAAATGGATGATGGGGCTTCAGAATAACGACCTAATCGTGTGAATATAACATAGACGTTACTGAAACTTCTAATAGCTTGAAGTTCTATTTTGTATTCGGAACTTAAAGAAATGAAAAAGAGAGTAGAAACACCATGAGGTTTTGGAAAGGTCGATACATTCACTTGCGAAAATTTGTCATCAATAGGTAAAACTAATCTACAGTCTGATGGTATAAATATTGATGTGCTTTTGATATTAACCTAAATTTGACTGTCTATTTACGAGTATCATCACAGTCATTAAGTAATGAGCAAATCAGTTATAAAACCATAGACACAGACGACTACAATTTTTCGATTGATAAGGAATTAACTGATTTAAGAACTGGTCTTATCACAAAAGTGATGTTGACACATAAGCTTTGATAAGCAATTTGATCATTTAAATCAATTAAACCATCCAATCAAGTACCAATGAGTGTTGAAAAGTATAAACGAATGAAGTGAAATTTACTTGTTCTACGCATAAGGTCGTCCCTAAGATAACTGACTTGTTAACTTACTATCACTCAGCAGCATTCAATGTAGGTGTTAGTAACGTGTTTCAAACAACCAGGACTTAATGGCTCATAAAACCCGCTGTCACATTTTCAACAGTTCATCAGGTGAATATTGCATATCCTTGGTGTAAAGCGCACTGTCATACAAGATCAACAATTCAGCAGTTCACTAAACAACTTCAGATACAGACATCGTCAAACAGTCAGACAATTTCACATTCAAAACAGGATTAGATAGCCTGTCAGTCATTTATTCAAGTATTTCCTTT
This sequence comes from Trichobilharzia regenti, assembly GCA_944472135.2. Lineage (NCBI taxonomy): Eukaryota > Metazoa > Platyhelminthes > Trematoda > Strigeidida > Schistosomatidae > Trichobilharzia > Trichobilharzia regenti. The sequence continues at coordinate 7,212,904 of OX235270.1, forward strand.
AGACATGTCCAGATTTTAGTTTAAATACTTCATGCTTATTTTGGCGGTAATCTTAATAAGCATACTGGGTAGTCAGTTGCAGTTCAAAATAATCACATATCTTTGTTTTTGGCATTAATTTCCTTGTTGTAGTCATTTTTTCTCTTTTTCTTGAGATTGTGTGTTTGTGACTGTGTGTGTGTGTGTGTGTGTGTAGATAAAAACAACTAATTTCGTGACATGACAAAAAAATTAGCCTCAAATTTCATATGAATTATTATGACTACGATGTTCAATTATTTCATATGCATATAGTACATGTGTAAATCTATGATACTAGTAAATCACAGCATGATTGAGGATTGCGTGGGCGTTGTTGTATTATTAACTGTACGTGAATCATAACTAGGTGCCACTGCTACAGATACTACCACTATCAGCTTAGTGAAAATTGTAACGATGAGTCATCCACATCCATGTTACATGAATCATCGTCTAACAAATGTAACCACCTTAGAAAAAATATCGTGATGATCAATTAAGGAACAAATAAAAATCCAACTTAATCGGTGGATGGTGACTAGCAGTGGAATCCAGGATAACGCGCATTTCGTCCTATTTGGGACTCGTCAGTTGGATGTACCTGCATTTTTCAGTGAGTGATGATGCTCCCACCGAGGCTCAAACCCAGTGCCCATAGTTTCGAACGCCAAAGCGTTATCCACTAGACCACTTGGGTCACAACTGAAATAAGCATTTAGTTTCATCTTGTTGACCTCTGTTGCCTGAAGTATACTTTTAACAAGGTGACATTCAAGCGGATTGCTTGAAAGCTAATACTGTTGTGATTATTGGCCGAACAATGTATAACTAAAGACAGTCTATATGTCTAAAGCATTAAAACACACTAATTTAGTCGATCAAAGTACCATACTGTGGAAGAGTGTAATTCTTTGAGGCTTGAAGTGTTTTGCTCTTGAAGTAGACATATAAGCTTGAAATTATGCTTAATGGTTTGGGAGTATTTTGTTGACAAATAATTACCGATAAACTGCTTCCGGGGAGAGTTTCGTCAATCACTCCTAACTGCTTTCCTCTCTAGGCGTTTAAATCAGTGCTGATACAGTAAGCAGGTAAAAATTGGTTGAGATTGTGTCTTAACCCTTTTTTCTGTAATATTCATTTATCCCCCTACCTGGCTGGTTAATGGCAAAAATACAAAACACAACAACCATTCGAATGTTGGTTTGGCTTTTTCATTTATTCAGTCGATAAAGTGGCCTTTGCTAAGTTGACTTTTTCAATGTAGCGTTAAATTTGAATCTGTAACACATCGCTGGAAGTGAATCGTTTTGTGTTCTCCGTTGTTTTTGTTGTTTGTTTTTTTTCTTTTGAAATTCTAAGTATAGTTTTATCTACTGTCTTAATCAGTGAACATTAGAAATAAAAATTGTTTCGTTTGATTTCGGAATTCGAAAGTGATGAGGGGAAACTGTGATTTGTTCAAGCTTATTAGCATTACAATGTTGTACTTATCTAAAGGAGGCTTATCAAACTCTGTCAATAATAGAAAACTCGTCTTACGGCTGAATATAATTAATAAAATAAACTATTTATGCTGAATGACCATCATTTTATGCTTTCATTAATAGAAACAAATGCTGGAAGTGCTTTCAACACTTCTAAGATTACATTTGAAATTTAGAATCTCCCATAATCAGATATTATTGCCTCATTACTTCGTAAAGTTTTTCTCAAAACTTCACAAGATGTTTGGTTGCATGTGTCTGAAGATCGATTTTTGTTTTTATTTTTCATATCCAAACTGAATAGTGTTCACAAATATGTTTTACGAGAAGTCGATACATCCCGCTTAATAGGAGTAAATAATCTAGTGTATAAATAATAATATGACCTGATACAGATCTTTGTTTGTTCAGCGTTACCTAGAAGTCCAGTACACCACATAATTTTAGTCCCAGTACATCTAATGGATGGCGTTGCTTGCAGGGTGACTTTAGACCATCACTCATTGTCGCCAATGCTGAACTCTCTCAGAGATCGTGACAATCATCATTTTAAGAACAATTTGAATGAATTTCAGCTTGATTTCTAGCAGTAAAATCATTTTCTGTATCTACATGCAGATGTGCATTTTTGAGGTGGATACCAATAAAAAATATCCGCATTAATTGCTTCTTGTGTCAAGTTTATCAGTTCACCTGAAAGAAAATTCAGTGTCTACTCCATGTTCAGCGGGTGAACTCATGAGTTGTGAACTATCGCATTGTGAAAACTCTCCTACATCGGTGCGTTAGTGTGTCGATGGCTCAATGGTAGAATACCGCCAATCATGCCTCTCTCAGCCCGATGTTCGATTTCCGGCTGACGCTCTTCTAAGGTTAACTTAGCCGGTAGAGAAAAAGGTCAGATGAGAGCCTAGGAACCTTACTCCGTAGAAAGAAACCACCACCGACACTGACACTTCGAAGCTTGAAGGCCTATGCTCCACTTACAACATGAAGGAATCAGAATAACAGTAATAACATTTTCGTCGACCACCGACAGTTGCATCATGTAGGAAACTGTTTCCATTCCACTTGAGTAGCACTCATACATGATCTTCGATTACAACTGAGGTCAACCGGCAGTATTATCAACTTTCATCATACTGAGCACAAATATGACTCTATTTTCACCCGTCAGTTTTCATCAACTGTCTACAAACAATTGTCTTATCTGTGATCAATCTTCAGCGAACTTTTGAATAGTCCACAGTCACTTAATCAGTCAGTTTTTTCCATTAATAAGATATCAAATCCAATAGTCTTATCACCATAGAAAGCGAACGATATTCAGCCAGTTGTCTGAATACGATAATGTCATATGATGTGTAATTATTGAATTGACAATGAACGAAATTATTTTGATACGAATCACATCTGTATAATAAAATCGATTTATTGTGTGGGTCACATATTCTTCTCGAGATATGTTTCCAATGGCTGTACATTTTGTTCGCCTGAACTTGTAGCCTTCTGTAGACAGCACATTCTGTTTGTCCGTACCTCCTTAAATGATAAGTGATAACAACCTTGAAGTCAGAATTTTCTTTCCGTCTGAGTTGATTTTTTCTCACTTGTTTATTTACTTGTTAAATATTTTGTTTTTCTTGAAACTTTTTAATATTATACCAAAATTAGTGTTCTTCAGGGGGTGATAGATTAATTTCAGGGCATATTTTCATCACGTACTGGCACACTGTTTAAAGACCTACTGAGAACCAGTTGACGGTGAACAGCTGTTATTTATCATTCATTCTTGTACACGGCGAAAATTCTCGCCCACAACCATATGTGCAATCATAACTTGCATAACTTTTTAAAAGACAAACTTAAAAATAATTTATGTTTTATTCTTAAAACAATTTTCTGCTTGTATTCATAGCCTTTTGTATGTGTTCCAAAAATAATGAAATGCTGCTTGTTAGTAGGAAAGGTGGATGATGAAAGAGATTCTACTGTCAAGATGACAGAAGAGTGTTTCTAAGAGGAATAAATAAGTATGGTGTTTGTTAGCCATGATAACAAGTGTTGCAGCTTAAGGGCTTTGAAATAATCTGCCGGTTAATCAGCTGCTCTCAGAATAAGAAAGAAGACAAGTGTCTTCAACACCAATGTCAAATCAGTTCTTCTATAGCGTCCTGAGGTTTGATGCTTCAACAGAATATTCTATGAATATATACAGATATATAATTGTTTAGCCAGAAGAGGAAATTATCGACAAGGATATTCTTCGCTTAATTATTTTGTATTTTATAGATGTCTGAATGAATATTTTCGCTATATTGAAATGCATGTTGACTAGGCTTCAAGCTTTTATCAACAGTTACCGACGCTCCATGTTGAAGATCAGATCGCCAGCTGGAAAGACATGCCAGCAAAGAACCAACCAGAAATCTGTTGCTCAGTCAACGCATATGCCGAAGGAAATGTAGATTGATTTGAAACCCATTGAGAAGACGGTTGAGTGACGTCATACGATAGATCTTCGAATGAGAAACAGCGAGTTGGGTGTCTATGGGTGATATGAAGGAGATTTGTGTTAGTGTGAAATGAAGGGTAATAGGCAGTCGTTGAGCTGGCTAAGGAATGCTTAGCAGGACATAGCGAAATCCTACTAAACCCCTCTGTTCCTTTCGGAAATAAAAATAATGTTAAAAATAATAAATAATAATCATCTGCAAGTCATGATGAGTAATATCATAACGAAAGTGTATCATATTGAGTCATCAATAAATTCACTTTGCGATTCAGTGGTGCTCCCAGTGTGTGTGTGTGTGTGTTTAGCTAACACTAGTGGTATACTGTGATCAATTGACTATTAGAGGTAGATTCGGAATTAAGATAAGATAATTAAGATAATTAGGAAATATTCATTATTTATTTTACTGAAAGACAGTCCTCATTATTCTCAGAATTAAAATGAACCACAAGGCTTCAGTACAGGATGGTCGTTTCCTTCGGTTCTCTGCAGTTTTTTTTTTCGCTGGCACTACTATCGCTAATAGGCTTTTATCTCTTCCTCACATGATGTCCCCATGTCACTCTCAGAAATTCAATTCGTCTTTCCCCACCAAGGTTCCATTACACGTGATGTTACTGAATGGTCTCCTCAGCATATGTTCAGTCCATCTCTATTTTCTTTCAACATAAATGTTCAGCGATAAGTTCCTGGTTGGTTGGTCAGTTTTCAGAGTTCATTGTTGCTAGTCGTTTCCAGCCATCTGGTCTTCGATAACGAATGAGGGTAGTTGTCGAAGAAAGTTATTAGGTGCAGTTGTACTTTCTTCATATTTCTTAGTCAAGAGAATAAACGGTATATGATGAATTGATTGCTACAATGTTTTATAATATATGTGGGTTCAGAATGCATTTTTCAGCTAACTAGTATTCAAAGAACTGTTAATCGATACTAACCAATAACATCTGACTTGTCTCAAAAATTATAAATCTAAAGAAAGGATTCTGGTGAATTTTGACAATTTGACTCAATATAAAAGGCAGTCTTTGTGTCTCCTCTAAATAACACAAGCACTTCGCGTTCCCAAATACAAATCACTTTATGTGTAGAGATTAGAGTAAGTCATGTATGCTTAACCTACTTACTCAGAGTAATACATTTACGTCTAAATGAATGGTTATAATTATTGTTACTGGTTGATTCATTTGATTCAAATATTCAGTCCGGTTATTGACGCAAATAACTTCAAAAAGAAACCTACTGTATGTCATATAAGATAAATGCGAACAACTGTCAGAGAGATCTTTTTTGGCCAAGAAGCACACAGGCTGAGGCCCAAAACATTATCAACTGGAATGTTATGTACTGATATGTTATTAATGCTTTGATCTCAGACAACGTAGTTTCATAGTAATGAAGACATTACTGACTAGTTGAACCGTTTTGAAGTACATACTGAACTGCAACAAGCCTACAAGTTGGTCATATCCCAGTAATCACCATGATATTTTTCAGGCTAGGGTCTAACTACACCGGATTCCTATACGGACAATGCCTATCATAGGTAACCAGATAGTTATGACATTAGATTCTTGTCAAACTGATTACTTTATAAAATATTGCATATACATATATACATTGTAATTACGAGAAAGCCTCTGTGGTATAAACTACTTCATATAACTAAATAAAGTACTTCTATCTATTTTCATAAAACTTTAACCTATACTATGAATAATTTCACGATGACAGATAGGAGTAATCTGAGTTTTTTGTACAATGACAACAAATTAGGGTGTGTCGTGTTTAAATTTTAACATCTCACTTATATCTTTATTGGAAGATTTGTTAATACGAGTAAATATTTAATGAAAAAGATTATATTCATCTCATATATGCACGACGTGATCTAGAATTTAGACACAATAATCCCCAAATGAATTTCAACCATCCAATAAAGTTAACCAAAAAAGACCAATAAATGCCTGTTTGTGCCAGTCAACTGCATTTCTACTTCTATGAAATATTATGTAGCCTCAAAACTGATGTGGATTACTGCCAACTGGCTGTGTTGTCATACCACTGACAGTTCATTGCAATCGTAAATCAAGAGATGAACCAACCATCTGTTGTCTCTTCTTTAAATCCAATAGTGATTCTAGTTAATAGAAATGAGTGTTTGCCTGAGTTTCCAAAGAAGAACCATGCACAAAAGTGCAACAGTCCCAGTTGCTACGCTCCATATAGACGATAAAGGTAAAGAGAAAATGTTAAAAAAAACTATAATGAACGAAAAAGAACAGGAAAAAAAATTTGCTTGAAGAATTATGACTATCTAATTGATTTAGAGATTACAAAGAGAGAGACAGAGATTGACTGAGAACATTCTGAGCCATGTCACTAAAAATCTCAAGCCATTGGTTCTTGCAGTCAGGAGAACAGGCAAACAGGTAGTCTACGCCACCCTATATGGCTGGCTCACACAAACATTGACAGAATCCATGGATTTATTCCAGGTTTTGGTTTTGTTTATTCCTTTATATTCCCAGTAGAACTTAGGGTTTCAAGCTACAGGCTTGCTACAAGCGTGGTCGGTGAGCACTCTACCACTGTCCCACAGGCGCACAGGTCTTGGTTTGATTACCCCTAACTCTTTTCCAACATTAATCCATGTAACTTAACATCTGAAGAAAAAGGAGATAGCTTGGTATGTATATAACGTGATCTAATCGCCTGGATCGATGCAGCTTCACAACCTCATTGGCTGAATTTCCCTTTCTACAACTAATCTGAGCATTACTCGCTTTACTATACTACTTAATATGATCGATAGATCGCAGACATCTGTTGTCAAAGACAGATTGGCTTTTCATATCTTCTACTTCAGTGAACATAACTTACAGCCATAAAGGAGGACAGAGTAAACTGGAGTGCATTACATATGTTCTCCTATTGATAGGTGAGTATCGTATCTGCTCAAGTCATTGGTCCATAACTTCAGCTGGCACAATACTTATATATTAGATAGTTGGAGGCGATTGCAGGAAGCCTTGGAACTAGGTTTCGTGCTAGCTGGTACTCGTCAGTAAGGCGTATCTGCAACCTTGAAAAACTCATGTTCCTTCTGAGATTCGAAGCCGCGTCACTCAGTGTTGCAGTCAGAGACGTTACCGCTGAGCTATTCAGGCTCGCGATTGACCTCCTGTAGGACTGTAGTGGGTACTTTGCTTGACACTAGTAACTAGTATGATGTGTCTAGTCCTTTCTTTGGTGTAGACTGAATTATACCAGTCAGTTTTACAACGCGGCCACCATCAATGTGCACTGTGATGACGAGCTACCTAGAATGCTGGCCTCAATGCAAACCTGACTAATAGAATTCAGTCTAACCAAATAAAGGACTAGACATGTCACACTAGTTACTAGTGTCAACTCAAAGTACAATACTATATATATATATATATATATATAATCTCTCAGTAATTCTTTCTACGTCTTATAATCTTTAGCCGAACTGCATTAGCTTTTCGAACTGATGTTGATCACTGAATATTTGCACATAGAATCTACACCTAACGCGTCCAACAGGTATGGTGCGATACCGATACGAGAAACAATGAAATTAAAGGATAGAAATGCAACATGAAAATAATCTGAAAGTTATACGAGCACTGTGATATGATTGTCAGCAAAATTCTGGGCTTTTATTATCATCAGTTAATAAATAATGCCGTATTCCTGGGACTTTATTAAATAAAACTCTCCTATTATGGAATACCACTTTCAAGTTCATACTTCAATTGAGGCGGTTAATAATTAGATGTGTGATGAATAGTTTTTGACTGAAGGTGATAAATATTTGTCACTTTTAATTAAAACTTCCTCTACTCTCTCGAAGTACTGCAGAAAGAGGCCGGGTGTTTACGTAGGCCATTGTTCTGTGATAATTTTCAATCTGTGGGATCTCTCATCTGAGGAAAAATTACCAGGTATCAGAACTGCACTGTGGTATACTTGGCATCTGAAGACTTATTTTTCTTTCTCGGTATCGGTAGCTTGAGCCACCTTTTGTTTCCTCATGGAAATTCTGATCTCTAGAAATGAAGCACTTTATTCGACAGATTATCCTTTATTTTAAAGACTGAAGACTCTTGAACTATATAATTAAGTGAAGGTTTTTTATAAGCTGGATACTGTTTACTGTAGGAATCTAAAACAGGCTTATCACTCAAATATTTAGACGTTTAGTCGTGAGGTCTTTCATTAATATTTACGAGATAATTCACGGATACAGAAAATTTCAGTCACAATTAATAGCACTTCAATATCTCACCCAGTTTTATTTAAACTTTAAACACTCTATGAGTATTCATAGAGTGGATTTTTAGAAAAACTGGTAATATTCCCCTTGTTCAAATATTCCATAGATCCTATTAGGTGATAATAACCCGAATTTTTGTAATGTCACCAACATCAGTTGAAAAACTTCTAAACATGCTACTTATTCTTTAACTACAACATTTATCGTACATTTTCTGATAAAGATTTAATCACAATAATTCAAATTGAACATGTTTTAGCAAGAGACTGTGTTTGGAACAAACATAAGACAAAATGAAGAGCCAGTGAATAGGGTAAATACTAATTACGTAAGCAGATTATAATTTGCATTTTGTGGATTTGACAGTATTATGCTATCGGTCTTCAGAATTATGAAAAAATCGATTCAGGACACTTGGGTGCCAAAAATGCCATTGATCTGATCTTACATTATTCAAGTTTTTCGATGGAAGTCAGGCAAAAAGTGGACTGTCCATCGTTATTAGTGCTTTCAAATGTTGTTATTAAGTATTGTTATTATTATTCCACCGGTTTCCGACTGGAACTTAGGCTGCCATCACCACACGTCCCCTTTCTTCTATTTTCTGCCACACTCTACAGCTAGGTCCACGACTGAACAAAATCTCTCATCTCTTTCCCTCTCCAAATCACTCGATCTCCTCCATCTCACCTTCGCACTGACGACCAACTCGTTGCGTCCCATTCAGCTTCCATTCCACCGATGGTCTGCATTGAGCTTGATGTCATTCGACTCTGGCCTCAACATATGCACCATCCACGTCCACTTTCTCCTACATATTGGTTGATCAATCAGCTCTCGGTTGGCTTCTTCCAAGTCAGAGACTCGTGTTACCAATTCTTTCTGACCGGTCGGCCGGCCAGCTAGCCACTCGAGCTTCAGTATGGAGCCAGAGAAGGTTGAAACTGTTGATAAAAGTCTGCAGTGGCCTGATGGAAATGCTCTGCTTGGGGTACGCTCAGTGCACGTTTCTGACCCGTATAGAAGAATTGACTGACTGACTGACTGACACAGGGTTTGCGTTGAAAATCCAAATCCTGTTCTCTATGCTGTCTGAGTTAGTGCAGAAGATTTTCAAACTGATTTCAAGGTGATGAAGGCGTATCCTGCATTCCCGAATCTGGTTGGCTGGCTAGCTGTCTGGCTTCGACATCTCCATCCCTTCCAACTGACTGTGGTAGAAACGGTGCTTCCTAGCCTGATAGGTGAAAGGAGTAACCTCTTTCAAACTGTTTCCCCTGTTGATGGTGGTTGGTGCTGGTTGTTGTTGTTGTTGGTGGTGGTGGTGGTGGAAGTGGCCGGTTATTCTGATCACCTCCGCCCTCGCCTTCTCTAGGTTCACCTGTAGTCCTATCTTTGCTACTTACCACTTCTGCAGTTTGTTGCCAGTTCTCGCCTGCATCTAAGTCATCCAGTTTGTGTGACATTAGAAATGATTCATCCACGCACAAAATCCATATCTTCTAGAGGCTTCTGAGAGATCAGTGAGGCGTATTTCTGTCTTCTCAGTCACTCACTCACTCACTCACTCACTCACTTACTTACTCACTCACACCCAACATACAGCCTGACACAATTAAGAATATCGTCGTCGGTGATGATAGGGAGCCAGCCAGCCAGCCAGCCAGCCAACCAGCTAATCTTACGCCTGTATTCATTTCGAACGATAAGCTGAGTTTTTCGTTGTGGATCACCTAATACGTGGTGTTGTCACACAGCAAGCCAGCTCTTGAATGAGGTTGATGAAGGCTTACATACTTGACACCGTAGTACTGAAGTAGTCTCCAAATTACTTCTCGGTCGACTCTGCCTGTTGAAGGAATTTTCGAAGTCTTTGAAATTCAGGTAGAGGTTTGATTCCCATTCTATGCTTTGTTCTGTGATGACGGTGGGTGCGGTTGCAATATGGTCAACATACGATTGGTGGGTTGCTAGCGCCACATTCAACCCTCCCTCTTTCCCCAGGCTTGTGACTGGTTAGAAAACTAGCGTGTCAATAAACTAGGTGTGGTTAATTTTGTCGCTTTATAACATAAGTTCAAGAATGTGGATGGGTGGTTTAAGGCACTATTTAACAGTAACAAAGCGACTTCAACAAAGTAAGTCACTTATTCGTGGCTGTTAGACAATAATAAATTAGTGATTCTGTATGCCTCAGACACTTTTCACGCTTGACATGAAAAGCACTTCCAACAGCCTTCGGTGGACTCTCATCATCTGCCAGCTTCTCTTGATACTGAATATTAGAAGGTAGATGAGAAGGCAAGGATCTCTGGCGGTAGAGTTAACCAGCTATAAGTATACTGCTCATCCAACAGATATGCCAGAAGAAATGACGATGGAGTGGAAAAACACCGAGGAGACCACTGAGTGACCTCCAACGCCAGGAACTCGAATGGGAAACGACGAGTTGAGTATGGGTGCTAAAGTTGGCAATCTTTGAGCTACCTAAGAAGGACAGCGACGAATAAGGAGAAATGTAGATGTGCTACTGAAGGCCTCTTTCCCACTCAGAACACAAAGGGGGTATTAATAATAATAATAATATAATTGGCCGTACAAATCACTTTTGTTGTTTACTTGCTCTACTAAATGTCTCGCCATTTTTATATTACCAAATCATTTCATTAGTAATGTCGACTTTATTTGTCTAATTTCATCCATCACTACAATTTTAACATTTTTTGACTGTCTAGTAGAAATCATAACAATAAGTTGTAGTGTCATGCTTTACTTTATTACTAATATTGTTAATTTTGGCAGCAGTCATATATTCAGCGATGCCATCAGGGTGATAATCACTTATGTTATTTTCTGTTCAGTGATAACTTTATCATCATATAAAAATGTAACTAGCCATTACGTACATGTCGCTTCCATTGTTAATGATTTTCAGTAAGGATAAGAAGATGTCTGTCGCCAAAGATATATACATACATACATCTATATATATCACAATATATTTACTGCGAATCATATAACAGAACAGACAGATGAATACTGAACAAATTTTTGAGAATATCAGGCATGAGATAATAATTAGTCATGGTATAATTTTAGAGTGCTTAATGCATGAGGCCTTCTGTATTCCTAAGTGTCCTAATTGGAATATTTCAGTCAGATATACCAGGCAGACAATCAGATAAATGATGTGACAATATTTTTGCCCTGGTGATGTATTATGACTCGGTATTATTGTTGAGAGGAACTATTCAACTGCCTATCGTAATCTGAATTTATATCGCTGAATTGTTTTACTCCTTTACGTTCTGAGTGGAGCGAAGAGCTTCAGGCTTGAAGTTTCGGTGTCAGTGGTGTTTATTTTTACGGGATGGGTTGCTAACCTCATGCCCAACCTTCTCTCTACATCAGTCTTCTTTTTTCTCCTTCACGTTCGCCAGTGGAACATAGGGCCTTAAGCCAGTGGCTTGAATTTTCTGTAACAGTGTTTAATTTTTACAGGATGGGATTGCTAGCCTCATGCCCAACCTTCCCTCTTTACCAGCTGTATTTCTAGTTTAGAGAGGTAAAGGAGTGCGTCGGCCGGCGATCGAACCCTGAACTATGTGGATGGTCGGCGAGCGTCCTAACCACTATGCCACCGACTCACATCATCAGCCTTATTACTGGCTAAACAAGGTAAAGGAGGGCGTCAGCCGGGAATCGAACCCCAAACCACATGGGTGGTTGGCGAGTATTCTACCGCTGTGCCACTAACGCACCCACTGACTTTAGCTTTATGCTTTTCAAGCTACACCACTGACTAGATCACACATGTGGAGTTAAATTGAAACTTGTTCAACCTGAACGTGTTTGTGTCATTTTCATAATTTCTGACAAGTTCTTTTAATTAACAGGCCACTGAAAACAAAAAAAAAATCAATTAAACGACATTTTTGTCGATATTTATTTCATTACTGTTCATTGTTATATAAAAATTAATAAAATAATGTTCACTAGCAAAAAAGGCACTTCATAACACCTCTATAATATATCTGTATAATACTCAAATTGTTTTACTTATTTTAGGTGTCATTTTGATCGTATATCTGGGATTCGTGTCAGTAAATTTATTCCCAACCAATACAGATCTTACTTTACGTTATCGATCTAAGCGCTGGGCATATTATGAAGTACATAAATGTGGTCGAATAAAAGGCTACAGTTGTCTAGAACATCGTCATTGTTATGAACGTTATCTACGCCGTGATATGGTTTGCTTTGAAGTTTATCCATGCTTGAGTTCATGTATATTCATTGCTCAGGTAAGTAAATAAAAGAGTATTTTCGCTGGTGTTTTTTAAATCCGATCATTCATTCATTTCTTTTTTTGCTTTCTAACCAGTCTTAGCATCAAAGTTCATTACTATTATCATTCATTCTTTGCACTTCGTTTTCGCTCCACTAATTATGACAAGCCTTCCCTTCTTATTCTTCTCTTCACATTATATCCTCCATATCATACTTAAGTTCCCAACAAATGGAGACAAAATACTCCCGAATAATCCATTTCACTTAGATTTTTCATCAAACTGACTGATGTCATTCCGTATATCACATAGTGTAATGACAGAAGACAAGGGCCAGGTAATCGGTCGTTTATTGAGAAAATCAAGAGATATGTATAGATTTTTAATGTGCATTATTGCCAGTGGAGAAGCGACGTCTTCTGACTGGTTGTTTTCTTGCTGAAGGTTATTCCGTACTGTTTGTGACCGTTTCTCAGAAGGTTAAGCCATATATCTGCGAATCGTATTTGCACACGTTAAGTCTGCTGTGATTGGCTGGTGAATTCCTCAAGGCTAAGCTTTGTTATTGTTTTTCCTCATACCCGGATTCGGGACGTAAACATCGACGTAAACTGTAATCGAAAGTTTTAGCTTGAAGACAGCTTTCACCACAATAGTACATATCTACTAGGTAACTGTCGGAACTGAAAGCATGAGACAGATAACTTCTTCTAAATTAGGATTCCTTGTAAGTCAGTAATCACTATCCATACAGGGATATACCAAAGAACGAATAAGAAAAGGTCGTATCGTGATTTCCTGTTTGTCATCTGTGAAGATAGTTGCTGTATATCGAAAATAAGAATAAGCTGGAAGTTGGAAGCAGTTGAATTCCAACTTAGTTTTCCCATGTTTTTAAGTATACACTTCATAGTCAGACAACCATCTGCAAACTTCTTAGTGTGTTTCTTGATACTCAGTGATTTTGTAACTTGTGTTACTTTATGGTTGAGCAAACTCTGAAGTAATCAGACTACTCCAATTGGCGGTGATTTGTAGTGGATACAGAAGCTTGAAGCAACATAATTAGCAAGTTCATCCTATTGCGTAGTTAGCAGATTGCGTGACAGACAATCTACAGGTAACAACTTCAAACCTACTTCAACTTAAAGTCTATCTCAACTTCAAGGAAAACCACTGTTTAGAAGTAATGTTGTAATGAAATACTGAAGGATTCGTTACGTTAATGAATGCTGTTAGACACTTATGTTTCAATGGTGGAAACTGAATAATATCTGACCAGTCTGAATCACAAATGTCGTATACGGTTTACGCTCCGCCATAAAATTAACTCATAGTTTCTTCGAAGAAAATTATGAAAGCAGAAATCAAAACAAATGTTAGCTTGGAATTACCGTATGAATGCCTTCCAGCCAGCAATTTACTACCCAATTATTATTATTGCTCCCTTGGGTTCCTAGTGGAACATAGGGCTTCAACTGCACGTCTCCATTTTCTTCTGTCTTCTGCTATACTTTTCGCCTGCATCCATGTTAACCCATATTCTTTCAACTCCTCTTCACACGATCTCTTCCATGTCACCCTTGGATGTCCCACACGCCGCTTCCCTTTCGGGTTCCACTCGAGGGCTTGACGCGCGATGTCACCCAGCGGTCTCCTCAGCGAGTGTCCGATCTATCTCCACTTTCTCCTGCATATTTGTTGGGCGATTGGTTCTTGTTTTTATTGTTCTCATAATTCCTTGTTGGTGATTCTTTCCGGCCATCTGATCTTCAGTATAGAGCAAAGACAGTTGTTAATAAAGGTCTGCAGCCTTTTGGAAATATTCTTTGTGACCCGCCAAGTTTCTGATCCGTATAGAAGAACTGACTTTACGTTTGTATTGAAAATCCGAATTTTGTTGGTGATGCTGAGTGACGAAGATTTCCAGATTGATTTCAGGTTGATGAATGTGTTTCTCGCCTTCCAGATTCTCGATTTGACATCCTCGTCCGCTCCTCCTGTAGTTGAGACGATGCTCCCTAGATAAGTGAATGAAGTAACCTCTTTCAAATCCCTCCCGTTGATGGTGATTGACGTTGGATGTTGTTGCTGTTGTTGTTGTTGGTTATTTTCATAACCTCCGTCTTGTCTATGTTCACATGGAGTCCTGTCTTCTCCGGGTGCTTCTTCAACCAATTTGTCGGTTTTCGCTTGTAAGTCTTCGATTTTGTGTGAAATCGAACAAACATCGCCGCGCGAAATCCAGGTCTTCTAGGTTCTTCTCGTCGGTCCAGGATATTCCTGTCTTCTCGTTTCCCACAGTCTGACGCATAATCCAGTCATCACCACAATTAGGAATATCATTGGTGATAGTAAACACCCTTGTCTGACTCATGTGTTTACTCCAAACGCCTCGCTGAGTCTTCCGTTGTGGATCACTTGGCAGGTGCCGTTGTCGTACAGCTGTTGAATAAGGTTGATGAATATTTGGGGTAAGCCATAGTACTCGAGTAATTTCCAAATTACTTCGCAGTCAACGCTGTCGAAGGCCTTCTCAAAGTCTATAAAGTTGAGAAAGGGGTTTGATTGCCATTCCATGCTTTGTTCGATGATGATGCGTAGAGTTGCAATTTGGTAAGAACAAGATTCGCCTTTCCTGAATCCTCATACTTCAATTGAGGCGGTTAATAATTAGATGTGTGATGAATAGTTTTTGACTGAAGGTGATGAATATTTATCACTTTTAATTAAAACTTCCTCTACTCTCTCGAAGTACTGCAGAAAGAGGCCGGGTGTTTACGTAGGCCATTGTTCTGTGATAATTTTCAATCTGTGGGATCTCTCATCTGAGGAAAAATTACCAGGGTATCAGAACTGCACTGTGGTATACTTGGCATCTGAAGACTTATTTTTCTTCTTCTCGTATCGGTAGCTTGAGCCCACCTTTTGTTTCCTCATGGAAATTCTGATCTCTAGAAATGAAGCACTTTATTCGACAGATTATCCTTTATTTTAAAGACTGAAGACTCTTGAACTATATAATTAAGTGAAGGTTTTTTATAAGCTGGATACTGTTTACTGTAGGAATCTAAAACAGGCTTATCACTCAAATATTTAGACGTTTAGTCGTGAGGTCTTTCATTAATATTTACGAGATAATTCACGGATACAGAAAATTTCAGTCACAATTAATAGCACTTCAATATCTCACCCAGTTTTATTTAAACTTTAAACACTCTATGAGTATTCATAGAGTGGATTTTTAGAAAAACTGGTAATATTCCCCTTGTTCAAATATTCCATAGATCCTATTAGGTGATAATAACCCGAATTTTTGTAATGTCACCAACATCAGTTGAAAAACTTCTAAACATGCTACTTATTCTTTAACTACAACATTTATCGTACATTTTCTGATAAAGATTTAATCACAATAATTCAAATTGAACATGTTTTAGCAAGAGACTGTGTTTGGAACAAACATAAGACAAAATGAAGAGCCAGTGAATAGGGTAAATACTAATTACGTAAGCAGATTATAATTTGCATTTTGTGGATTTGACAGTATTATGCTATCGGTCTTCAGAATTATGAAAAAATCGATTCAGGACACTTGGGTGCCAAAAATGCCATTGATCTGATCTTACATTATTCAAGTTTTTCGATGGAAGTCAGGCAAAAAGTGGACTGTCCATCGTTATTAGTGCTTTCAAATGTTGTTACTTATTTTTACTATTCCTTTGGTTTTTGCGAGTAGAACATAGGGCTTCAACAACACATCTTCAACTTCTTCTCTCCTAGCAGTCTTCTTCCCTTCCTCATTCAGTGCAGTGTACATTTAACTAAGCTTCTCCTTCTGTTGTTGTCCATCTTTGCATTGAGTCATTTTCTTTTTCCCCATCCCCTCTCCCCCTCCCCATCTCTTTTATTAACTTCCATGTAGCTGTTCGTTGAGAGCCATTCCTTGTCTTGTTTGTTCTTTCTTCCTAGAATAGCTGTACACGTTTCCTCGAACATCACCTCCAGAGAGTCAGTTCTAATGTTCTTCCTCTTTTTATGCCACATAGTGTCTCCGAATTGGCTCTGATATCTGCAGTGAAGGCATCCCTAGCAGTTGTGTCATTAAGTTTCTGAATGTTGAAGTTGAATTACAGAGGCCTGTTTGCATTTTTATTCAGGGATTTCAGTTTCACCTTGAAGGTTCCTTGAACTAAATGATGGTCTGAGACCACATCTGCTCCCCTTCTCGATTTTGTGTTCAGCAGACTGGCTTCGTCTCCACTTCCTTGAGCGGCATTGAGATGAAATCTGTCTGGTTTTTGATGTGTCCGTCAGGCGATATCAGTCTCACTTAGTGTATATCACTGTGCTTGTACCCACTACCTTCGATTACCAGATAATTGGAAGCGCAGAAGTCTGTGAACAATTTCTCTTCTCATGTATTTCTCCGAACAAGAGCCTCTCGATTCATGACGAGTTCTCTTTCTGCATTATTCGCTCCCAGTTCAACTGGCATTCATAACGCCCATGAGGATTTTGATGTCACCATTTGGGATGTTGATCATTTCTGTTTATAGTTGTTTGCAAAAGTCCTCCTTCTCCTCTTGTTCCAAGTTTACTGTAGCACTGTGCGTAGCCTTGTATAATTGTAACCTTCCTTCCTTCCTTCCTTTTGAGTTGAATTTTGAAGCCCTTATCCTGGATGGAATTGGTTCCCACAGCATTAGCGCTTTGGCTGCTACTGGTGACACCATTATAGCTACTCACTGTGTGTGTTCGTTATTATTGTCGATGTGACCGGAGGGGTTTACTGACTCTCAGTTGACAGTTTTGACAATCCACAACCATTGCAGATACCCAGCACTTCTGTGCCATATCTTCTCATCACTTTGGCTACCTGAGCAGCCACCCCAGTTAGCCTTGTACCTTGTACTTACCTACATTCCACGTCCTCATTCTTAACCCTAGTTTCATCAAGAGAAGACACATTTGATGATTGGCTTCCCGAAGGCTTTCACCAGCCTGCTTTGTCATTTCGTCTCTCCAATTTCAGTGAAAGATAAGTATTTTTGAGATGTTTTTTGCATTTTTATTATTTCTCTTGTCCGTTAAATTTTCCATAGCACTTAGATTGAATTTTCTGGGGCGGATCACTAACCCGGCGCGCAACACTTTCCCTTTTTACCTGGGCTTGTGACTGGTTAGAAAACTACTGAGCCAGTAAACTATGCGAGGTTAATGTGTTGCTGCTTAATGACAAATTCAAAAACAGTATTTCCATTGCATGAGAATGTGGATGGGTGGTGTAAGGCACTATTTAACAGTAACAAAGCAACTTTAACAAAAAACCTCATTTATTCGTAGCTGTTAGACAATAATAAATTAGTGATTCTATTAGCTTCAGCGACTTTTCCTGCTTGACACGGACAGCCTTCTGTAGACTTTCATCTCTTGATACTGATAGTAGATGAGAAAGGATAAATAAACGCGGATCTCTGGTGGTAGAGTTAACCAGCTGTCAGTATATTGCTCAGTCAACAGATATGCCAAAAAGAAGTGACGATGGAGTGGAAAACTCGAATGGGAAAATACGAGTTGAGTATGGATCCTAGAGTGAATTGGAGGAGATCATGTATAGGCATATAATGAAAGCCTTTGGGCAATCTTTGAGCTACCTAAGAAGGACAGCGACGAATAAAGAGAAATGTAGATGTGCTACTGAAGGCCTCTTTCCCACTCAAAACCCAAAGGGGTATTAATAATAATAATAATAATAATAATAATAATATAATTGGCCGTACAAATCACTTTTGTTGTTTACTTGCTCTACTAAATATCTCGCCTTTTTCATATTACCAAATCATTTCATTAGTAATATCAACTTTATTTGTCTAATTTCATCCATCACTACAATTTTAACATTTTTTGACTGTCTAGTAGAAATCATAACAATAAGTTGTAGTGTCATGCTTTACTTTATTACTAATATTGTTAATTTTGGCAGCAGTCATATATTCAGCGATGCCATCAGGGTGATAATCACTTATGTTATTTTCTGTTCAGTGATAACTTTATCATCATATAAAAATGTAACTAGCCATTACGTACATGTCGCTTCCATTGTTAATGATTTTCAGTAAGGATAAGGAGATGTCTGTCGCCAAAGATATATACATATATATATATATATATATATATATATATATATATATCACAATATATTTACTGCGAATCATATAACAGAACAGACAGATGAATACTGAACAAATTTGTGAGAATATCAGGCACGAGATAATAATTAGTCATGGTATAATTTAAGAGTGCTTAATGCATGAGGCTTTCTATATTCCTAAGTGTCCTAATTGGAATATTTCAGTCAGATATACCATGCAGACAATCAGATAAATGATGTGACAATATTTTTGCCCTGGTGATGTATTATGACTCGGTATTATTGTTGAGAGGAACTATTCAACTGCCTATCGTAATCTGAATTTATATCGCTGAATTGTTTTACTCCTTTACGTTCCGAGTGGAGCGAAGATCTTCAGGCTTGAAGTTTCGATGTCAGTGGTATTTATTTTTGCGGGATAGGGTTGCTAACCTCATGTCCAACCTTCCCTCTACATCAGTCTTCTGTTTTTCTCCTTCACGTTCGCCAGTGGAACATAGGGCCTCAAGCCAGTGGCTTGAATTTTCTGTAACAGTGTTTAATTTTTACAGGATGGGATTGCTAGCCTCATGCCCAACCTTCTCTCTTTACCAGCTTTATTTCTAGTTTAGAGAGGTAAAGGAGTGCGTCGGCCGGCGATCGAACCCTGGACCATGTGGATGGTCGGCGAGCGTCCTAACCATTATGCCACCGACTCACATCATCAGCCTTATTACTGGCTAAACAAGGTAAAGGAGGGCGTCAGCCGGGAATCGAACCTCGAACCACATGGGTGGTTGGCGAGCATTCTACCGCTGTGCCACCAACGCACCCACTGACTAGATCACACATGTGGAGTTAAATTGAAACTTGTTCAACCTGAATGTGTTTGTGTCATTTTCATAATTTCTGACAAGTTCTTTTAATTAACAGGCCACTGAAAACAAGAAAAAAAAATCAATTAAACGACATTTTTGTCGATATTTATTTCATTACTGTTCATTGTTATATAAAAATTAATAAAATAATGTTCACTAGCAAAAACGACATTTCATAACACCTCTATAATATATCTGTATAATACTCAAATTGTTTTACTTATTTTAGGTGTCATTTTGATCGTATATCTGGGATTCGTGTCAGTAAATTTATTCCCAACCAATACAGATCTTACTTTACGTTATCGATCTAAGCGCTGGGCATATTATGAAGTACATAAATGTGGTCGAATAAAAGGCTACAGTTGTCTAGAACATCGTCATTGTCATGAACGCTATCTACGCCGTGATATGGTTTGCTTTGAAGTTTATCCATGCTTGAGTTCATGTATATTCATTGCTCAGGTAAGTAAATAAAAGAGTATTTTCGCTGGTGTTTTTTAAATCAGATCATTCATTCATTTCCTTTTTCTTGCTTTCTAACCAGTCTTAGCATCAAAGTTCATTACTATTATCATTCATTCTTTGCACTTCGTTTTCGCTCCACTAATTATGACAAGCCTTCCCTTCCTCTCCTCCCCTTCACATTATATCCTCCATATCATACTTAAGTTCCCAACATGTGAAGACAAAATACTCCCGAATAATCCATTTCACTTAGATTTTTCATCAAACTGACTGATGTCATTCCGTATATCACATAGTGTAATGACAGAAGACAAGGGTCAGGCAATCGGTCGTTTATTGAGAAAATCAAGAGATATGTATAGATTTTTAATGTGCATTATTGCCAGTGGAGAAGCGACGTCTTCTGACTGGTTGTTTTCTTGCTGAAGGTTATTCCGTACTGTTTGTGACCGTTTCTCAGAAGGCTAAGTCATATATCTGCGAATCGTATTTGCACACGTTAAGTCTACTGTGATTGGCTGGTGAATTCCTCAAGGCTAAGCTTTGTTATTGTTTTTCCTCATGATCCGGATTCGGGACGTAAACATCGACGTAAACTGTAATCGAAAGTTTTAGCTTGAAGACAGCTTTCACCACAATAGCACATATCTACTAGGTAACTGTCGGAACTGAAAGCATGAGACAGATAACTTCTTCTAAATCAGGATTCCTTGTAAGTCAGTAATCACTATCCATACAGGGATATACCAAAGAACGAATAAGAAAAGGTCGTATCGGTGATTTCCTGTTTGTCATCTGTGAAGATAGTTGCTGTATATCGAAAATAAGAATAAGCTGGAAGTTGGAAGCAGTTGAATTCCAACTTAGTTTTCCCATGTTTTTAAGTATACACTTCATAGTCAGACAACCATCTGCAAACTTCTTAGTGTGTTTCTTGATACTCAGTGATTTTGTAACTTGTGTTACTTTATGGTTGAGCAAACTCTGAAGTAATCAGACTACTCCAATTGGCGGTGATTTGTAGTGGATACAGAAGCTTGAAGCAACATAATTAGCAAGTTCATCCTATTGCGTAGTTAGCAGATTGCGTGACAGACAATCTACAGGTAACAACTTCAAACATACTTCAACTTAAAGTCTATCTCAACTTCAAGGAAAACCACTGTTTAGAAGTAATGTTGTAATGAAATACTGAAGGATTCGTTACGTTAATAAATGCTGTTAGACACTTATGTTTCAATGGTGGAAACTGAATAACATCTGACCAGTCTGAATCACAAATGTCGTATACGGTTTACGCTCCGCCATAAAATTAACTCATAGTTTCTTCGAAGAAAATTATGAAAGCAGAAATCAAAACAAATGTTAGCTTGGAATTACCGTATGAATGCCTTCCAGCCAGCAATTTACTACCCAACTAGTAACAGACAATTCGACATACAGTGTTCGTATTTTTGCTCATTAGTAAGCGGTGTCTTCCATACTTATATAAGTAGGGCTGAAGAGTCAGAAAATAAGATGGGACTGTTCTGTTCATTACTCCCTGAACATAAAAAATGTCCAACTTGAAACTTACGAATTAGATTTCAGTTAGAAGGCTGTGTGTCACACCACCTGATAAAGTGCACACCAGCTGAGTTTAAATCCCTCATTTGTTTTTATAACTACCTAGATGCAGTTCTCCTCATTTAATTACCCACAGACAGGCTGATGAAGTGTTCTCACTCTGTGGCTTTAATGATCAGTAAAAATGCGCTGTGTTGCACATGTCACTGGCTTTCTTCCTACGTTGTCTAGCTGCTCATATATTATACTCTGAATAACTTGAGTTTTCTAAGTAGGCCTTATTGAAAATTTACCACAACTTGCATGACTTTCAAATAACGGCGGTATACATGTATTCATGCTTGTGAGTCCCCCATTGACACATCTGTCCGCATTGATCAGCTTAAGTTTGGCTTACGGACTGCATAGACGAATGCTTCACTAATTACGAGAGTTTCAGTGTGAAGACTGTCACTCACTAGGGAGTAATTATATTCAGTTGACCAGACTCAAATAAGATGATTATACCACTAAAAGACACCAGTAAACAACTATCTATATAATAGGATTTCAGTAAATTAAATATTCCCATAATTTATTCAGAACAAAATATTTAGAGCGAACAATTGTTTTCAATAAATTCTTCTTCAGGCTCTACAATTATAAATCCATTAATGTAAGCATACAATAGCCAGTAAAGGCGAATTAGAATCATATCAGAAAGTGTATTGTGGAACAAGTATAAGATGGGATGAAACAATAGTCATATAGTTTTTTAATATGCATGGTCAATAACAACATGGGACAGAATGAGATGAAATAATTTAATGATGTGTGTATATATATAAATATAGTTAACAGAAAATACAGGTTTCAAGAGTGAGTGTAATCAGGGTGTGTGAGGCAATATGAAAATAAACCAACGAATGGGGCGGTCTAGACTTAAGTTCAAGGTTGAAAATAACAACAATAAGAATGATTGTAAAATAATAACGATGATATGGTGTAAAATTAAAATTAAATGTACTATTGGTGAATGATTGTCAAATAATAATAATGAATATAATGAAGTGGAATGAACAGGATTTTGTAAATACGATAGTAAGTTAGAAAAGCACTATTTAAACCTAAGGTAATAAAATCATAAGAAAGGTCATGAAATCATAAAAGTCGAAAATGAACGTTTGTCAATGAAACAGAGGAATAGAAGAAGGAAAAGAAAAGAAAATCGCGAAAGGAATTTATAGTGTTAATGGAGGATTTGTTGGCTTTATTGTAGGCCAAGGTAAACATAGAGGTTGAACATACTTCTTCTGTATGCAGAGGGATGGTCTTCTGGTATTAATTGCAACTGCTTCAGCTACTGATAGAAGACGTAGTCGAGCTCCTCTAGATAAATTACTAGGAACGCGGTAAATAACTGAGAACGCTTGGTCAAGTTTTATCGGGTGTCCAGTATCTACCAAGTGGGCTAAGACTGCACTATTTATGCCTTTGGTTACTCCTTTACTCAACCATACAGGTACATGTTCACGTGCGCGCATGGATAAAGCCCTCTGAGTACGGCCAATATAACTAGCTCCACATGAGCAGTTGAATTCGTAGATGCACATTGATGAGGCCATCTTTGGTAATTTATCCTTTACTTGCTGTGTGAGTACTGGTTTAGTTGAGAAGTTTAGTACCAATTTAGCTGCGGGAAATGTTCTATCTATTGCTCTATTGAGTCGACACTTTAGAATGTCAGCTGCAATTTCCCCTTTGTAACTTAACTTAAGATACAAAGGTTTCTTGTCTACGGTATCCACCTTTACCCTGTCTATAGGTATTGACATATACTTTTTAGGAAGCTCTGTGGATATCCATTTCTTGCAGTGTGAGTTTTAGTTTATGCATTTCTTCCTTAATGCATTCCTCTGAGCATATTCGTTTTATTCTGTAGCTAAGACACTTAACTAAGTTTCTTTTATGCTGAATCGGTGTGAAACTATGGAAATGGGTGTACTGACCCGTCCAAGTTTTCTTTCTAAATAATTTCCTTTGTAGATATCCATCTGTCTTCATGGTAAGTAGGACGTCTAGGAAAGGTAAACTGTTATTGTCTTCTTCTTCACATGTAAACTGAATAGTTGGGTGAACACTATTAACGGTATTCAGAAGCTCTTGTTTATTAAGATTTCTATTACAAACGATAAACGTATCATCTACGTATCGACAATAATAGTCAAGCCCTTTAATCGTGTCTTTGAGTGGACCATTTTCAAGCTTTGCCAGGAAAATATCCGCTAGCAAAGGGCCCATGGCTACCCCATCAACTTGTCTATAAAAACCATTATTGAACATAAACTGAACATTCATAGTGCATTTCAATAATAATTCTTTGACCTTTTCGGGTGGGATTCCTACATCTATTTTCTTTTCTATCAGCTGGTCACATATGTAGTTGACTGTTTCAAGCAGTGGGACATTGGTGAATAATGATGCTACATCCAGTGACATCATTTTCTTTCCCTTTACATTCAAGCTTTTGGTAGTTTCCACAAAGCTGAATACGTCTTTTACACTGAATTTCACTACTTCGCGATGTAGTGGTTCTAGTGCCTTTACCAACCACTTAGCTGTAGAATGATAAGGGGATTGGCACATATCTAAGATGGGACGTAGTGGTACTCCCGGCTTATGGACTTTCGGTAAACCATAAAGTCTTGGTGTGTGCGTACCTGAGGGTTTCAATTCGTCGAGTGTTTCTTTAGGAATCAGATTACTCTCAACTAATGATTTTAGTGTCTTAGCCATTTGGCGTTCGGTTGCCTCCGTTGTGTCTTTACAACTGCTTAGCTTTTGAAATTTCGTATGGTCGTTTAGAATGATATTCATTTTGTCTAAATAATCACTCTTGTTCATGATAACTGTGCCAGATCCTTTATCAGGTCTAGTTATTATCAGATTTTCGTTCTTTTTGAGGTCACGTAATGCCTCTCGGTGTTTCTTTGTAAGTAGACTGTTGGCGGGATGTTTGCTGTTCTTAAACTGGTAGCAGGAATCGATTGAAATCTGTATTTTCTGTTAACTATATATATATATATATATATATAACATCATTAAATTAAATTATTTCATCTCATTTTGTCCCATGTTGTTATTGACCATGCATATTAAAAAAACTATATGACTATTATTTCATCCCATCTTATACTTGTTGAACAATACACTTTCTGATATGATTCTAATTCGCCTTTACTGGCTATTGTATGCTTACATTAGTGGATTTATAATTGTAGAGCCTGAAGAAGAATTTATTGAAACCACAATTGTTCGCTGTAAATATCTTGTTCTGAATAACACGATTTTCCAACATTCATTTTTGCTTTCGGGTTGTATACTACTGAAATTATGGTTTGAGTAGCTTGTTACTGGTCTTTCAAATTCTAATTTTGATGTTATATTAAAACATTTTTAGCTAAACGATTATGACAAATTGGCAAACCAAGTCGAACAATTAATGCTGAATGGAAACTCTGTCAATAATTATGATGATGCAGTGAATTTCGTTCGTGAAAAGACGAAAAAAGTAGCCAGTGAATTGAATCTATCGTTACCATTGTGAGGAGGATAAATATGTGCTGATATAATAGTAATAAAAATTATCATTATGATTATTATTCTCAATAAAGATTATGAAGACTGTAAAAACATTTCAAGGAACCCGTTACGATCAACAGGGAAACTCATCACACATGTTTGTTCTGATTGTTATGGTATTTACCGGATTTGGGAATTCGACGTGAACTAAAATAATGTGATTAGTCAACAATGCATTGATCTCTTCTCTTACTTGGTCTCTTTCTCTCTTTGTGCGTCTCTGTGGTGTCTTTTACTTTCACACTGTTTTTCATTGTCTCCTGTATTTTTGTTACTTTGCTTTCTAATATTAATGATAACGGACAATTACACGTCCGAATATGGTATTGCATATGCATGCGATAACCAACTTATTACTATGATGTATATTTTATATTGGATTAAAACTTGACTTCTTACAATTCACCTGGCCAATGGGAGCGAGCAGTTTGTAGACCCTTTGTATAAGTATTTTTAGACAGCGGAGAATGAAAACAGTGGTTTGTTCGCTGAATGAAACCGTTGCAACAGATCTTTAGCTGGGAGTATTCCGTACTCTGGAAACAGTTGGATCTAAAAGGCCACGGTGGGAAATCCACCCGTCTTTTGTTTAAAATGTTCCGGGTTTCATAGTAAATTCAAAAAGGAGGTAAAGTGCAGTGTTTTACTCACCTGTTGAACATCATATTTACATAGTGGTATATTTCTTTTCATAGTTAAGTTGATAGAAGTAGTAAGTATCAGAATTATGAGATAATTCTCTCTTGGATGAAACCCCTTTTAGAATTTCTCGGACATCAACCCCAAGTCCTAGAAGTAAGTTAAGTTATCGATCGATGATACATTCATTGCGTATACTGCGATAATAAAACTAGATTGATACTGAATGACTTCACTACTTTAATCTGTTAAAGTGATTACCTTTGTTTTGGCTGGCTATACCTTACATGAATGATGATGTTTGCAACTTCGAAAATATGCATTTGAATCAAAAATAAAATTGACGAATAACCGAAATAGCTAAAGCACGAGATAAATTTCCAGATAAATATACTACTTTGACATTTAGTTTCATTCAGAGGCTTGTTCCAGTGTTCCTGACTTTGACGTGTTAACTGGCTTACCTATTTGACTTTTTCCATCAACAACAAGACATGAGTAATGAAGTCCACATTCATATGAAAAGGTCTGATTAATTTTCGTCCCTCAAGTTTGCCTGTAGTGCTGATAAAATATTTTAATACTCATTGAAGATAAGATGTCTTTGCTGTGGTCGGCTGTAGAATGCAATAAACCTTGAGGGGAAAAAGAAGACAGTGGAAAATCTGCACTTTATGTCGAATGTCATACGAAGCCGAAGGTGTACTGGTGAATCCCAAGAAATTTGGAAGGACAGTTAGGCGGCGAAGACGGGTCTTTAAGTGGACATAGAGAAGGCATCAGTCACCAATGATGGTGGAAATCTAACATATGTCACCTCTTTCACCTAGTTCGGAAGCATTATTCCGATTGCAGATAGCACGGATGGGGATATCACTGCCAGGCAGGATTAGTTTGAAGTCAGCGTAAGAAACAGCTCTTCTATACGATTCACTGAATTAAACCATCATGAAAAGCATTTCGACTAGCTTGCAGAATGTTATCAACCTACGCTGAGGGGTCCACTGGCCACTAAGTGGAACAGGGATAAGAACGGCCACTTAAGCATCTATAGGTAAAATAGAGGAGGTTGTGCGAGGGGGGATAAAAGCATATAACCAATCAAAGAGCTAGGTGGAAAGGACTCGAATGAACCAGAGGCATTGAAGCTGAAGCTTGATGTTCCAGTTAGGACGTAGAGAAATGTAAAATGATAGTCTTCAGGCCTCATAACATGAAGCTTTTTTCTTTGAGTATATTGTCACAACTGTGATGATATATTCAATGGAGGAGACTTTGATTATCGCTTCGTTCAAAGATAGGGGAGGCAAAGTAGTCAAAATCAAGGTGCCTTGTTACTGCAATCAAAATGAACACAAAAAAATACCTTTTTCTTTATACCTATATTGCTGTAACCTTATGTATTATTATTCCACTATAGAGGATACTAGTAACTAGTATTATTTATTGAAATTAGGAGAATAAGTAAGTTTATCCAGAAAAGAAGAGACAATTCAGAAAAGACAATTTTTCGTCAGTCAAGTGATCTTCAGAGTTGATACCATTAAAAGTAATCATATCTTAGTAAAACACATTTTGAGCTAATTTAAATTCTTTACCCTTAGAAGTTGAAAGTACCTCTGAGAAAGGTGGCTGCCAGCACCTACATTAAAAATTTACCGTAGGATTACTGAACTTCGACTTTATCTGATTCCTTTGAAGGACTAAAAATTTCCTAACTTTATTTCACTGACAGCGCTAACCAATTGGTTTTCCTCTCTTTCCTTTTCCGATTATTATAAATCTCGTGCATTTGACTAATGCCGAATAGAAGTAGACAAGTGAAACGTGTCGGTAATCACTTTCACACTTCACTGTCTGACTTAAAGAAGGTCGTCAAGAAAATGTGTATCACATGATGTGGAACAAAATTTGACCTGTGTATTACCATGTTGGACCACAAAAGAAAACAAGTTAAGTAAAAATAGCAAGTGTTTATTGGATTTTAAATATATAAAAGTAGCAGAGATTCATCAATTTCTCCCATCAGTGATTATTACCTTGAATCATACAATCTAACTATCTCATTTTGCTGCCTGATAAAAGTTGTACTTCATAATTTGCAGACTTTCCTTCGCCCAATCACTGTTTGACCACTTAGGTCATCAATACACATCAGTGTACAACAATTAGGTGCATAATGTTTTGAGTTAGACGCGATGAAATAATTAGCCTTCAGTTCAATTCACCTTGAAACTCAGTGTCAGTGTTCATATGAGTAAGTTTATAAAAGCTCAAATGTTTTTCAAATGGAATCCAAAACTTACCCTCACTTTAAGTTATCCATGGATTTCCAGTATTGCCCCTGATAAATGAAACCGGAGTTCAATGTTTAAAAGTTTTCATCTGATCAACATACTTAAACTTGTCTTTTTCTCTTCAAATTCAGAAGAAGAAGAATAACTTCATTTTAGAAAGTTGTGTAGGACTTATTTACAACAATATTCAATCCTAGAAACACGTAAAGGTGGTTTCTGAAACTTCATTTATCATTTCGTCATAGCCAGCCTATACTTTCAGCATTAAATTTTCCTGTAAAGTTTTCTTCTTAACCAATCCTGTGAGTTATATCTGATTTTGTCTGAACCTGCGCATACTTATGTTTCTAGACATTTTGGTACATATCCATTGCGCTTTTTGTACAATGCTATTCTCGGAAAGTGGTTAATTTTGGAAACATCATGTGCACGCACATGGCCTAGGGTTCGATCCTTGGCCGCGACACTCCCTATCTCGCCTAACTGGCAATACGCCCGGTAAAATGAGAATGTCGGGCGCGAAGATGGCAACCTAACTCAGTAAAAAAAAGTAAACACCACCTGGAGATGAAAGGAATTAAATCGAATTGGATTATGTGAAAAACAAGCAGTATTATTTTATTTGTTTCATCAAAACAAAGGCCATTAAACAAAATGTGTGCTAACTGTTCACTTCCTCTTGTTCGGGAAAAAAACCAAAGGTATACTCTGTACAACGACTTTCTTTTGACTTTTTTCGACTTTGATGGAAACCTGTGGAAGTTCTATATGATTAAACTTTGTTATTGTGAATGTATGCCTGGATGTACATGTATTGAATGCCCATGACTGTGGGATGTTGAGTGAACTAAACATTAATAATGGCAAACAGCCTAATTTCAGTTATTTATCTCCTATACAACTGGTGATCTTGTCTGTCAGACCAAATTCTGCCATATGAACCAAATTATCAGCGAGTTTCATACATATATCAAGTGAGAGAATTTGATCACTTAGGCTATTGATCTTTTCCCAGTCTTTGAAGAAGAGTTCGAAAGTTCCAGCTCAACAACTCTAAACTCCTGTTATCAGTACTTCAATGCAAATTCTAGGTGCAATAATCTATTGAATAAAACACACAGAGAACAGCTAAGCCAACTGAGACCTCACAATGAATTCCTGATCACACGCCCTGATAAGGGTACCGGAATAGTCCTT
The DNA here is from genome assembly GCA_944472135.2 of Trichobilharzia regenti. Classification (NCBI taxonomy): domain Eukaryota; kingdom Metazoa; phylum Platyhelminthes; class Trematoda; order Strigeidida; family Schistosomatidae; genus Trichobilharzia; species Trichobilharzia regenti. The sequence continues at coordinate 7,242,315 of OX235270.1, forward strand.
AAAGGGAGAAAAGACTATATTAATAAAATGTTAGTAATAATTTCAGACAACAACAAGTTCGCTGTACCTGACAAAGAGAAAGACAAAACAGAAATAACAGAAATGAAACTCAATGGGATATTGAGAAAGCTAAATATGTGGTCAAATTATCCCTGAAAATGTTTACAGCAGCATTCGACCAACCGGTTCGATAATACCCCGATTATTATATATTACCAAAAACTCACAACATAGGGATTTCAGTTGCGCCCTATCTTGGACATGTTTGGATCGCTATACCAACCAATTGCAACCTGTATATACTAAACGAAACTTAATCCGTTCACTAAGCCACAGAATACGTAGAATTTGCAGCCCGGATGCCATAGAAGACGAAATGAACACTCTTAAGAAAATCCTCCTTGAAAATGGCTATCCAGAAAGATTTATCACAAAATCAATGAAACCCAGATCAGAGAAGCCGCCAACACCCAGTGCTCCAAATAGACTCCTCTGCATGAACCTACAGTTCAATGGAGACCAATCTACAGAAATACTGAGAAATCGACTCTCCCGCTCATTGAAGAAAACCTTCCCTGCAGCTGAGTTATGACTGGCGTTCTCCACGAGACCAATGATTCGTATGAACGTGAAGGATAAGCTACCGCTGTTGGCCTCATCTATGTGCATCTACCAATTCACCTGCTCGTGTGGAGCCAGGTATATTGGCCGTACTCAGCGTTCGCTATCCAAACGCGTCAACGAACATTTACCTTCATGGTTTTATAAAGGAGAAAACCGATGCCCTCGCAGCTCGATCCTTGAACATTTGATCGACTCTGGACACCAAGTCAAACCAGAAACAAACTTCAAAGTTATCTACAGAATACAAGGCAATCTTGCTAAAAGTGTACGGATCAAACTTCTCCACATCGCAGAAGCAATGGCAATTCATCTGCTAAATCCTGAACTCTGCATACAAAAGAAATTCGTTCATTCATTAAATCTACAATGGACGTAATCTTTCTTAATTTCAGTCTTACTAATTGTATTATTTTGTCTTTTTCATTTTATTTTATCATTTTATTATTTCATATCTTCATTTATATTATTCTCTACCCCACCCTTTTGTAATTTCTACCCTCATTAACAATGTTGCTAACTTGACCCACGTCCAATTTCTAGTCAACTATGTTACGTCACTCGATTAACTTACTTATTTTCAACTGTATTATCCTCTAACCCCACCCTTATTTAATTTTAACCACCACTCATTGACACTGTTGCCGACCTGACCTACTCTGAATTCTACTCAACTGTATTACGTAATCCAATTCACTTAATCAATTCTATTTTATTTTCTATCTTAACGTTTGTCTCCAAGCCAAATAATACTTACATTACATAATTATCTAAACTTTATAAATCTAATGTACACACACACAAACAAATTTGTATATATATGCGATTGTACAGCTCAGTGAATGAATTCGCCGAAAAGAGTCTCTTTGCTGAACGTCTTCTTTTCTTTTATATGACTGAATGGGGATTTTCAAGTTACTTAAACGTTGCAAACAATTGCAAAATGGCTGGCAGAACTCCTATAGCCTGTCAGAGAACAAATTTCAAACTACTGTCTCCGAGGAATGTTAGAATTTGTTGACTGTATCAAGGTTGTGAAAGTGGGTGACAACAGTATGATATTACTCGATGTCGAATCTCTCTTCACAAATGCTTTGATTACGGAGACGATTTGTTTCTTATGCAAGTGCTTGGAAGACGACGACTTGAATATAGGAATACAAAACCCAGTCTGAAAGCACCTCTACCTAAACGCACTTTGAACGTGTAATTCATTTATAGACGGCAAGATGGCGTAGCTACGCGTTCACCCTTAGGTCCATCACTTTCAGATATTTTCATAGAAAGTTCGGCAGACGGTCCATTGGAACCAACGATCAATAACTTCTTTCTGTAAAGAAGGTACCTTGATGACACTTGTATCATCTGTAACAACAAATGTAACCTAAATAATTCCCTGCATGTTTTTAATAGTTGTTATTCAGCCATCAAATTTACAATTGAAGCGGAAACCGGGGAGGTAGTCTCATTTCTCGACGTCCGACTAACAGAGAAGACTAATGGGACTCTAAAGAGATCAGTATGTTGGAAGCCTATGTGGAACAGCCACCTAACAAACTTTTACATTTGGGTACACATCAATCGCCAGTGGAACCTGCTTATATCTCTTACGACTAGAATCCGTAGAATCTGCAGTTCCGAATCAGTAGAAAAAGCGATCACTCTTTTGAGGGAGGTAATACTCTAGAATGGCTATCCACCACGCTTTATATATAAACATAATGCCAAAAGACGCTATACATGAGTGTAGCGTTCAAAGGCAACCTTCTGGCCGATATGTCAAAGAAGAGAATATCTAACGCCCTGAAAAAAAACATTCCCTGCTGCTACATCACAACTGGTATTCTCAAACCGCTCACTGTTCTTCAACAACTTCAAAGACAAACTATCCCATTTGACCACTTCTTTGTGTATCTACCAATTCATTAGCTCATGCGGAGCCAGATACATGTAGATCTTTTGATGCGTGTTTTATCCAAAAGACTCAAAAAATATTATCCCACTTGGCTATGAAGAGGTAACAGTGGATCAATAAAGAGTGCTATAAGTAAACATATATATTCCACACTGGTCACTCAATATACACGGAAAATTCATTCCACAAAGTCAAAAAGAGTCTCCCGTTGAAAACTGTAGGCTTTCGTATAATTTTCATCACTCTGTGATGCATTAGCTATTTGGATAGAAAATCCTGATTGATGTACACAGAAGGAACTTCTCCACCGCCTCCTCCTTCTACCTTGGGTATAAGTCCAAGTTTTATACTCCTTTGTCAATAACGCTATTTTGAATTTTGTTTTCTTGAGTTTTCTGAATTTTTTTTGAATTTTTGTATAACCTCTTAGTAACATCTCTTTCTTAACAACCCTTTATTTATTCTTTCTATATATAAGGCGGCCTGCTTAAATCACTGGGATACCAAAATTACTTTCCTCCAAAATGCTTAATTTCATCTGGATTTATCATTGTTTTAATCGTCCAGTTATATCAAATGACCTATACATAAACTTGCGCGATGGTATAACTTGCTCCCAAGTAAACGCTGTACAATTCTTCAACGAAATGAAGATATACTTCAGACTAATAATTTACATGTGAATCCCGTGTGAAGAGAAAAGTACTTTGGAACTGAATACGCTGAAAATTATTGTACCGTATATTCGCATACTGTCTTAAATAAAGCTTTACCATTATTATCATTATTATTATTATTATTACTGCATAATTTATTTTGGACAAGTGCCTCCATGCTCGTTCATTAATATTCTATTTTTCTGGGTGACCTTCATATTACGCAACCCTTGTCAGTACTTACCCATCTTTATCACTATAGTTACAGTCTGATTATTCATTACATTTTTTCAACATTTTGATGACATAATAAACAATAGTCATAGTTGATCTTTATTTTTGTTTGGTAATCCTAATGTACAAATACACACAAAATAATTATATATTAGCGCGACTGTACAGCAAAGTGAATGAATTCGTCGAATAGAGATATTTCGCTGAACTTTTGTGTTCTTGAATTTCTCCTTGTAATTGCAACTACCGAGACAAAAAAAACAGCCTGATTACAATTATATGTGAAATGCACACACGCTATCCAGTCGTTTCATTTGGTTCAGAAACATCTAGTAACGACTGCTTTAGAATTTCTAACTGCTCCCTTAAAAGTTTAATCTGAAGATTGTTTGTGCTGACTGCTGTTCAGTAGTTTAGCCATTATTAGGATTGAATTGTATGACTAAAGTTCTGGTTCTGTTACCCTCGCAAGACTATCTCATTCATTCATTCATTCATTCATTGAATGACTGGGATTCTGAGTTAAGTGGAGATAAATAGATTAGATTATTTCATAACTAAGAAGGTTGGAATTCTCTTAATTCGTTAAACAGAAACTTGCTATAACACAGAATATTTTATCATAATTCTATATACCATTGTTAACCTAAAACTTTATGTGAAGGTGAAGCAAGAAATGTGAATACGATGACAAAGAAGACTGTTAATGAACACGAACACATTTGAATGACCAAGTGAAGTTCCCAACATCACAACATCGTTTATCACACCTTGGTCAAGTGTATTAGTTGGTTTCTAAGGTGTATTTAATCTGAAGCAATAGTACTTAGTGGTATTAGAAGAATAAAGATGCTTTGTACCTTCACATTTACAAATTGTTAACTGACCTGGAAATGAGACTAAATCATCTTAATTTATCTGTACAGATTAGAAAATACTGGATAACTAACTGTAGCCTATTGCAATGTGGTATTCACAAAGGCTGTCATAGACCGAAACTAACGTTCAGACAGACATGACTAATTCCAGGACAAGTTTGTGAACCATCTGTTACAAACCACTAAGATGTACTATTTGCATGAAGAGTACCTAATGCATCTCTCGCACCACTGGTATCACAATCAAAACAAATACACTGTACCATCTTGTACATCTGATTACAATCATAGTTTGAGCTAACTGTCACATTACTTATAATATGATTTTTTCATTTAGTTAATTAGACGGTATTTTAATTATTATTTAAAATAATTACAATTTATCTCTTGGTTTAAACTACAAAATTATCCATAACAATCCAGCATAATATACACATATATGCTGAAGCACATGTGGACTACACCTAACAAAAGATAAGAAAAGTCTTCTTCTAATCTTTGAGACACATTAAAGTTAATTTTAAATCATTCTACAATGGTTCATGCAGATTCACCTCCCATATCCTTCTAAGATAATCATTAATGACGTCCATGGTTTAACCATATATGTATATGTATTTATATGTAATAGTTCAAACTTAGTTAGTCTGTGGCATCCCACTTAAACGGTATGTGCAAATAACTGAGAATTACTGGTTAGCGAAGTGACAGACGTTAAATCTGAGTTGTGTTTTAGGCATTTGTATTCGATAGAATTCAGCTGTGTAAGTCAGCCAATACTATGGTAACGCATATCAATCCTAGCTAACCTGTTTTTAAACTAACTTCTCCATCATTATCTTCGGGTACAACAATATGAAATGAAAGTAAATTATCCCAGTTTCCTTCATATGCAGTGGAAATAAGTCACTTGTAAAAATCAAACATCTAAACTGGAAGCTACTTAAAATAATCTGACTAAGGGTTAGAACGCAACAGTGATTATTACTTCATTATCTGTGCCAAAAATTTAGTTTACATTCAGCTGAGTATGTTTCATCTGAATAAACATTTATCAGGCTACATCGACTAGTCTGATGATAACTCACATCTAGTGGCAGGAACAGTATAACATAAAAATGAAACGAAAACAAAACTTACCAACCAAATAGTGAGTGACATTTCTCAGTCAGTAGTTGCTTAGGTTCCTTTCATAACACACTTTTAACTCTGGTCTTATGAATATTATCATTCTCATTGTTCCCTTGGGTTCTGAGGGGAGCATAAAGATTCGAAACCGCATCTCCATTTTATCCTGTTCTCTGCTGCCATTTTTAACTGCTGAGTGCAGCAGATTCACAGACTGATTTCAGAGAGACTAATTTCTCCCTTGCCTTTCCGATTCTAGTTTTGACATCCCAATCCGTGATGTCACCTGTAGTTAAAATTATGATTCCTAAGTAAGTGTGCTAGGCGACTTGCTTCACATTTATTCCATTGACAGTGGTTCGTTCTGCTTGTTGTTATCCTCATCACCTTTGTCTTCCTGTGTTCACGCGACGTTCTATCTTCGCTACTTCTTCTGCCGATTTGTTGATTTTCCCCTGCAAGTCTTCCAGTTTGTGTGGCATCAGGCATGAATCGTCCCTGGAGTACACCAGATCTTCTAGAGTCTTCTGATCAGTTCAAACTATGCCTATCTACTCGCTCCTCACAGTCTACCGAATAATCAAGTTCAATACAATAGGAAAGCATCTGGCGGCAGGGGACAGCATTGTCTCATTCTTCACTGTACTCCATAGGTTGCACCAAGTTTTTCCGATGTTGATCACTTGTCATGCAGAACTGTCATACAGCTGCTCAATTAGGTTCAAAACTTTAGAAGTATTCCAAAGTATTTAAGTAATTTTTAAATTATATCGTGGTATACGCTATCGAAGGCCTATTCAAATTCTATGAAATTGAGGTAAAGATTCAACTGTCAATCTATGATCTGTTCGTTGTGATGTGTAGAGTTATTATTTGATCCCATCATGATTTGTTTCTCCTGAATCCAGAGTGTACTGGTCGTCGTTCTGCAAATAACATATCCCATAGTATCTATACAGGAAAAAGCGAAACAACAATTGCATGGTAGGGAGAAAAATATGATTTCATTCAAGTTATTCTTGTTATGTACTGCACGAGAATTTTATAGTCCTGACGCAAAGAAAGACGGAAATCAGAAGACCACTAGGTTTGCGATGATACTTCTATTTTTCAAACACGAGGAGAATCAATGTCACACAAGAGTGTGAGAGCAAAATATATGAATGTCCGAACAAGTGTGTGAGCGAATATTCAAAATGAACAAATCAATAGACAGTCTTAATATGATTGGCTAATTATAATGGAATATCGATCCATGTATACATAGCAAAATATAACCGACAAACACACATATTATATGGATAAATATCACCAAGGACAGACTGTCAAACAAGCACACATATTATATGGATAAATATCACCAAGGACAGACTGTCAAACAAAACACACATATTATATGGATATATATCATTTGTAAAATCCTAAATCTCCCTTTTTTACAGCTTCACAAATCGGCCTTTCTTCAAGTAATTGGCTGCCTTTTCTTCCTTCCAAGAATTCTGGAATAATGGCGTGGGGATATCCGCTACAGTCTCCGGATACCTTCACAGTACTACAAGAGGAATTCTCTCTACTCCTGCTGCATTCCTAGCTTTATGAATTAGGTTATTTAAAATTAATACTTTTGTTAACCATTGCATACAATTAAAACTGAATGAGTGTTTACTGAATTCGAAATTTCACTTTTTGGCCGTCCTGTGTGTCCAGCCGTTATACACATCACGGATTCACACAAATACCGGTTGACAATACTGACAACTAAGTAGATTTGACTAGCAAATGAGTAAAACTCATACAGTTATGTTGGAATGTGTATTCCAATAAAATAGGTGATAATTATGTACTCATAATTAACCATTTACAATATGTAGCTCGGAAACTAATTTTACGACATCCTAATTCAATTAGTGATTATATTTCGATTCTTAGATCTCCAAAATAGACTATTTCCAGACAGTACATTATCCTTTATGAAGATTGATACAGAACTGTGGCATTAACTGACTTTGTCGTTCGCATGGTCTTCTTGTACGAAGCTTTGATTCACTTCTTTGTGAGATAAGTGATTCTATGACTTGTCGTCTCTCTTCTGACTGTTTTTTCTGGTCCACCATTTAGATGTTCTTCAAAAGTATCCAGAAGTGTGTTTAAATTGAAACTCAGGTGTTATTTGGCTGCAGCAGTTGAGTATCTTCGCCGTAAGTGATTGTAGTGATAAGTTCATATGACACATTATTTGTCATTGTCATACTCTAATGAAGCCTTGATTTCAACGAGTGTACTATGGTAGATAACTAAGGACATAGATATTAATACCCATCTCAAATCCTTTGCTCATTCTTAGTCTCTATACAGAACATTAAAATTCTCGTGTCAGCACCGCCTCATGAATAATCCTTAGAGTACACCACAAAAGGACTCCTGCCAATAACTGTTTGTTTGTCATCTACTCACACAAAGAAAAGTGTCTAAATGACGCTGAGTTATGTCTCCTTTCTGACGCTTTAAGCAAAACTGTCCTCAGAGTATTGACAAATCGTCCACTTTGGCCATCTGACTGTAGGTGATACAGAGGCGAGAACATAGGGAACTATTGTATTTCGACGGCAGCATTCTCTACATAGTTGGGACTCGAACTGCAAACCACATTATTCGTAACTATTTCTTCTGATGGACCATAATGGAGAATATTTTGGAGTAAACCTGTGACGCTATTAGTAGAATAACCAACATGACCTCTGGCTGTTTCAAAAATTGAACAGGGTACATCATTTATAGGACCAGCAAAATCTGAGTGAACATGACACAGATCTTTGTCTGATAGTGGGCAGGATTCAGAAGGTAGTCAGTGGAGACGTTTCACCGCCTCTTGAAATTTGAACAGTGTTTAACAAAGTTGATGGCTCATATTTGATCGGTGTGCACAATTTTGACCAACAGAATTCATGTGTCAAAACTCATGATGCTCTAAGTAAAACAACTCGAGGATCTTAACTCTGATAGTTTTCTATATAATTATACGCTAACCTGAGTTTACGCAATCGTCTACAATAAAGAGGAAGTCGTGCCAAGCAAACAGATCTTGTAACTCTTCACCGAACTCGATATTTGACTAATGACTGAATATACTCTCGATAACACTTTGTAGAAAGTCACTAGCTAAAATGCCTCCCTAGATTTCAGTGACTCTTACAGGTGACCATCAAACATCGCTACCTATGAGAGACGATTTTCGATTAGTGCGCTACAATTGCTTAGTTACATAAAACTCTCACTTCTCTGGTGTTTCTGACCATGAAGTTTTGGAAATTATTGCAATCCGTTAACTTTCGAACACTAAACCTGTGGATATAATCTTGTCGGCTGCTAATACCTATAACTAACTGTTTGGCATTTTGTGACTTTTTAACACTAACTCATATCTGTAATTGTATATATTGTTGGATTTATATGTTCAAGTTGGCCCAAGTCAGTGAGTCTATGGTTTTGGTATCACTTTAGTAAGCTGTGCTTACCTGTATTGTATGTTGTTGTATTGTATTGTTGTTGTAGCTTGTTGCCCTTTTTGCTGTGAATTATTTTCCTTTTGCTGGTGCTGTTCTGATTGTTTTATCCCTTGTTTTCCGATTTTAAGGGGAGCAACCCACAAGGTCGCTCCTCTCTAAACTTTATCTTAATGTAACAATTCCCTTCGCAGGCGTGAGGCTAGCAACCCCACCCTGTAAACAAAGCTGCTACAGAAACTTCAGTGTGTGTGGGGACATGGAGCGGCCGCACCATGTACGAGAATGGCAAAGCTGCCCAGATCGCAAACGAGATGAAAAGATATGGAATTCAAGTACTGGGAATATGTGAAAGCAGATGGAACGGGAATGGACTCAAAAAATTGTCAACGGGTGAGTCAGTGATCTACTCCAGTCACCCAGAAGATAACCACTTGCACACCGAAGGCGTGGCCATCATGATATCACCAACGGCAACAAAGGCCCTGATGCAATGGGAGGCGATCTCGTCCAGGATAATGACCACCAGATTCAAATCCAATGGAAGGAAAGTGTCAATTATACAATGCTATGCACCCACAAACGACGCAGACCTCGAAAAGAAAGAAGAATTCTACAGACAACTACAGGCAGCAATGGACAATACTCCAGCTGGTGACATTAAAATACTAATGGGAGACATGAACGCCAAATTGGGACCAGACAACACAGGAAGGGAACTCATCATGGGTAATAATAATAATAAATAATTATAACAGCTTTATTCCAAACAGTATTTGTGGTACAGGTATGGGATTTTCAACGTGCGTTACAATATATTGCATTTAATTACCTTATAAATTTTATAAGATTTTAAAATCAAAAAGCAACACCCAAAAAAGAAGATAAATAAATAAAAAGAACAGCGTTGCGTTTACATTTTAAACAATGCACCACAGGATATAAAATATAAAATTGGTGTGTAATAGAAGATGAGAACAACAGTGTAATAGTAACGAGAAAAGGAAAACAAAAACTAATGGGACTATTTGTTAGAGTGCGCAGTAAGTTGATCGTGTCATACCTAACGGATTTCCCATCACATAACAGCTGTGCCAGATATGGTATTGTGGAGTTTTTGTATTTGGTAGTCCTAGCATATAGCCAGCCTCCTATAGCTGCCTCTAGTTCTACCAGATGAAATGCAAGGAGACAGATGCGTATAGAGAGGATCCTCGGGGTCTGACAATATTGTATTCGCTAGTTTCTTACATGACATTATATGTCTATCCACAATAGTGTGAACCAGTTGGTTTAACGATATCCCACTTGCCCTACTAACGGCTTTTAGTGCCCTTCTCAGCAAAGCAAAGTCTTTCTTAAGTAGTCCAGGAAAGACTAATGGGGAGCAGTAAAGGGGGATGGGTAGAATACAAGAATTGACAAACTGAGAAAGCAAAGACTGCTTTATGCCAGACTGCTTAAATTTCCTAACGTTGAACGTTAAGCGAAACATCTTTCCAGTAACTATCAAGATGTGGAAGGACCAGGAAAGAGCCGTGGAAAAACTCAGCCCAAGGTACTTGACATTATATGTAATTTCAACCTGTATTCCGTCAATGATAGTGGGGCCATGTGAGCTAGCTAGTTGTTGTAGGTCACGTTTTCGTCTGAAAGTGAAATTGACTACCTGACATTTAGACGGATTAAGCTTAAGACCATTTGAAGAGGACCACTGACTAATTTTCGACAGAAAGTTATTTAATTTGGAACAATCTGAATGAGAGTTGACAGGCATAGAAACGAGAGGTCATTGGCATACTTAACAAAAGTGGCTACATCAGAATGAGGCAAGTCATGTAAGAAAAACGAAAACAGAAAGGGAGAAAGAACAGCACCTTGGGGAACACCAGCTAAAGTAAGTGAGGTAGTAGAGGACTTTCCATTGTAGACGGTGTACTGTTTTTTTATCAGAAAAATAGAAATGCAGCCACTTATTTGTCCAGCTCTCAGCCTGAGTTGCTGCAAGCTTACTTAGCAAGAGAGATCTAGGAACAGAGCCAAATGCAGATGTGTAATCAAGGAAGGCACAGCGAACGTATTTAGCTCCTTTATCTAAACTAGAGACTATACTATGATGTAGGACAATAGCGGCATCTAAGGTACACCTACTACCTGTATAAGCAAACTGGCTGGGGTCATCGAAAAGCTTTAAAGAGGGTTCAAGATTAAGTAAAATAAGTCTTTCCATAACTTCCAAAAAGGTAAGGTAATAGCAATGGGTCTAAACTTAACATTAGGTCCACTTGTTGATTTAGGTACTGGAACAATCTTGATATTTTTCCATGAGTTCGATATAATACTTTTGCAAAACGATTCGTTGAAAATGTCAGTTAATGGGGAACACAAGATGTCAGCACACTTCTTAAGGATAACAGCAGGAACACCATCAGGACCAAGGGGCTGAGAGATTGAAGACACTTGGGGACATCATTCGTATTAAAGCATAAGAAGCAGTCATTATTCACACTATTTGAGTTAGGAGTCATAACATCTGCAGGGATACATGTGAAGGATTTATTAAGCATGCCAACATCTACAGAAATATCATTCATTATTTGCTTACCGCCTGTGATTTCCTCTATTAATTTCCACATATTAGGTGGGGATTTACAAGAAAGAAACTTCTGGTTATAGAGAGCATTCAATCTTTGTAACTCAACTTTAATCAAAGTGTTCATTCTCTTAACACCAGATTTATTTTTCATTCTGAACAACCTCTCTTTTTACGGCGGAGCTTTTTGAGTTGAGAAGAGGAGAAGCGGTCGAATTTTAAGAAGATTGTCTCTTTTGGACAACAAACATCAAGACAGAAATTAAGATAATGTGTTATGTTGGTAATTGTGTTATCAAGAGCTTGTTCAGTAAATAAGTCCCAGTTTGTGTCTTTTAACATAGTCCTTAGATTCAGTATGTTGTCATGAGAATAGCATCTGTGTTGTGTTTTCTTTCCAAGATATGAGAAGACCGTTTTGTGCTGCTTTCCATAAATTTGGGCAATATTCTTATGATACAGTGATCAGAATTGAGTAGTGGGGCTCTTTTTCGAGCTTCAAATATTCCTGCGTCATTTGTAAACACAAGATCAAGAGTGTTATCCAATCTAGTCGGGAAGTTGTCAATGTTATCGTGCCCAAGTGAAATAAGGAAGCTGTAATCACTGGAATTGAAATTTCCAGTAACTATACACAAGGAATTTCCGAAGGAGGTGGCACTAGGGGAGGTAAATTCATGCGCAAATAAAGACAATAAAGACAAATATAAAAACCCTAGTCGTCCTAACAAGATTCATGTCAACATTGAATTCCTTGTTGAATATGATGAATAATATAACGAATAAACATCCACCTACTGCAAGAACGAAATTACTCATTCATCTTCAATTCAAAAAAGCAAAATTATCCTAAAGGATTGAATGAAGGATATATGGAGTAGTAAAAACGTTGTTCCCATGTAGCTAAACGTGAAACAAAATTCAGCAAAATATACCCAGTAAGTCCAACCAAAACAAAACACTAAGACGGATCATTCTGGAGAGAATCAAACACGCCACCTTGGATGAAAACTTCGGCTGGAACAAGCTGGATTCAGGAGAAAAAAGTTATGTATTGATCAAATCACCACTCTACGGATCATCATTGAACACAGCTTGGAATGGCATTCACCTCTCTATCTCAACTTTATCGACTTTGAAAAGGCCTTCGACAGTGTCGATCGAGATGTTATTCGGCAACTACTTCACTACTACAGGGTTCCATCGACAATTATACATCTCATCCAACAGTTGTACGACAATGCTGCATGCCAAGTAATTTTTTTTTTGATTTACAGCTTGATTCCACACTGTACTTTTGGTACAAGTATGGAATTTTCAGCATGGATATCGGTAGCCCAAATTTCGCAGGCCGACTATAGATATCAGGTGTGCGCCGGCGTGGGCTCGAACCCCAGACCATGTGCATGGTCGGCGAGAGTCCTAGCCACTGTGACACCGACGCACACATCCATAACGGGAAACTTACGTAAGCCTTCGAAGTGAGGACAGGAGTGAGGCAAGGCTGTATACTATCGCCAATGATCTTCCTGAGTGCAGTAGATTGGATATTGCGACAGACAGACAGTGGGAAATGAGGAAACAGGCATAAAATGGACCCACACAAAAACTTGGAGGATCTGGACTTCGCCGATGATTTATGTCTGATTTCCCACAAACTGGAATATATGCAAGTGAAAAGCAACAAGTTGGCAGAAGAAGCATCAAACGTAGGACTACAGGTGAACATAGATAAAAGAGAGGTAGGTGATGAAGATTTCTGGCCAACACCAACAGCAACAACAACCACAGCAGACAACAATCAGCCAGCATAAATGGGAGGAACCTGAAAGAAACAACCTCCTTCACCTACCCACCTACCTGGAAATCATCATTTCAACTACGGGCGGAACTGACGAGGATATCAAAGCTAGAATCGGAAAAGCAAGACAAGCTTTCATTACTCTCAAGTCTGTGTGGAGGAGACGAACAGCACTCACCATCAAAAATAAGATCCGGATTTTCAACTCCAATGTGAAGTTGGTCAGTGCTACGATACGGATCAGAGACTTGGCCAGGGCGTCATAAAGAGCATCTCAAACAAACTACAGGTCTTCATTAGCAGTTGTCTTCGCTCGATACCACCCAAGATCAGATGGCCATGGAAGATCAGAAACAGGGATCTCTGGTGGTGAGCGAACCAACCAACACAGCAGGAACCGATTGTGAAACAAATAGGCAGAAAGAGATGGAGATGGATTGGCCATACGCTGAGGAAACCATCAAGTGAGTGACATCACTAGACAAGCCATTGATCGAGTGGAACCCGAAAGAGAAGCGGGTGGCGAGTTGGGTGTCAGTGCAAGGGTGATTCGGAGGAGGTGATGTGAAGAGGAGATGTAAGCATGTGGGCAGACTTGGAGCGGGGTGAAAAAGTTGTCAGAAAACCGAAGGCAATGGAGACGCGCAGCTGAAGCCCTATATTCCTCTAGGAATTAAAGGATATAATAATAATATGAGGGAGATGAGCACTATTTCAAGTCGATCTCTGAAATTACCGTTAATCAGATTGTCCAGAATCAGTGGTTCTATTTTATTTGACTTCTGAACAGCAGATAATCATTATTTGCACAATGTGAACTCTGTTAAGGACATTTCCACTCCACCTAGCAGCTGCACATAACTCTTCTGTCATGCATCATCTATGATCACTGTCGAACAATATCATGATGCTTAGAAAATTGTCTGCTCAATGAAGACTCATTTTGACTCATGTTTTAAATTGTACAATTCAATATGGTGGCCTACGTCATTAATCAATTTGTTTAGCTTTAGGAATGTACTTAACTCGGACACAGTTAGCAACAGTTGATGACATTAATCAACTTAACTACCTACGGTTCTAACCGTGTTCATAAGTTCTCGACAGTTGGTATTTTATGACAAGAGAAAATTAGTTCTTTCTGTTAACTTTTCTAACACCATCCTAAGTATTTGGTATACTGTGATAGTGCCTCAAAATGCCATTAGTAATTAACTAGATAGAAGTCATTCAGGTGGATTTGGAAGCTGCAAGTATTTTCCAAAACAAGTCAGTATACATCCAGATAACTTGAGTAACTGGAATCCGCCCACAGTGGCCTTCAGCTTGCATTATTCATATCCGGAGAATCTAAACACTGTTTACCTCCTCTACTTATCGAAGTAGTTTTGGAATCACTTGGATTTTGTAACTACACTCTGTTATTTATCATTTATCACAAGCTCGAAATCCCCTATCGATGAAGCACTATTCAGTTATTCGGCTATATGATCTACAAAGTTTCTAGTGAAAATAATCTGGTCAAAGCCTAAACTTGTGATACTGTACACAGGTGTGTTGGAATACTGTCTAATATCATTTATTTAAACACTACCATTGCTCTAGTATGAGATTCACATTACACTAATCGAAAGAATGTTGAACACTGACTGAACTGTAATCAAACAATTTTGAATCTGAGCCTGCAGGTTTAACACAACACTAAACATTATGCTTCGAAATTCATATCACTCTGGTCTAACTAACACAAGCAGTAAGTCGGAGTTGATCATCTGGATTTGGCGTCAAGTAAAGTAGTTGAAATGTGAAATGAAATCAGTCCCTGAAGGAGAAGGAAAAGGTGTTAATTAACTGTCTCATTTCTTCAGTGAGATTAGATGTTAAAAACGACGTGAAACTCTACACCACTTTCTGTACAGAAGAAGATACTCCGCTTTTTTCCGTCCAGGGAGGTACACTCTATCCTGCTAACAGATTTAAGAAAAACTAACAGCACATGTTTCTGTACTAGTATACATTGTTTTATACTTTCCCTGGAATCAATTAGACATGACGTATTTAATGACTGTAAAATTTTGGCGACCATAGTAGTCTGTTCAGTTAAAATGAATTGAAAATACGAATAAAATTTAAGTAAAATTGCACATTTACGCTGTTTTAATTTAATTTTAATAGAAAAGGAAACTTACAATAAGTGCCTTGACTCTAGCAGTAGCTTTTCCCAACCGTCTGCTGTGGACTATCATACAAATGTTAATTAGGTTCTGTTTTCATATACCGAACATAATCTTCAAGATAGGTTTTACATGGAAATCCTACTTCCCTTTAGGTATAAATTTCTTGGAATGTGCTCAGAAAACCGAGAAGAAACTGTTTTTCAGTCCTACCACTGAACGTGGTACCATACGTGCTTGCAAATTTTTAAACGCCGATTTAGGTGACATAAGTTGGGTACTCATCCCATTCACTTTGACTTATTATCATTGTATCCTTTAATTCCTAGAGGAACATAGGGCTTCAGCTGCGCGTCTCCATTGCCTTCGTTTTCTGACAACTTTTTCACCCCGCTCCAAGTCTGCCCACATGCTTTCATCTCCTCTTCACATCACCTCCTCCAAGTCACCCTTGCACTGACACCAACTCGCCACCCGCTTCTCTTTCGGGTTCCACTCGATCAATGGCTTGTCTAGTGATGTCACTCACTTGATGGTTTCCTCAGCGTATGGCCAATCCATCTCCATCTCTTCCTGCCTATTTGTTTCACAATCGGTTCCTGCTGTGTTGGTTGGTTCGCTCATTGCCAGAGATCCCTGTTTCTGATCTTCCATGGCCATCTGATCTTGGGTGGTATCGAGCGAAGACAACTGCTAATGAAGGTCTATAGTTTGTTTGAGATGCTCTTTATGACGCGCAGTGCAAGTCTCTGATCCGTATCGTAGCACTGACCAACTTCACATTGGAGTTGAAAATCCGGATCTTATTTTTGATGGTGAGTGCTGTTCGTCTCCTCCACACAGACTTGAGAGTAGTGAAAGCTTGTCTTGCTTTTCCGATTCTAGCTTTGATATCCCGTCAGTTCCGCCTGTAGTTGAAATGATGCTTCCCAGGTAGGTGGGTAGGTGAAGGAGGTTGTTTCTTTCAGGTTCCTCCCATTTATAGTGCTGGCTGATTGTTGTCTGTTGTTGTCGTCGGTGTTGGCCAGGAATCTTCATCACCTACCTCTCTTTTATCTATGTTCACCTGTAGTCCTACGTTTGATGCTTCTTCTGCCAACTTGTTGCTTTTCACTTGCATATATTCCAGTTTGTAGGAAATCAGACATAAATCATCGGCGAAGTCCAGATCCTCCAAGTTTTTGTGTGGGTCCATTTTATGCCTGTTTCCTCATTTCCCACTGTCTGTCTGTCGCAATATCCAATCTACTGCACTCAGGAAGATCATTGGCGATAGTATACAGCCTTGCCTCACTCCTGTCCTCACTTCGAAGGCTTACGTAAGTTTCCCGTTATGGATGTGTGCGTCGGTGCACAGTGGTTAGGACTCCCGCCGACCATGCACATGGTCCGGGGTTCGAGCCCACGCCGGCGCACACCTGATATCTATGGTCGGCCTGCGAAATTTGGGCTACCGATATCCATGCTGAAAATTCCATATTTGTACCAAAAGTACAGTGTGGAATCAAGCTGTAAATCAAAAAAAAAAATTATTTGGCATGCAGCATTGTCGTACAACTGTTGGATGAGATGTATAATTGTCTATGGCACCCTGTAGTAGTGAAGTATTTGCCGAATAACCTCTCGATCGACACTGTCGAAGGCCTTTTCAAAGTCGATGAAGTTGAGATAGAGAGGTGAATGCCATTCCAAGCTCTGTTCAATGATGATCCGCAGAGTGGTGATTTGATCAATACATAACGTTTTTCTCCTGAATTCAGCTTGTTCCAGCCGAAGTTTTCATCCAGGGTGGCGTGTTTGATTCTCTCCAGGATGATTCGTCTTAGTGTTTTGTTTTGGTTGGACTTACTGAGTATATTTTGCTGAATTTTGTTTCACGTTTAGCTACATGGGAACAACGTTTTTACTACTCCATATATCCTTCTTTCAATCCTTTAGGATAATTTTGCTTTTTTGAATTGAAGATGAATGAGTAATTTCGTTCTTGCAGTAGGTGGATGTTTATCCGTTATATTATTCATCATATTCAATAAGGAATTCAATGTTGACATGAATCTTGTTAAGACGACTAGGGTTTTTATATGCGTGGTTCACATCACTCTATACAGAACAGCAAACGTTTCATCAGAGCATTGGTAATGACAGGTAGTTTCACGAATTGCAGAGCTTAGCCATATCCGTTCGAGATAATTAATGAAGATTTCAGCCGTGACAGTCTCCATGGCCAACTCACCAATTTTCCAGAGAACTGAATATCAAATTAAAACTGGATGTCTTTAATGCAAAGAATTAGTAGTCGCTACATCTTTAATTTGGGTAGTGACAGCGAATCTGTTCGTTTCCATCACTAGTATGTTTATAAATAATGAAGTCACACTATATGATACACTGAATTCACTTGATATTTCCACATGATCTAATTATCCACAAGACTGTAAGGTATCTTTCAAGCTATGGGCCGCAAAATTATTCCAGACAGGCTACAAAGATTACGGCAGTCGTTGACATGGTGAAGAAACCATCGATAATATGAGTCTCAAAGGTATGCTGGACTTATATATTTTGTGCAAATCATGCATAAGTGAGAGGCAGCCAACTTTTGAGTTCATCACACGCTTCACTGTCGACAAGATTCTTTGGGACATTTGTGTGATTTATTTTCAAGCCCCGTTGTTGCATCCATTTTAATTCAGTCCATCTGGAATCCCACTCAGTCGTTAAGAAATGATCGCATTTCATGCAAATAACTATGTATTTATTTACTGCAACAACACCACTGCCTTTTTATGGTTGAACATTGATAATATCATCATTGTCATATTGTTTCTTCAACGGTGTTTCATGGTCTCTGGTCAGCAATTTATGTATTTGATGGTAATTAAAATTTTGTCTCATATGCTAATAGGTATTCGACAGAGATTCTTCTGAGATGGGAGTTCAGATGATGACACCTGTCTTACTGTTTGGTGTGGGAAGCAACCTGTTTGCAGATGCTGCTCGTAGAACTTTATCTGTGCCTGTTTTAGTTAGACGTTTTTGTCTCCAACTGATGTGATTACAGTAGTTGTTCACACTCAGACACAGTTTAGTCAGGATGCCATACTTTTAAAGATTTTACTATGAATTCTTAACTCCCTCTGAAATAGTTTCTCATCACTTTTGTGTTCACTCTGTGGGTTTTCATAGATTGAACGATTCGTGCAGCATTGTTAAGCAGTTTTCCTATAAACCTAAACGTAACATTCTTCATTATAGTGACATTTATGCCTAGTGTGCCTGATATTTTATTCTCATACTTCTAAAAAATGTCTTCACTGTTGCTCATTTGGGATCGGACCTTGCCTGTCACGGAGTGTAGCATTGATGATGTCGGTAAATGACAGACTTTGAGAAGCCAGTTCACTGATGTGTCCCCTTTCGATGGAAGAATAACATGTTTGAGAGAAAAGGTCATTTCCGCGTAGAAGTGCACACATTGATGGAGAAGATACCAGACAGATAGCAACATCTGAATTCCAAGCTGAGAAGAGAGAGATAACGTATGATGAGAACTCATAACGAATCAAGAAGAGCTCAGCAAAATGCATGAGGACAGAGTTTGCTTCGGAGATTCCTGCATCTTGGTTTGGTAATTAGAGGCAGGGTGCACAGGCGTGAGAAAAGCCGCAAGGTATAAGGGCTCCACCACATGGGCACACCGAAAGGCAAACAGATTTCATCTGGGATTCACTTCAAGAAACTGGAAACACAGCTTACTGGACATAAGGTTGAGAAAAGGATGAGATCCAGGTTGAGATAACTACCCAGTAATGGGAAATTTGAGACCAAGTTGAAAACTTACATAGAAATTCGAGATTGACAACATTTCAAGTTCAACACTTAGAAACAGAAAGATTACTTTACAAATGACACCATGGTAGTCATCAAGAAGTCAGAGATATTCTGCAACATCATATAGGTAAACTATATGGGTCAACACTGGAAGTCGAACATAGATGCATGATCCTATATACCACCGATTGATTGATATGGGTATTTGGATGCCACTTACATCAACCAAGTAGTTCTGGCTAATGAGATCGAAATGATCTAATCCCCTCAAACTACGCAAACGCCGAGTTGAGAAGCACTTTGCAGATTGGGAATTCGATCCAACTCTAGAACTCTCCAAAAGCAATGCAGAAACAGACCTGTATAGAAATCTTAAGCATAAAAAGGAGTAGCTCATCAAAGACACCTAGTAGACGCTAAAGGAGAGAAAGATGGCGAAGCAGAAAGTGAAACATTGTAGAAAAGAAAAACGAAAGGAGAAGATGTTTACAACCACAGAACACAGAACAGGGGAGTGAAGAGGGCCAGGAAAGACAAAAGATGCATTTATGAAATACTGGCGAAAGAAACAGAACAAGGTACAGGTGAGAGAGACCTCAAAACACTATATCGAATAATCAGGTTGTTATCATGGGAGGGACCAACACATATGAAGCCAGTGAATGATGGTGAAAGACAACCAAATAATAAAGAGGCAGAACACGGGGAACACCTGGAAGATCCTTCAGCCAACGTCCACCTGCAGGACTCCCAGAAGTGCAACCACCAGACGCAGAACAGTTAATGAATATTAATCCCTTGACTAAAGCTGACGTTTCAAAGGCTATTATTATTATTGCTTCCTTGGGTTCCTAGTGGAACATAGGACTTCAACTGCACGTCTCCACTTGCCACTTCTATCTTCCTTCTGCTGTACTTTTAACCTGCATCCATGTTAGTCCATATTCTTTCAACTCCTCTTCACACGATCTCCTCCATGTCACCCTTGCACTCACGACCCACTCGCCGCTTCCCTTTCGGGTTCCACTCGAGGGCTTGACACGCGATGTCACCCAGCGGTCTCCTCAGCGAGTGTCCGATCCATCTCCACTTTCTCCTGCATATTTGTTGGGCGATTGGTTCTTGCTTTGTTTGTTCCCATAATTCCTTGTTGGTGATTCTTTCCGGCCATCTGATCTTCAGTATAGAGCGAAGACAGTTGTTAATAAAGGTCTGCAACCTTTTGGAAATATTCTTTGTGACCCGCCAAGTTTCTGATCCGTATAGAAGAACTGACTTGACGTTTGTATTGAAAATCCGAATTTTGTTGGTGATGCTGAGTGACGAAGATTTCCAGATTGATTTCAGGTTGATGAATGTGTTTCTCGCCTTCCCGATTATTGCTCGATTTGACATCCTCGTCCGTTCCGACTGCCTGTAGTTGAGACAATGCTCCCTAGATAAGTGAATGAAGTAACCTCTTTCAAATCCCTCCCGTTGATGGTGATTGACGTTGGATGTTGCTGTTGTTGTTGGTTGGTTATTTTCATAACCTCCGTCTTGTCTATGTTCACCTGGAGTCCTGTCTTTGCTGCTTCTTCGACCAGTTTGTCGGTTTTCGCTTGTAAGTCTTCGATTGTGTGTGACATCAAACATAAATCATCCACGCGAAATCCAGGTCTTCTAGGTTCTTCACGTCGGTCCAGGATATTCCTGTCTTCTCGTTTCCCACTGTCTGACGCATAATCCAGTCCACCACAATTAGGAATATCATTGGTGATAGTAAGCACCCTTGTCTGACTCCTGTGTTTACTCCAAACGCCTCGCTGAGTTTTCCGTTGTGGATCACTTGGCAGGTGCCGTTGTCGTACAGCTGTTGAATAAGGTTGATGAATATTTGGGGTACGCCATAGTACTCGAGTAATTTCCAAATTACTTCACGGTCAACGCTGTCGAAGGCCTTCTCAAAGTCTATAAAGTTGAGGTAGAGGTTTGATTGCCATTCCATGCTTTGTTCGATGATGATGCGTAGAGTTGCAATTTGGTCAGTACATGATTTGCCTTTCCTGAATCCAGCTTGTTCTGGTCGGAGTTCTGTCTCCAGTGCGTCCTTTAATCTCTCCAGGATGATGCGACTCAGGATTTTACTTGGCGTCGATAGGAGCATGATTCCTCGCCAGTTCTTGCAGAGTGAGGCCTAAGTCGCCCTTCTTTGGTAGTTTCACGAGGTAACCTTTCCTCCAGTCAGTAGGCACCTTTCCCTCCTTCCAGACCTTTTGCAATAATGGAGTCAGCATGTCTGCTGTAGTCTCTGGGTCCGCTTTCAGTGCTTCAGGGGGTATTCCATCTGGTCCGGCTGTTTTTCCAGCTTTCAGAAGTTTGATTGCGTTCAAGACTTCAGCTCTCGTTGGAGGATTGGTGTCAACTTGCAGTTGTGTGCGCGCTGTTGTTGGTATTTCTGGACGGGTTGCAGGTGATGGTCGGTTCAAGAGTCCTTTGAAGTGATCCGCCCATTGTTTAATCTGTTTTTCTTCCTTGGTAATTGGGTTCCCTTGGCTGTCTTTTATAGGTTTCGCTTGTGTTGATCTCTTCCCGGATAGAGATTTGGTTATCTGATATAGTGTCCTCAGGTCCCTTTTGCCTGCTGCCTTCTCAGCTTCAGTGGCCAGGTTGTCGTAGAATCGTCTTTTGTCCTTCCTAGCACTCTTCTTCACTTCTTTGTCCAGTGCTGTGTAAGTTGAGCTCAACGTCTCCTTCTCCTGTCCGTCCTTGCATTGAATCATTTTCTCTTTCACCATTCTCCTCTCTTCTATTAATTTCCAAGTGTCCGTTGAGAGCCATTCCTTGTCTTGTCTCTTCTTTCTTCCTAGAACCGTTGAACACGTTTCGTTGAGAATCGCCTTCAGAGACTTCCAATGTTCTTCCACGCATGATTCTTCAGTGATGTCGCGTAGTGTTTCCTGCTTTGCTCTGACAGTTGCAGTGAAAGTGTCTTTTGTGGTTGTGTCCTTCAGTAATTGAGTGTTGAACTTGCATTGTGGCCTATCCCCAGCTATCCTCGAGGCTTTTAGTTTCACCTTGAAAGTCCCTTCTACTAGATAGTGGTCTGAACCCACATCTGCTCCTCTCCTTGACCTTGTGTCCAGTAGGCTCCGTCTCCACTTTCTTGAAATTGAGATGAAGTCTATTTGGTTCTTGGTGTTTCCATCTGGTGAAATCCATGTCGTCTTGTGTATATCCTTGTGTTTGAACACACTACCACCAATCACCAAATCATTGAAGGCGCAGAAGTCTGAGAAGAGTTCACCATTGTCGTTCATTTCACCGAGGGCCTCACGACCCATGGTGAGTTCTCTTCCTGTGTTGTCTCCTCCCAGCTTCGCATTCATGTCGCCCATCAGGATTTTGATATCGCCATTTGGGACGTTGTCCATTATTGCTTGTAGTTGTCTGTAGAACGCCTCCTTCTTCTCTTGTTCTGAGACGTTTGTAGGCGCATAGCATTGAATGACTGTAACTTTCCTTCCTTTTGAGTTGAACCTGGCTGTCATTATCCTGGAGGAGATTGGTTCCCACTGCATGAGAGCTTTGGTTGCTGTTGGTGACATCATGATGGCCACTCCCTCGGTGTGCTCGTGGTTGTCCTCTGGGTGGCCGGAATAGATTACTGTCTCTCCAGTAGGTAGTTGGCACCTTCCAGTTCCGTTCCATCTGCTTTCGCAGATTCCCAACACTTCTATTCTGTACCTTCTCATTTCAGCGGCTATCTGGGCAGCCTTTCCAGTTTCGTACATTGTACGAACATTCCAGGTACCCATCCTTACTTTTGCTTTCATCGAAAGAAGGCACATCGGCTGACTGGCTTCCCGAAGGCTTTCACCAGCCTGCGTCATTTCACTTCCCCGATTCCAGCGAAAAGTAAGGCTATTGCTTATGTTTTTAGAATTTTTAATATATTTGTTCGTTGAAGTTTCTGTAGCGATTTGGTTAAGTTTTGCGAGTGGAGTTGCTAGCACCACGCCCCAACCCTCCCTCTTTATACGGGCTTGGGACCGGCTAGAAAACTATCAAGCTAGTAATGTAGGCGACGTTATAATGTTTCTATAAGCAGGCCGGGAAAGCAGCAGAAATTGAGAGAACTCACAAAAAAGTTAATTAATGAAAACAAGCACAGAGATTTCATACAACCGGTTCCCTTTATTAGTTTGAAGAGAGAAAGAACGAACATGTCTGTAGGATAATACGAGCTCGTTTCATTTCGTGGATACTCATCAACTACATACATCCTTAACCAAATCAAATTATAAGTTTCAAAAAAAGTTCTGGAACATACTTTTTCATAATTACTTGGAGTTATAGATAGAAGGTATAAGGAACATAATTCCACAATTAGATGTAGGTAGACAGATTATTCAGTGTCAGAAAACAACTAACTATATATAGTGGGATTAGATAAGAGGGGTTAGAGTTCAGATTTCTATTGGAAAACACAAATTGGTTAGAGGCATAATACATGGTCAGGGTCAGAGAATAGAGTGAATTTATACATCTTGTGGTGGAGAGTTTAAGACAGTGGGATTGAATAGTAATGTAACATTTTTTTAAATTTAAACAGGCAATTAAGTAGATTTAGAAACTTGATAGTTAGTTCACTTAGCAAGCGAAAGTCAAAGTTGAATAGAATGTTTCGTAACGGGACAAACATACGGGCATACGGACAAAAAAAGCGAAACAAAAATAAAATAGAATTAGGGTAACCAGGGTAGTGAAACAAAAATAAAATAGAATAAGGGTTACCAGGGTAGTGAAAGATTAGTCACACTATCTTTCTGTACACAGAGGTCTGGTCGAAGTCTCTTGATAGCAATGGCTTCTGCGAAGCGAAATAGCCATGGGTTTCTTTGCGCATTGATTATTTTGAAGGCCTGGCTAATTTTTACTTTGTGTCCTGTGTCAATTAAATATCTGGCGATTGCACTCGATAATACTTTTCTTCCTTTTGTACGGAGACTCTTAGGAATGTGCTCAGAAAATCTAGTAGATCCTCTCCTCTCAGTTCTTCCTATGTGCTTGTATCCGCAAGTGCACGTGAATTGGTAAATGCAGTTGGAGTTGACGTGGGCAGGGTACTCATCTACTTTTGACTGGGTTAACGAGCACACAGTGTTGTGAAATAGGATCAGTCTGGCGGCTGGAGAAGTTCTTCTTAATGCACGTGTGATTCTTTTTTGTGCTCTTGTGCATACGTCCTTCTCTTTTTACGGTAGGCAGATGAAAACTGGTTTCTGACCCTGACCATGTATTATGCCTCTAACCAGTTTGTGTTTTCCAATAGAAATCTGAACTCTAACCCCTCTTATCTAATCCCACTATATATAGTTAGTTGTTTTCTGACACTGAATAATCTGTCTACCTACATCTAATTGTGGAATTATGTTCCTTATACCTTCTATCTATAACTCCAAGTAATTATGAAAAAGTATGTTCCAGAACATTTTTTTGAAACTTATAATTTGATTTGGTTAAGGATGTATGTAGTTGATGAGTATCCACGAAATGAGACGAGCTCGTATTATCCTACAGACATGTTCGTTCTTTCTCTCTTCGAACACAGAAATCTCATTGGAAATGCCCATTTCACTACTACAAAAGCTTCAGAATGAACGAAAGGTGCCCAATGATTAAGAGAAAAGGTACTTTCTCAAAATGTGAAAGAAACACGAATTAAGACTATACCAGAACTAGTGCTGAATCACGCTCCTCTCTGTCATCCTACAAATAGTGACAGATGGTCTGGATGGAAACGTTCACCCGGACCATGTTGGATTCATGCAATCATATATATATATATATTATTTCCTCAGTTGGATGATGACATCTCCATCCTTCTTTACACAATGCAAATGACCAAGTTTATCTAAATGTCTTTATTAGCAGTATTATTACTATTTCATGTGGTATTGTGACATGCATGTTCAAAACAAGTTTTGTTTTATTTGTATACTAGTCAACAAGAAAGCTGTTCACAACATTTTGAAGTTTATGTCATTTTTATTTTCTCTACTGCTCTGAACAGAATTCAGTTCACGCGTTAACCCTCCTTTGTCCATAAGCTTGCTATTTCCTCCACTCACCTGCATGCATATAATTGACCAGTCATCAAAAGCATGTATTGTTTTAGCGTGGGGACTACTAATAATAGTGTATACTGTGAACCGTAAAACTTATTATCTGTTGTAATTTAGAAATTCGGGATAATCCCTTCATCTTAACTGAATTTTATCCCAACCTTCAACCAACTACTTATAACAACATTTCATTGAATGAAATACGTTTACACTTCATGTGCCTATTTTGTGATCTGACTTATTATTATTATTATTCTTAGTTTCCTGGTGTTTAGTTTGTAAGAATTAGATTTGTTTATACGAGTTTGACACCAGGGATTGATATCATGTTAGTTTGTTAATTATCGGCAGTACGCACCCATTGGGTTTCGAACCCAGGACCTTCCGGTTACAAGGCAAGCTGGGCTCGTATACCATTCAGCCACTAGTGTTATTATTGAGGGTGAGATGCCAGCTATGATCAAATGACCGTCTGCAGTATTCCAAACAGCAATTTCCACTTAAATCTCTTCACCTTATAAATTCAGTCACACGAATGACGATATCCCAATCTACCGAATGTAGAACACACGATGATCATACTCATAACAACGAATTCATACGAAATTAATTTATTAGTAGTATTCACATATATATATATATCATAATTTACAGGAAAATATACATTCAGTAATACAAAAATATGCATACATAATCATAGGTCATTGTATCTAGAAGGAAAATATACATAATATCACAGATATCTTTATTTTCATCTCATCGCTGTCGTTCTTCCTGTTCTTCGTCTACGTCGTCTTCTTCATCTTCTTTGTCTTCTCTGTCAGCTTTTTCTTATCAACACTGTACAGTTAAATGACTTCCTGGCCAACCCTTTTTTAGAGTAAAGATGTACAAGTATGAACAGTATTTGGAATTGTAATTTGTACAACTTACTACCACAACGGAAGGTCTTCATTGTAGTAGTGTGAGTAGTATTGTTAGCAGAAGTGTGAGCAATAGAAGTTGGAGTAGTAGTAGTAGTAGTAGTAGTAGTAGTAATAGTAGAATAAGTTCGAGTAACATTAGTGTTAGTAGTAGTGGTAGTATCACAAAAATGCACACATTTAAAAAAATGAATAGAGCTAAATGTACAATAGAAAATAAAGTATAAACAAGTCATGTTGCTGTTGCCTTTGGGTATTTCATTTTCTCTATGGTTTATGATACAGAAGGACTCTTTGGTTGAATAGATAAACTTGAATTAACTGAATTTTTTTTTACATTGGTAAGGTTAAATTTAATTCTTTTGCCAGTTTTTTTGTTTGTTCACGTACATAATTTATTGAGTCATTACGATCATTGACTGAGACACCGTCTAGTAATAGTTTTCTGATTTGTTCATTCAGTTTTTCAGGGTCTTGAAGCTAGTCAATGCAGAAAGGTAAAGAATGATAAAAGAAAATAGAGTTAATTTGTTGACATTGAGGAGTGCAACGTCGTCTATAAAGTAAACACATGAAAGCAAACTTTTTTGTGAGTTGGTGACTCGGTGATAGAATGCTGGCCAACCATTCATGTGGATACTAGACAGTTGGAGGAAATTGGCAGGAAGCCTTGGACCTACATTTCGAGCTATTTGGCACTTGAAGGAACTCACATCGCTTCTGAGATTCAAACTCGCATCACACAGTGCTGCAATCAGAAACATCACATCTGAGCTATTCGCCCTCTCGATCGACCTCCTGTAGCTGGTAATTAGTGTCCAGTCAAAGTAAACACTCATATGGTGTGGAGTTCGTTTCTCGACGAAAGTACTCGTAAATCCGGCAGTAGCTAGTAACTAGACCAGTAAGAAGAAAGGGGGTTTGCTCAGGCAAACAATTTCACCGCGTAAAAAAGCACTACTGCCAGTTCATATTACTGTACAACACTGTGTGATTTATCAAAGTAAAATATTATCCATAATGGAGTTAAATTCTACCACAATGCCCAATTTTCTACCCTTATCAACATAACATCATCGATTATAGCAAAATAGAATACTCAATAGAATACTGCGGTAAAGACAAGATTTAGTTTACGGGATGATATTTCAACACAATGGTTGAGATCGATATTAGTCATAACGTCATAAGGTCGTGACCAGTAGGTTACATCAGGTCTGGTGTGAGGACAGATACTCACCGAAGACACTGGCTGGTGGTCATGTTATGTCGTGGACTGACAAAAGTCGGAATTCATGGGCTATCAGGTCGAGTCACAATGGTTGAATGGTCAGTGAGCTGGTCTTGTAACCAGAACGTCCTGAGTTTTAATCCCTATGGTGTCTGTATACCAATGAAGAGTCCCGAACTAAGAAGAAACAGCTGTCCAGTACTCCTCGATGGTTTTACAATGCTTCTCTAATCGATGTCAGCTCATGATGAAATCCTGTGACCAATCAATCAAATCTCTGCAAACCAATATTTGAATAAAACTAATTCGTTCGATACAGTTTCACGTGATGGAAGTACTTAAGCTAAGCATATCATATCAAGTGATATCTCTATACCGACAATAATTATTTGCCTAAGTTCTGAATAAAATCCTAAACATTAATAAAGTAAAGTTAGGCATTAACAGAAGAAACCGCGAAACGACGAAAATTAATAAATAAACATATTTATTTATCCTTACCTGAGCAGTGAATATACATGAACTCAAGCACGGATAAACTTCAAAGCAAACCATATCATGACGTAGATAACGTTCATAACAATGACGATGTTCTAGACAACTGTAGCCTTTTATTCGACCACATTTATGTACTTCATAATGCGCCCATCGTTTAGTTCGATGACGAATAATACCACCATCTATACTAGTGGTTGGATGTAAATTTACAAGGTACAACTCATGGTTGATTGACAGAATAATACCTAAGTGGAATAATAAAAGACAGACAGAGAAAAAAGAAATAATCCATGTAAAATTGTATTTTAATTTGAAATTAATGCCTCTTTTCCTCACTTGGGATTGTCTTATCTAAGACAGGAAAATAAAGCCTTAATTATTCTCCCTTGAAAGTAGTAATAGAGGAAATGAAACAAAACTGAAGACAGAAAAACTCAACGCAACAAAATGTGATGAATTTTAATGGTCGTTTTCTTTTTGTTGTTGTTGTTGTTGCTTGTATTTTATTTTACTACTCGACATGTGTCATTCATTCAGAGTTAAAAAGCACTACTTACCGCACAATACATTCTCCTTTAAACCTTCGTTTCATTAATTTAGATTTTTTTTCTCAGTACGATTCATAATTCACACCTGTACACGTGGTATATGTGCACATGTATACATAATACAGCCAATTTTGATTGCTTCTTTTTCCCTAAGCTTTAACTCCCTTTCACTTTCTCTGATTTATTTTCATTTCCAGGGTACCAACGAATAAATGAAAGATTTATCAGTGTGCACATGTTCATAATTTGTTAATAATAATGTCATAAATTAACTACTTTATGTAGTAAATATAGTTAATAGTTTACTTAACTGATTGAGAAGTATTTCTCCCTCAGTTATTTCCTTTGCTAACTACTTTTAGAAGAACAAACGAAGTTCTGGTTCTAGTTTGAAGGGATTCAATTAATTGGTTACAGGATTTCACCATGAGCTGACATCGGTTAGAGAAACATTGTAAAACCATCGAGGAGTACTGGACAGCTGTTAACTCCTAGTTTGTGACTCTTCATCCCTACACAGACCCCATAAGGGCTAGAACCCAG
Source organism: Trichobilharzia regenti (assembly GCA_944472135.2). NCBI lineage: Eukaryota > Metazoa > Platyhelminthes > Trematoda > Strigeidida > Schistosomatidae > Trichobilharzia > Trichobilharzia regenti. The sequence goes on from OX235270.1 coordinate 7,271,499, forward strand.
GACCTTCTAGTTACAAGACCAGCTCGCTGACCATTCAACCACATGAAGCGACCTGATGGTTCATCACATCCAACTTCTGTTAATTGATGAAATAACGTGACCACTAGCCAATATCTTTGATGAGTATCTGTGCTTACGCGCAACCTGCTATACTCCACTGGTCACAAATTCCCACTAGAACCCAGGTAAATGCTTGCCTCAAAACAGAGTCAGTCGCTAGTGAGCATCAATAATCGAGTACTCCGAGGCTTTCAGATGGTTTTCTAACTGGTGTCAGCTCATGCTGAGATCCTGAAGCAAATGAAGTTGATGGTATACATGTTGGTGTATATGAATTCTTGAAACGAGAAATATGAATAACTTTTATGGTGAATAAATCAACATTGAAATCAACATTTAATGCATACTGCACAACAAATAAAGGAAATGCATAATATACGTGTATTAACGAAGTACACAATGTCTGATACAACAGTTTTGTAAAAACGGAAAGTTGTCACCGACTAGTCTAGTGATCATCCATAGGTAGGTAGGCGGATGTCAAGTATAAACAGCATTAATGAGAAAGGTAATTTACAAAATACTTTCCTTCTAGCTCGTCTCATTGAATTAAATCACACTTGATGATGTGCAGGCTAAAACAGCATATGACTTCTGTTCAATAGATAACAACATTGAGCACGCCTAAGACATGTCACAGCCATCTCAATCTATAGAGGTGTAATGCATAATATTCGTTTAACTGTCTATTTTTAGTATCATTATGACTGAATATCACATTGAATACAATTTTATTGAAATTCAGATATCGTTTAAAGGATATATATATATATATAAGCGTAATATTATACGCTTATGCTATTATGGAACGAAGCATCTCTTCTGCCTTAGACAAGAAAACCTTCTGGTTAATGTCATCATTATACCAGTGGTTAGCATTTGACAAAAATTGGCATCAATAATTTGACTCATACTCGTCTCTATCGTCTACTAAGTGTATTCATGCACACACACACACACACATACATACACCTGTATTCCTTAAAGCCGGTTACCACGCCTACACATGTTTACGCGAAAATATTAAAACAAAAAAACAACAAAGAAAAATTAACTGAATACTAAGTAATTATTGTACAAGAGTGGTAAATGATTTTTTTTTTCTTAATTCGCAATACTGATAAAATACAACAATCTGTGTATACATGACAGTAGTTTATTCAGGGCAAGATGAAAACACAAAAGCAGACAGAAATCAAACAGTTCACTTTACTAGAAAACAGATTATATATATATACATGTATGCATATATATATATATATGTGTGTGTGTATATGTACCACCTACACTGCTGGTCGGCAGTTTCTGCCAGCAAGTCAATATGATGATATCAGTATGTAGTGAACAGAAAACCTGTTTCACTGAATTCAACTTCAATCTTTTATTCACTAAGTGATGTTTAGTTAATATGAGTCAACAACAAAAAAATATCAGTGTCATTATCTCAGTGAATCTTTAGACTGGATGATGAAGACAGTCTGTTAGTGATTCAGACACAGATATGAATGAATATGTGTGTGTATAATGAAACCAGAGAGATAACAATCTATTTATATAATTTCAATGCTCATTAATGTGGAGGTGTTAGTATGTCAGTATTTATACGACTTAACTATTGTGTCTCATCTTTCAGACATGAGAATGATCCTTAGTCAAAGTCTTCTGATAGGTTGATATGAAATAAATTTAGAAATTATTACCGGAGATCAGTGTTGCCTATGTGATCAGTTCATCAAACAAATAACTTAAACCTATCACATACATAGAATAACAGTTAACCATCAATAAGAGTTTTCATTAAGATGATGTTAAAATCATTGCCTAGCCAATAATGAACCCCAAAAAGAGCAATAGCTAGCAGTGAGGTAATGAGTGCATACTGATGAACAAGTCCTACACTAGGATGAAACAGCTGTCCAGTATAGCTTTAAATGATGCTAGTTTGTGATCTAATCTGCAGACTAACATTTGGAAATAAATCCATAAATTTTATTTTAAAAGAATATTTCTTGAGATCCAAAAACGGGGACATGACAGTCACTTGATGGACTTTATTTTTAGTCAATGGCTAATGGTTTTGCTTTTATTAGGAAAATCTTCTCAATGCCAGGTTGGCTAATTACACATGCAGAAAAAAAACAGGTAACATGTAATCTGTCAACGGTATTTAACAATGAGTCACTCAGAATAACAAATTATTGTATGCCTCTCTGAATAAGTAACTGAACCCTAATCCATGCTATAAATGAATCAGCTCAAAAATTGTATTACGCAGAAAAAGTTTAAGTTGGCAGTCCACTTAGGTAGCTCACATGTTACAATGTTGGAAGAGTAATTTCATCTCACCTGATTTCCACCCAGCCTCGGCTTTCATCTTCAAAACAATAAACGAAACTACATTAATCAGGACTACAATTTAAAAGCTACTCCCACTTCAGAGTTGGTGTATTTGATTTTCCCCTCTGACAAAGTGTTTATCTCCAAGACAATGAAGTCACACACTGAAGGCGTCATCAATTCTGTTCAATAAGAATGTGGTGTCTTTCATTTTATACCTTTTGTCTAAAGGTGGTGTACTAGCGCCTTCAGTAGACAAACACTGTTACTATTCTCTTAATTTGACAGCTCACTTATTGCTTTTCCTAAATTGTAAGTCTACTATCAGGTTATACTACTGTTATTAAGAATAATAATAAAATCTCTAATCACTTTTAATCAGATCACATACAGACTGAAATTTCTGGAAGATGAAATAATAAAAGGAATTATAAATCTGATCTGATGTTTTGATTTTTCCTTTAGATCATCATCAGTGACCTAATTCGTTGAAGTTAAAATGAATTTTCCTTATGATGATTGAGAGAAGACATGTCAAATGCCTGATTGTCTTTGTGTGTACATGCGTGTATTCCCGTCTGCAAATTTCGTCTATTTGCTGAAGGTTTTATCACAGCTATCACATCAATGCACACCTATAGATAGACATACATTAATATATCTAACATTATGCAAGAAGTTTCAAAATTGTTAGATGAAATGTGAAATGTAGCCTTTGCCTTATGAACTCAGTATGTGAGGACGTAGTAATTGTGGTTAATGAGTCATAATTTATGCACAAATATTAAAATAAAAACAGATTAGGGTTATGCCGGTTCACAGTTGTTGATTGTTTGATTCATCTATCTGACTTTAAAATAGGCATTATTAGATAAAGAGAATTGAAATGAGAAGTAAATTACAGATGTGATAGCTCGGCATTAACAAAGTGTAGAAGAGCAAATTATTGACAATATGTATGAAGCATGTTATCCAGTATCAACATGACTTTACATGAGATTTAGGAAGCACTTCACAGACATTGACAGAATATTTTATTTTTGTCAGAGACTATATGCATAATCTTAAAGAAATTTGTGACCTGTGGTTTCTTCAACTTGTATATTACTCTTGCATACATCCTGTATAATATCAACAGAACGTTTCGCAAAGTACTGTGTATACTGCGTCAATTTAAGGTGCCTAAACAAAGCAGAAACTCACAATGTCTCAGATATACACTTGTTATTCACGAAACTGTTGCTACACCTACTAGGTATCAGACAGATTCTACAGGCAAATACATTCAGTATCAGTCTCTATAACATTATTGATATATATCGACACGGTGGCCTATTTAAATCATTGAGATACCAGAATTTCCATTCATCAAAATGCCTAAACTCTTCTGCATTTCGTGTTGTTTTATTCACGCAGTTATATAAAATAACCACAACATAGACTCCTAGCAAATGTTAATTAGCTTCCAAATATCAATACTGAGCAGTTTTCCAGATGCGTTAAGCAAAAACCCATAGAATTGGTTCGCTCTTCATATGCGACATGAGTGAGTAACACGTTGTACCCCATATTCCTACTTAACATGTGAAGTCTGTATGAAGAGGTAATATATTGAAATTGAAATGGCTGAAAAATTTTGAAACATGAGTACATAAAGCGTTCGAAAGTAGTTTTATTAATATTATTTATATCAATAAGAAACTCATTCCATTCCCAACATTATAAAATTCCAAACTGTATCAAAAGTTATCATGCTCATACAAATTCAACCTCTGTCCCATATCCAGAACAACTCACGATGTATCTCGCCATGAAACAAAACAATCACGATTAGCGTTATCATTATTATTCCCCCCCGCCCAGCTTATTTCAAATACCTATTCACCCAAAAACACACTAATCTCTTCCATGAATGAAATCAGGAAAATTCAAGGGAGATATATCAGTGTGCATTGGCTTCAAGCGACTGGGAGTAATACTTCAGTCTCTGAATGTTAGTGAACACCAGATACGCATCTTCCATATCATCATCACAATGTCCACTTTGTGTGAACGGTCTGCACAACGGAGAAGTAAATCAACTGAGATTGTAAGAGTATGTGTTTCGGACATCAATCTATTAACTTCCTTCTTGAGTAATGTTAACTGACAGGGGAGTCTGCTCAAAGGCTTCTGTGAGTGATCAAAGTAAAACATGATGTCAATTCATGATGTGTTTATGACTGTTTGCTGACTTGGAGGGAAGTGAAACTTGAGTTTCATGAGAAACTTAGAAGATTATCAAATAATTACAATGCTATTATAAACCATTTTATTAGTTTTATTGTTGCTAATCTCTTGTAATGTTGTACAAGATTATGCATTTGAACAATGCTGGGAAACAGATGGTTGATAACCACCCTTCATGCAGACTTGTATTTCTGTCACCTGTGAGCAAAACAGATTCATTTTGGTCATTTTTGAATGATTCACATTTTATTATATAAGGCAATAAGCTCTTCATGTCACTAAGTGGAGTCATTTGATCGACAACTATCGAAAGTTGTATGCAATAATAGCCAGTCATTCCCTCCAATGTGTTCCACTGACTGCTTTCTGCCTATTAGTATGTACTGAGTTGAAATTACCAGATACGTATTTTATTCAGACTGATAAAGTCTAATAAAATGCTTGGCTTTCCTTATATTATTATTGACTAAACCGAACACGTGATTATCTTCACTTGAGTTGGAAATTTGGTTTAAAATGAATAAAACTATACAAAACTGCGTGTATACCGACCGATTAATTTCAGCGTAAGAAATTCAACGTCGGCTTTTATTCATCCAATACACAGTCTATTCATTAAGTATGTAGACATATTTGCACTTTAGAAAATATGCATCAAGTTTCTATGAATAGTAGTTTCGCGTGATTCCATATATATTTCAAACCGATGATGCTGATGATGATGATAATAATACTAATTACGACTAGGTTAACTAATTTATTTATTTTATTTTAGACAGAAATTTCAAAATAATAATGATAGTAGTTTTTTTTTGAAATATTCGCTGACAACTAACATGAAAATTAGGCGTAGTCGATTCCTCCTTAGAATACTACCGTTATTAGAAACAGTTCCCTGGGGTGTTGAATAAGGCAGATGGATAAACCAAAGACTCAACATCACCCGAAAGGGAGGCGGCGAGTTGGTCGTCCAAGGGTGACTTGGAGGAGGTCATGCGAGAGGAGATGAAAGCATGTGGACAGACCTGTAGCAGGGTGAAAAAGTTGTCAGGAAACCGAAGGCAATGGAGGTGCGCAATTGAAGCCCTATGTTCCTCTAGGAACTAAAGGATACAATAATAATAATAAGACATACTGCTTTTTCAGAAAATACAATGTTTCATTTCAGATTACGAAAATCCACTTCTAAACCTCAAGTGTGCGTCGGTGGCACAGTGGTTAGGACTCCCGCCGACCATGCACATGGCCCGGGGTTCGAGCCCACGCCGGCGCACACCTGATATCTATGGTTGGCCTGCAAAATTTGGGCTACCGATATCACATGCTGAAAATTCCATACTTGTACCAAAAATACAGTGTGGAATCAAGCTGTAAATCAAAATCAAAAAAATAAAATCAAAAAGTGATTTCGGCGTTTTTCTACTCATTTTGTGTTTCTCAGTTTCCAACAGGCGAATGATTTCTTTTCTTTAATAAACCATATTTGACTGCAAACAGTCTTATTGTTTTTAGTTTTTGTAATCAGTCTCTATTTTAGAATGAAGATATTTTTATTTTACAGTTAGTTGTACAGGTGTACAGGGTGAATTTATTAGGGAAAAAGATAACTTCACTATGCGTTTTGTTGTCCTCAGCTAATAAAGGAATAACATATATGTGTGTAACTATTCTTCTAGATGCTTAAGAGACTGATCAATCTGTGTTCAAGTAGCTCACTTCATTTGACTTCGTAACTCCATGAGATTAAATTTATACAATCGTTCAGAAATCACATCTAATATCTTAAATAACGAATATCTCTAACAAATTTATGCCATGAAATGTCCACAGTGTTGATACCAGAAACACAATGACATCATAACTTTTATTGTACGTAAATCTCTAAACAAAAACCTGATTCACTGAGGAAAACCGGAACACCGTTTATTCAAAATACCCGGAGTTGCTCATCTTACATTAATTAACAAGTTTTACGAGTGATGAGACATTTATTTTTTGATTAAAAAAAATGATAGAGTAGGAAATCGTGTACAATAAGTATAACTATTGATTAATGGTATAACTGACACCTATTTATTAAGACCACTGAACAATTCAAACATTGAGCGCTTATTTTGAATTAATGATAAGAATCAAAAATGATAATTCAGAATAAATAAACAAAAAGTCCTAAAGATTTGTGAAAAATCAGAGAAGAAATATTATTCATACACTTGTTTAAACTTACAAAGCAGTAAAAATTTGCACTCCATTTTAAGGACTTGTGAACACCACAAAAAGATAATGTGTGATTGTGTTTATTTAAATATCTATATGATTATTGTTATTATTATTATTTTTATGTTTTGTGATGAACAGTTCGCAGTTCATGCAGCGTTTTGTTTTGCTTAATTTTTCTCATTTTTATATACATTGAAGTGTGTATTGTGCAAAGATTCTAACGCCCACTTGTTTACTTTACACTAATTGACCAATCACAGTTAAGCTGTACAATTTTCAATGAATAAGGAAGAAATGCCGAACTAAGAGAAATCATGATAACGTCTAAAGTCATCATTTCAATTAAATAAAAGCGTGGCATAAATCCAATCAGCAGGTAATTTATGTTCTTCCAATTATGTAACAATTTATTTGTTGCGTGGGTGGCTGAAAAGAGAAGGAGAGAGAGAGAGAGAACGGTGACTAATTGTAAACATCCGATGAGATAATTATCAAGTTTGTTGATTCATTGAAATAAATAATAGAAGACCGTGTGTATGCGTGTGTGTGTGTGTGTGTGTGGATAAACAATTCGTCTGTTTCATTAAACATTAACCATTTTGAGGTCGAATGTAAGTATCAACTAAAATGTGGACATACCATAAAATATTTATTTAGATAAGCTGGAAACATTTTGTCTACAAGTTTAAATTTTGTTTTATTAAATCGTACGGATATGGATTAAACACATCCTACGAAAGTAAATTTGACCACAGGTGTTTTATAAAGGAATATGCCTAAAAGAAACTATTATTATTATCTCCTTTAGTTCCTAGAGGAACATACGGGTTCAGCCGTGCGTCTCCATTGCCAATGTGTTCACCTGGCTCCACGTCTGCTCATATGCTTTCATCTCTTCTTCACATGACCTCCTCGACGTCACTCTCTCACTGACGACCATCTCACCGCTTCCCACTCGGGTTCCACTCGAGCAATAGCCTGGCGTGTGATGTCACTTGATGATTTTCTAAGAGTATGGCCTATCCACCTCCATTTCTTCCTGCATATTTGTTGTACAATTGGTTCCTGCTGGGTTGGTTCGTTCCCAGAGAACCCTGTTGCTGATTTGATCAATGCATGATTTGCTTTCCTGAATCCAGCCTGTTCACGTAGAAGCTTTTAAACCAGAGCGTGTTTGATTATCTCCAGGATGATGAGGTTTAGTATTTTGCTTGAGATAGACAGGAAGATAATGCCGCGCTAATTCTTGCACTGACTTAAGTCTCATTTATTTAGCAGTTTCAAGCGGTAGTCTTCCCTCCAATCCTCAGGTACTTTCCCCTCTTTCCACACTTTCTTCAGTAATAGTGTCATCAAGTTCACTGATGTATCGAGGTCGATTTTTAACGCTTCTGCGAGGATTCCATCTGGTTCTGCTGGTTTTCCAGCCTTTTGCATCTTAAGAAACTACTTCACCTGACCTACATTTTGTGTAAATAGTGTTGATAAAATTATACCATGCTTCAATAAATCAACCTGCATCAGTGAACAGCATAATAATGATCACCTCATTCATAACCCGTTTTGATGCTACTTAATATCAGCTAAGACTGAAAACTAACCCCTTTTTTCATGCCATCTTCAGAAAATGAAGTTAAGCATTTTCCCAGTTCAACTCCATAATCTTCTTCAATCCTGGTCAAGTTATTCGTCTTAAAAAGGTGTTTCTTGGTATATTTTTTGATGAAACACTTTGAAATTATTTCAGCTTGACTAGCTGATTGACTGACTAAATGACTTTTGGAAGTGGAACTTTGCACAGAATTACAGCTCTCCAAGTTGTCAAACTTCATATAGCTCACAAAAATATTCGCACACATAGAGAGAGAGAGAGAGGGAGAGATAAATGAAAGAAATTCAGAGTAATTATCGTGGGTGGAAACGTGGAGTGCAAAAGATAATAGTATCAATGAGAATTTAATGAATCTCGGAATTCATCAGGAGTGAATGAGTTTACACTATTGGGAGTGATCTAGAGCTGTGTTACTGAAAGTCTCTGATCATAGGCTAGTGATGTCTCGCGAAATCCATCAAGTCCAAAAGTCAAATACTGTATGGATTAACGCCATATTCCATTTTGATCCAACATGCGCTAACATTGGTTGACAAGGAAGTTAATAGATTGAGATCTATAACACATGCTCTTACAATGTCAATCAATAAAAGCTTACAACTTCGTCAGTTGTTTTGCCCCTCTTCACCTAACACTACAATCATTCTCAGTATTACTCACCATATTATTAACTATTACACAACATGAAATTGTATGGTGGAAGAGTAGGCTTGTCACACCACCATGTTAAATTTGCAAAACAACTGTCAACTCTAATTCAATAAGCCACAAACATAAGCTCTTTTGAGTAAATGGGAGTAATATTGTGGTGACAGCTGGCTGCTAGCCAAATTGGTAGACAGTAATTTACGTGAATGTTTACGTCCCCAATATTGGCCGTGAGAAAAATAAGAACAAGGACTGATTCAACAAGCAACCACAGTAGATTTTGTGTAGGCGGATGCAGCTAACACGCAGACGATCTAAAATTCAGGAAACAGCCACAAAGAGATGCAAGCTTAACTTTCTGTGAGAAAGAACCAGGCAGAGAATGTGTTTTTCTACTAACCATAATCTATAATAATGCACATGAAAAGCTATAAATGTGTGTTGATTTCGTTAATAAACAATCTGTCGCCTGGCCCTTGTCTTCTGTTCTTACAATATGTCACACTGATTCTTATGAATGTTCTCAATCACCTAATGAGTGACCAGTCACTCATCTGTAAAGTTATCCTTACACTGGATGACTCCCGCCTCCGTATACGGAATGCAAGTAGAAAAAATGATACCTCAAGCCTTCGGAAAGCGAAAGAAACATGTGTTGCTTCAGAACGTTCTAATGTGTGGACAGACTGTGAAGATATTCCGAATGATTTACTTCTCCGTTGTGCAGACTGTTCACACAAAGTGGACATTGTGATGATGATATGAAAGATGGGTATCTGGTGTTCACTAACATTCAGAGACTGAAGTATTACTCCCAGTCGCTTGAAGCCAATGCACACTGATATATCTCCCTTGAATTTTCCTGATTTCATTCATGGAAGAGATTAGTGTGTTTTTGGGTGAATAGGTATTTGAAATTAGCTGGGGGAATAATGATAACGCTAATCGTGATTGTTTTGTTTCATGGCGAGATACATCGTGAGTTGTTCTGGATATGGGACACAGGTTGAATTTGTATGAGCATGATGACTTTTGATACAGTTTGGAGTTTTGTAATGTTGAGAGGCAAATGGGTTCGATTAGGTAAGAATTTAGCTACTGAAATTATTTCTCTGAAGAATCTGTGTGATACCTAGTATGTGACTGAATTCAACATGTTGCTATGTACCTCCACTAAAACATTCTTACTACAGCCTCATCATTTTACATTAGGGGACTATGCGCATCGTACTAGTCTTTGGATTAGGTGAAGCTACGCAGAGAGTCATCGACGATATTTCGCATGTTCTTATTGTGCAGCTGGTTGTTCATAGAGGCACTCAAGGTATGTACAGGAAAGCCGCTGAAATTCTGGTTCTAAAATCGGATCCGGATTTTAGATGATCAGTCTACTGTCTGTTTCTCTGTCCTCTCAACCTCTTTCTGATGATACAAGACAAGTGCATTTGTGGTTGGAGGGTATACACTTGCTTCAGGAGATGAACGTACCTTACGTAATCTTCAGTATCTTTCATCTTCTAAGAAATCTTAAAGGAACTGTGAATTCAGCCTCAGAAATTCAATAAAAGACAACTCATCACACACACACACACTTTTTATTTGCAATTAACTCTACAAAATCTTCTCCTTCCGGAAATAGTAGTACATACATATATAAAAACAAAGAGAGAGAGAGAATTGTATGGGCTTCAATTTCATCAGTCACACTGTGAACTAAGTATTTCAATATTGGTTTGTCAATTATTTGTTTTATTCACTCATCACGTGTGGTGAAAATAAACGTACTTGAATTTCGGTGTTACTTACTAATGCATTTCTTAAACTGGATGAGTCCTCCATTCGTGTGATTCAGTATTACACTATCACGTGAATCAGACTGAGTATAAACACGCACAGGTGTCTATTCAGGTGTCTAAGAATGTTTGTAAGACTGATGTTTCGATATTCGACTTTTCTGTTTGTTTTAGATGTGTGCTATCCATATAAATAAATCCGTGCTTTTAAACAGTGTAGAATTTCAAATATTCACAGGCTTAGATTTCTAGACTATGAGTTTCTGAAGGGATCTGGATTAATTTCAATGTAGACCAACATCACTTAGAAGTCATTGAACACCATGGATAAATGGACAGGTGTTCCACCGTAGTTTTGGATTCTCCAGACGTCCTCACTCATGAAGTAACCAGTGATAGAACTCTGAGCCTTCAGCTTCGATGTATAATACAGAAGGTTTGACGGTATATTGATGTCTGACAACAGCGTTTCCAAATTCTAATCTAAGGAACATAACCTGGATTCTTAATTAAAGTAGAGTATGACTGGTTGATAAGTTATTTCATATGATACACAGAGTGACATTAAAATCTACTAATGACTTTTATGTCTCATAAGTGCAAATTAATCTAATGTGCCATCATCCTTGCATGTATGAATAGCCTTGAACTATAGGTAAAAACTCATATTCGTATTTACTAGTTATTCAACTTCTGAAACATGATTTCAATGTTCCCTTTATAAATAGTTGAGATGAAAACTTACAGTCCATCCATTTGTGTATGTGGACAAATCAGAATACGTGAACCCCAACTACCTGAAATGTTACTAAAACTTCAGTTTTAGATTTTATTAATTTCGTTATTATTCTGAGTGGTGTAGAGGACTTCATCGGCATATCTTCACTGTATCCAATTGTTTATCATCACCCTTAAACCCATTCAGCGTTAATCATGCTTTAATTATACCGAAGAAATCTGAGACGAAATTCAACAAACACTAAAAATGTATAGCTGAAAAACTAATCAGTAGTGTGAAGTATAACGTTGGAGAAAGTAATTGACTAATTAACTTTTATTCACTCAGCTATCCTAAAAACCAAGTAAACATGTTTTCTTCTTTTTCTTTTCCTGAGCTAGCTTGCTCCATTTCGTTCAATATTGTTGATTATTCCATTAGGCAACTAAATCACACTGTATCAGTCCGCTTTATTTGTTGGTGAAACGGTGCGAGATACAGTACCTCACTTGTGGTGCTACAACACATAAGCCAATAATAGACTGGATATTCTTCTTCATTAAGTAATATATGAAAGTCATTAATTAGTTCTTATTCAAATTGTTATTAGCAGTTTTACGATGTTCTATGCATAGAATGTAGTGTCGTCACAAAGTTTCTAAAATGGGTTTTATTCCCTGCAACTAACTCTACTTTAATGGTGCTTCAACATATTTTGAATTTCATAGCTAGTTGATGTAATCGGAGACAAGTCATGGATCAGTTATTGCTGATTTGTGCGATGTTCACACACACACACACCTTTATTTATAATCACTATACATGTGTCCGTAGTTCAGCGGTAAGATGCTCGCCAGCCACACACACAGTCCGGGGTTCAATCCCTAAGCCGGTAGTAAACGCGGTGAAGAGGGAAGGTTGACCGTAAAAATGAGCAAAACCCACTGCTACTGAAATTTCAAAGCTCTAGTTTGAAGTCAAATGTTCCACTCGGGACGTAAAAGAATAAAATAAATAAGGAAGTAAATAAAATATACGTGTTATTCACTATATTTAGTGGCTTTTCCCATGAGAATTTCACTGTCACCTGAATTTCACTGTCCACCTGGAATTCACGTCATTTTTAGTTCACAAGTTTACATGATAGTAAAACAACTTGGTTTCAATAAGGTAGAGTAATATCATACTCTGGAATAACCTGATTGGTCAGAACCGGAAAGAGTGGGAGTATCAGGACCTTAATGAAATTCTCATCTATATTTTGCTATATTTTTTTTCTTGGCCTTAGTAACTAGCAAATGAAAAAGTCGATTTAAATTATTGTTATTATTATAAGTAAGAATTCAACTTATACTTTTTTCTTCTTTCCTTTATGTTCCGAGTAGAACACGGGGTTCGCTAGCCTCATGCCTTTCCGCTTAGCCACATTTACTACCGGCTGAGCGAGTTTAGGAGTGCATCGGCCACTGCATCACAGGCACTAGTTTGTATGATTAACATCAACTAACTGACTTCACTCGCCAGTGTGAAATGAAAACGATCTCTCCATTACATATGCTAGAAGGCTTAAGATATGACGAAAAGGCATAAATAACGTATTCAAGTGACATTTGTCTGATGTCTACAAACCAGCTTACTAAAGTCAGTGTTTACATCCCGCTTGCGAGGCACACATAAAAGATACTAGATTGGATATTTACTCACAAACTGCTTATTTTTGTTTTAAACTCCTAAAACACTCTACCTGACAACAAACAGTAAAGTGAAGCTGTTATAAAGTGCAATCAGCGTTTGGTAGACACATGAAAAGCTGTTACATTTATAACCTAAGAAACAAAAATTTGAGTGTAAGAAATTCGCCCGACTGGTTTGGCTGCTTTGCTTAAATTTCCATCAACCAACCACTGACAATTTCTACTCTTTAAGAGTTTAACCATCACCTGTCACTCATCCCTAGGTATTTAGAAGCAGTATTCTCTCTCTCCACCTCCCACACAGTCTAAGTTCCCAAGTAGTTGAGCAGCACTAACCGGCAACAACAAAACATTGGAAATTAACGAAATCCCTGTACAAATTCAACTTCTGCTTAATTAGTAATTTGGAATTATTTTCAATTGAATCTTGGAAAAAGCTGAATGTCGGTTTTCGCTTCATTAAAAGCTAAATATGCCCAAAAAGTATGTATAAGGAAATTGAAATGGGTTGGAGATACGCTGAAGAGACCGTTGAGTGAGACAGTCAGTATACACCAGAACGTCGAGTGGAATTCAAATGTAAAGTCACCTGTTGAGTGTACATCCGAGAATGGCATGATCATATGTAGAAGAAATGAAAGCTTGTGAGCAGTTGTCGAGGCAACTAAAACGGACGCTAGAGGACCTACCTAATACAATGGAAGTGTTCCTCTGATGAAGACGAAAGTTTGCGAATCTCCACCACCATCAATGTACAACAGCTTATGTGTACATGACATGTTGGTGTTTGTTTTTTTTCAGATGGCAAGCATCAAAGTCTGCAGATAATATAAAGTTCTCGTTGAAGCTGGAACAGGCAGGTGAACAGGCGATGGGACTACTTACTTACGGGAGTTGCTAAATGTTCTATAAAGTACTTTCCTAATAAGAAGTGAACACTTATGACTACTGTAGAAAATGACTTGACTGAAATGAGGGCTAGATTCAGTGTGAATAGTGTTTTTTTATTTAAAAAAAATTAGAATAGCCACTGATTGTTTCTTGAGTTCCATGTGAAAAATGAAGCTTCAAGCTTTTGAAGTTTCAGTTGTGGTGAGATTTCCAACCTCAATGTCAACCTTTTCTATTTATTATCTGAGCTTCTTATAGGCCAGTAAATTATCCAACGTTTAGGAGATTTTCGGCTGGGAATCGAACATGGACCAGGTGTGCGGTTGACGAGCATTCTGTCATTAAACCACTGACTCATCATCATACCTCATTGTTATTATCATTACGAAACTGAAGTTAAAATTTATTTCTTGTCCAAGTTTTTAGGAGCATTAAGCTGACTTACTCTTGCCTCACTGAATAACGCAACATACAGTACGACAAGAGGGGAGTGTGTAGGACAATGTGTGTGACTGGCGAGCATCCTCCCTGAATCACCGATAAACATATTTAAGTGCTTTAATTAACCTATATGTCAGTTAAACAACCCGTTAACTTTCCACACGATGAATTATGTTATTACTGTTTCCATGGGTTCCCACTGGAACACAGGACCTCAACAACACATCTCCACTTTGTTCTGTGTTCCATCATCCCCTTCAGTTAGGTCAAGAATCGCCCATAATCTCTCATCTCCTCCTCACATGATCTCCTCCATGTCACCCTAGGACCCCTCACTCATCACATTCCATTTGGATTACACTCGAATGCCTGGCGTGCGATGTCATTCGGCGACCTTCTCAATGTATGCCCAATCCATCTCAACTTTCTCCTACATATTTTTGAGTGATCAACTCTTGGTTGGTTGGTTTGTTACCAGCTAGAGTTTCTTATTGCTAATTCTTTCTTGATCCTCAGTATAGAGCGAAGGCTGGCAGCTGTTGATGAAAGACTGCAGTAGCCTGTTGGAAACCCTTTCCGTGAGACGCAGTGCAAGTTTCTGACACGTATAGAAGGACCGACTTGACACTGCGGAAGATTGCCAAACTGGTTTCAGGTTGATGAATGCGTATCTTGCATTTCCGATTCTGACTGGCTTTGAGATATTCATCCGTGCCATCCGCCTGTAGTTGAAAATATGCTTCCTAGCCGAATAAGTGAAGGGAGCAATCTCTTTCAAACTCTTTCTCCCACTGATGGTGATTGGTGCTGGTTGTTGTTGGTGGTGGTGATGGTAGTATGTTTCCTTCACCACCTCCGTCTTCTCTAAGTTCACCTGCAGTCCTGTTTCCGCTGCCGGTCTCTTCAGTCCAGTTGGTTGGTTTTCGCCTGCAAGTCTTCGAGTTTGTGTGGCATTATACATATATCGCCTGTGAAATCCAGTCTGTTTCTAATTCTTCGAGTTTGTATGAAAGAAGACATAAAATGTCCACTTGCGAAATCCAGACCTTCTAGAGTCTTCCCATGGGCAATCCAGCGTACTCATGTCTTCTCCCTCCCATGCACATTCCAACGCATAATCTAGTCCACCACAATTAGGAATATCATGGTTGGTGATAATGGGCAGCTAGCTTGTCTTCCACCTGTATGAACTTCAAACACTTCTCTGAGTTTTCGGTTGTGGATCACTTGATACATCTCATTGTAAAACCTAAAATATGATACTTTTCTATTCTGGTCAGAATATGCAAAGATCTTAAAGTGTAAATCATAAATAAAATGGTTAACTGTGATCTCGTTGAAAGTTTATCCTTTCATAATCACTTCATTGAAAATGAAACATAATCGCGTTTTCTTTTAATCACCTTATTCATTTATTTAAATTTTATACACAAACAGAACAGTGTTACTTAAATTCTATTGCTTTTAATTAATCCTGAGGCAAATGCTCGCCAGCCATTCAGAAGATCCCAGTTGGACTCCCGATTTATACACTTTGAAACTTCACTTAACCTGTCGTAAATAAGAGAAGCTGGAAGCCTAGAAAAACAGTACCATTGCTACAGAAACTACAAGGCTTCAAGCGTGAATCTCTGTGTTCCACTCGGAAAGTAAAACAGAGGAAAAACATTAATCCTAGCATTATCTAGGCGTCCAATTAAAGACGTCAAAAGGAGGCGTATCAGTTCGGTTTATACAGACCAACAGGAAAATACCAAACTCGGAAAATGGTGTTACTTTAAGTTTTGCATCGTCTGAGTATGTCACAGTCACACTAATTGTAATGTGGTGTCGAGCCAGGCATTCATCCGCTAATATGAATTGAAACCGGTGAATGAACAAAAACAAGCTTATTTAAAATTCCGACTTGCTGATATTACTGATCATTTTAAGAAAGATCAAACTGAATCAATAGAAAGACAGTCTGTCAAGAAATAAATGGAACTTTTGAAGAAAAAGTCAATCGATAACAGAACATTTAATGAACTGTAGTCTAAAGGAATAAATTACTTATTTGACCTACTAGAGAGAGGTTAATTTGACGCTGCTACGACACCATTACTATTTATCGTCAATTCACGATGTTAAAAATTACTCTGGTGGTTGGCAAAATAGCTAGAGTCAATCTGTATACAGTTAGCCATTCATCGCTTGAAAAATATAATTCTGTTCGCTTAAATGTTGGGGGATCTGAACATCTCGAATGAATGCATAGTCTCGTGTGATGAATTGGCCTTGTTCACAAAACTCCCACTTAGAGAAACTATATAAATTACATGCTATTCTGTAGAAAAATGTTTTTACACTCAGTAATTTAATATCTTGCATGGTTCGAAAGTTATGTTCTTTACAGTTTCTACCAATACTTAGTACAATCAATAAGAAAAAATATGCTCAACTCCTTTTAGCAAATCCTATTTTTTATATCGTAAAGGTTACTTACTGGCAGTCAAAAAGAATCCACAAAATAATAAAAAATGAGCTCATATTGTCCTGTTACACTTGTTGTTTTCGCTTTGTTAAAGTTTATTAATGTAATATTTTTCTCAACTTTTATAAAGAAATAAGAATTGGAAACATTAAAGCAGCGTTCCTTTAGTGTACGTTGTTCTCACAATGGATAGATTTGTTGGCTTATCGTATCTCTTAAGCGATTACGAATTTCACGTTTAACTATTAAGCTGTTCAAGTTACGAATGATTCTTTGTACAACTTGATGCTGATTATGAGTCTGTACATATCCGGTACTTGAGTGCTACTATTATTTCCATGGGTTATGAATAGAACATAGGAGTGCTTCAACAACACATCTCCATTTGTCTCGTTCTCTACACTCCTATTAAGCTGATGATTCCACGATTCACCATATGATCTCATCTGCTCCCGACAAGATCTCGCCTATGTCACCCTCAGACTCATGTCCAACTCATCGTTTCTCATTAGGATTCCACTCGACTCTGTGCCTGGTGTGTGTGATATCACTTGACAGTCTTCAAAGTGTCTGTCCCATCCACCTTCACTTCCTTCAGCATAATTATTAGTTGATCAATAGGTTCTTGACTGGTTTGTTCTCAGAGAGTTTTGTTGCTAATCCTTCATTGTTGGTCATCGGATCGTCAGTATAGATTGCAGGTAGATGTTGATAAAAGTTGACAATAGCCAGTTGGAAATGCCCTTCATGATTTACCAAGTCTCTGAATCGTATAGAATCAGTGACTGATTTGACATTTGCGTTTAAAATCCAAATCTTGTTTGTGCCATCGACTGTAGGAGATTTCCATAGTGATTGCAGAGGGCTTATTGTCTGTCTCGCTCGCCTTTCCAATCCACGCTGGCTTTGACGTCCTCAACTGTGTCACCTATAGTTCAGACTATGTCTCCGAAATAAATGAAAGCAGTGACCTGTTGGAAATTTCTCACATTAATAGTGATGGATGCTTGTCGTTTTTGTTAGTTGTCTTTGCCACTTGCATCCTCTCTATGTTCACTTGAATCCCTGTCTTCGCTGGCTCTTCTGCCAACTTTACAGCTTTCGCCTATAAGTCTTCAGGTTTATATCTCACATAAGACATAATTCATCGACGAAATCCAAATCTTCTAGAGTCTTCTTATCGGTCCAAAGTGTTCCTGTATTCTCTCCACCACTACAGTCTGCTGCATGATCTGGTCCATCACAGTTAGGAATATCATTGGTGATAGGACTTAATGGATATAACAAAAAAGAATTTTAACCGAATAATGTTCTCGAAGTCAGTTTTCGTTACAAAATAAAATCGTTTAAGGAAACGATAAAAATCGACATAAGATCACACTCATCAACATGCTGGAAACAATTTAACATTCTACTGCATTGAATTCGAGGTTCATAGTTTTGTCACCAGGTACTTGGTAAGGCATTTCCAGTCATAACTTTGATCCCACGCATAGTTGAAAATGAACAGAAAACAGTTCATTGACTAGTGTTGATTGATGGAAATATCTGCCCTGATGATGATAACGATGATTCACTCATAAGTCACTTAAGAATGACCGTGATACCAACTGGTGAAATAAAGTTCTTCTTTAATGTTTCTGAGTTAATGCAAAATTAAAGTAATCCTGAGATGATAACATGGTCTCTTAGAAGAATTCTTAGAATAGCACTTTGTGTACTTCATGAAATAGACTATTGGCTGTAAATTTCCATTCAGAATATTAGTGGTTCACTGAATCACTAATGAGAAAACAAAAGGACTTTGTTTTAATGAAAAAAAAGCTTGTTATCTAAAATAACGGAGGAAAAACAGCATTTTTCCACCTCACTTGTTTGGATTTATTGTCTACGATGGTATGGCCAACTCCTTATTATCCCATATACTGTGGCGAGTCCTAATGGTTAGATTTTTCAGTAGTATACAATGGGATGTTCATCGGCATAAAAACATCAAATAACAGGGAGATACATTTGATGTCAGAGAAGGCAAATGATACGGCGTCGGAGAGATATGAAAGGGACGTGGGAGACGTGAAAGAAACACATAGAAAGACAATATGAAGGAAGGCCAGAAGTACCACAACACAAATTATGCATTGAATATAAGGTGTACATAATTTGGCTATATATAGATACCAATCACCAAATAAACATTTCTTTGTCAAGTCTTTCATCTTCTACCGTTTCAATCTGACTTTAGAAGTCTCACTGCCATACTTATCATCACTATTATTTCCATACTTCCTAAGAAATAGAATTCATAAGAATTTAAATCAAGTACGAAATCGCTAACATTTAGACAGTACTGTTTGGCCTGTTATCAGACCAGAGGCTTTCGGTTCAAAAAACGACTAAATTATAATTGATCTAGTGGACTAGAAATTGATGACAGTTGACCTTAACGACTTCGAACATCTAAAGGCATTCAGAGATTCAAATAATCTAATAATTCCCACTGTAAAATCAACAACTGAGATTATGATTACAAATATCTTTTCACAATTCGTGTTTCTATCATTAGTAGTGTATTAGTATTAGTATTCACGCTTATTGTTTAGATTTCCTCACCGAGTATAGTTTCTAAAAAACATGATATATATATACCATGATTATATTTTGATAGCTTACACACAATGACAAGTTTCTGTTTTTGGTAATATTTCGGGCAAAATTACCACCCGTTATCTAAACCAACTATTGGAATTGTTTTGTATTTTTTAATTCATGACTCGTCAAGTCTCTGCACCATATAGAAGCACTGACCGACCTGACATCAGTATTGAGAATCCCAGTCTTGTTCTTAATATTGATTGCAGAGGATTTCCGTACTGATTTGTTATACTGATGTATACAGCTGTTGAAAAGAGTCTCTTAGTGGAAAATTGTGATCTTAACATCTAGTGTTAACAGTCAGCGTTTGACAGAACCACTAATAATTGCTACTGTCAATTGTGATTAACATCTGGTGTAGGAATTAACCAATTACATTTATCTTCATACCAATGCCCACCCACCATTTAGGTCTGACTTCATATGTGTCATTCACTCTCTTTCAAATATGCCTATTTATGAATTGTGTGACAAATTTTATTTCCCACACCAGTACTGTTCTCTATTCTACCAGTTGTTTTTTTTTCGTATTTTGACATGAATTTTTACACCTTTTGTATTTTGATGACAGGTAGCGGTTAAAATCAAGCGATTTTATCTTTGCGTGTATCTTTTCTGTAGACTTGAACATTAATTACACATATACGATCCAAAATGCTCATCGTGTAAAAATGCTTGTAACATCTGGAAACTACTTAATCAACTACTTGGCAAAGAACAAATTTCTATTGATGTCTGTTCTGATATAAACCTCTTAAACTGATCTTTTCTGCGACAGCAGGCTAATGTGTTTCTCCTCGATTCCAGTTGTCATATGAAGAGTTTTAACGGAAATCATGTCTTAACATGTCTCAAAACCTTAAAGGTATGCAGAGCATTTTGCCTCACAAATGTGCAGACATTTTGTGTCAGCCTGTTTCATAAATCTCTGCTGCATCATCTTTCCGACGTCGGAAATGAAGATCGCATCTACACTGAAATCAGATTTACAGTTCATCAGGTAAATCACCGTCGCGTTTCCATCTGTTTTAAACTGTTGAGAAACTTCTTTTAAAGGTTGTAAAACCACTTCAGATGCTATCATTGTATTGCAACATAACATTGTTTCTAGTCCAGAGAAAGGTGCGAATTTTCTTCGTTCTGTCTACTTAGACTACACTACTGATTTCGGTCCTATGGCTGTGCGACTTCTTAAACAAGCTGACTTCAGAGTACATTAGACGCCCAGTCAGTGGATGGGTGTTTTCTATTACCTGGGTAGGAAACAATTTACTTTCTCTAACAGGAAGCTCTCTGCTTCAATCGCCTACTGAATCTGGTCTGTCTCAAGGTGCTGTAACTTATCCATTTCTTTTGTCAAGCTGAGTCCTGGTAAGTTTCATACTGCTAAGTCTAGTTTCAGGCGCAAACAAGACTTCGTGGAGTGCTTCACTCCCATGATTTTTGTAGCATCAAAAGCATTCCGGCCAAAAATAAGTCGAATATTGCTTACTTCGATATCATCTCTTGGTCGTATCATTTGTTGTTGATTTCAAGAGAAATTTTCGTCTGATTTACTGCATAAGGAAATTGATACTTTCTGATATAATTCACTCTCTTGTTTACTGTTTATGAATGTATTCACTGTATCTTTTCACCTTTATCATTCTCTTTTATTCATCTCTAGGACTTTAACAGCTCTAAGCAGCATTGGTTTTTTGTGTGCCACTAACTCAACTAACTCAAACTGTCGTTGGTAGATAACTTAATTCGTGCAAGCAGTTGTTTAAAGTCTTGTCGGCAAACACTGAACACCCACTTTCTTCCCATCTTTCTCCTGGTGTCACAGTTGCTACGAAGGCTGAAAACTCACATAGATGTCTAAACCGTGATGAGTGCATTTTATGAGATTGTCTTTTATGTTCAAGAAACACCAATACTAATTTGAATCTTTTAAGTTTATGCGGCTTTGTGAGTTCTTTTCTGTTGAAAGTAAGTCATATTTTCACAGATAAATTTCAAATTGTTTGATTTTGCTTGTCTCATGGAAATTACAGAGTAATCGTTCAAATAACGGGTCGGCTGGTCAGTGATTAAGTAATATCTAACCATGCACATGGTTCGGTGTTCGATTCCCAACTGATTCACTCCTACACAACGTCTGGCCGATTCAAGTTCAATCTAATCGCACCTAGAACATTGTCCGATAGTAAATTCGGAAAGGCTGAAAAGTTCGACATGAGGCCAGTAGTTTCATAGCTCAAAAGAAACAAAACTAATGCTGCTGATCTCATGTTCCCCTCGAAAGGCAGAGAAACTACGATTACATTAGAATAACACTGACACTATTAATTTACTTTCTTGTCTGTATCTGAAATAACCTAACAGTTACTTCAGGAATTCAAAATTCAGGATATACAGTAAATGTATCGTGTCTTCATATCCTCTTAATAGTTTAACACTTAAATTGTTAAAACACATTTCCACAGCAGTTTTCTAGACTGTTAACAATAACAGGACGGTGTTATAAATAGCATTTTTCCTGTCCAAGCAAAGAATGTAACTTAAACTATTTGGTATCTTGAGACTTGTAAGGCATCCATCCAACGGCAGGTTTTCTTCAGGTTCAGCATTTACCCTAAATACTTTCGATGCATTATATTATTTTCCCTCGAAATTGATACAAGGTTGTCTGGATGATATTTTTAGACTTAGCTACAACATTTTTAAAACTACGTTATCAGGGTAAACTAATCTAATAGGTGACCTAGCTCGAATGGTAAATTAACCTACAACTAATAAATGACGTCGTTATTATTATGGATATCAACTTGATATGTTTATGAGCAATAGTTTGTGCTCGAAACGTCATCAATTAAAATTACTGTACAACACTGTGTGATTTATCGAAATAAAAATCTTATCCATAATGGAGTTATGCTCTACCACAGTCAGTGCCCAAGTTTGTATACTTATATCAATAATATGTAGTTATTATCTTCAATTAGAACTGTTTTTGAGCAATGATATATTTAATACTAATTATAATAAGAGTAATACAGATTTGAAGGCCGGTCTGAGCATTAATGTTGTTTGGTATTCTCTGGGCCTTAACATTTGAACATCAGGTGTGTGAGATTGTCAGTTTATTTATACATATTAGAACTGAGACGATGACTGAAATTGAACCAAAAAACTTGGCTGTGGTACGATCAGCATAGGTGGCATCTAGTTTGACAACCCAGTGACCTAGCTATGCGACAGGTTGCTGAATAGTCTTTAATAGTCTTCCAAACACTGACACATTTTCATTCAAGCAGAAAATAAGGAGGAACTGTCATTGTCCTCACTGTTTTCCTTCTCATCTCCAATTTTCCCACAATATTTCTTCCTTCTTTTCCGCATTTTTGTTGCCTTGGATGTCTTATGTGCACTAGACCAATTATTCTACAGACAATTTCGTCTCAGTTTGGATGGTAATGAAATAAGAGAGAAGATGAAGAATTCTTGTCGAGTATCAAATAATTCTAGTTTATTGTTATTATCATTCATCACCTGCATTTCGAGAGGATTATTCAGCCCTAGACCAAAGTCTTCATAGCATTCAGTTCCCTGTAATAAGTTCCATTTGGTTCTACAACTCTCTACATGCTTTCATCTTCTTTGAACATGATCTTCGCCATATCAACATCGGATCCACGCCCAACCCACCACTTCTCATTCAGATTCCATTCGATGTTCTGTAGTATCAGTATTATCAATAATAGTATTATTAGTAGTAGTAGTATTTGTATTATTATTAACAGCAGCTGTAACAACAGAAGACAAGGGCCAGGCAACAGATCGTTTTATTACGAAAATCAACGCGTATTTATATATATTTTATGTACATTATTAAGGCTTATGCAAGCAGAAAAAGGCAGTCTTCTAATTGGTTGTTTCTCGGAAGTTAAGCAGACAAACACAGTTTTCTGATTGGTTGTTTTCGATATTTCTTGGAAAGTAGAGCCATCTATCTGCGAATCATTTTGCCCACGTTTAAGTCTGCTGTGATTGGTTGTTGAATCAGCCTAGATTAATGTCTACCAATTGGCTAGCAGCCTGCTCTCACCACATAGCTGCAGGAGTATTTAAATCCAAAATGTAATTACTTTAAATATTTATCAAGTAGACTGAACCACACACAGGACACTGACAAACGTGCAGTAGTGATTGTCAGCTAATCAGAAATAACCAATAGAATCAGAGTAATAAATAAGACCATCACTTGCACCTTTATGCCAGATGAGTAACCATACTGACACATTGATGTAAGTCATTGTTTCACCCTATTCTCATATCCTACCCGTTGTGTACACAAGTGAGATATAACACAATACATAGTTAAGTTCACAGTTTCTCCCAACTTTTATCTTGAACTTTGTTATTGTCGAAAGTGAATAAATAATCCAAGCAAGGAATATTAGCAAAACGGTGGTATTCTGCATTCCTATCCGATATATTTTAAATTCAGCTGACTTCTAAACTAGTTTAAAACTCCTCATGACTCGTTGAACACGTATGCATTTTCCTTTGAAGAAACCTACTGGAAAATATTGCTTACATCCTTCTGAAATGTATATTCGCAAACTGAATCCTCACTTTTATATGGGTGTACTTCAATCATCTGGAAAAATAAAATACTACGTTTCTAAGAATTCAGAAGCTAAACACTTTGAAAAACCTCGAAGTAAACAAAAACTTGTGATTTCTAGATGAAAGTCCGATAAAAAGAATTTTCAGGTATTCAGAAAGCATTTCATCTGTCTTTCAAATTATAAACTATTCCTCAAACCTCAAACATTCGAAATGACTTCACAGGTGTATATAGTGTGGCGTCTGGTACTGATAAGCAATACATTGGTATTGCCTTCTGTAGAAGCATTGAATAGGTGAGCGACAGATTAAGTTGCAAAGGGGCGACATAAAGATAATTGCAAGAACAATGGAGAAAGCATGAAATGGAGACAGAAGAAAGAGTATACGAAATTTCAATTTGGGGCTGTTATATTTTGCCATCACTGCACACCAGTTTGACAGTATAAACAGTTCTGCCATCAAATAGCATTGTGTTTTATCATTTCAGTAGTATCTATTTGAAATTTGATGTATTTCGGTAATAAAGCTGTACAACTTCTGCAGTATCGTGTAAGCATATCTCTGTCTTCTTTTCGTCTCTCCCGTGTTTTGCTGCAACTCTGGTTCATTTGCTCTCTTCAACATCAAATCTATCTCTCCGTCATTTGATATTTTTTATGCCGATAAACGTCTCTTCACATACTACTGATGAGTCTTATTATTAGCACACACCACAGTAGTGGTGTTGATATCAGTGGTGACCTTGTGTACGTTAAAGATAATATGAAAGTTATTTAATTCAATGGATCAGGAGAGCTTTAGCTATTAGATAAGTAAATCAATTTCCATAGAATATCACCTTGAATTGATGAAGATTTTGGTTGATGAAAGCCAAATTTATTAAGAACTAGGTGAAAATATTCATACGTCATAATGACAATATCCGTTTGTTGGCTAACTTGTGGTTTATATATTCACTTTGCTGTCAAGTGGTTGACGGAGAAGAAACGCTAGACATCGGAGAAAAGTAATTAGCAGTAGTTGTTGTTGTTGTAGGAGGATGAGTTGGAGAAGGAGGGGGGGAGTGACAGATAGAGCATATGTTGGCATTTTTAACTCGCAATATAATCGAGTTAATAAGTCTACTAGGAGACTTAAATAAATGACATCAATAGTAGTAGTAGTAGTATTTTCGTCCAAATAAGCAATACTGAATCTATATTCAGTGAATAAATAATTTTATATTATCATGTGGACCATTATTGGTAAAAAGCCATACAATTTGTAAATAAAATAAGAGAGAGCAAAGTCAAAACAGAATAAGTTCCCAAATTAATTCAACACGTCTTATCGTCACCACCAACAAATTTGAAATCCTAACGCAAAATAGCTAAGTATACATTTCACATATGTGCAACTGATACTTTAATAATTAGACTAGGAAATGAATTGTTAGTCAAGGGCTCGGTGATAGAATGCTCTTCAATCACGTCTTATTTGGTCTGGATTTCGATTTTCCGTACTGACAGCCCACTCTGCCTAGTTTACTGGTGAGGAGCAAAGATGATAATGATAGGAGGAAGAAGAAGGAGAATGCAAAGAAGTCAGAGAGAGAGAGAGAGAAATGAACTGAACTGAATTCACATTTCAGGATAGAATTTTGCCCAAATGTAATTCCACATTTCAAGTCATCCCACTTCGTAAAAGGATTCAAAGCTAAGAGGCAGAATAAGAAAAAACATAATCAATGGAAATATTCCCAAGAATAAATAATTTTATGAAGAATTATGTAACTGGAAAACGGTAAAGGTTTAACGATTAGGAGCCGTATCACTAAAAGTCTTCAGTTATCGAACCTTAACGTCTCGAAAAACGCTGTCCAATGGTCTTAACCTCCATATGTGGGCGGCGGAAACTAACAGTCAAAGACTTTGTGCACTGATGCGATGTTTTCATTTCATCACTCCAAACTTTTTTCTAGCCTGATCCTATTTCAGCTAACATTGTTGACAAGGAGGGCGATAGCCTGACATGCGTAACACATGTTCTAGTCTCATCAATCGACGCAGCTTCACCACCACATCGATAAACTTCTCCTCCTTGCTTAATACTTTACATCTAACCTAAATATTACTAACTGTATTATCACTTAACACACTCAGAAAAGACTGAGATACCTGAGGTCTAATATAGCTAACCTTGTCATAACTTACACTTTCAATGGTTATGCCTCATATCTATGAAGAAAATAAACCCATGATATATTGAAATTGATTTTAAAGTAATCAATTAGGAAATAAAGTTCACACAAAAATATTCCGCCAGTAAAATATACAGCAGCAGTATTGGATGAGAGATGTAGAAGTTTTCTCTTAAGCGAATAGCACCGCTACTGCAAGGGGACCCTCATAATTGAAGGTTTTCGAGCAGTAAAATATCGAAGTGTTATTACTCCTAAACCTGCGTCGATCGAGCATCAAAATGCAGTCTGTTGAACATATAGACTGAGTTAATTTCTATGGTAGACCCTGAAAACCCGGATGTCATTGTCACTACTGAAATACGGCTGACATCCAGTGTTAACGACAATGAACTCCTGAACTAAACTCCTAAACTTCACAGTACATAGGGAAGACCAACCAAGCTACGAAGCGATGATATCGTCATCTACTTCATGAAATGACTAGCTTTTCACAGCACTGGAGTATTAGAACATGAAAGTGACCCAGGCAACCTCCTAAGCTACAGCGAGAATTCTTCAATCAGGAAAGACGTTCGAAGTGCATCTAACTCAAAATGGAACAGTACAGCACAAGAATATGTTTCCGTACACGAACCTTAGGAATTAGACATCGAACAGGGTAACTAACCTGACATTGACAACGACACTCTCGAAGAGAACCAGCAAAAGAGGATGCAATGGCAGACTACTTCACCGAAGTCTTCAAACAAGAGTCGTCACGCCTTCCCACAGAGTTAGCTGTCACCGCATTAAAGGGAGACAGCACAGATTTAGTAGAAACAGACCGACACATCTCATTTCATTCTGTAAAGAAATTAGATGCCGGGGAATCAGTGAGACGATGTGACCTTCACCTGAGACTCCTCAAGGGGCTAGCAACTCGCGCGGCCGGCCCGCCGACTGCTACCTTTAAACTATCTCTCTTCAATAGAATGTTACCAGTCGATTGGAAAGATGCTATAGTAAACTCAATCGACAAAGGAGGATCCACACCGTGGCCTTTGATCTACAGGCCTAATAGCCACACTAGGAGCTTTATCTAGAGAGTAGGAAGAAACATCAAAGAAGCTATCATGGCACATCTGGAAAACAACGACTGGTTGATCCGAGCACAGGATGCCTGACTAACCCTCTTAAGGGAAGAGAGAACGTGGTCAAGTCAAGAGACAACAGAAAATCCGTCGATATCATTTTCACTTACTTCAGCAAAGACTTCGACAAAGTGCCTCACACTAGACTGCTCATGAAATCAGAAAGTCTCAGAATCAGAGATGACTTACTAAATTGGATAAGGGGATTCCCCATGAGTGGGTGACAGAATTTATTTGTTAGCTGAAAACTTTCCTATTGGAGAGGGAGTCACACATCCGAGAAAGGGTTCAAAGGAAGCCAACGTGTATAATATTCGGTATGACCTCCCTACACTATGAAGAAGGACCAAACAGTCTGGATCTCTTCTCCTTGTCATTAGAATGTATAAAAATTTAATGATTAACCACGGTCCTAATCTACCTCTTCCTTTCCTTCCCATAAGGTCGGAACACCTCAGAGTACATAAAAGCAAAGTTTGAAATCCAAGGAGGGGCTATAGCATTGTGAAGTACTAGTTCTCCCACCGAGTTGTATACTCTTGTGCTGAAAATTAAGGTGATTCAATAATTTATTTTCTGTAAATCTTATAATCAAGTTGATTTGAAACATTACTAAACTAGGGTTTTCACTGAATAACGTCAATGTAAATTTGACTACTGAAAAATAAAGTCAGTAGTACTAAAAGAATCGACAAAGTATACGTCAAAACATGTTTATCACTTCCTCATGATGCAAATTTTTCAGATTTCGTCAGCTTCCTGAATTACTTCTCCTCTCAAAATATCTGTTTATTTACTAGCATTTATGACCTGTCCTCCTATGTTTCAATATCATACTGTAATAATAAAGACTTATTTGTATTGTTGTGGGCAGTAAGGAAAGTTCGAGATGTGCGTTGGTGGCACAGTGGTTAGGACTCTCGCCGACCATGCACATGGTCCAAGGTTCGATCCCCTGCCGACGCACACCTGATATCTGTGGTCAGCCTGCGAAATTCGGGCTACCGATATCCATGCTGAAAATTTCATACTTGTACCAAAAATACGGTGTGGACTCAAGCTGTAAATCAAAAAAAAAAATTAAATATCCTTAAACACATAGTATCAAAGGATATTGTTGACATCTGTATGTAGTCGTTTCATCTACAACAGTGGAAGGTGTAGTGTTAGTAGCTTCACCCGATAAATTCAATTCAAATCATCACTTCACAGGTAGATTACACAGGCGAACTATAACTTTCATATTGATCAGTGAGTTGGTTTATGCTCAGACTGTGTGTGTGTGTGTGTGTGAAATGATATATTCAAAGATTGATTTTAGTATATTAGGATATTTTAATTCGTCTCATTGCGTTCAAATAGAATATAGCTGTTCATCAGTGGCACATCGCCATTTCACTTTGTACTCTTCATTCTATTTAGCTGCCTTCCCGACCACCCATATAAAATTTCATCTTCATGTGGTTATCTTCATATCACATACACACAACTCGTTGTTGTTTCCCACTCGGCTTCCTGTCGAGTGAGTTAGTAGCCTTTACTATTTAAAAAAACTTTCCTCTCAGTACATGTCCGATTAACCCCAATTTCATTCTGCATATTTTTTTCTTGGTAAGTTTGTTTCCAGACTGAACTACTGACAGACCTTCTCATCTTCAGTATGTCGTAAAGGTTGTTATTGATAAAAGTCTGCATTAGACAGTTGAAAATGCTTTCGGTGACATGTTTGCAAAATCTTAGAAACATAAAGGAGCACTGACTGCTTCAGATCTTGTTCTGTGTTCTGAGTGCTGTAGATATCCAAAATGATTTCAGAATAATGAAGGTCTGAATTGTTTCCCGGAATTCATCTTCGGGTTCACATAATTATCTATTACTCCTGCAGTTGAAACGAAACTGCTCAGCCAGATAAGTGAAAGGCAAATCTACCTTCGGATTTCCATCATCGATAGTCAGTGGTGCTTGTTGTCACTGTTGGTTAAGCATATCCATGAACTCTGTCCACTTCATGCTCACTTGAAATCCCATCTTCGCTGTCAAATCCTCCAAATTGTTGTTTTTCACCTGTAAATTTCTGACCATATGAGACACTGCATAGCTTTCAGTAAACGATTGATAATAATAAACTGACAAGTCTTGCATGATCAATGGAAAATTGGGTATTAAACCTAGAAAATATTACTAGAGTTTCCAAACTATATTTCCTTAAATGTGGCTGGTGTGAAGTTGGCGGTTAAAATTCCACCTTCCAATTATTTTGGGTCAATTGTGATTCGTAAGGAAACGTAACTCTTTAGAACCTTCCCGATGTCACCGCTAGACTGTTGCCCTACCTTGCTATAAACATGAGTGATTTGAGTGAAATGCCTCAATTGTATCAGATGCAAAATGTAATCCTTTCTCATCATGAATGTCTGATTCTGAGGGATCATGTGTATCCGTAATCCATAAATAGTTTACAGCCTCGCTCATGTTTTTATTGTTTATGGATTGATTTTTCTGTCTTTATTTCAATCAGCTCAGATTGTTCAGAGGAATAAAATAACTCAGAAGAGCTACTTGAAAAAGAAGTTTGCATGAATTTCAAACAACCTTTGGTGTGTGCTTCCTTCAATTTGGGACTTTTCAAGTATGTGTACCTGCCTTCCGGTGAGTGGTGTTGTCCTTTTAAGACCTCAAAACCTGCACCAATCGTTTTAAACACCAAATCAACTTTGCAATAAATAGTAGAATATCTCTCAGAAAGATAAATATTCTGATTGAATAACAGTGTGTTTGAATGACATCTATCTGAAATTCTCCAGGTGTAATTAGGCTCCTGATTCTTTCATTCATTCTCAACATATGACCAAAGCACAGTTATAATAGTTCACCAATTCCCTTTATTTACTTATACCCTTAGATTTCTCCAAAAAGCTTAGTGAAAAATAATTTTAAAAAAACTAAAAAAAAACTCGATAAACTGGTAAACATCAGTTACATTAAAAACATCTAATTCATACAAACAGAAATGGGTGAATTAATTTGAAAAAGAATATCTTTCAATATTTTCTGTTCATTCTTCCTGTTTTATTCCGAAACCTTTACTTTTTACACTATTTTGCTAAAAACATAAACAGTTAAAAAAATCGGTGACATGGAGGTAGAAACATCCTGCCAATATAAAATACATTTTAAAAAAACATTATCAAATGTTATTTCATTCAAAATTCAGCTACATGAAACATTCAGGATATTGCCATTATTTACTGTTTCTCCTTTATTTGCATATATATGCGTGAATTTACAAAGCTCTTTGACAGAGAATTTTTCCGTTTTATTCCTTTACGTTCCTAGTGGAACGCAGGGCTTCAAGATTGAGCTTTGAAGTTTCGGTAGCAGTCGTTGCCAGCCTCATGCCCAACCTTCCCTCTTTGCCGGTATTATTATTGGTTCAGTCAGGGTAAGAAAGTGTGTTGACCGGTGATCGAACCCCGAGACACGCGTGGATGGCCAGCATTCCACCGCTATGCCAACAACCCTCACAGTGAATAAGAGCCATTATTTTATAATAATATTAAACGATTTGAGGCAGCCAGTGGGAAGCCCTTTCGACATCAGCTATGAGCTCCCTGACACTCATCAGCATTGTGTATCTGCAACCTCAGGAGGAAAGGATGCTCCTTAATCTCGGTCATCTAGTGCTTAAGTCAGGGACGTCACCACTTAAATATTCCAACCTGCTGGTTTATAGTGATTGTACTTACTGATCATTGAGGCATAACCAGCATCATGTGTCTATTCGTTGGTTTCAGTGCTGACTGAACTTTATTAGTCAATTTTCATTATGATCACCAATCTAACGGAACTCATCGTCATCACGGCGTACACTTTACATAAATGTTGGATGAACAACAGCATGTATTGTCCAATACCAGTCTGGTGGCATCACTTAGTTGTTGAACAGTTTTAATAAATACGAATATCCAAAGTGTTAAATGTCAGGCAATTCACATGGTCACCACCAGAATTAGAACTACTCCGATTAGAATAGTATTTATTCGACGTTTTCATTAAATGCTAAATAAAATCACACCTGAGATACTTACATTTAAGATATCTATGGAGAAGTTAATATCGGTCATGATGTAGAACAACTTGTAGGTGGTCCTCAGATTTTCAAACCCGACCCAGTGTTAAGAAAGCAGTTATTAGAGTATTGCGTTACATAACTCATCCCGATATGTCTGCAACCTAGGCTGGAACTACAACATCCTCAAGAGACTTGGAGATGAGTACTAAGATTTCACAAAGCAACTTGAAAGTAATCTTCAATAAAATTTTTTAAATGAAATGACGTAAAAAAAAGGTCTGCAATCCTGAAACAATGTAGTAAATCATATTTTTCGAATCTATAAAAGTCTAGCTTTATATTGTGCTTTCTCTTCCAGATCCAAAGCACATGTTGTAATCATTTGTAACAGTAGTATTAGTATTTCGAGATGACCGAATTACAAGAATTCAACCAATTCAACACAGAGAGGGTGGAATTCTGGAAGTTGTATTTAGCGGAATTATTATTGCAATTCATATATGAAATATATTAACAATCAACAGTAAGTATTTAAAGAATACAGAGATAGAAATTGTCAATCACCACAGTACACCTGTTCTGAAGAGAGGTGGGACAAACGTTGGTGCAGAATAATATGGATTCATTTTATTTCATCAGTTCTCTTCAGCTTCATACAACCTATAACATTTAATAAAATAAGTTATACCGCAATTTAAACATACATTTCGTTTATCATGATGAATCAGTCCTCCAGTGAGGATTGTTGTAAGATAGTCATAGAGCCTTCGATGAAAGAGACCGAATATTTTGAAGTTGTCAGTTACCAAACACTTCACAGACACAGGGCACTAAGTGAAAGCATTGGGAGCATTCCAAATAATCAATAGCGCATCTCCATTTCACCCTCTATCCCGAAGTCGTCTCTAGCTGGCTCCACGATTGGCCATAAACCCTTATCTCTTCCATGTCACCCTCAGAGTCACACCCAGTTTGACATTTTATATTCGGCTTCCACTTAAAGGACTAACGTGAGGTGCCACCAAGCAGTCTCCTCAGCACATCTTTTGGGTAGTAGGTTTTTGTTTGGTTCGTTTCCAGAGTTCCCCCTTGCCAATCCTTTCTAGTCATTTGATCTTCAGTATTGAACGAAGGCAGTTGTCGAGAAGAGACCGAAGCTTGTTGGACATGCTTTCAGTGACACGCAAAGTCTGTTGACCATATGGAATCACCCACTGACTTGATATTATTGTTTGAAACCCGAACTTTGTTCCTTCCGCTTAGTGCAGTTGATTTCCACCGTGATTTCACACTGATGTAGGTCTGTCTTGCTTTTCTGATCCTTGTTCTGACGTCTTCATCCGTGCTGCCTGTCTGTATTTGAAGCGAGGGTGACTAGACAAGTGAAGGAAGTGGCCTTCTTGTTTGGTTATTTTCACTGTCTCTGTCTTCTGTACCTGCACCTGAAGTCTTGTCTTTGACGCCATCCTCTTCTCGCATATATTGGTTCTCACCTGTAAGTCCTCGAGTTTGTGGGAGATTAGACATAAATCATTCATGGAATCCACATCTAGTAGAATATTCTTATCGGTCCAGAGTAGTCCTGTCTTCTCGCATGATGCAGCCCACCACGGTCAGTAGGCGGCCATTTTGTCTTTCTGCTGTATTCACTTCAGAGTTACGCTGATTTTCCCGTTGTGGATCACCTAACACTTGACGTTTTCACATCGCTATTTGAAGAGATTGATTAGGATTTGTGGCACCCCATGGCGCTGAAATAGATCACAAATCACTTTGCAGTTAGCGACGTCGAAGGTCTTCGAAGTGTCGACGAGATTGGAGCATAGATTTGACTGTCATTCTGTGACCTGTCGGATGATGTTGCAAAGGGTTGCAAATTGATCCCCACATTATTTGATTTTGCTGAATCCAGCTTGTTCCGGAGGGTGAAGTTTATCATCTAGTGCTTCTTTCTGTTAGGAAGAGGTAAAACACACGCAATTATCAAGTTATTATCATGTCGTTGATATGCATTTGTTTCTGCTTTCTGATTGGACGCTTGCACAATTCCAAACTCTCAACCGGATTGGTTGGTTTCCAGTCTACCTTATTTTTGTATAAATACAGTCACTTTTGTCATAATAAATGATTCTGGTTTTACCGCTGATTATCGCGTGTTCTGTTTTACCAGTTAAGTGGGCACTGGTCAGTAGTTAAGCAGTTACCTTGTGACAAAGATCCAGCATCATAACAATTGGCGACGGGGTTTCGAATCCATTGCAGTTCAATACAGTCAAATAAAAACCAGATCATCCAGTGTACATCCAGCCTGTCTTCCAAATGACAATTTCATTTGAACAAATGCAACTTCTCCTTCATCAACAACAGCAACAGTTTGAAGCTTGCCAGCTCAGCTTGATTGAAAAACTTACAAAGCAGTTTTCAATTCAAAATCTCGGCAGTTCCAACTCAGAGAAAACCGAATCTATTGGGAGTTCAATTGTAGAGTTCAATTTCGAACCTTCAACAGGCGTGACGTTTGAAGCTTGGTTTCGACGTTATGAAGATCTGTTCCGGGTTGAATGCGCTCACCTAGATGATTCGGCCAAAGTGAGACTACTCCTTCGGAAACTTGGTCCAGCCGAACATAACAAATATGTCAATCATATTCTACCAAAGAACTCCAGAGAACTCAACTTTGAAGAAACCGTTCAAACGTTAACCAATATTTTCGGTGAACAGTTATCTCTCTTCAGTATCCGTTACAATTGTTTCAAGATATCCAAAGATCCAGGAGATGATATTCTCACCTATGCTGGTAAGGTGAATCGTGAATGCGAGCGATCGAAAATTCGATCACTTACGGATGACCAGTTTAAATGCCTGATCTTTGTCTGCGGTCTCAAATCTTCAGTTGACAGTGATATTCGTACCCGAATCCTTGCAGAGATTGAACGCAAACCGGACATGACTTTACAGGAGGTAACTGCTGAGTGCCAGCGAATCATCAATCTAAAGCATGACACGAAGTTGATTGAGGACGGTCAAGTTCATGAATTTACTTCTGTTCAAGCTGTCAAGTCAAACAATTCTCTGCAAGTCAAACACAAGCCTCCCACAAATTGTTGGTTTTGTGGATCGTGGCATTTTGGTAAATTTTGCCCGTATAAAAGACATAAATGCAGTATCTGTAACAAGTATGGTCACAAGGAAGGATTTTGTCCCCCAGTGAAACCTAGATCAATCCGATCTCACAATACGATGGCACAGTCACGAAAGTTTCGATCTCGGTCGACGAAACCTCAAATCAGCAGTATGTTCGCTACCTTCAAAGTTGACTTCGAGTCAAAAAGAAAGTTTGTCACACTTTCTATCAACCAGAAGCCAGTTCGACTACAGTTAGATACTGCTTCTGATATCACAATCATATCTCCCCAGACGTGGCGGGCACTCGGGTGTCCACCTTATCAGAGAACGGAGCATACTGCAAGAAACGCGTCGGGTGACGTAATGAAATTATCTGGCCAGATTGAATGCGACGTAACTTTCCGGTCGACCTCGTTCCAAGGAACATGCTACATCACCAATCGTCATGATTTGAACTTGCTTGGTATTGACTGGATCGAAAAGATGAAACTCTGGGATGTCCCACTGAACTCAGTTTGTTCCAATGTACAGTGCTCAGATAGTCCTACCAACATGTTGATGCATCCGAACAAAGCCGCAAAGGAGGACGCTGTGATCGCCGGCGTTTCTGTCGATGAAGACGTGTGCCACGTATTGATGACGGCAATAAACACTTTACCTGTCTCAGCCGACATGGTTCAACGAGAGACGCAGCGTGACCCGACATTACAGTCAGTTCAACAGTATCTGCGTTGTGGCTGGCCCTCGCGTATTGATTGTCCAGATTTAAAACAGTTCTATCAACGACGACATTCGTTATCCCTGGTCAATGACTGCATTATGTTTGGCGAACGTGTGGTCGTGCCTCGAAGTCTCCAACAAAAAGTCATGAGTCAACTACATTTTACGCATCCTGGTATTGGCCGTATGAAATCGTTGGCACGCTGTTACGTCTACTGGCCAAATATCGATCGTGAATTAGAAGCGATGGTTCGCTCATGTTCTCGCTGTGCTCAGGCTTTGAAAATGCCTATCAAGACAGACCTACAGCCGTGGCCCAACCCAGGAAAACCGTGGTCAAGAATCCACATAGATTTTGCCGGCCCAATCAATGGCAAACAGTTTCTCGTGGTAATCGACGCGTATTCCAAGTGGCCGGAGGTTTTCATTATGCAAAATACCACAGTGACGATAACATTAAATAAGTTGGTTCAGCTTTTCAGCAGATTTGGTGTTCCAGAGATCATCGTTTCCGATAACGGACCTCAGTTTACAGCTGAACAATTCAAACAGTTTTGTGAGCGGCTAGGTGTTCAGCATATTCGCAGCCCGCCTTACCATCCTCAGTCAAATGGACAAGCAGAGCGTTTTGTTGATACACTCAAGCGCGCACTTCAGAAGTCAAACGGGAGGGATCGATAGAGGATGTATTGCACAATTTCCTCTTCATTTATCGAACCACAACCAACCCATCATGCCCAAATCAAACATCTCCCGCAGAAGTTATGTTTGGAAGAAGATTACGTACTACTTTGGATACAATTATCCCGATCCCATCAAGACGGAGCAAATGTGGTCGAAATAGTGAATTTTGGTTCAATAGACGTCATGGCACCAAGCAAAGAAGTTTCATGGTTGGTCAGTCGGTACTGGTTCGTGATTACATACGGAGAGATCGCCCATGGGTTTCTGGAGTGATCGTTGGAAGAAAAGGCCAAGTCATTTACAAGGTCAAGGTTGGAGACCTTATTTGGGTCAGGCATGCCAATCAAATAAGAAATAGACTAGTTGGTAAACAGTTGAACGATTCCAAGTCCGCCGACGTACAATTTGAGCTATTGATAGATACGACGGATCCGAAAACGTCACATGGCCAAAATAGTCGAAACAAAGGCAAAGTGTCCCAGCAGCCAAGGAGATCACAACGACAACCAAGACCGCCAAAGTACCTACAAGTGATTCCGCGATACAAAAGCTACCGGTAGCCCTATCTTAAAAGGGGAGGTGTTAGGAAGAGGCAAAACACACGCAATTATCAAGTTATTATCATGTCGTTGATATGCATTTGTTTCTGCTTTCTGATTGGACGCTTGCACAATTCCAAACTCTCAACCGGATTGGTTGGTTTCCAGTCTACCTTATTTTTGTATAAATACAGTCACTTTTGTCATAATAAATGATTCTGGTTTTACCGCTGATTATCGCGTGTTCTGTTTTACCAGTTAAGTGGGCACTGGTCAGTAGTTAAGCAGTTACCTTGTGACAAAGATCCAGCATCATAACACTTTCATTCTCCCCAGGATGAAGCGACTTATTATTTTACGTGGCGTGGACGAGAGCATGATTCCACTCCAGTTCTTGCATAGGCCTAAGTCACCCTTCTTTGATAGCTTGACAAGGTGGCCAGCCTCCCTTCCAACTAGATGGTATCTTTCCTTTCTTCCCTTCTTTCTGCAATAATGACATGAGCACACCAGTTGCAGTCTATGAATCCGACTTAAGTGTTTCTGAGGGGGTATTCCTTCTGATCTTGCTACCTTCCTGGCCTTCAGTAACTTGACTACGCTCAGGAAATCTGCATTTATATTAAATGTGTGAGAAAGTTCGAGAATTATTTCCGGTCAGAGGTCAGATTAATAAAATTACTAAGTGTAGTAAACAGAAGATAGATAGTGGTACTATTCTAGAAATACTTCAGGTCACAGGTCACAAATTCCAATGTGCAAGGTATAAAAGACAAAATGGGAATATAATTACAGTTTGTATAGTTACGGGCTAAGGGCGTAGTATTAAAAAAAGGGGTAGGAGGTTCGGACATATAAAGATAAAAACAGTAACCATATCTAATAATGCGGATAGGGATTTAAAAAGTTAAATGTAACAAATAAACAGGAAGGTTGAACAAGAAAGGTGATAGGATAATCAGGAACAATGATTATCCTGTCTGTCTCCACTCGTTTCGAAGGCCTTCAGCTTGACCTTAAGGACTACTCGAACTAGATCATGGTCCAAGCCCATATCTGCACTCCTTGGTGTTGAAGCAGCTGACAAATTACTTTACGGTTGACTCTGTCAAACGCCTTCCTAAAGTCGATTGAGTTAAGGTAAACAGCTGGATTCTGTACTACCCTTGATCGATGAATACCCTCATTGTGGTGGTTGCATCCGTCCATGACTTATTTTTCCTGGAAGAGTTTCGTGGACAGTTTTCTACCTGGAGTATCTTCGAGTCTGTCCAGGAAGATGCTGACCAAAATTTGCTTGGGATGGACGAGAGTGTGATTCCCCACCAGTTCCCGCATAGGCTTAAGTCGTCTTCCTTCGTCAGTTCATCGAGACATCTTTTTCCCGAAAGATAGGTAGTTTTCCTTCCAAAGAGCTTCTGCATTAGTGCCTGAGTTGGTCAACTGCGGTCTTTTGGTCTGTTTCCGGGAGTGGAAATCTCAGTTGGTTCTATTACTTTTCAGTATTTCAGTAACTTTTTATATACATAAATATGTATAAACATTCATAAGCTAAAATGTTTTCTTGACTTTAACACAAAATCTAACGAATAACTTTTAGAATGAAAAATGAAGAGGGGGAGAAGGCGATTTAGCATTTTTGGTGCAACAGGAAGGAATGCTCGGAAATGTGTTTCAATACACTAAAGACTAAACCCTACTTCGATTGTAAATGTCTCGGTTAAGCAGCGAGTGACCATTCTTTACAACAAATAAGAATATACTTTCAGGACTATTATGCAGGAGAAGAATTCATTGTGTGAGGAATCCTAAGTTGTTGTTATGAGACTTCCAAGGCTTTAACGAAAGTCAACATGGCTTTGAACAAGCAAACTTCTATCACTCAAAGCTGAAGACAACACACATGACGTGAATTCATTGATGTATGCCGACTATCATTCTTCATCATTGATTAGTCTACAAAACTGATAGCACACTCTATTGAGATTTACGGACAAAATGGACTGACACTGCAAGACTTTCCTGTCCTACATTGAAACAACTCAACATTATCATTTATGCTGACTAAATTCTGAGTTTCAGGTTTTATCGAGAATCTTAAGCCTGTAGGATAGAATAAATGCTTATGGTGTAACGTTTTCGTGCGACATTTACAACTTTATGAAAACTGATAGCACTATTCGATGCATTGACCAGCATGCTCAGTTTCCCAGCCTAAAGCGTTTCAACTTCTTCCTGAAAAGTAATCGGTCCATTAGTTTTCATGTACCATCCAGTAAGATATAGTAAATTGTCCATCATATAGCCTGATTTTTAATACTTATATGCCTTCAGATGTACATACCTGTTATATTGTCATCTGTAATAAATGAAGGTTATTGTCATACGATATTTTGTGTGGAACCAGTTGCTCAGCAGATAGTCATGTAATTATATTTACTAGTGAAAATTTTTCAGTCAACAGTACCATATGACCCATTTACCAGCCCATTACTTTCCTCTTTAAGAGATCTGTACAGATTATTATATTGCTGATCAGCACCTTCACAAATATTCTTTGTTGATACTAAACATTTCACTTCATGTATGCCTTCTTTAATTGATTATACCATACTCGACTGATGTTCCGGGAAAGGATCACTCCCTACCTCCATCCCTCTTAACTGTAGTAGGACTGGTTAGTAAACTGGAGAGACCTTGGTGAGATTTTAGTTAAATGCAAAAAGCATAAATTTGTCAGGTTAAAGGAATTACCAACAAATGAAGCATTATTAAATAGCATGAAGGATTTAATCATGAGCTGACATTATTTAGGGAACCATTGGAAAGCCTGGGAGTACTGGACAGCTGTTTCGTCCTAGTTTGGGACTCTTCATCAGTACGCACCCACCGGGTTTCGAACCCAGGACCTTCTGGTTACAAGGAGAGCTAGTAGAACATTGAGCCACTGGGACCCGATCCAATGGTCCTTGAATTCTAACTTCTGCCAGTTCACGGGTCCCAGTGACTCAATGGTTTACTAGCTCTCCTTGTAACCAGAAGGTCCTGGGTTCGAAACCCGGTGGGTGCGTACTTCTGAAGAGTCCCAAACTATGACGGAACAGCTGTCCAGTACTCCCAGGTTTTCCAGTGGTTCTCTAACTGATGTCAGCTCATGATTAAATCCTCCATGCAATCAAACAAATCCCTACAAAACCAATACTTGAACATTATTAAGTCATTTAACATTGGAGTATAAGTTCATTTAATAGTCGTCATAAATGAAAAAAATTACTAATATCCATGACTAGTGCTACTACAGATATCCTGATGGAAATGAAGATAAACCGGACACACTCTGAGAAGAGTGTGACATCACGCATCAGGCCTCTGAGTGGCACCACAATGGAAAACAGCGAGACGGAGTTCGAGAGTGTGAGGAGGACATGAAAGACTATGGTCAATCGTCAAGCCAGCTACAGAGGACTGAAGAGAATAGAATAAGACGAATATGTGATGTTGAAGCCGTATGCTCGACCCGGATCCCAAACGAATGAGAATAATAAATCCTATCATTCACTTAGTGCATCAGTGGTTCAGCGGTAGATGGCTCACTAACCATGGAAGTGGTCCACGGATAGATCCTAGAACGAATCACTCCGAAAACCTCGTTAGGCTGATAGTAAGGCCGGCAAAGATCTAGCTGGAAGCCCTATATTCCACTGGGAACGTAAAGGAGTAAAACAAAATAATCATTCACTAAATTGTGAGTTACGCTGCGTTGCGAAAGTCACTTTAAGGGAATCCTTCTACACGAACAAGCTCCTCTGCTTCACACCAACGAAACACGTAACTCATTACCATCACTGATATATAACACTTGGATTTTCTATTCACTTATATTGCTGATGATTGATATAAGTCAAAATCGAAAATTTTCCCCACATATCTATGCTAATCCAATCGAAATAAATAAAATATAGTTGTTTGTCTAACTATTTCCTCTTCTGCCTAGGTATTGAAACACGACATAACCCTTCACTCAGCTTGTGACTCCTTACGAATGTCGCAAGTATAGGCAACTGGTTCACCTATTGGCATGTAAAATTAATAAAAGACGCAAAGACATTTTAAGAAAATGAAAACGGTGCTGGCATACAGAATTACGAAAACGCGACATTTTCGAGCAAAGTGGAAATACTTTAGTTGTCAATGAAACAAGTGCTACATAACCACACGCAATAGTGCTGACTTCGTGGTAAACGGAATACAGAAAACTTTAGGATACTGTGGAAACAATGACGGGTTACAGTGAATGTGAAATATACAACCAGATTAATACTGTATATGGCAGAAAATTTACTGCGCAATCTCTTTACAATGTGATAAAACTACCTCCGGATATGCGGATACTAACTAGTAAGCCCTGGAGTGTATGTCACAATGTATTTTTTCAAATAAAGACTTTTCCTATGCTGAATCATTTGTAGGCACAGTAGCTAAGTGCTTTAAACCTACACGTTTTTAAAACATGTTTCCAATGATACTTGAAAAATTTCATTAGAAATCATTCGAAACTTTTGAAGAGTTGTACTCGAACCGAGGATGCATAGGTGTAAAATCTCTTACAGTCGATTGATTATACTACACAGATGAATTTGAATATAAGTTTGAATTTGTTGGAGCTCTTCATTTTCTGCATTGGCTTTACCACTCGGCTCCCGCTTTCGAATCCTGCCCTAGGTACTTGAATTGGGATTACTGCGTAGTATCATCACCTCATATGTCAAGCGTGGCTCTTAGTCTGTGTCAATGGGAAATCTCTTCTCAGTAACTCACTTCTAAACCACAATTAATTCTGTAAACCTTATGTTTACCTATAATTTCACTTGATCTCAGTATTTAACACACTCAATTATTACAGCAATCAGATGGAAACCAGGAAACAAGCTGAGTTTAACAATCAAGCATATACTCCGACGTATTTCGTTTACACAAGAAAGGAAAGGATCATATGTGAATAAGCTTAGATCACCAACCTACAGGTTGAACGTCAGTCATATTTTATTTCATTCAAACATTCTTCTTAGTATCAGGCATTCAGAAGTAAAGGGGGTGCAGGAGGAAGAGGATATGAATCCATGAAAAGTTGATTATTTACCGACTACATGAAAAGAGCTCCTTAACTCGAATTAGGTTGCTTAACACCAATTCGTAACGACCCGAAGTATATAATTACCTTTCAATTTCATACACTACGATGTCTAGTTTAAAAGGGAAGTACAAAATCTGTGATGAAGAATAATTAAGCTAACACAAGCAAATGCAGTTTACAGATTCAACAGACTCTGCTGAGACTGGTTAGCTGTTTTGTCGGTTATCAGTGGCAACGACCCCGTGGTTTCATATGCATTTTCCTCGAGTTGTGATTATACGTGTAATATTTCCTCCGCCAATATTTCTCAGTCGCGTACTCTAATATTCTGTTTTTCTTGCGAATTAACTGTGACACTAATAGGTACCAATTAACGAAGCCTTTTTCAGAAGTTCATCGCAGGTAAACAGTGAGAGTGAAAGTAGCACAGATGTAATTGAAAGTTTTCATGACATAATGCTAAGAAGACGTTTTCACTGCTGGAAGGAAGTTGAAAACGCATTGGAGGACTTTCAAAAATTGAGAACCTTTTAAATTGCTAACAGTGTAGACCTTCTGGATACACGATGCTCATATTCATAAGAAAAACTGGCGGATGAGAGATATTGCATTGTAGCGAGGCAATTTTATGCTACTTTTATCTTGTGTATGTGTGTGTGTGTTTCTTTCTAATCTTTTTACCCCAAACCAATAAAACAGTACTGATAAATGTACACTTTCAGACTGACTCGACGTCACCATTGCTAGCGGTTAGTAATATTATATGCCCGTAAATGAGTAAACCCAACTCATTTTCATGACATTTTTCGTACCGGTAATGTGTTTCACATCTCAAAACAAGTTTAAAGTATGACAACGATGATCTACAAAATGGCATCCGGTTAATTTAATCTGTACTACTTTTAGGAATGTCAAGTGCTAATGAGATCCCTCAGTTAATCAAATCCAATGGCGATCTGACAGAGTTCCATTCAAACGAAGATATTCAGGATTCACTAACGAGTGTTTAGTGACGTATCACCAAATATATCTGAATAATCAGTTGTAGGAGTTGATTCTGCACACAACCACAAAGGAAAGTAAGATCACTCATTCACTTATAACCATGTAGATATTCTTCATTCCAGTTTGTGATAATGAACATGATGAAAGTTGGGTACTGGACAGTTTTCGTGGAATAATTGGAGATACTTCTCAAACGAAGAGTTTTATCTTCCACTATGCACAGCCTAGATGCGTGAATGAACTTATTTGCGTTGCACTGAAATAAATCTTTTTTTCTAATATTTTTGTGTTCTATATGATATGATTACGATGGAAGTACGGTATGCTAGACTGGTACTCCCTAGGATATGGACTTGTTACTATGTCTTAGTGTAATTCCGCACGAACACTACTATTGATTAATACAAGTGATAACTTACAAAGACTATAGTCAGACCTGAATATCTGCCTAAAGTTACGCGGTTACATCTTCTGGTCATACGTGAATCTGTAGGAATCAAAGATGGAAAACCTAATCTGTAATGAAGTATGATTTCGACATAGATCACGTATATTCAAAAGTAGTACGTTACTATTATTCCAGCTGAAGCGTAATGTCAGTCCATATGATAACGGGTCACCTCAATGTATAATTCAAGATGGCGTTTACATGATACGAATAACTGAGTAAATGGAGTTGTAGCAATCGTAGGACTATTTCACTTATATTAATGCTACCAATTACTTTCCCAGGTCTCATTAATAAGTCAAGCCTTCTCCTCTCGACATGATAGCAAATCTACTCTCCCTAGTAGAGAGATAAGAATATTGTAGTAAGCAGAATTTGAGGTGTATTTAATGAAGAATAATGAACAAATGTCTGTACAGAATTCTTTGTCGTAATTACTTTGGTGGTGTTGAGTTGCTTTGACTAGGTTGACTGACGTTAACGGACTTCTGCAAATAAATGAATGAAGTGAATTGCTGAGTCCGCTGCAATTTAAAGTAATATGAAAGTTAGACACTTCTTCATATTGCCAACCTTTTCTGAAGACAACTTATCATTCTTTCTTATTCTCTGGTCATTTCAGAAGGACAATGAATAGTATTCTTCTTGTCCCAATGCACACTGATATCAAGATAAGCTGATACCACTTGATGCGGTATTCCAACATTCCATGTGACAATGTATATCCCAATGGTATCACATCATCAGTTGAACAATTTTAACTATGAACTTCATCGAAATGGACATAATCACCACAAAATTTAGCCGCTCATTCATTTCTTCGATGTTCATCGACGACTTCATTCGTCAAAGATAAAAATAAAAAAGCTTAAGCTCTGAAGAACAAATATCTAACTTTGTTTATGGGTTTATTCTCTAACAAAAGCTTGAATCCCATGAAATAACTGCTATGATATTAACCAATGCCGGTATTCAATTTACAACCTGAAAATATACAACCACTAAAATGTCAAACTCTTAAGGCTCTCAAATGAAAGTAAAAGTCATTTATATGTATAGTTTCTTTAAGTGCAAGCCTTTCGTAGTAATAATTTGCCTGGAATATCAAGACACTTTTATACGAACGTTGTATCAGAAAATATCACTTTTTCCGATTGCAGAAGCCTAAAACTAATTAAATAAACTTCATTCTCCCATAAATAGACGCTTATAACGCCTATATAGGTGTGACCACGGTAACCCATACTACACACGAAAATACATTGCGATAGCCATTATCCTCACCCGTTTGTTCAAACAATCGTTCGACTTGCGCAATGATCATATGCATGAAATTCTGTTTGCAGCAAATATAGTAAAATACAACACACTGATGAACAGTGATAAGCACGTCAAATGAAGAAGTGGAAGCAACTGGGAAAGAACTTGTGGGACAGGGGATTTTCACAAG
The DNA here is from genome assembly GCA_944472135.2 of Trichobilharzia regenti. Classification (NCBI taxonomy): domain Eukaryota; kingdom Metazoa; phylum Platyhelminthes; class Trematoda; order Strigeidida; family Schistosomatidae; genus Trichobilharzia; species Trichobilharzia regenti. The sequence goes on from OX235270.1 coordinate 7,316,371, forward strand.
GGATCCGAAAGGAGGTCGGAGATGCAGTATTATTATTATTACTAAAGGATACAATAATAATAACAATAATACTGCATCTCCGACCTCCGTTCGGATCCCTTATGAAAATCCCCTGTCCCACAAGTTCTTTCCCAGTTGCTTCCACTTCTTCACTTGACGTGCTTATCACTGCTTTATTTTCTTCATTGAGCACCTTACAATTGGGTATTTTACTAACACCACTGCCCACATCCTATCACAATGTAATATAAGTAAACATAAAAAGAAATATTACCACTATATTCACTATAACTTAAACCTCGACCAATCAATTTTTTAAGTATGTTCTACAAGATTTGACGATTATTTCGGAAAACTTATTTTCGTCGTGCATACAACCTACCAAACATTTCGAATGTCGACATAGTTATTTCCGAATACTTTCGAAAGTTTCCCTGAATAATAAATATAATGTTGGATGACACGCATGGTTTGCCACTGTCTGAGTCATCATACAATTTGACACCGCTTCATTCGGATTCCAGAGGTAAGAATATACCGGCCCATAGATAGATTGTCACACAGATTTGTCCTGAAACAGATAGTTGAATTATTGGTGTTCCCCTCATCCTTCCACAGCTCCTAGACTATCCTAGCCTCAATTGATGCTTGTCAAATGTCATTGTGAGGTACATACCTAGATACACAACACAGAGACAGATCTAAACCACTTCCCTGGCAAACTGATACAATCACATTTTATCTAAATAACAACTTCATCTTGTCCGCTAACATCATACATCAAGGTACGTAATAAGAAGATGCGCAAGACGCATTTACTCAGTCAAATCGTGTGGTTGAAAACAAACATTACTCATCATAACACGAACCTTAGGAGAGCTAATCTTTCACCTTCTTCATCCTGTGCTCATACTGAACCCGGATAATACTGCTTCCTCAGTTATAATGAAACACGTATCTTTAGTATTCCTCACCTTCACGTATTTCATCCACAGAGTAGGATAGAGCATATTAGACATTTAATATCCAATAGGATATTTCATCTCCATATGGACTACACTTTTAGTGTTGTATTTTTAACCATCCTTCTCTATAAGCTATAACAGTAAGTACAACATTAAACCACTCTACACTGTCTAGAATTATAATTAATTGCAATTTGAAGACAAGCACGATCACGTGTGTAACGTAATGGAATACATTTTACTGAGAAACATCCTGTACACTTTACTATCACTTAAACTACTAACTTGACTCTGAATCTCGCTCACCTTAAGATAAAAGGTATTCCTTTTCGTTTGACAACTTATTGAAGAGTAAATAGGAGAGCAATTTACCTTTGCGATGGTTTCATATCTGCCTGCATCTCTCGACATCAAGTCGGACAAATCTGATTTTACAACTCCAGAACATGAAGAGTATTTATTGAAATGAATACTCGTCAAAGTGGACATGAATAGAGATTAGAATTCTATTCTCATTGCTCTTCAAGACAGACTCTACAGACTTCATTCAGAACACTGGATGAGTGCTCATCGTGCTCAGCTATAAAACTGAAAGTCCATCTTTGTTGGGTTCATAATTATAAAGTGATGAAGGATTCCAAACAAGCGGAAAACAACCGTCCTGTCAATGCTCCTTGGTTTTCAGTCGTTTCGATGTCGACTGATAATCAAATTTACATTCAAGTCGAATTTCTCGTTACTGTGATAATAATATCAGTAAATCATGTCATGAATAAATACACTTCTCTAAGTTCATTAATTCTAAAATTCAGTTGACTTTTGCTACGTAAACATTGTCCGAAGATTTGTATACTTGCATTGCTAAAGCCTGTAATCAGTCTGATTTTCCTGATAACTGATCAATACTCACAATCAATTAATTTCGAGAGACAGACAGACAGCGTCAAGACCAATGTCATGAGGAGTAGAAATGTATTAGTGGGGAGAGGGAGGTGGCGAAGAACTGATAACTACTCACAATTAAATCATCTATTCTTCTTTTGCGTTTACTGTTAGCTTATTCGCATCATTCCAGCAACTATGACTATCTTTGAAGTGATGAATACCAATAGCAAATCCCTACAATACAACACACAAATCAGTAGGATTGTAATCTGTGTTTGGCGACTGTGAGCAGTACATAAGTGATATGCGTTTAATAGGAGATAATAAGACTGGACGTAATGTGAATATAATTGACAAGATTGAGTAGAGGTCAACTAGAGTTGAAATATAGTCGAGTTAAGACCAACTTTATGGGCAACAGAAATGCAATAGCCGGAAGGGAGAAGAATAATTTAATCTCTGAAGCAGAAGACAACTAGAAAATTAGGATTAACACTTGATACTTAATCTCTTCTGACTATTTAGTTTTATTCAAAGTTATACCCGGTTAACACATTCCATATTACGCAACTGATATTTAAAACTTACAATTTTAATGGCAATAAATATGTCAAGCTGTTAAAATGCAATCACACAAAGAGTGATGATAGCACGCTAATTTTAGTGAATGAATAATCCTGATCAGAATGATGATGAATATGTTAAGATATTTGAAGGTTGTTAATGTGGAAAGCAATGATAAATTTGTCTATGAAGGATTATCATGCAAAAGGAAAGAAAGGCGAGTACCTGACATCTGTACTTCGTCTAGGCAAGTCTATGCAAGCTTAACTTACCACCAAATATTATTCAGCCAGCTATATGAAGAATACGTGGACAGGATCAGATATGTTCGGTATCACAACAAATGCCATATCAACATGAATATAACGTTCCGTGTTCATTAGTAGTGCTAGAATAGAATATTTGTTGAATTTAATAAAATTCATCTATTTCTAAATGTTTTTGAATTCGTAGAAGGAACTGACTAGTCATACGTCCCATATGACGGATAGGCGCATGAACATCAAGTGCCTCTTCTCATCTCATGTTGAACAGTGACCGACTATTCCAAGCATAGGCACGAATTTTCTCTTCACCTTATAAATACTTAGTAATTTTATTGATACGGATTCAAGGTGTATTACAGTAGCTCAGGTTGACTCCAAAACGAGTGGCGCTGGGATTAATCACATGTTGTTTGCAGTATGCGGTGTGTCACGACCGAGTTGCCACAATGAATAGAGTTGATCCTTTCACCAGTAAGTCCTCCGGCGTCGTCGACAAAAGAACAAAAATAATAATGACAGATATAATTACGTTATGCAGACTAAAAGACAGATAAAGGAATTAAGAGAACGTAAAAACAGACAGCTAATTAAATTTAAAGTTTATACATATGTAAATGAAGTTGAAGATTGAACGATCAATTCATAGTTGTTTGCTCAAAACCAAACTCCTCCATATTTTTCGCGGGAGTCATCAATACCCCAGTCATCGTCTCATCGTTCGCTGTTCGTTGGAAGACAGAAAACTATCAGAAGTATCATCGTCATTTATTGTTATGACATTTATTCTTAGACTTTGTGTACAGTGACCTAGTTGTTGGCTGTGTATTGGTGCAAGAATAAATGGTTCATGAGTCAACAATTTGTGTTCTGGTTTTTTGCATTGGTTATTACGCATAGTTCCTGAAAACCAACGCGAAGAACCAGAACACTGATTGGCGACTCAAGAATCCTTTATTCTTACGCCAATATGTAACCAACAATAAGGTTATCATACACAAGGTCTAAGAATAAATGTCATAACGATAAATCACGATGACACTTCTGATAGTTTTCTGTCTTCCAACGAACAGCGAACGATGAGACATTGTGTAGTACATGCTTCCGTTGCGCATGGTCTAACTTGCTTTCTACAGCCCACATGGGCGTCATTGCACTTACTACTGCACTCTTCGAGGTTGAAAGTCTTAATATTAGCCACTGCTCAGTCTCCCAGAGGCTTTAGGTCTACCAGCAGTCTATCTGAGCCTTCTGAACACTTTATTGCTCTCCAAATCTTTAATTCGTCAGTGTAAGTAGTCGGGCAGATCAGATGCTATGGTGGATCATTGATAAAAATCCAAAACGTTAGTGGCCATATGGTAGAGATCTGTGACAATCCTGATGATGAGCTGTGCCAGTATGATCGGAATCGATTGCCCTTAGTGCGGGATTCCCTTTCAGCTAGAAGAAAACGTGTTGAAGTTGTGACTTATATGCTGACCTATGAAGTTTGGTGCAAACAAACAAATTTCCATATCTTTCAGTTTGCAAAAGATAGCATAAAGTATGGGAGAATCTCACTAGTTTGAAATTGTATTGAGGAACGGGCTTCAGGGACATGTGCGAAGCGGAAATATGCTTTCAAATAAGGTAAGAACAAATGTTTGTGTGGCATAAGATAAGGCCATCATTTAACTCGAAGCTTTCTCATCGGCTATGCAAAACCATATAGTTAGTGATATTTATGTACTGACACATTTAAAAATAATTCCAAGAGGCCTATGAATTGTGGCAGGGAAAGACGAAATATTAAAAAAGATAGCTGACAACTCACAAAAACACGACTTATGCTAACACGAAAAATTTAAACAGAATGCAAAAATACAATGTATTTCAGTGTATCCAACCATTAATTTTGACATTTGTGTAAATACTGGTAGATAGCATATTGAGATAAATTCTACGCTCAGACCTTTTCGATTCAGCTGTCAACTGAATATTGCATCGAATGTTAGCACACTACAGACACTAGATAAAACCTATGCCAAACGGCGAAGATTCGATCCAGTATTCTTTCTCTGATTTGTAAGTGCGATCACGTCTTTGAGGATGGACACAATCCTGGGCACACCAGTATTGTACAACAGGCTACCGGGACTTGAGACCACCCCCAACTCTGTTAACAACTTCGTAGAATCCCAGTCCACTACCAGCCCTTACTAGATGCTATGAGCGATGAAGTGTTAACGAGAAATATCATCACACCCTCCTCCTCTCCATGGGCATCACCCATCATCTTAGTTAGAGACAAAGATGACTCTGTTGCATACACTTTGTGTTGATTACCGTCAACTGGGTTCACTACCAAATGTAAGTACGTTCCATTACCCCAAATATACAACACCTTAGACAAGTTAAACGGTGTCGCTTGGTTCCCAACACTAGACTAAGCCTCTGGATATTGTCAAGTTTAAGTACAACACGAAGATCGACGAAAGACAACCTTCATTTTACCCGCTGGGCTGGAGATTAACATTCGTCCAGTAAATCTGTTGGGACTCCCAAAGGTCGACTGGGCACTTCGTATTGAAGGTGTGGAGTCCGACAAACTGATACGTTGTATGAGGAGGGCTTTAAGTTTATCAAATTGATGTTCCGTCGGAGGATCTTCGATGAAATCGCTGAATTCTGTCAATACTGACGGAGGGAGTTTTGCCAGCACCATACCATATTTGGCTATTTGGGACTTAATGCCCCGTGCTTCTAGCAACGGTTCAATTACCGCAAACCAAATCCTTGGTTCTGCGAAACCGTATTGGGGTAAACGGAAATCAGTGATGGCATTTATTGTGGCATTTGTCTCGCTATTAGTTGTCTGCTCGTTTGATGTACCGGAATGAGGTGATGACATTATAAATATGAGGTTATTAGTGCAAATTAGGATACAAATATAAACCACACACAAAATCATAATGAATATACAAAATAGCAAAAATAAGAATATGAATATGCCAAAATAATCCGTGTTCTTATCGGGCTCACCAATTAATTTGTAGGGGACTAATATTAGAGTTCACTAACATTCCAAATATAAAAGTAATAATCCAAGTCAGTGGAGTGTTAAATCACAATATATTACCAAAAATACAGTGACGAGTTATAGCAACAAAAAGGATTACTTGGATATAAAGTCTAAGTCCTCGGCTACAAATTAATTATATAATCCACGGGCACGTTAATTGTTTGGACTGCGTCTGCTGTAGCTGCTGTGTTCCGGTTGTAGAAATGTCTTCGGTTGAGAGTAGTAGGCTCCTACAATAAATCCGAAGTATACAACACGGTGTGAGTGAAGCAAGTAAGCAGAAGTGACCAGGGAGAAGACGAAGTCTCCAACAGCAGAGTGTATTTTTCAATTGTACCAGGAAGTTATATATATTTCAACAAGAAGAGTTTTAAACAAAAATTATGTACAATATCTCGAATTTATACAAGTAACCAAAAAGTGTACAATCACATTGTTACGTACTCCACAAAGGTAACACTGAGGACCTCTGAGGATGCTCAAAAAATACTGCCTCACTCCTGGTTTCTAGCTATGGAGATTGTAGCGGGAGAAGACAAGAGACTCGGTAACGGACTTTTGCATTCAGGAAGACCACACCGTACTAAAACATCCTTGTGACTGACCACTTCTATTACTATATTGTTTAAATACTTACTGTTGTCTGTTAATATTTATTATATGAATTACAAATTATTCTGCCAAATACGAATTCCTGAATCCGTCCCTCTCTGTGTTTTTGGTTGATTTCCTACAATTCGGTCACTGCGAAATACTACTGTTACGAGTAACTAGTACATTTCGGCGTCGCTATGGAATTAAATAGTCTTGGAAAGTTTCCAATGAACGGTTCGCCGCGGAAAATCTCCGATTACCTTGAATGCTTTGGCGCGTGGCGCATGTCAAAGAATGTTCATGATGACAACATTTCAGCTCATTTTATTTCTGCGATTGGGCTAGATGCGTACAGTCTAGTGAAAACTCTGTCATTTCCAGATAAACCAATTTCTCTGCCATATGATAAACTCCGTGGACTTCTAACAGATCACTTCCACGTAACTACTTTCGAAACACGAAAGGGCTCAGTTCAACAAACTTGTTTGTGCTCCTAACCAGAAGATTAGAGACGTTATTCTTCAGCCACAGATACAAACTTCAAAGTACAACTTTGGATATCAACTCCATGCTCAACTACGTGATCGCCTAATTGTTGGGATCAATATTCCGAAGTTAGAAAAAGAGATGACTCAGATTCCTTCCTGCACCTTTCAAACTGCTAAGGATTTATATTGGGCTAAGTACAAGAATAGCGTCTCAGGAGTGCGAACGCTCAAATGACCTTGAACGCATGCTGGTCGTTGGCTAATGGTACCTGTTATTATCATATCTGTAATATCAACCCAGTGAGGCGTTTGGAGTAAACACAGGAGTCAGACAAGGGTGCTTAATATCACCAATGATATTCCTAATTGTGGTGGACTGACTGGGTTATGCGTCAGAGAGTGAGTGGGAAACGAGAAGACAGGAATATCCTTGACCGACGCGAAGAGCCTAGAAGACCTGGATTTCGCGCATGGATGATTTATGTTTGATGTCACACAAAATCGAAGACTTACAAACGAAAACCGACCGACAAACTGGTCGAAGAAGCAGGTAGTGAAAACAGGAATCCAATTGAACATAGACAAGACGGAGGTTATGAAAATAACCAGCCAACAACAACAGCAGCAGCAACATCCAGTGTCAATCACAATCAACGGGAGGGATTTGAAAGAGGTTACTTCATTCACTTACATAGGGAGCATTGTCTCAACGGTTAATTCGCAAGAAAGACAGAATATTAGAGTACGCGACTGAGAAATATTGGCGGAGGAAATATTACACGTATAATCACAACTCGAGGAAAATGCATATGAAACCACGGGGTCGTTGCCACTGATAACCGACAAAACAGCTAACCAGTCTCAGCAGAGTCTGTTGAATCTGTAAACTGCATTTGCTTGTGTTAGCTTAATTATTCTTCATCACAGATTTTGTACTTCCCTTTTAAACTAGACATCGTAGTGTATGAAATTGAAAGGTAATTATATACTTCGGGTCGTTACGAATTGGTGTTAAGCAACCTAATTCGAGTTAAGGAGCTCTTTTCATGTAGTCGGTAAATAATCAACTTTTCATGGATTCATATCCCCTTCCTCCTGCACCCCCTCTACTTCTGAATGCCTGATACTAAGAGGAATGTTTGAATGAGACAAACAAACCGACAAAACAGCTAACCAGTCTCAGCAGAGTCTGTTGAATCTGTAAACTGCATTCTCCTGTGCTACACCCACAGGAGAAGCATCTGTAGTGAGAACAGACGTATGTTTCGAAAGGGAATTCCTTAAGAAAGCTTGTCTATTAAGAAACTCCACAGTTCTTCACACGTTATTCTCATGTTGTTGTTCCCATTTAAATTGTTTACTTGAGACAATATCAAAAAGTGGAGATAACAGTTGAGCGAAATCGAGGATGAATCTGGAGTAATACTGGAGTACCAATCCATGATCTCAACGACGACATAATATTAGGTGATGCTTGAATTAGAGGTGCCAAACGACTAGCATCAGGTCTGAAACCCTCGGAGTCTACTGTGCATCCTAAGCATAACACAGACGACAAAGTCAAATTACATTTAGACGGAGTAACAAGTTTTTTTCGCAGGAACTCCTGAACAGTTTTAAAAGACGTTCATTATGCAATTCGATGTTCAGTCCATGAACTGTAATGTCGTCTTGGTAAGACTCAATGCCATCTAATCCACCTATCATCTGATTTATTACTTTTTGAAATATTGCAGGTGAAACCTCTAAACCAAAAGGCAAGAACTTATACTTAAGCAATCCAAATGGAGTACTAATGGTTGTTGGTGCAGCTGAAGCTTTTTCAAGAGGAATCTGCAAATAAGCATCTTTGAAATCTATTTTGGAAAAGTGTTTTGAGTTATGTAGCCTGTGGAGAATTTCTTCAGTTTCTAGCGTAGTGCAACTTTGATGTAGGTGACTATTGAGTGTAAGGCGATAGTCACCACGGACTCTCGGTGTTTCCCCATCGGCCCTTAGCGGTGTCACAATAGGAATAGTCCAATTCGAAGATTCAACTGGCATAAGTATATCCTGCTCAACCAACTTGTCTAACCCTTTCTTAACTGCATTTCGCAAACCGTATGAAATCAATCGGCGCTTTAGGAAGAAAAAATCATTCTTTATTTCAAAATGGATGGACTGAACCTTCATGCCACCTACATACTTTGAACATTGGAGAACTAATTCTCTGAACAAAGATTCATCAAACAACTCAGTGCAAAGTGAGATTTAGACATCCAACCATCTATGGGCTTTTAATGCCATTAAAGATAGACCATATTCACAAACAAGAAAGGGGATATTCTATTTTTTATTTTTATTTTTTTGATTACAGCTTGATTCCACACTGTATTTTTGGTACAAGTGTGGAATTTTCAGCGTGGATATCGGTAGCCCAAAATTCGCAGGCCGACCATAGATATCAGGTGTGCGTTGGCGTGGGCTCGAACCCCGGACCATGTGCATGGTCGGCGAGAGTCCTAACCACTGTGCCACCGACGCACAAAACTACCACTGTCTGATTTCAAACCAATGTTAGTAGTGCCAATAAGAGGTAGTTTATGACCAGTAATACCTGTAATGGAACTAGCAGTATGGTCTACCTGGGTATGCTTACAAATTGATGATATGTTTTTCTTGGAAATTACAGATTCAGTAGTTCTAGTACCAACTACAAAAGAGTGAAATTTGTCTGAGCATGTAGTGTAGGCTCTTATCAGATGAGATTCAGTGCTGTGAAAAATTGAAGTAGGCGTTGATTGCATTTTGCCGGACAAATTGGGAGAATCATGAGAATTCTGAGTAGCATGACCTCATGACCTGTCCCAATCTTACTACCGACTTAGGGAGATAAAGGAGTGCGTCGGCAAGGAACGGAAACGCAGACTACATTGGTGATTGAAAAGCATTCTACTACTGCGCCACCGACGCTCGATTCTGAAGATAATTGTCCGGCAAGAATAAGCAGCAAGAGACTACAGGGACTTATCGTCCAAGAAACCATTGCTAAGCAAGTATTCTCAAGGAGATGGGGACGACCTGGTCTGTTGCAGTCCATTATTCAGCTAGGAATCTGGCAAAAAACAATTATAATAACTGATAAGTCCTAAGATCCCATCTGTCCAAAATATTAACGAAATACTAGCTGAAGAGCAAGACTTCGTATTCGTTTGAAGTAGCGTAAATGTACACTTATTAAGCCTACATGGAGTTACAGGTTGATATTCTGATAATATAGGATTAAAGATGAATGTCGGCTGAGACTGTTAAATGGGCAAAGTTAAACTTTCGAAACCACTAACAATCAATCAGTAAACGACCTTGAACGGACCAATCACATTAAAGGGGCATTTATGGTTAATGGAAACGTATATTTATAGAGAAAAGCATAAGGAAGGATAAAACGGTTACAAGGGGTATCTTTCCCGAAAATGTAAGAGGAACATCTCCAACTTTGGCATGGGACCGTCAATGGAGAAGTAACACCACATCCTGTACATATATTCACCTAAATGACTATAAATGAGATCCTTTTATAGCCTTTATCCTGTTTTTTAAGCGCCCCAAGACTCTTCAATGGAATTCGCATGAGCCATCATAACCGGATCCACCCAGCGACTAAGTGATTTTCTCTATTTTCCACGAAGCAATATCTCTGCAATGCTGGTACCACTGAACCATTGAGACGAGGCTATTCTCCATCTCGGCAGCTGCTGCTCTTACCGGCTGTTTCAACACCCAGTAGTTGCAGATATACAAAATCTGGGTTAAGGAGAGATGCGACCTAGCGAAAAAAGTTCCTAAGAAATATTAAAATTATCAGCTTACCCTCTCTAATGTTAGCACGCTTCAAACATATAGCACAACGACGAACAAATCCATTAGTTGGCCTGCTATTGCTTTTTAAGGTTATGATACCACCACATGAATAAGTTCGCTCCTTCCGAAGCAACTCCAAATCCAGGCAATACTTGAAAACACTGTCCTCCTCGAACTGCAACCGTAACCTTGTAAGGTCACGCGTCAGAAATGAATCAAGCGCTATACAACATTGAACTACATTCGTGAATCTCATTGGATAATTTGACGTTGTTCGGTGATTAGTAGTTAGTGGTGTCGAGAGTTTAACTTGGCTGTTTACTGAATGCACACAACAAATTTGGCTAATTTCGAAGTCTGATGAAACTCTTCTTCACTATACGTTGGTTATCGATCAGACACGGATTTATTCCTCCAGATAAAGCATTGTCCCTGATAAGCCCCCTAAGCCAAACTTCACAGAAGGGTTTAGCAGCAAAATAGATGGTGTCAGTTCCAAATGGCCAATCAGTTTCACTACATCAACAAGAAACCTAATGTCAACAGATTGATTTCAGCCAAGCACAGAAAGCGACTACGTGAGATTCTAAAGAACAAAGACTTGGTCCTGACACGCCCTGACAAAGGTTCTGGCATTGTCCTGATAAATCGCCAAGACTACATGGATAAAATTTTATCAGTCTTGTAAGATGAAAACAAATTTTCAAAAGAAAGGAGCTAGAGAGACCAAACGGAACAAATTGAAGGAAAGCTAACACAAATGCTGAAGAAGATGAAGAACGAATAGATTATCAGCTCTGAATTATTCGAGCAAATACGCCCATCCGGTTCCGTGATTCCCTGTTTATATGGCCTGCCGAAAGTGCAAAAAGAGGACGTGCCACTACGTCCAATCTTCGTATAGACAAACTTCCCATTTCATGCTACTGCCAAATGGCTTGCAGACATCCTCCTACCTATCGGAAATAACCTCATTTTGGTGTGGTTTTGTTCTCTGAGCTAGATGGTTAGTTTGCGAAGCTTTCATCACCCTACTGGGTGACATCTTCAGCGCACACTTCAATTTGAAGTGAGCTTTCAGATTTCTCCATGAGTTTATTAATCATCCCTCCTTGTGACCTTGGACGTGATTGATTGTTTATGTGTATTTTCACACCTTCTAGGTTACTTGTATTGGAACTATAATAATGTATATTCTCATATAAACATATAAATTCACATGAAAATGCATGCCATTTTTACAGGCACGATCAAGTATGATATAATATCAAATCGTAGATTGTCTACAAGTTAATAATGTTTCAACAGTTAAATATTTGATATATATATAAATACACATTGTCTGAACTAGGCTGTATAGTTATTGAATTGTACAATTGTCCTCCAGGTTGAGCGGGAAAATCGACTTCGTTTCGTTTTCATCCCGTGGTTGTCGGCATACGATAACCAAACAATATTGAGGTAAGTACAACGTTTACAACGGATTCAAAGCTGTTTTAGAAAAGTAAAAGTGCTGAGGTGAATCATTAAATTGTAATGAAATAGGTAAGTGCAAGTATCATTAATAAATGCATTAAAAAAAGAAAACTCCCTAGGCTGACAACGTTCATTTGCAATGTATAATGCTACACGTATATCTCGTACTATCATGATGTCCACTTTTGGTTTTAATACATTTATCCTCAGTTGTGCCAGTTGTTTTTGTTTCATACCTTTTTGTGCATTTAGTGCACAACCGTACCCTTCAGAGAGTAGGAATATAATAAGTCATAAAGAGCTGTAAAATGTTAGGTTTAATGGGATATAATGAGGATCAAGTAAAGACGTTATTGGAAAATGAATGAGATAAGACATTGTGAAGTGGTATTTAAAGATCAGTCAATGGACAGCAAGTTAGTTTATAAGATACCCCATAAATCTGTGCACATCCCACATGGTCGCATCACAACAATAGGCTGGGCGATTAGTATATATTTAAAGGTAGAAGCATGATCTGTCAAGGCGTTCATTATTATCTTTTTCAAGATAAAGATCTAAGCCCTCATAAAAATCAGAAATATCTCGAGCCTTTAATTTGTATATTGCTGTTCCTGCAGAATGGGGCGATTCACCTTAGTGACCCCCACCATATCTACTGATTGTTTCTTTGACTTGAATTTTGCCCCTCTGTGTGTGAAGTTTCTTTATTATTGTTTGATAAATCTTGTCTATCTCGATATGTCTATTGATTGATGATTCACTGGAATGCCAAGCTTCTAAAAATTCTCTAGCATTCTTGTTGTTTCCTCTGTCTAATATTTGAACGTTGTCCCAGTGGAATTGATGTTCGTGGTTGTCTGTGTGTAGTGAAATGAGGGAGTGGAGATCATGTCTTTTGACGGCTATGCTCGTGGATACGAAGACGAAGAGTAGAGGACGTCCACTTTGGCCAATGTAGTGTTTTTCGCAGTTGTTACAGTTTATTTTGTAGATGATGTTGGTTTATTCTTCTTTCGCTGTTGATTCTTTTGATTGACGTAGAATTGAGTGCAGCGACTTTGTTGGTTTGTGTACGACGTCAATTCCAAAAGGTTTGAAGAGTCTTGCAGTGATGTCTGAGATATCCTTTATATATGGTAAGGCGATTTTCTTTGTGCTTTCCTTGGTGGGTTTTGCTTTGGTAGGTTGGCTTGGGGGTATATGTCTCTTGATGAAATTCCGTGGATATCCATTCTTTTGGAAGACGTCCATGAGATACTTTTCTTCAATTTTCCTTAAGGTGGGAGTGCTGCAATGAGTCCTGACTGGCGCTCTTGAATAGTCTTTGTATGCAATTCCTTTTGTGTGTTATTGGGTTGTTGCTGTTGTAATTCAGTATTTGGTCTGTGTGAGTTGATTTCCTATAAACTTGAGTTTCTAATTCTCCTGTAGTTGTTCGCCTGACTAAGACGTCCAAAAATGTATTTTGTTCTCGGATTCCTCTTCTCTTGTGAATTTGATGTTGTTGAAGACGTTGTTTATTAAGTTGTGAGTTTTATCTAATTCGTTTCTTTTGATGATTACAAATGTGTCGTCGACGTAGCGTATCCAAATCTTGGGTTTCATCTTTAGTAGAATTATGTTTTCGAGCCTTTACATCACTGCTTCTGCAATCAAACCTGATATTGGCGATCCCATGGGTGTTCCTTTGACTTGTTCATATATTTGGCCGTTGAATTGGAAGTATGTTGTTAAACATAGATTTATGCATTCCATTCAGCTTTTGTGTTGCATTTTTGATTGTTGTGGAAGTTGTTCGTCGTTGCTGAGTAATTGCTCCATGGTTTCTTTTGCTAGGTTTTGTCCGATGGATGTATATAATAAAATAATAATAATTTATTTTCATATAAACATAAATTTACATGAAAATGCATGCCATTTTACAGGCACGATCAAGGATGATATAATGTCAAATCTTAAATTGTCTACAAGTTAATAATGTTTCAACAGTTAAATATTTGATATATATATAAATACACATTGTCTGAACTAGGCTGTATAGTTATTGAATTGTACAATTGTCCTCCAGGTTGAGCGGGAAAATCGACTTCGTTTCGTTTTCATCCCGTGGTTGTAGGCATACGATAATCAACCAATATTGAGGTAAGTACAACGTTTACAAGGGATTGAAAGCTGTTTTAGAAAAATTAAAGTGCTGTGGTGTAACATTAAAGTGTAATAGATTAAGTGAGTGAAATATATCATTAATAAACACATTTATATAGAAAACAGAATGGGGAAGTAATTAATCCTTAGGCCGACAACGTTCATTTGCAATGTATAATGAAACCAATATTTTTATACTATCATGCGTTCACTTTTGGCTTCAATACAATTATTTTCAAGCCAGTTGTCTTTATTTCATATCTTTTTTTTTTTGGTACACAACCGTACCCTCCAGAGAATAGGAATAGAATAAGTCGAATCAAATTCATAAAGAGCTATAAAATGTTAGGTTTAATGGAATATAATGAGAATCAAGTAAAGACGTTATTAGAAAATAAGTGAGACAAGATATTTTGAAGTGGTATTTAAAGATCTGACAATGGATAGCAAGTTAATTCATAAGATGCCCCATAAATCTGTGCAGATCCCACGTGGTCGCATCTCAACAATAGGCTGAGCGAATGGTATATATTTAAAGGTAGAAGCATTATCTGTCAAGGCGTTCATTATCTTTTTCAAGATAAAGATCTAAGCCCTCATAAAAATCAGAAATATCTCGAGCCTTTAATTTGTATATTGCTGTTCCTGCAGAATGGGGCGATTCACCTTAGTGACCCCCACCATATCTACTGATTGTTTCTTTGACTTGAATTTTGCCCCTCTGTGTGTGAAGTTTCTTTATTATTGTTTGATAATCTTGTCTATCTCGATATGTCTATTGATTGATGATTCACTGGAATGCCAAGCTTCTAAAAATTCTCTAGCATTCTTGTTGTTTCCTCTGTCTAATATTTGAACGTTGTCCCAGTGGAATGATGTTCGTGGTTGTCTGTGTGTAGTGAAATGAGGGAGTGGAGATCATGTCTTTTGACGGCTATGCTCGTGGATACGAAGACGAAGAGGACGTCCACTTTGGCCAATGTAGTGTTTTTCGCAGTTGTTACAGTTTATTTGTAGATGATGTTGGTTTATTCTTCTTTCGCTGTTGATTCTTTTGATTGACGTAGAATTGAGTGCAGCGACTTTGTTGGTTTGTGTACGACGTCAATTCCAAAAGGTTTGAAGAGTCTTGCAGTGATGTCTGAGATATCCTTTATATATGGTAAGGCGATTTTCTTTGTGCTTTCCTTGGTGGGTTTTGCTTTGGTAGGTTGGCTTGGGGGTATATGTCTCTTGATGAAATTCCGTGGATATCCATTCTTTGGAAGACGTCCATGAGATACTTTTCTTCAATTTTCCTTAAGGTGGAGTGCTGCAATGAGTCCTGGCGCTCTTGAATAGTCTTTGTATGCAATTCCTTTGTGTGTTATTGGGTTGTTGCTGTTGTAATTCAGTATTTGGTCTGTGTGAGTTGATTTCCTATAAACTTGAGTTTCTAATTCTCCTGTAGTTGTTCGCCTGACTAAGACGTCCAAAAATGTATTTGTTCTCGGATTCCTTTTCTCTTGTGAATTTGATGTTGTTGAAGACGTTGTTTATTAAGTTGTGAGTTTTATCTAATTCGTTTCTTTTGATGATTACAAATGTGTCGTCGACGTAGCGTATCCAAATCTTGGGTTTCATCTTTAGTAGAATTATGTTTTCGAGCCTTTACATCACTGCTTCTGCAATCAAACCTGATATTGGCGATCCCATGGGTGTTCCTTGACTTGTTCATATATTTGGCCGTTGAATTGGAAGTATGTTGTTAAACATTTATGCATTCCATTCAGCTTTTGTGTTGCATTTTGATTGTTGTGGAAGTTGTTCGTCGTTGCTGAGTAATTGCTCCATGGTTTCTTTTGCTAGGTTTTGTCCGATGGATGTATATAATAATAATAATAATAATAATTTATTTTCATATAAACATAAATTTACATGAAAATGCATGCCATTTTTACAGGCACGATCAAGGATGATATAATGTCAAATCTTAAATTGTCTACAAGTTAATAATGTTTCAACAGTTAAATATTTGATATATATATAAATACACATTGTCTGAACTAGGCTGTATAGTTATTGAATTGTACAATTGTCCTCCAGGTTGAGCGGGAAAATCGACTTCGTTTCGTTTTCATCCCGTGGTTGTAGGCATACGATAATCAACCAATATTGAGGTAAGTACAACGTTTACAAGGGATTGAAAGCTGTTTTAGAAAAATTAAAGTGCTGTGGTGTAACATTAAAGTGTAATAGATTAAGTGAGTGAAATATATCATTAATAAACACATTTATATAGAAAACAGAATGGGGAAGTAATTAATCCTTAGGCCGACAACGTTCATTTGCAATGTATAATGAAACCAATATATTTTATACTATCATGCGTTCACTTTTGGCTTCAATACAATTATTTTCAAGCCAGTTGTCTTTATTTCATATCTTTTTTTCTATTTGGTACACAACCGTACCCTCCAGAGAATAGGAATAGAATAAGTCGAATCAAATTCATAAAGAGCTATAAAATGTTAGGTTTAATGGAATATAATGAGAATCAAGTAAAGACGTTATTAGAAAATAAGTGAGACAAGATATTTTGAAGTGGTATTTAAAGATCTGACAATGGATAGCAAGTTAATTCATAAGATGCCCCATAAATCTGTGCAGATCCCACGTGGTCGCATCTCAACAATAGGCTGAGCGAATGGTATATATTTAAAGGTAGAAGCATTATCTGTCAAGGCGTTCATTATTATCTTTTTCAAGATAAAGATCTAAGCCCTCATAAAAATCAGAAATATCTCGAGCCTTTAATTTGTATATTGCTGTTCCTGCAGAATGGGGCGATTCACCTTAGTGACCACCACCATATCTACTGATCAGCTAACGCCACCCTCCCTCCTTTTTTGATGTTAAGCTCTGAGACTATGATTATTATGGCTACCGCAAATATATTGCTTGGTACCAGACATGTTCGTACCCCATATTCCATCTCCCTAGCTTTCTTAATGAGTGCTTCCAATAGGTCTGCACGTACATCTTTACGAACATATTATATATGTGTGCATGCATCCTGATGAACAGATTACTTTATAAGAAGTTAAAACCTTAAAGAGTAAAACGAATAGGTATTGTGAATAGTGGAGCAAGATTTAGCAGAATACTATAGTTAAGGTTCAATTTAGGTAGTATGGACTGAAGGTAAGGTCGGTTGGCAGGACTTAGTGTACTAAATTTTCATGACAGTCTTATATATAGTAAACATCTGACATTGCAAAGTAACGTGTCTAGACATATTATAAAAAGATATTAACACAGAACCAACGAAATTTTGGCGTTTTTTAACAATACTGCAGTGTGTGTATACTGAAGAATTATAGTTAGTCTACAGGGAGCCGTAGAGTAAATCAAACCATATATGATAAGAGTATAATAATATAATGCTGTCACGTCGAATGATACCATTATTTCTTGTTCTTCTATTTGGATGCCTCTGATTTTCTCTAGGAATTGGATAGACGAGTTGATGGAGTGATCACAAGATTCCGTTAGGTGTTTTAGTTTTCTGTATAATTCCTTGGACAAATTATATGTTGGAGTTCCTGGGAGTGATACAATTGGTCGTAACGGGATATTTGCCTTGTGTATTTTGGGTCTGCCGTAGAATCGAGGTAGTACTGGTCCATTGGATTTCATTCGCCATTGGTCTTGTTTTGTGATCTGTCCAGTTTTGTTGAGTTTGTTTAAGGTTCTTTGGATGCGGTTATCCAATGTTTGTATGGGATTTGTTGGGAGTTGTTGATATACACCTTCATCTTTGAGTAGTTCTTCAGCTTTCTTGGTGTATTCTCCTCTGTCCATAACTAATGTTGTTCTTCCTTTGCCGGCTGGTAAAATGACGATGTCCTTCCTATTTTTCAGCTTTTTGAGGGCCTTAAGTACTTCAGAGTTGAGTTGTGTGTGTTGTCTTTTCTGTTTGACCATTGGTACAATTGTTTGGCGTATCTCTTCCTGTGTTTCTTCGTTCAAGTTTGATGACTTCAGTAAAGATTCAAGGGCAGCGAAGAAATCAGTTTTTAAAGCATCTCCGGTGTTGTAGTTTAATCCTTTTTGTAGTAGTTGTTGCCCCATTTTTGATAGTGGTTGATTTGATAATAGATAATCAATAGACACATCGAGATAGACAAGATCTATCAAACAATAATAAAGAAACTTCACACACAGAGGGGCAAAATTCAAGTCAAAGAAACAATCAGTTCCAATACAAGTAACCTAGAAGGTGTGAAAATACACATAAACAATCAATCACGTCCAAGGTCACAAGGAGGGATGATTAATAAACTCATGGAGAAATCTGAAAGCTCACTTCAAATTGAAGTGTGCGCTGAAGATGTCACCCAGTAGGGTGATGAAAGCTTCGCAAACTAACCATTTAGCTCAGAGAACAAAACCACATCAAAATCATCCACCTGAACTGCAAATCTTCTCCATCATATCGAAATAACCTCTGCCAGCATAGTGTTTCTGATTCGTTTGAATTCGTCGATTCCACAAGTGTTGCTAGTGTGTCCGGAAAGAAAATGATATCCATGGATGTTACTTCGCTTTTCACTAACGTTCCCCTCACTGAAACTATCTGCTTTTTATGCAAATTCATTGAGGATAATAATATAGTCGTATGTGTTCCGATCCGCAGCCTAAGGGAACTACTTTTGAGATGCACTCTAAATGTCCAGTTCAAGTTCGACTACAATATTTATAGGCAAGCAGATGGAATGGCAATGGGGTTACAACTGAGTCTTTTATTTGCAGACTGCTTCCTGGCTAGTTTGGAGAATAGTATTTTACGTTCTACTATCGATAGTTTCCGTTTATACCAGAGATACATGGATGATACTATCATCATATGTGACGACAATATCGACATCGAATTGATAACTAAAGAGTCCAACAGCTGCCATCATGCCATCCAGTTCACACTACAACCAGAGATTAATTCCAAATTCCATTTTTTGGATGCTTTTCTAAAAAGGAGATCTGATGGTTCTCTTCAAAGATCGATCTACAGGAAACCGACATGGAATGATTAGTACACAAATTTCCATAGCTGGGTCCCTTTGAGAAGAAAGAGAAATCTGATCCATTCTTTATCCCCAAGAATAAAGAGGATATGTTCAAATGATACAATCGATTGAGAGCTGAGGCGACTCAGGCAAGTCCTCATAGAGAATGGATATCCTTCAAGATTTATCGAGAAAACCATGGAGTTAAGAGAAAAGCGCGAAAGAACCAAGACGGTAGTAAATAAACTGCTATTTATGAGTGTTGAATTTACAGGTGATACCGCAGCTGAGATCCTGAAGAATCGCTTATGCAGATCACTGAGGAAACTCTTCCTTATGGCTGAGCTACGTATTAATTTCTACAGACCACAAATGATCAACGGATGTGTGAAGGATAGACTGCCGCCTTGGGCCACCTCAATGTGTATTTATAAATTCACCTGCTCATGTGGAGCTAGTTATATTGGCCTCACAAAGCGCACGCTTTCCAAACGCATCTCTGAACATTATCCGTCATAGTCAGGTTGACGGTACCCGCTTTCAATCACACTGTCATGCGGTCAACATTCCTAATACGGTGTAACCTTCAATAAAATTCCCTCCAGCCCAAATAACCTCCTTTGTCTTTACAGTAAGTTGGAGATCCATAGAGTTTAGGTGAAATGTGGTCTCACTGCACGGATTTAGAAGGAGGTTGTGGTATATTGAATCGCCGGATTCTGTCAAGAAAGACATCTGAAGTAATTTACGCCGTTGTGCAACTCAAGTCATTTTTATCGGCATACCTCACAATAATGTGGAAGAATTTCATATCAGGAAAGCTACAGCTTTTCCTTGACTAAAAATTCCAGCAATGCACATCGCTGACTACAGAGTCAATAACTCTTATTAGGTTTCATATTCTATGTTAATAATATTCCTTAGCCGCAGTACTAGCTGAACATATAGTCCGCCCCTCCCTAATTATTGATTAGTCTACCTCTTCATCATCTGGTGTGCTGAGGAAGAATTTGAGATGTATGTTTTTTGAAAAGTACATTTAGACAAGGGGGTCAAAAGAGTACAGTACACTACACATGGACCACGTACGGAATATCTACAGTGCACAGCCAGGTGTTGTGATAATCAGGAGATAAGTGTCCAGACTTCAAAATATTGTACAGCGACCAGCTTAGATTAAGGAGAACCAATTTTAAAGGCCAGCCCACAAATACACCAAGTACAACGACATCCATTGTACACAACAAGGTAGTTCACTGTAGTTGATAGGTCATAAATATTTGTAAACAAACTTTAATCTAATGTATGTCAATGCTTTTGGTCGTTTTGCTCCGATCTTCCGCCATAGAGCGAAAAATTTACTGCAAGAATTCTTCACTCCAACAAATCTGAAACCATTAGTTACAGGATTTTATCGTAAGCTGAAACCAGTCAGAGAACCATTGGAAAACCTGGGAGTACTGGACGGCCCTTTCGTCCTAGTTAGGGACTCCTCATGAGTGGGCACCCACTGGTGTTGTAACCCAGGACCTCCGGGTTGCAAGGCGGGCTTGTAGACCATCAGGCTACTGAGACCCGATCCAATAACTCAAGAATTCTAACTTCTGCCATTTCATGGCATAGCCCAACCAACAGCCAATGTCTTCGGCGAGTATTTGTGTCAGCCACGTCTCGTAAACCGTCAATGCCCAGCTCTTGCTACGCTGGGACTCACGCTGTTCCTTGAAGTTTCTCAGAAACGCTCAGTAATAACAGACGCAAGAACCAAAACACCGATTGACCACTCGAGAATTCTTTATTGTAACACAAACATATATCCAACTTTAAAACTTAGCTTTACAACTAAGGTCTATGAATAAATATTACAGTAATAAATCACAATATTACTTCTGACGGTTGTCTCCTGACTTCTTTCTGAACAGCGACCGATGAGACGATGACTGGTGTATTGATGCCTCTGCGCAAATTGGGGAAGTTGGTTTTGAGCAAACAACCATGAATTGATCGTGACAATTTGCCTTGACACCCGTCCTGCTGCAACTTTCTGATCACGACTTACCACTAGGACCTTATGTAACTACCAAGTATTTCCCATGTAAGAGTTTCACAAGTCATAGGCCCATTTGATGTATGAATTTAGAGACTGCACCTGTTGTTTGTTTTGACTCCATTTATAATTCCAGACAAAAAAGCAGCAGTCATGACAATGACACCCATACAATTAAGAGTCAATAGAACTATGTCTACCTGATACAAAGGGTGAACCATAACCAACATACGAGTGAAATATGAGAAAACAAGGTCGAAACTTACCGTAGCACCACATCTTTTATAATCCACCAACTGGTTTCCTTTCCAAAAACGATGCGGCGATGTTTTATACACAGTGGCGAGGAAAAACATAAATCCACAGCTGCCGTTTTAAACACTCAGTGGGGGTAGGAGCCAACAAAGTAACGCATTTAAAGTATTTGTATACTTCGCATGATCAAAGCGACACTCTGCGGAATATGGCAAAATCCATAATCACCGCCTATACAGCATCAATAAACCTGGATATCTATAAAATAACGAAAATGGGCTGACAGCTGCATCTCAGATCACACTGATTCATTCGATAAAAATATTCTGCTCCTGCGTGCCTTATTCGACATTTTGTATGGATTGGTTCGCGGTCATTCTGGTTCCAGGTCGAAAAGAATAAAAAATTAACAGGTTGCTGAATCAATAGTACTTCTCTGCATCTTTAACTGTATTCTAACTGCTGTGGTAAGCCTGTGGTGGACCTTAGATTCTGTTAGCCTAGTATCCCAAATTCAAATTGAAAATAAAATACCAAATCAGTTAAGTTACTGGAAGAATATATTAAAGTTTTGTTACTTGGGTATTTACAAGGTCCGAAATCCACAATTAACGTAATAGACTCCAGAGGTACTGCGGGAAGACTGCTCCAATACTAGTTCTCCAATGTTGATGTTGCCGGAGGTCGACCAAAGTATGTAGGAAGAAACTACGGTGCTCCTACGAAAATTTGAGATAGAAAGCAGGTGGTTAGAATTGATCGACGGCAGTTGAGATGGTGGAGAAGACGGAGAGTCGAAGGCAGAACTATATTTTCATTCAAAACCAGAGGTAAAGTACAAAGTACAGAGTTTATGGTTAAAACAAAGTAGTGTACAATATGTTCATTTCTTACATAGTAGTAAAAATTGGATAAGTTTATTTTTGAGGACTCCACAAGCAATCTGCAGGTTATGTTGCTTAAAACATCGTTTACGGTAAACTAACTATCGTTTTTATAAGCCATTTTTACACTTTTGTGAGAAGCCCATCATATCGATCAAATATAACGCAATACTCAGTTGTTACGCGCATTTTCGACAAGTTCAAACAGTAATGGTGCCTAGGACTATATCATATAAATTGTTTTAACTTATGGAAAGTGTGTTTACTATCATTATTCCATTATCCCCCCTTGTATATATATGTATATATATACCTTGTGTCAGTGAAATATTTTAAACATGCTTACTCCGTGTACATTATTACCATATTGATGATGTCTGTCAACGGTCATGTGCATTAAAAGACAGTATATTATCATAAGATTCATTTTATTGTTGTATCAGGGAATTGACTTCAAGCTTTATTTATTTTCCCAAGCATCTGTAATCCATCTTGGGTTTTTTGGTAATGTGAAGTCAATATCTCTATATCTCTTGATGTGGTCCATGAATCACTAGTTATCAGATTTTTTCCACAAACTAAAGACAAAACGACAGCAACCATAAATCATGTAATCTAAACAATACTTGTGCATGTCTATACAACTGGTGTATCCTACATGACTAGGAAAAAATATGTACCTTATTATATTATCTTTACTAGTTATGCTTACTAATCGTATGTGTAATTTATCGAATTGATGATGCCTGTAAACTGGCGTCCCTCATGTACAAAAATGAGAATATATATTGTTATTACCTACCTGAATAGGACCAATCACCAGTGAGCATCTCAGTGATATTCAGGTATTGGTCGACCGTACGTCATGAAACCAATTGGTTGGCAGTTGAATACTAATCCAGTCTTCATTAAAACTACCTCCCTCAATGCCCTAGTGCCCCGAGTATAGCGTTAAATAACTCTCCAAAATTATTAGCCAACAACATCCCTCAAACAACACTGGATGCTGACCTTCACCACTTAGGTCGAATCGTTCAGCTGAAGGTTCAAGGCCAAGCATCCACCCCTTTCGGTAAGCCGTCGTCTTACACTCATTCGTTCCCACAGATTCCTGGCTTGTTAGACAACCATCCTCTCAATACTATTCGGCTCCGAAAATATATATCATATTTTGGACGATTGATTTGGCGTTTTGATTTGCTTTTGGCCTATGTAGAAGTACTGTGAGAGTTGTTGGTATAAGAAAGGTTTTGTGCATCTTCATATATTCGGGTGAACGTCATCCGTTTCATTCTCCTAAACCATGTGACATGCAGAATAGGGGCCAGCGATTTGATTGAAGCAGAAGTCGAGCTAGGTGAGCATTTATTCAGCAAATGTTGAACTGAGGGAATGGGCATCAAGTTCTTAAAAATTATCCGGCATTTAACTTAGTGGATTTCAAAGATAAATATTAAAATATCCTATGTCAACAAACGATTAGCACGAGAAATATCCTATAGATGGAAAGAAGGTGTAGCGGTAAATAATTCCCCAAAATTATTGACCACAGCAATCACTCATTGGATGCTGACCACCACTGTTTAAGTCGACTTGTTTAACTGAAGGCTTCCGGTCAAGCATCCCCGCCATTTGGTACCCCGTCGTGTCACGTGCACGATCACTAGCTAGTTAAGCGTTCGTCTGACGGCTTGTTTTGGTCCCAGAATATATTAATTATAAGTTGCTGAACGAGATATCCGTCAACCTCTAAACTGGTGAGCCCAACCGCGAACTTCATCCACGGTAAATCCGCAGATAACCCCGGTGAGTTCGTTCCATTTTGTATTTGTTCTTGTACCATATATTATTCGACATAATTTTCGTCATGAGTGATCTTAGTCCCAAGGTCATCCGTATCCGCTCAACTCCTAAAACCATTCAGCTCGTACCATACTGGCCAGATAATGCTGAAACGTGGTTTCTGCTAGCTGAAGCAGATTTTTGTGAGCATGGGATAACCGATCAACGTTCACAGTTACTTGCAGTTATTCACGCCCTACCGCGGGAATTCAGCAAGTACGTAACATCACAGATGTTGAGTCCCGAGGTAAGTAACTCGTACGAGTTGCTCAAAGCATCCCTCCTCAGGAGAAACGTTCTCACGGACCGACAACGTCTAGATGAATTATTTCGTAACATCGAGTTAGGAGATCAGTCAGCCGTGAGCATGCTGACAAGAATGAAGGAAGTCGTCGGCCAAAGTCAGTTCGACGAAGGACTGTTTAGAGAACTCTTCTTAACCAAGTTGCCACAGTCTGTACAGACCGTACTTGTGACACTTCAGGGTACTGTAATAGAGGACTTAGCTATTACTGCAGATAGGATTCTAGAAATAACTAAACGGTCAGTTCCCGAAATATGCTCGATGACTAAGCAGACTTCGAGTAAGGATCCTGCAATGATAGAGTTATGCAACTCCATCCAGCAGATGTTTAGGTCAAACATGCCTTCTAACTCCTCCGACCGTCGTCCTAAATCTCCTCAACGCAGGAACTCACGTGGTCGATCTAAGTCCAAACCACGTTCACTGAAAAACCCTGACTGGTGCTGGTACCACAACACCTATGGCCAAGAAGCGAAGTGTTGCCGTAAGCCTTGTAACTTCGGAAATGTCTCAAAGTCTGTGGGAAACTATCCCGCCGGCACGCGTTAGCGGCAACCGTCGCCGGTGGCACTAGCCGCCTACTTTACATCCATGATGTGATAAGCCAGACTCGATACTTAGTCGACACAGGCGCCGAAGTCAGCGTCCTTCCTGCTACAGCAGCAGATCGACAGAAGGAACCTACCTTCAACTTACAGGCTGCAAATGGAAAACCAATCGCAACCTTTGGTAGGAAATACGTCTATCTGAACGTAGGTTTACGCAAACCTATTCGATGGATTTTCCTTCTCGCTGACGTTACAATGCCCATCATTGGCACGGACCTACTTAATCATCATGATTTACTCGTAGACGTCCGCCGAAAACGACTGATTGACAATACTACTAGTCTGTCTATCAAAGGCATCAGCTACATAGGCCCTAGTTTGTCACCCGTTAAGATAAAGGCAATTCTTGATCCAACTTTTCAACCTATCGTTGACAAGTATCCGGAACTTAACTGCCCGTCGAACGACCTACCGTGCATAACCAGCAATGTTATGCACCACATCATTACCACAGGACAACCTGTGACATCTAAAGCACGACGATTAGCTCCTGACAAACTGAGAATCGCCAGGAATGAATTTGACCATATGCTTAGCCTTGGCATCATTCGACCTTCGAATAGCCCATGGGCATCCCCACTTCATATGGTTCCGAAAAAGGATAGCAATGATTGGCGACCCACCGGTGATTACCGGAGAGTGAATGCCAAAACAACCCCTGATTGCTACCCGTTGCCTCATATACACGACTTGACGGCAACCTTATCCGGCGCGACTATATTCTCCAAAATCGACTTGGTTAAAGCGTATAACCAAATCCCGATGGCAACAGAAGATATCCCGAAAACGGCTATCATTACGCCTTTCGGACTTTTTGAATTTCTACGTATGCCATTCGGTCTTCGGAATGCAGCCCAAACATTCCAACGCTTCATTGACGAAGTATTTCGCGGTCTCGACTTTGTATACGCATACTTAGACGACTGCCTCATTGCCAGTCCAGACAAGGAAACTCACCTTAGGCACTTGGACTTGGCATTTGACAGGTTACGCCAACATGGTGTTACCATTAATATTCAAAATTGTCAAATCGGTGTTGACTCACTCGACTTCCTGGGTCACACTATTGACTGCAAGGGCATTCGCCCACCGGCTACTAAGGTTGAGCCTCCTAAGAAAAACCGTTCTGGACGCACCGTAAGGTTCCCAGAATATCTGCACACTTATTTGACTTAACGAAGTCGTGTGACTCACGCAACTCATTCGTTTGTGGTACTGACTATTTTTTTGAGACGTATCAATTTTTTTTACTTCCGGCTGGTTCTGTCTTAGGGTCCTCACGACCCCACTAGAGGGGGAGTGAGCTGTAGCGGTAAATAATTCCCCAAAATTATTGACCACAGCAATCACTCATTGGATGCTGACCACCACTGTTTAAGTCGACTTGTTTAGCTGAGGGCTTCCGGTCAAGCATCCCCGCCATTTGGTACCCCGTCGTGTCACGTGCACGATCACTAGCTAGTTAAGCGTTCGTCTGACGGCTCGTTTTGTTCACGGAATTTATTAGGAATTTTGGACGATGAATTATTTTCGTTTTCTTTGTCTTTTGTTCACGAGAAGATTTTAATTTTAAGTTGCTGAACGAGATATTCCTCAACCTTTATAAAGTTAAATTACTATTTAGCGCTAGGTTTGGCACCACTGCACTCTCAAATTTCGGCCTACCAACATGCCCTTAGTCGACTAGTGTGGTGGAAATAACAAGTTTTTAAGTGGAGCGGAATGATTTCAGGCTGGCCTGATTCCACGATGCTTAACAGGTCAGGTTTTAACATTCACATAAAAGATGGCTTACCTTAGATTATTCTGCCGATTTTGTGGAATTTTGAATCCCAACTCCAACCGCAAATATTCTGATTTATTTCATTCTAATAACTGTTGATTTAATATTCTCTCTTGTGCGGAAACTAATTGTGGCCTAGGGCTACTCTTGACTGGAAAACCAAGCATAAACACTCACCATGAAGAGCGATTAGCCTAATGTTCAGGTGGCTAGGCATACGTACACACATAGGACTTTCTTCCACTTTTACAGAACATATTTCAGAAATCCATTACGCTGCCATACCAAGACTCAAAAGTATGGGTTTGTGCGCAAGGACATGGGAAGCAGACCGATTCTTGATATCTGTACATCCTAAATATTTCTGTGTACTTCATGATGTTACTCTGATTTACTTTTTGATTCTATTGCTACTGATAGCAATATTTTTGTTTCTTTCTGCTGTGCATGTGTTGTCTCTCTTCTTACCTGTTTAACACCCATTGTTCTCTCTCTAATTACTATTTGCTTTGTCTACTTATTCCCTCGACACCTCCTTCAATTACTAAGGACTGGATTCTCAACCCTGACGCTAAAATGAAATTTGATATTCAAAACAGGGTCATTATTCTGGCATAAACCGTATATACCCTCAGAAATAATCTAATGTAGTCACCTCTTCGTTGCGATCAGTTAAACTACGATAAGCAGTGGGATAGTTCACCTTGGAATATCTACAGCTATTAGCAGACAACAAGAGTTGTGTTCGAAAAAATCAAAGGGCTTATATAAGGTGATCCCAAAGATATTGGACTCAGACAATCTCAATTCAGTGGTGATTCATGTGCGGAAAAACTGAAAAATCGTCTACCTCGTTCACTTAAGAAAATCCTCTTCGCGGCAGAACTACGATTAAACTTCTCCACGAAGTCTATGATTCATATGAACGTGAAGGATAGGCTACCTGTTGTCCTCATCAATATTTACCTATCACTTCGCCTGCTCGTATATCGGCCGTACCCAGCTTTCGCTTTCCAGACGTATCAACAAATACTAACCAGTCAGGTTTAGAAAAATATAAAATCGATGCCCCCGAAGCTCCATCTTAGAAAATCTGATAGATTCCTGACGTCAAGCTACACCCCTAACAAACTTCGAAATCGTCTACAGAATACGAAGCAGTCTTCCCAAAAGTGTGCGACTTAGACTTCTTCAAACTGCAGAAGCAATAGCAGTTCACTTGCTAAGTCCTGAACTCCGCACACAGAAGAAGTTCTTTCAATCACTACAATTGCAATGGACGTAATCTATCTGAATACCCAACAGGTAAATTCTATTTCTCTCTGTCTCTTCGTTAGTATTATTTTATCTTTCCAATTGTAATATTTTACATTTTCAACTCTGCTGTTCTCTACCCTGACCAGACTTAATTTCTACACCTCATTACCACTGTTACTGACTTGAAAAACGCTCGATTTCGGGTCATGTATGTTACAAAATCCAATTCATTCGCTCAATTTTAGTCCTAATTTAAATGGCATTATTTTCTACCCTACCCCTACTTAGTGTCTACCTGCAATTACCTCTGTTGCTATCACAACCTAAGTTGAAATATTTTAATGAATTATATTACATCGTCTAACTCATTCTTACTTTAGCTGCTGCCTAATTAACCTTGGTTATATAATAGATCATTCTTGTATTACGTAATTAATTGTTTAAACTTGACAAGTCTCATGTACACACAGATAATTACATATAAAAGAGATTGTACAGTCATGTGAATGAATTCGCCGAAAAGAGTATCTTCGCTGAAAGTCTGCTCTTTTTCAAATGTAAGTTAAGCGCTCGAAACAATTTAATCGTTACAAAGATTCTTAGTGGCGGTGCGTTTGTTGAGTAGAACCGAATGTTAGAGTTAGAGTGAGTCTGCCTGAATTCTCCGCAAAGTTAAAGCATAGCATTCACTACTAAAATATGTCGGGAGTTTAGTGGGTGGGAATGGTTTTTGGCCGTAACTGCCCTCCGTTAATAATGTATAACGTTATACATTACATATACATTACATATACACAAGTTTTTAAAACGTACGTTTTAAAAACTTGTGCAGGATAATGAGGGAACGACATGATCTACTTAGTTGTGAATTTATGAAAGAGTTTTCATATCAAATGCTGTAGCATTTTCACTGTCATTTCGGATGAGTTTGAGATTCTTGTGCATATGAACCTCTGTAATACCATGGTATTGCAAATATGATTGTTATACAATTTGGGAATCATAAAAGAGCTGGATTTTTAGAAGAAAGAAATCCCTGCAGATAAAAAATAAAAAGGGATGCCGTCTGGTAGCCATATGAAATACATTTTGTGACGAACAGAATCATGAGTAGTAATTAGATTCCAAATTTTTTGATTGAAGATAGAAGACTTAACTCAGTGTTAATCCTTTTCTAATGGGTTCCGGTGTTTCTCTGGTCTCTTCTTGAATGAGTTGATTATGGGCGCTGGCACCTGTGAGTCCGTCCCAAGAGTTTACAACTCGGAGGGAGAATCAGTACTGCACAGTGATATAGGTCCTTCTTGGATTTTGAATTCTCCTGCTATGCACTTTGAGGTGTACCGACCTAGTGGGAAGGAAAAGAATAGGTAGATTATATCCGTAGTTACTGTTTTAAATGTCTGCCCACGGTGTGACAAGGAGAAGAGATTCAGACTAGTCTTTGATCATATGGTAGGACGGTCATCCCGAAAATTTTGCGTGTTAGCTTCCTTCTGGACCCCTACTCGAATGTAGGAGTCACTCTGAAGACAATGATGGAGTTTTTCAGCCTTTCCCTTACTAGAGATGTACATGATGAAATGAACATATCTCTGGGGTCTCTAGTAAACGTTTTGCGTACTGCCTGTAATCTAAAAATTCGAACTACCACCTCACGATAGTGATCGGCAGCTTTTTAGGTCATGACTTACGAAGACACCTAAATCCATATGAATTTGAGCTTATGGGAGTGGTATTCCCTGACGCTTGCGTGTCTACTTTACTTAATTAGACAATGGTTGGGAGCATCCATTGTTTGAACCAATCTGACAGTATATTGAAATCTACTTGCGACTCGAGCATATCTTTATCTCCCTTAAGCTATTTCGAGATTTCTAGGTCTTCGTCGAAAATCATAGGAGACTCGGTGAACCGTGGTAATTCGTTGATATATAGGATGGATAAGAAGGGACCCAGTACGTTGTCTTGTGGCACCCCACTACGTACGTTGTTTAGGAAGAGAGTTTTGAGTTTATTCTCGCTGTCTCCTACATTTTAGGAATTCCTTTATCCAGTTTAGCAAGCCACCCTTAAAACCAAGATTTCCCAACTTCACGAGGGATCGTTTTGTGAGGTACTTCATCGAAATGTTTTCTGAAACTTATGAAGACATCAATAGGTTTCTTGTCATCCCTTAACTTGATCTAGCTTTCCCTTGCTGTGAGAAGCCTTGTCAAGACCGTCAATGTTGTAATAAGAAAAATGGTGGTGGCGTTGCAACTTTTATTCACTCCAAATGGTCTGTCTCAAATAACGTCTGCTTCACCTTCTCAAATGACTTCATTGACTGTATTACTGTCAAATGTCGCCCCAAACATCTCCCCAAATATAAACAATTCTATATTACAAACATGTACATTTCTCCTAGTTGCTCTCCATCTGATCTATCTAATTTTGCTGATGAATTCACCATGTTTGCTGCTGCCAACTTCGACAACTCTCTATCCGTTATTACTGGAGACTTCAACACATCAGATTGCTCCTTTCTTGAAGCTCTTGGTCACACAAACATAGTCAAATTTCCCACTCGACTTGACAAAACACTCGACTCGTTTTTACTAATGACGAAGGAGTATATGAAACACGTAGACGTTCACCGATACATAACTCCGATCACTGCATTGTCCGCGTTTTGCCAAAAATATACAGCAAAACACATATTAAAATCTTCTCACACCTGTCTACGAAGCACAAGAAAGATGCTACACATCTGACAACTTACTCAATCTAAGATGCATGTTAAAAGATACCAACTGGGATCTATTCTATGAAAGTACATTAGATGACTCAATCACCAATATAATGGATTATCTTAAGTTCTGCCTCGACATATGCTGTCCCAAACAAACACTGTTCAAACGCCTCGACCGCTTCTCGTCTCCCCGTCTCAAACAACTTCGCAGGCAAAAAGAAATGTTATATAAATGCAAAGACAAGTTAGGACTTAAAAAGATTAATGCTCAAATCAAATCTGAAATCAAAAATCTTAATGCTATCTATAACCAAACACTTTTATCATGCAAATCTCCTAACAGCATGTGGAAACTTTTCAATGAAATTACTGGCAAAGTAAGCGATGTAATGTTTTTCCCTCTTGTGATGTTAATGCTCTTAATCTGTCTTTTTTACGCTCTCCTTCTACTATAACCACTTCTAACGTTACCAATCTTGTAGCTGATAACTTCCAGGACTTCAATACTCTCGATGTTTTGAAATGTCTTAAAACTCTTAAGCCCTCACATAGTCTTGGCCCTGATAGCATACCTGCATATGTTCTAAAACAATGTGCAGATGCTTTATGTTCTCCTCTAACTAATATCCTAAATGCTTCTTTCTCCGAAAACGTTGTACCTGTTCCATGGAAAGACATTAAAATAGTCCCTGTCCCTAAACCTGGAAATAGCAAGAACGTAAAGTTCAGACCCATCGCCATCACTTCCCCGTTTCTAAAGCTCATGGAAAAACTAGTACTTCTTAAACTCGAACCCTCCCTTAAAAGCTTCGAAGACCCCAAACAATTTGCCTACAGACAGGGTAGGAGTACTTTAGACGCTGCAGCCGTCTTACACAACAGTATTGTCTCATCATTAGACAAAGGTGCCAAATATGTCCGCTGCACGTTTCTTGACTTTACTTCTGCTTTCGACTCTGTACCTAGAAGTCTCTTGCTAAATAAGCTCTCCATGACACAAACCGAGTCCTGGGTCACTAACTGGTTGCATTCCTACTTTTCAAACAGAATGCAGTACACCGTATACAAAGGCCAATCCTCCTCTGCTGTGCTCACAGAAGCTGGTGTCCCCCAAGGTGCTGTACTCTCCCCACTTCTCTTTTCTTTCTTCCTACATGACCTACCGTCTTCAAATGACATTAACTTTGTCAAATATGCTGATGACCTAACTGTATCTTTACCTGTCAAATGTCAAAGTGACTGCTCTAAACTAAATGGCTTCTTATCGGAAATTAGCCAATGGTCCAAGGAAAACGGTCTAACCTTAAACCCCTCCAAATGCCAAACAGTTAATTTCACCTTAGGCATAAATCTGACCTAAACAAACTGGTTAGCACTCACGAGGTGTGCAACATAGATGGCAGTGAAATAGAAACCAAGTCGGAAATTAAATACCTAGGCGTCACTCTATCTTCTGATCTTTCCTGGTCGTCTCATATCTTGACGATTTCCAAGAAAATATACCGTCTTACCTTCTACATCAAGAAGTTAAGACATTCTGGTGTAACCCAACCCTTACTCCTACAATTTGTTAACTCCCGTATTCTGCCTATTATTCTCTATTGCTCCCCCTTAGTCTTTCCTGGGCTATTGAAGAAAGACTATACCTTATTACGTAGGATGTTAAAGGTTGTCAGCAGGGTAAGCAGTTTGCCACTTAGCCAGCTTGTTAATATTCTGGTGGACAGGCATATGGACTCATGTGAAAAATGGGCGAAATCCATTTTATCTGACTCACAACACCCTCTACATTCACAACTCTCCCCATGTATCTCTTCAGGGAAAACAAGAAGCCTATATAGGAAACTATATGCCCGCACTAGTAAGTACAAAAACTCATCCATACCCTACCTAGCCGTGTTCTGTGCGATAAAGAATGCATCAGGCATGAAACCTTTAACTTATTAAATAGTCAGTAGAACCAATGGATCTCGTCTTTCCAACTCACATCATTTATAGGTACAACGTTTTCTCGCTCTTCATTCTGTATTTATTTTTGTTATGTGCTGTTTTGTTTCTCTCTTCCTTGCAAACTCTACTTAAAACATTCTTGTTCGTTCTTTCACACTCTGTATATCTCGACCATTTTGCTATCGCTTACGCCAGTAAATATGCTAGTAGTATCTACTTTTCTAACACCTTCAAACACTTTAATTTTGGCTTTGCTACCGACATACTAATATGTTGTTGAGATAACTTTAATCTATGTAGAACTTTATTTATTGTTAATGTAAAAAACTGGATGCAATATTGTAGTAAAATGCTGAGAATTCCATTCTGTATCACAAGTACTGATTTGGAATAAAGCTTATGTTATGTTATGTTATGTTATGTTAAATGTTTTCCCAGAAGATGTACTGTGCTGCTGACAAGTAGCCCAAGGGTATGACCGTTTATCTATGGGGGGTGTGGCGTTTTCGACCCCCAGAGACAGACTGTGGCGTGAACAGTTGGGCTACTCGAGCGTAAAGTTGCTTGAATTGCTAAATGTAGTTTCTGTGTGAGACTCCGGGTTTATGTCTCAGCCTTGTGAGGAGGCCGCAGGAACGAAGACGTTTATGTCAGCTTTCCAAACGTTTGGTTGGGCCAAGGTTTTGGCTAAGCAGACTACAGCAGCTGTAAACTATAAAAGTGAACACAATGTGATCACTTCATCATAGGAGTGGAAGAAGTATGGGGTTCACGTCCTTACCATCCCAGAAAATCAGCTCCAGGAGTGCTGAGGGTCATTAATTAACAGTTACCTGAAAGAATAACTACCTCTTTGTATCAACATATCTCTCTGGCCCTTTTAAAAATTGTCTGTAGGAAAAAGATGAGTTAATTTCCTGGAAATAGTTGCTGTATGATTTGTAACAAAGAAATTGCTTAGTGGGTGTAACGAAGTTTTCAAACATGAGATTATCAAAGCATACTGGATAATTGAAAAGTTATTAAGTTTTTGCTTTACAGCTGCTGAACAATTGCATTTCCATGCGATTGGTAATGAGCCACATGCACTGTGTTAGGCCTAATGGGACTTCCTGGCTGTCTGAATCGTGATAGGTGGTCCGGGTTTCAAATCCGTGACCCAGCGGTTATAAATGAATCACTCAAAACAGTGAGCCATAACTCCACACTTCATAATGACACAAAACGGTAATTTAGTAGAACCTTTCACTAGGCTCTGTGCTCTCTCACTGTTGCACCTGTTATTGCATGAGATGTGTATTCAATTATTCCATTCATTATCACTGTATTGTTATTATTATTTCTGTTCTTTTATAAAAACTGTCGTGTTTTATTTTCTATCATGACATTTGTTACGTTTTTGCAAACTGGTCGTATTGTTTGGAGACTTGGTATATGTTTGTTGTCCTCATGCCCTAAGTAGTTGCATTCAGAAAGCTCACCTCCAATGCTATATCTGATAGGGCTATTCTGGTACTGTTACATTTTAGCTTGCAACTGACAACATTCTTACATTGATGTGAGCTGGGTAAGAGGTAGGCTTGACCAGATCCCTGGAAACTTGCGCTATTAATGCGTTGAGGTAATTAGTTCTCCAAAATTAATAGCCTAAATCATTCTTCACACAACACTGGATGCTGGATTTCACTGTTTATGTCGACTCGTTCAGCTGAAGGTTGACGGCCAAGCACCCACGTCATTTGGCACGCTGTCGTGTTACGTTCAGTTATTCATGCACGATCCCTAGCTAGCTAAGCAGTCATCATCGCTTACAATTCTGATCCCGAAACATATCTCGTATTTTGCATGATTGATTTGGTATTTTGATTTGTCTTCGGTCTAAGCAAAACAAATACTGTAAGAGCTGAGGAGATAAGAATTTGAGTTTGTATACATCATACTTTTTGTAAACGTCAACATCCCTTTTATTTTAAGATTGCGTCCCACATTTCAGAAACCCGCACACCTAGAAGCTGGACATCTATTTAGACCGCTACGGTTTTCTTCTGGGAACATTTAAGGCTTTCTCCTCGAAATGTTGCCCGCAAATGAAAAATTTAACTCTGTATTGCCAGCTCGCCAAGGTAGCCAGGTAGATTTCTAGCCGTTCGAAGTGACTTAACTCTCTAAGTTGAGTTTAACCTGTTACAACTCTGATGAGTTAAGCCTCAGACGAGTGGAAGTGCAGTACTAATATCATTTCCGTCTGAGTGGCAAGCATTACTAGTGACTGCTATATGGGAAGTAAGTCACTTGTAGATAGAAAAAGGACGTAGAATTTAGATAGCATATATGTATATATATAAAAAGATATGTGAGATGTAAAACGATTAGCCGAATCTAAGTATTTTATCAGAAGGTTTTGTTTTAGCTATGAGAATGTGAACTGTGAACACTTGGATTGTATACAATTACATCTAATATGAAGGTATGCTAATGGTATATCAATACAACAACAGATTTCTCTTTTAACGTCACTGCATTTAGGTCTCTACTATGTTTTTGTTGCGTAAATAAAAATCGACATTCTTCTACAAATCTTGAAAGCTTACTAGCTAGATTAGAGTTAGCAGAACAAACAATTATTCGAATATTTCTATTAGTCGCATTGAGTACTCCAGCAATGAATTTCAGCTTTTCGTAGATACTAATTGAATATTTTTATGTTCCCAAAACCAATCGTCATTACCGTTTAACCCTTGGAATTTGATTCGGCTTTTCTCAAAATAAAATTCAGTTCCAGTATGATTTTGATGTACAATTGATGTAGTCCTCCCCAATGTTTACACTTACCAGTATTTTTAGTTTGATTAACAATATAATTTAACCTACCTATAGGCTTGTCCTTTTTTTTCTTTTGTCAACACGGATACTTGAAGTAGGTGTTGAATATAGCAGAGAGTTCAAAATAAACTGATTTGTGTTTTATAATTATTTTTCAGATAATATCACAAAATGTTTATGACAGATACCATCTGACCGCCAACTTTAGTCGTCAATGACACTTATGATGCATAATTCCGTTAGAATTATACAAAACTTTTGTAGTTTCACTTCAGTGTTTTTGAGACGAAATTCAAATGCAGCCCTTGTTACAGTTCGACCTCAGTTATCAGATAAGCAGCGTAGAGTTAGTTACATAATATAAAGTTTGTTTAAACAACTGTTTCTTTTTGTAGACAATCGATTCATGTTGCACTGTTGAAGTCACAGCTGATCGGCTAAGTTATGCATTTCTACGCCTGGATCTTGAAGATAGAAATTCAGTCATACTTTCCAGTTGGAATAGCTTACCGCTAAACTTACCATCCGGAAAAGAATTCCGACCATCTGTTTGTTCTTCCACGGTAGAGTTTACATTTTTTAAAATAACTGTTTTCTAGCTCTTTTCAAGTTTAGATTTTGTATTTTCAAAGAATTATAAGTAGGAGCTAACATCTGCTTTTATATGAGCAAATTAGCCGGTACTGACTTTGGTTAGTTAACCAGGTTTCACTTTTTGTGGTTATTGTATAGTTAGTGATACGAATACAGTAAGTAAAGTTACAGTTATCGTATTCATGAACGTAAGGCGGAAGTGTAAAGTATGTTTACGATTATAAAGCCTGTGAAAACTTGTTATCCGTGTATTACATTAGCTCCGATACTTGTATTATCAACTTGTACCAGCTTAAACAAATTCTGAGCTGGATACCCCTTTTGTTTAAAGATATAACACAGTAATTAGAATTAAGAAAGCTTTATATATATATATAATGTGTTATGTCTTAACACTAACATCAATCAACGACTGAATTAAGATGTTTGTCACTGTAGGCTGATGCCATATAAAGACCATTATGCTAATCATTAGAGTAGATTGACATCAATAATACTTTTGTCTCAGTCTTTGTGTACAGCTGATTCGTTGAATTACTTGTGCGTTATTAGCGTGTTTTGAAGTGCTTAATTAAGTGGTTAGTATGCTTAGTTTCTGTTTTATGCCTATAATGCAGTGACTGTGAAAGAGTTTCGGTCTCACTAAACTTGATTATAGAACTACAATGACCAGCCATCATTTGTTTAAAACAATTTTGACTACAAATTGACTTCAATTAGACAACCACTGTACATCATAGAGTACTGAACAGTTGTTTCATCCTTGTTTGGAACCCTTCAATAGTACCTTCAGGTCAGAGACTGACCTCTTTGGCCATTCAGGCACTGGGAAGAAACTGAATGACCCATCAATTCTAACTTCTGCTAATTCGCTTTATAGCGCGGTCGCCAGTCAGTGTATCGGTGATTAATCTGCCTTCACATCCGGTTTGGTGGACTCCTTTGACCACGACTTTCCATTAGAGATGATATTGGTTGACAGTCGCGCTATGTCATGAATTGGCAGAGGTTAAAATTGACGGTTCATTGGATCGGGTCCCAGTGACTGAATGGTGTACCAGTTCTTCTTGTTATCTAAATATCCTGAGTTCAGTTCTTGGTGTTGGATCATGGAAGTGCATTACGGAGGAGTTCGAGACAAGCACTAAGTAACTGTTTACTTGTCCACTAACTGAAGTCAATTCGTCCTCAGAATTAAAATCAATCAAATCTCTACAAACCAACACTTGAGAAACAGAAATAGTTAGGAATTTTTGTGTCTTCGGTTCTATACATTCATGTATTCCGAATTGAATAGTGTGAAGTTGATGGGCTTCAAATCTAACTAAGCATAACTGGTAATCAACAATGTACAAGCAATGGCCAAGTTGAATTAATACCGCTAATTACTTCATATTGTGAAAGTAAAGTGACTTATACTAATTGTTGATTATTTATCGTAGAATGTAGCTAGGTGTAGATAGGTACAATGTGACACATCACAAGACATCTGGGTGAGAATAAGTCTTTAAAACTGTGATTTGTAATTTAAAATATACTGCTATTGTAAGCTATCTACCAGTATATATATCAAAATTATGTGTTGTTTTAACTTTTCTGTAATATAGTTTAAATCTGTTGCTCAACTATTATTGAATGATATTTGCTCACCTGAGAACTTAACCAGTAGTCAAAGTGCTCTAGTGTATGTCTCCTCCAAATTGTCGTCTTCTTCATTGATACGTGCTGGCTTTATGGGATACCTTATTGGATGTTTATGTACAGAAGCTTCATCTTTATCTTATTTTCCTGTTTTTACTATGAATTACTGCTATCGGAAAAGTATTCTTTCATTATGGAAATCTAATTTTCTGAAGAAGCATAGCTCAGAAAGCATAACTAACGGTACTATTGAAGATATATTCATGTTATTGCCAAAACTATCAACAAGGCATAATAATAATTCTAAGTTGGATTATTGCCGTATATTCAATGTAGATGACAATACAATGAATTCGAATGCACATGTACTCTATGATAATGATGAAGGAATTAGTTACAATCAACTTAGTCTGGTTAATGTTCTCGTAGATGGATATGCTTTTTTGGTTCATGGAGTAATGAGTGATGACAGTGTCACACACGATGTAACACTGGCTCAGTCTGCTCAATTTGTTTCTTAAAGAAAAAGGTAAATACTCAGTATCCATTATAAAAAACCCAACATTTTGACATTAGAACATAACATTAATCTCTGACTGAATGATGTGTACGTATATATATATATATATATATATATATATATATATATATATATATATATATATATATATATA
Organism: Trichobilharzia regenti; assembly: GCA_944472135.2. Taxonomy (NCBI): domain Eukaryota; kingdom Metazoa; phylum Platyhelminthes; class Trematoda; order Strigeidida; family Schistosomatidae; genus Trichobilharzia; species Trichobilharzia regenti. The sequence goes on from OX235270.1 coordinate 7,355,099, forward strand.
TATATATATATATATATATATATATATATATATATACATCTGCCTTTGTCTTATTTTCCAATAAGTCTAATGTTTACTGTGATGTTGTTCCTCATTATGGATACTTACTTACCTCTGATACAAACCAAGAGAAGATTAGTGCATAACAAATTTCAAGTGAAAGGGTTATATGTATATGTCCGAAAAATCACTTAAATTCATCTGTTGGGGTTTTTGTTGGAACATGGCATTTATTTGTCAGTTGGATGAAATTAAGCGTTCACAATCTATCTATATACGTATATCATGCTTTCTCGGCTGTGAATTACATTCATATTACAACATACCAGCTGATAGCAATAACCAATCCCTGAAGCGTAACCGGATGAAGTAATAATCTAAGTAAGTGGTTTCGGAGTTGGTATTCACTGTAGTAACTGTTAGTTGTTGAACAGCCCTCGCATTTATAAATAATACCTGTTCAGTGCTCCCTTCTTTTCAGTCGTTTCTCCAGCTGATGCTAGTTCGTGACAAAATCTACACCGGAATTATTTTCACAGAGTAATGTTATTACATAACAATATTCAAGAGCTGATTTTTAAGGATTTGATTTGTTTTTCCAGTTGAACTACGGATTGATATCAGTTAGAGAAGCATTGAAAACCAGGGAGTACTGGACAGCTGTTTCATCCTAGTTCGGGACTCATCGTCAGTGCTCACCCACTAGGTGTCAAAGCCAGGACGTCCAGGTTACAAGGCAAGCTCGTATACCATTTAGCCACTGGGACTCGATTCAATGGTCCACGAATTCTAACTTCTACCAGTTCGTAATAATTAGCGCGACCACCAACCAATGTCGTACGCGAGTAACCGAAATCAGCTTGTGATCAAACCTGTAGTTTCTCTCCCCTGCGTCTATTCAAGTCCCCGACAAATATATCTGTTGAGTCCACTTGGTCAAAAGATTTATTGGTGCTGATTTAGTGTAAATTTGGTTGATAATATGACACTAAGAACCTATCGATTTATATTTTATTACTTATCATTGGCTCAATGTAGAAATCTAACAGCCATTAAAATGATCAGCCCTTAGTTGATAATGGAGAAACTAGACAATCAAACTTACTGCTCTTCTTCGTGGAACCTTTTGAATCTTTGCTGGTGTAACATCTTATGTATATTTTTCTTGAAATCATATTTCGTTTAGTGTGTAAATAGTTTCTTCTTTATGCAGAACAGAATCTAAAGGAGTTACTGTAAGATTAGTGATAATATAAGTATATGCACACCAGGCAACTCTTTGGACTCTTCAGGGAAACGGGTGGGAGAAGACAAATCATCAGTCAGACAATCTCGGAAAAAAATGGCACTATAATTAGCTCACAGGATAGACGACTGGATCGTTGGAAAGAGCATTATGAGGAGCAGTTTAATTTGCCCACAGCCACGCTCAACCTTCCGAGCACCCGACCGAAAGCTGCTACCTTGACGTGGTGGTCGGGCTTGAACACCGCAATGACCTAATCAAGCTATACTGGCTGAGACTTATGTCTCTTGAGGTTCTACCATGCCAGGCAGGTTGTTTGGATAGCGGTTAAACAAAAAGCAGCTACCTCATCCAATACCATGATCCAAACAAATTCACAAAATTTCATGCCGGATCGGCCGTGGCCCGGATTAACAACGACCGCGCTTCCTGCTGCCGTGTCACAGGGCGGGAGTGATAAGTATGCTACTGAGGCACACAAAACAACGAAGAACGAACAAAAACAGGCCGCGTGTGACCGGCCACAAGCAGTTGTCCCCTGGGCTCTGCGGTCACGCAACCAACTTCCACGGTGTGGGCAGCCGGGAAGTAACAATCGCCCTCACAATCCAAACGCATCCAACACCTCCCTGAATGGGATATAAACACAGGTCCTCCGTCACTAACTGAGGTTACTAAAGCTGTCACCAATCTGAAACTAGGCAAAGCAGCGGGACCTGATGGAATGACTCCAGAGGTATTTAAGTACGGTGGAGACAGCTTACTGTCCGGATTAACTGAGGTACTAGACAGCGTCTGGGAATCAGAAGAAGTCCCATCGGGTTGGTGTAAGTCACTGATTATCCCCATATACAAGAAGGGAGACAAGTCTTCCTGTGATAATCACAGAGGGATTAGCTTGACTAATATAGTATCTAAAGTCTTAGGCTCAATAATCATGCGTAGACTAAGTGGTGCTCGGGAGGCACAAACACGAGAGAGCCAGGCAGGCTTTAGACCAGGAAGAGGGTGTATTGATCATATCTTCACCCTCCGACAGATTCTAGTACATAGGAATTCCTACCGGCGTCCAACAGTCATTATATTTCTTGACCTAAAGGCAGCATTCGACTCTGTCGATCGGGAAGTTCTCTGGAGATGCTTGGCTGTAAAGGGAATTCCAAGAAAATATATTGCACTGATTAAGGCACTCTACTCGTACTCATACAGCCAGGTGAGGGCTTACGGCGAGCTGTCATCTGAACTGATGACGACCAGTGGTGTCCGTCAAGGATGCCCATTATCTCCTTTTCTATTCAACTTCATCATAGATGTGTTAATGGACTTAACCCTAGGTGACTTCAGTGACTCAGGAATTGACTTGCTACCGGGGAATAATCTCGTTGACTTGGAATATGCAGACGATATAGTCCTTCTAGGCGAAGACGCTGACGAAATGCAGAGTCTTCTAAACACCTTGAGCCGCAATCTACGAATGTTTGGCATGCGATTCGCTCCCGCCAAATGCAAGATGATGTTACAGGACTGGACTACATCGACGCCTAGTTTAAAAATAGGAAGTGAAGTGGTAGAGCACGTTGACCGCTTCACTTATTTGGGAAGTACCATCAGCCCCAACGGGCTGATCTCTGACGAAATCTCAGCACGAATACAAGGGGCTCGTTTCGCATTTGTTAGTTTACGCCGACTCTGGCGTAGACGAGATGTTCGACTATCGACCAAAGGGCGGGTGTACTGCTCATCAGTCCGCTCCGTCCTCCTTTATGGCTGTGAGACCTGGCCACTCAGAGTGGAAGACATGAAAAGGCTAGCTGTGTTTGATCATAGGTGCCTGCGTTCTATTTCCCGTGTAAAGTGGCATAATAAGGTGAGCAACATGGAGGTTAGGCGTAGAGTTCTAGGTAAACAGGGGAAATCAATCGACGAAGTCGTGAAGCTACAAAGACTGAGATGGTTAGGACATGTGTTACGTATGCCAAGCCATCGCCTCCCTCGACGATCAATGTTAGCGGATATAGGGTCAGGCTGGAAAAAAGCTAGCGGCGGTCAAACAAAAACTTGGCATCAGTCAATGAAATCCACAACAGTTGGTCTAAGCCAGCCACGTAGGAAGGTGTGGACTTCCTGGTTGGGGTCCTCGGGACGGTAAAAATCTATGGTTGGAAACAATTGGTGGCATGGCTCAAAATCGTTCTCAGTGGCGCAGATGCATCCACTCCCTGTGACTTATGATCTCCAATGAAACTGTTTTGTTCTTCGTTATTACTCCTTTGTCTCACACCTCTGCTCACTGTCTCTATTATGCTTTTCTTGTACTTTCTTCTCTTGCTTCGCGTGCTACACGGAATGTGGCGACTTGAACTTCCGCACATTTGTGCAAAGTTCTATGTCGAAAACAGACAGACAGACAGAATATATATTGCAGTAGTTCATGACACTTTTTCGACGAACTTTCATTCTTCGACTTCATTCCAGAAAGATTTGATGCATGTTAATTATTGGTTAGAGATATGCTGAAGTCGTCAACTGTGTAGTTTATGAAAAAGTTGCAAATATATCGCATTTATCGCATATATACATATATCCTTTTCAACCTGATACTCTGTCGAGCAATGTTAGTTTACATAGGATTGAGTTGGAAAAACGTTAGGATTTTTCAAATGAAGACTTGGTGTCAGCCTATGAAGTCCTTTCCATATTGGTTTGAGCCAATGTGGGGAGGTCTAGACTGCCTGGTGAGAGAGTCATCCAGACTCTGAAGATAAATGACTTAAGACTGTTTGACTCAAAATTGTTTTCAGTAGTGCAGATACATTCACTCTTTGTAATCTCTTAAATACATTAAATCCTCATGTTTCTCCATGTAATCATTCTTTCTCCTGTCTATTTCTGCCCATCAATTTTTATGAATATTTTTCTGTCTGCATTTTTAAACTCCTATACTTCTGTGCAAAGTTCTACATTGAGGCTCACTCAGTCAGTATAGTTTCATCATTCACATTAAGTTTATTTAATATGGACTAATCGACTCTCCGTGAGGTGAATTTTTTTTGGAACATACTAAGTAGTCATAATAACCTTTACGCAGCACAGCTTTTAGTCATTCGTGGTGTGTTGAAACTTTCACGGATGAATTTTCTAAGTTATCTTGATGGACAAGTACGTCATTAAACTTCACAAATTACTAGTGGTAGGTCAGTAAATACCCCGAATCCAATAGTGGTTTGGTTCGCATTTCACAATGGCCTAAAGAACTTAACTGGTCGGAGCAAATGTTCCTGCAGAGCTTACCGTTCTAGAAAGGTTGCTCGGATATTTGTTACACCAAAAGTGGTTATCATTGTAGGGTGATATGCTTGCACTCCACTTTCTAATAGGCTGTATTAATAACTTAAAACACTTGTTCCTTTTTTGTCATCTTCGATTTCTTACCAAATGACTATAGTTCGGGTGGAGTAAGGGATGCGTTCCATCATAAGTTATCCGGTTTGCTGCCGGAACAAGGACGCTCAAATGCATTTACCTTGAGAGGTGACTAAAATACCAGTCCGAAAAGTATATTAGGGATGGAGTACAAACCTCACCTAGCTTACCAGCTGGTCCTATAGGCGGAAAGGGGAGAAGTTAAGGCGTGAGCCTAACAACTTGATTTCATAAAGAATAAAACCATCACCTCTGAGACCTTAAAAGACAAAAAAACATATTCTCCACTGAAATCGGGAAAATCCTTCAATCGGAGGATGGATGACGCTGGCCTGTGTAAGACTGTCAAACCAGTTGACCTATTTGTCTTCTTTCGACGAAAGCTAAAGTAGGCTTAAGAACGTAAAAATGTTGTCCGTACCATGTGCCGGGCTAGTGAGAGTGTGCAGATTGCCGAAAGTATGACAGAAATTTTAGGAATCTCTGAGGTCAGATAGAATGTAAGTGGACTCCAAATTGTTAACTGGAGAGTCAATAATCTACTCTTGTCACCTAAAAAACAACGTTGAGCGCATTGACGGTGTCACCATCATAACGTATCCAATAGCATCGAAGGATCTTATGCAAGGAGAAGCAATCTCCCCCTCCCCCCTCCACCCTCACCAAGGCTGATGGCAGCAATATTTAACCGAAAATGGACGAAGCCTACAGTTGTACAATGATGTGCGTCTACTAACACTGCGGATCCTGTAGAGAAACAGTGCATTGGCATATAACTGTAAACAGTAATGGAAAAGACCCCAGCCCAGTGGTGACATCAAGATTCTAATGGGCGATATGGAGGCCAGCCGAACTTTCAGCAGAGAACACAGGAAGAGAACTCATCATGTGTGGGTTGGTGCCCAGTGAACGGGTAAATTTCAGATTTTGGTTCATCCAATGATTTGGTAATTGGAAGCAGCGTGTAGACAGAAAAAGACGTCCTCGAGGCGAAGTATGTGGGTTTCATCAGATGGATACACTGAAAACCAGATAGACTTCATCTCAAGGAGGTGGAAATGCAGCTTACTGTATACGAGATCGAGAGGAGGATCAGATGCAAATGCAAATCGTTCCCTAGTGAAGGGAAACTTCAAGATCATATCGAAAGCCTTCAAAGAAGTTGGGGATTTACCACAATCCTGGTTTAGCACACAAACACTGAAGGATGAGCACCTTGGTTGGAATTCCAATGGAATCTCCACCTGATGTCTTTAGCAGTTAGGTAGGATAAGCTTTCTTCCCCTTTGGCTGTTGGTTATGGTATTGCACATGCCTACGCTTTCGAAAGTAAAGGATAGGTTGGAAGATAGCAAATATCGGTCAGACAAAGTTGTGGTACTAGTTAGTGAAGTTACTGACAGGATAGCATGTGCTTTATGTTTGCCGACTGGACCCAAATGGTTTGGAAATGTTAAATGTAAGGCGTGACAACTTAGTACACTGTTCACTAATGACAGATCTTAGTGATAAATAGATCATAGTGATTAAATGACTGCTGGATTTTTTCTACTAATCATAATAATAAAGTTTTAGATTTTTTAGATCAATTTGATCATATCCCTTATTTAACTTTCTTTATATATATATATATCTTTATTTACTCATTTTTTTCAGGCGTTTCATTGTTCTAATATTCTGAAGGAACAAATTCTATCCAATCACAATGTTCCACTAAATATGGATGTTATTCTACGACCTGTTGTACCATCAACTTGTTTTACAACGACAACAATAACAACAGGAAAATATCCTAAAGACAATTTAATTATGCATCAGGCTGTGGTAACAGGTTACCTGTTGGCTTTTTTATCTAATCATACAAATGATGAATTTCATCAAAACTGTCAAGCTTCCATTTCACTTAAATGTCCAACAGTAGAGACTTTAGTCAACTGGACAAATCAGTCAACTAGTCATTGGGTACAATATCTTAATCAGTTATTTTTGTTATCGTATAAAAATGATCAATTTATAACTTTTAACCTTTTGCCTAAATCATCTAAGCACTTATGTACAGTGAAGAATTCGAAAATAATGCCTGTACAGGAGGAAATCAATATGCGTTTACAGTCTGAACAGTTACTTTCTGTATTTAGGGCTTCAAATATGACAAAACGTAAAGATTCAACTACTATGCAATTTTTGTTAGCTCGATGTTTATTCACATGTATGTATCACCTATTCCATGATAATTATTCGAGGATAGTTTAAATTTGTGATTTTTTTTTATTCATTGGTTTTTGGATTTTTTTATTCCACTAAAAAGAGAGTGTCTTCTATTGATATCATTTGTTGTTTTGCCTTTGCCCTTTGTGTGAGACACAAAGAGATTGTTGTTTGCTAAGGAAGGGAGGAAAAGGGATAGATATATCAGGGTAACAGAACATAATCATATGTTAAATCAATGCCGAAAAGCAGCTTATCGTGTAGAATAATCCTACTGCATTTCGCTTACTGTTATTTTTAAATTTATTGCTTATTGTTCCCTTGGGTTCCGAGTGGAACACCTCCGTCTTCTCCTGCAGTTCTGTCTTCGTTGCCGGCTTCTTCAGCCCAGTTGGTTCGGTTTTGCCTGCAAGTCTCCGAGTTTATGTGACATTATACATGTATCATCTGCGAAATCCGGATCTTCTAGAGTCTTCTTACCGGTGGTCCATCGCATTCCTGTCTTCTCACTCCCTGTGCACAGTGTGACGCATAATCCAGTCCACCATAATCAAGAATATCATGGTTGGTGATAATAGGAAACCAGCTTGTCTTACTCCTGTAGGTACTTCGAACGCCCTCACTGAGTTTTCCGTTGTGGATCACTGACACATGGTATTGTCACACAGCCAACCAGCTGTTGAATGAGGTTGACAAAGACTTGAGGTAAGCCGTACTCTTGAAGTAGTTTCCAAATTACGTCTTAGTCAACACTGTCGAAGGCCTTTTCGAAGTCGATGAAGTTGAGGTAGGGAGAGGTTTGACTGCCATTCCATGCTTTGTTCGATGACGATGCGTAGGGTTTCAATTAGATTAGCACACGATTTGGCCTTCCTGAATCCAACTTGTCCTAATTGGCGGAGTTCTGTATCAAGCGCATCCTTTATTCTCTCTAGGATGATGTGACTTAGTATTTCGCTTTTCGTGGACAAGAGCATTATTCCACGCCAGTTCTTCCACAGGCCTAAGTCGCTCCTCTTTGTCAGTTTGACAGGGTAGCCCTTCTTCCGATTAGCAGATACCTTTCCTTCTTTCGAAACCTTTTGCAGTAATGGCGTAAGCACATTTGCCACGGTCTCTGAGTTCGTTTTCAGTGCTTCGGGGTGCACCATTCCGTCTGGCCATGCTACCTTCCTCACTGGACTTCATTAGCTTGATCGAATTCAGGATTTCTGCTTTCGCTCGAGGATTGGTGTCCACTGGTTGGCAGTTCTCTACGTGCTGTTTGAGGTGGTGTATTTCTGGGCGAGATGCAGGCGATGGTCAACTCAAGAGTCTTATGAAGCAATCAACCCACTGTCTTCTTCATTTCTCTTCCATCGTAATTAGGTTCCATTGAGCATATTTTATTGATTTCTTCATCTGTGTTGATTTCTTCCCAGATACAGACCTGGTTATCTGATATAATGTTCTGAAGTCTCTTTTATCTGTGGCCAGCCTTCCTGTTCTGCTTCAGTTGCCAGCCAGTGTGTCGTAGAATTGTCTTCCCCATCACTCTTCTTCACTTCTTCATTCAGTGAGATATCCAGCGAATTCAACTTCGTCTGTTGTGCATCTTTGCATTGAACCATTTTCTCTTTCACCATCCTCCTTTCCTCTCTTATTACCTTTTAGGTAGATGCCCACTAACAGTCGTTTTCTGTCTTGTATCTTCCTTCTTCCTAGAACAGTTGTACATGTTTCCTTAAATATTGCCTTCAGAGAGTTCGAATGTTCTTTCATGCAGGTTTCCTCGTTGATAACAATTAGCATCTCCGACTTTGCTATGATATCCGTAGTGAATGCATTCCTAGCAGTTGTGTTCTTCAGTTGCTGAATGTTGAACTTGAATCACACTGGCCTGTCTCCATTCGTTTTCAGAGATTTCAGCTTCACCTTGAAAATTCTTTGAACTAGGTGATGGTCTGATCCCACATCTGTTCCCCTTCTCGACTTTGTGTCCAGCAGGCTGGCTGCGACACCACTTCCTTAAGCAGCATTGAGATGAAATCTCTCTGGTTTGTTGTGTGTCCGTCAGGCGAAATCCATGTCGCTGGCCTTGTGTATATCCTTGTGCTTGTACTTGTTGCCTCCAATCACCAAATGACTGGAGGTGCAGAAGTCTACGAAGAGTTCTCCGTTCTTATTCATTTCGCTAGGTGAGAGCCTCTCGACCTATGATGAGCTCTCTTCATGTATTATCTGCTCCCAGTTCCAGTGACATTCACATCGCCCATGAGGATTTTGATGTCACCATTTGGGATGTTGTCCATCATCGTGTGTAGTTGGCCAAATAAATCGTCCCTCTCCTCTTCTTCTGAGTTGTTTGTAGCACTGTGCGCAGCATTGGATAATTGTTTCCTTTTGAGCTAAATCTTGCTGTGATGATCCTGCATGAGGAGTTTTGTACATTTAATATATTTTCTATGCGTTGAAGTTTCTCTAGCGGTTTGATAGGTTTAGTGGTGTAGGGTTGCTAGCCGCACACCCAACCTACCCTCTTTATCAGGGCTTGTGACCGGCTAGAAAACTAGCAAGCTAGTTAACTAAGCGAGGTTTTACAGCAAGTTAAGCGGCATAAAATGAAGTGAAAATGCTACTAATGACTACTAGCAGAATTCTTTGCAAAGTGTTGCACATGTGTGTTGATCTTTCGACTACGATTTTGGCTGTAATCTCTTCTCTCATTTCTGAATTCTCTATCTCTCTTTCTAAGAGTCAAAGTGTTATAACTGAACAGGTCAAAACACTCGTTGAAAATTAAAAAAAAAGTGATCGCTACACACCAACAGTTCAAATGTGTCGTGTAGTGCAATAAGAAAAAGTAACTAGATTACACATATTCGTCAAAACTGACTACTAGTTTTAATATTACGGTAGAGCTAGTTACATTAGATGTACAGTTAGGTATCTTCATCGTCGGATTTCTGAACATCATCCCAAGGGACAAACAAGACCCATTTCAGTTCTTGAGAGAATGTTTAGATCGGCACGAATATCCAAAGATGTACTGGAAGTCCCTCAGACGAAACCACATCCATCCGAATACCAGAACGCTCAGGCGACACACACTAAACAACATTGACTCCATCCAATCACGTATCCCTGAACTAGAACGAAATGTCGACTTACGAGCTCACGCAGTCCACGATTTAGACCAAGAACTACGCCAATCGTTCGAAGAATATGTTGAAGAAGTTGCACAGAAACAATGTGAGAATGCCAAGTCAAACCTTATTAAAAGCCTGAAGCCGACGAGCGACCCTGAACGACCATCCCCAAGCAATCCAGAAAAATACGTATTTAACCTGTCAAACATTGAGCTGTCAGAACTTCAACCAGAAGCACTGTCTAAACCAACAAAGGAAAAGAACGTGACGGAACAAACTGAACAAAAACTAACGAACCTTCTCCGAAAACTAAAGACTGAATCATTCATCGATCTCGAAACCTTCGAATCGTTGAAACCGTCGGGCTCAAATATACCCCGGCTATATGGACTACCAAAAGTGCACAAGAAAAACGTACCTCTTCGACCCATTCTCGATATGACTAATTCACCTTATCACAGTACCGCACAATGGCTAGTAAACATACTAGAACCAGTCAGAAAGCAAATCTCCCGCCACTCACTTCGAGACTCCTTCGATTTTGTCAATTCCATTGAAAACGTCAGCGTTTCCAATCAAACCATGTTCTCACTAGATGTGGTATCACTGTTTACAAACGTCCCACTAACCGAAACAATATGCTCTATATGTGAATATATTGATTCAAAGGAGATGAACATTGGTATACCCACTGACTATTTGAAGGAACTCCTATTAAGATGTACTCTAAACGTCCAATTCACTTTCAATAATGAAATATATAGACAAAAAGATGGTATAGCTATGGGCTCACCACTCGGCCCGCTGCTTGCAGATATTTTCATGTCAAAACTAGAAAATACACACCTAAAGAAGATAATAGATAACTTCGGATTCTACAAGAGATACGTGGACGATACTTTTATTATCGCCAATAATGAGGAAAATTTGGAGAACATATTGGACTTCTTCAACAGTTGCCATCCAGCAATCCAGTTCACACTAGAGAAGGAGTCCAACGCAACAATATCTTTTCTGGACGTGCAACTAGCAAGATGGGACACTCAAAAGATCCATTCACAGAAAACCGACATGGAATGGACAACTCATCAGCTTTCACAGTTGGGTGCCTATATATACAAAACGAAATCTGATCCGCTCACTGACTCACAGAATCCACAACATTTGCAGTCCGGAAACTATAGAAGAAGAGCTGAAGACCCTGAAAAGAATCCTCCTTGAAAACGGTTACCCGGAACGTTTCATCACAAAAGCTATGAAGCCCAAAACACAAAAACCATCCATGCTTACTGCTCCCAAGAAACTTCTCTATTTGAATCTACAATTCAACGGAGATTCTTCAGCAGAAATACTGAGAAACCGCCTGTGCCGTTCACTGAAGAAAACCTTCTTCGCAGCGGAACTCAGACTAACTTTCTCTACGAAACCAATGATTCGCACGAACGTGAAGGATAAGCTTCCACTGGGGGCCTCATCAATGTGCATCTACCAATTCACCTGCTCATGTGGAGCTAGGTATGTCGGCCGTACCCAGCGTTTGCTATCCAAACGAATCAGCGAACACTTACCTTCATGGTTTTATAAAGGAGAAAGAAGATCCCCCCGCCACAGCTCTATCCTAGAACACTTGATCGAATCCGGACACCAAGCAAACCCACAAAACAACTTCTCAGTTATCTACACAATACTCGGGAATCTTGCCAAAAGAGTACGAATTAAACTTCTTCAAACTGCAGAAGCAATGGCAATTCACATATTGAATCCTGAACTCTGCATACAAAAGAAGTTTGTTCAGTCACTAAATCTACAATGGTCCTGATCTATCTTAACACCAAATACGTAATTTTGTCTTACCTCTTTCTTCTTTGTTTGTCTATTTCTTAATTGCATTATTTTCTACCCCCACCCTCTATTAAATCTCTACGCTCATGACGACTGTTGCTAACTCGATTTTCGTTTATTTTTAAGTGAATTCTACTCAGCTTATTAACTTAACTCTCATTCATTTTTTCATTGAACCCTATCAATTAGATTACGTCACCCAACCTACTTTTGTAACTTTATTTTAGTTTCTAACCGATTAACGCCTTCTAAATTACGTAATTTGTTTGTCAAAAATTAACAATTGCATTAACACATCTTTGGAAATATTCCTTTTGTTGCCAAGACAAATTACTATAAATTTGCGATTTGTACAGCTTGAGAATGATATCGCCGAAAAGAGTAACTCTTTGCTGAACACCTTTTCTTTTCTATTTATCGTTTTGTTTCTACCTACCTCTTGTAGATGCTGTAAATATAGTTGATGTTAACCAGGAATTTAAAGTTATCTATCGCATTCGGAACAGTCTTAATTTCGCCTTACAAATTCGTCTTCTACGTATATCTGAAGCCACTGGAATCCCCGTGATGAAACCGAGCCTGTATGGTTCAGAGAAAACCCATACAACCACCTTCCTTACCTTGGTCATCATCACATGAATGCTTATTCTGCAATTCTCAAATTCACAGAAATTATATAGTGTGGAATAATGTTCGAAAATCAAATGATTCCTAGCGTTGATTGAAAACAGTCTCATTACTAAAGGAAAGTCTCGTTTAACAGATAGGTTTATTGAGTGGCATTAACAGTCTTGTTATTGATGCAGGTTATTGTCTTCGATACGCAGTTAACATACCAATGGCCCAATGCATAAAAGACTCATATTTCAGCATATCTTTAACTATGGAACCAATGTTCTGCTTCCCTGGCATTGGTAGTATAGTATCCAAAGATCTGCGGATAGTAATTCAAAGTCTTACAAGTGATATTCTTCACCAGTTGCATCCATCTCTATAGTGTTGGGTGTTTACACTAAGATGGAAAAGTTAGTTATTTGAGTAGAGGTATTTTCGGTCTTAAATAAAACACGGGATATCATCTAATGCTTTTTGTAAACCACTGGCTATCTCTAATTATCCATGATTTGTTATACACTATTCATTATAGAATGTTTACGAACTTAATCTGGTCGACTGTTGAACTCCGCGGATGTCTGTAGCAATTCAAGTTGCCACACTTCAGAAAAGTACGCAAAAGAGGTGAATAAAGATATGTGACTTGAAGGAGAACAAAGGATGAATACACCTATCCCATTGTATGGAAAGGTTTTGAGCCGTCACTAAGAATCTCCATCTACTGATTCTGAATATTTCGTCCCAGCCAAACAACTTGTACAATCGTATTGACTGGTATAATTAAAACAGCATAGTCTCATTAGCAATTATTGCGTTGGTTTCGGTGGTTATATTGCACAGTTGTAGGGTAAGACAGAGAGACCTGCGTCTAAGTATACACTCTCTTTGATTGATAACAGTTTATTGAGATAACGAAACACATTATGAATAAGGAAACCATAGGTTGATCCAATAGGAAAGTATTTCTTTTCAACAGCTTACACACAAATCCTTCCGACTCCGCCCGTTGATGATGATGATTGACGACTGTTTCTAGTTAGGCATCTTCGTCAACTCTGTCTTCTTTCTGTTCACCTGAATTTCTGCCTTCAATATCTCTTCATCAAAATGTTGATTTTTGCTTGTACATATTGAAGTTTGCGCAGCACAAAAATGATTCGTCTGATAAGTTCGGATTTTTTTTAGCGTTTGTTTTGTTAATCGAACTCATCCGTGTTTTTCACTATCCACTGTCTGTCGAATGCTCTAAGCCATCACAATCAGGAAGGTCATCAGAGATGAGTGGGCAGTCTTGCCTTATTCTCATCTTCTTTTCCAACTTTTCAATGAACTTTTCTTTGTGAATTGCTAGGCACCATCATGTAGCTGTTGCGTGAGGTTTATAAGGGTTTACCATCCTACATTCTCTTGAAGCAGCTTTCAAATCATTTCACATTCAAAAATTTACTTCATTGTTTGTTCACAAAAGTTTTCTCATTGATGTTACTTAATGTATCAGACAATTTTGTGATGGATGATCTGTAGTTGCGTCCTTCACTTTCTGTGTGTCGAATTTGAATTATGGTCCATTTCAAAATTCTTTGAAGGCATTCGTATTGATCTTGAAGATTCCTTGTACTACATAATTGTCTGAGCTCAGATGTACTCCCCTTGTCGATTTCGTATCCAGCAGGCTACGTCTCCCTTTTCTTAATATTGAGATAAAAGCCATCTGACTTTTGGTATATCTTTCTCATGAGAATTACTCTTGTGCTTAGAAATACTACTTCCGATCAACAAATCATTTGAAGGGCAGAAGTCGGCGACTAGTTCTGAGTTTTCATCCATTCAGCCGATGGTCTCTCGAGTACTAACACTGTGTCAAATAATTACACCCAAAGGGAAATTTAAGCAGATTCTTCGCACTGAATGAAATGCATAGAAGTGGAAGTGAATTACAATGTCTAATTAGGCGTTGTTATGCACACCAGTGCTTGAAGCTTAGTGCACTTTCACCGGTACTAGCACCGAAGACAAACGTGCACTACAACAGATATGATTGTTGTTCCACTTCATAATGTATGTTTGATTTCAATTCAACCAATAATAGTAACGTAGCTATACTAGTTTTAATTTGGACACGAGTCGGTGTAATTGGAAAATGATTATCGATTTTTGCAGGAGGAGTCTTTTAATCATTGTATAAGCAATAGCAGTTGTAACCTCCAAATGAATATTACTTTTCTGGAATTTCCAGATAAAATTTGCAGGTACACGCTAGGATATAAGGGAGCGTTGTTCATTTGTGGGCTTGAAACGTAGAGCGCTCAGTCGTCTAAAAAGTCAACTAGGTGAAAAATTCTAGAAGTCGATGAGAAACACTATAGCCTGTGTTTCAATAAAACAAAGTTCCACATTTAAGTGAAATTGTGATTACTGAAATCACACTAGGGACAGAATAGATTTCGGTAACCTTGATTGATTATATCATACCACCTATTTTTGTGTTTACAAAGTATCAGCTTTAACTAATCTCCCTTTGATGAATCACAGGCGAAAATGATCCAAGTCAACTAGTTCCGTCCATGAATTTTAACAAGAAGATGTAATTTAACTCAATTGTGTAATTCATTTGCACAAAACATATCGAACTATCTGATCACACACGTACTTATCAAACATATTTATCGTTACAGCTGTTCAAGAAACCAATGCTCGCGTTTGCTACGGCAAGCATGACAGAAAACTTGACAAATGTATTACCGTAGACATTTCCATATAGTTCTGGACTATTTTTTCTTATCAATACAGCTCTTCGGGAGATGTTTTTGAAGATTTTTTTTTATTAAGCTTGTCACAGCGAATACAAATTTTACATAAAAGTTACCAAGCAATAAAAGGTCAAAAAATAGAACTAATATAGTCGAAAATATTGATTTAGAGGTGGGACAAGCGACAAACGGAGGAAATCTCGTGTAGATAACAGTTGCCTTTGAAAGTGGATTTCTGTTCGAGTTTCAGTGTGCTGACAGATAATTTATAAACACATCAGACGTGTTTGAACAATTCCGTAGATAAGGCTTCGGCAAACTCAAGTATGGGATTCAAAGACAAATATCTTATATACGGGTTTAAAAGCAGTGCGAAAATCAAATCTGTAACCCGTTGTTGTAGTGTCTCCTGTTAGGGATAGCGTTAGACAACTAATTCCAGGGCTAGTTTGGTAAGGTGATAGGATTTTCTGTTGTTATCACTTTGGAACGTAAACTGTAGTCTTATGGATATCCTTGGGCTTGTATGCGCTGCGGCCAATCACTAGTCCATTGAAAGCACAGAAGTCCGCGAAGAGTTCTGCCTTTTCATTCATCTCTCCAAGTGCTTCTCGACCCATAATGAGTTCTCTTCCTGTGTTGTCTGGAGTTCATGTCACCTGCATCGGTGGCACAGTGGTTAGGACTCTCACCGACCATGCACATTGTCCGAGGTTCGATCCCCTGCCGACGCACACCTGATATCTATGGTCGGCGTGCAAAATTTGGGCTACTGATATCCATGCTGAAAATTCCATACTTGTACCAAAAATACAGTATGGAATCAAGCTGTAATCAAAAATGCATATCAACAAATGAACAGAAGTAGAAGTTTCAGAAATTCAGGAAAGGTGTAAAAAAGTTGAAGAAACTCTTAAACATGTTTCTAAAACAATCAACTCAATAGATGACCTACAACACCACTTATAGTTCGGTTAATTAAATACCTATTTCAGGCCTAGATGATCAAATTCCGAAATGTACATAGAAAGAACAAACCATATTGACCGTGAAAAAGACATTGTATCTGATTGTTTAACATGTTAATGATTCAAGTTGTCGTTAGAAATTAAATGAAGTTAAATGAATTTATCATCAGATTGTTGAAGGCGAACCTTTATTAATGTATATATTTCAGTCCTGTGATACTGTGACAGTTATTCAAAGAGGATTGAAAGCAAGGTGGATAGTTGTCTTTTTTGTCCTATATTCGATTGGTTTGAATTTACTCATTTGTATGAAGGATTCATGATACACGGACTTACTTATTGTATTCATCTTAGTCAATATTAGGGTATATTTTCCGTATTATATATGTGATGAGACATATTGGATTCATTACAAAACATTTCAAACTGTTCTGCTGAATTCTGCTTTTGTATAAAGCAAGAACAGCAGTGGTTTTTGCAGAATAATGTGGCACCATCATTTATTTAGTTGGCTTCTCATCAGCTGCTTGCAGCCTAAATAAATTATGAGGTTTAAGTACAGACATGTTTTAACATACTTGCAAATTTTACATGTTGTCAGTTTACAGAAGGTTCCGTAATTAGTGAACAGTGCTTAGGAGATCGCGCTTATGTAGTTTTTACACAGACAGTTCAAGTTTCAACAAAATAAATGTATGTATAAAATGGTAAAAGAGTGACGTAATAAAGTCGAGAGATGTGTAAGATGCCGAGTGACTAATAAGTTAGGTAACAATGTACTGAGTTCATCTGAAATCATAGAAGCAAGAGACAAGCAAAGTAACAAATTATAAAATGGGGGTGAGGTTTAAGCCAGAGATTACGTAATCAAACGAGAGAATAAAGACATCCAGTTACTAGGGCAGGGAAAGAAAGACTAATATTCGCTTCTTTCTGAACATATAATTCTGGTTTCAGCTGTTTGATAGAAATTGCTTTACAAACTTGAGGAGTTTGTCTATTGATAATTTCAAAGGATTTCGCGATTTCCACCTCATGACCCGTATCAACGAGGTGTCTGGTAATAGCGCTACTATAAAAGTTTGTTCCCTTGAGACGTAGGCTTTTTGGCACATGTTCAGAAAATCGGAGGTGTGCTCTTCTTCCTATTCTCTCAATACACCTGCTCCCACAGATACGCGTAAATTTGTATTCACAGTTGGAGGTAACATGAGAAGGGTATCTGTCGACTTTTGACTGCATCAAAGAGCATGTTGTTCGATGGACAGTAACCAGCTTAACTGAAGGATAGGCTGTGGCTAGTGACGTACCCAGTCTTCCACTGACCATTTCTGCAATGTTTTCACCTTTGAAATCTAGTCGAATGAAGACAGGCTTTTTCAACTGTGATTTGTTTGATGTTTGAGCCTTCACACCTATATTTGTTAATGAATCTTTGAGGATAACCGTTGTTTTTCAACACATTTTCGAGAATCGTAAATTCTTCCTCTAGTTTCTCTGCAGAGCATGTTCTCCTCGCTGTATAGTACAGAGTCTTGAATAGTGCTCGTTTAAGGCTATTTGGACAAAAACTATTAAAATGTAGGTATTATCCATTGCATGTCAGCTTTCGGTGAACTGACCTTTGAAGACTACTATCTTTTAGGCGTTGTATGGCAATGTCAAGGAAATGGAACTTTCTGTCATTTTCTTGTTTCATAATAAATCCAACGGGAATAGATGCATGAAGTTTCTGTTTTATTTCAGGGATATTTTTGATGGGTAACAGGTGAGACCCCGTTCACTAATCTTAAGGCGAAAAAATTTGAAGGTCCTGCATTTTTCAAAGAGTAATACACCTGTTTCACAACAGACCCCTTCAACTCACATATGAGTTATAATATAATTACACATGGATATAATATCAACTGATCCCCTTTTAAATAATCTCGAATATCTGTTCCGTTATTTCCTCAGTCGCTCCTTCAATCCTATCGAAGGTTCTCACTGTCATCTACATATAAATATGATGCATAAGACTTGTTAGGCCAGTAAGTGTACGGTGTGGAATCAAGCTGTAATCAAAAAAAAAAAAAGATGAAAACTCGAAAAATCAGAACACAGTTGTTTTTCACTTTGCATTGGAAGAATACATAAAAAACAATATAGTAGCAATTTATGTTACTTCTGTAATCATCGAATCTTTGCATGTTTTTTTTCCAGTCATTATTATTACCATCGTTACCATCCATGTCAGAAGATATATCATGCAATACGGGTGTAACGAAATTAATTGGTTTCTAATGAGAAACTATTCTTAATTTTTCTAAAATCATTTTTTGAAACGAGTCTAATTCCTCAGCAAGTACAACTAGTGTTGATGTGAGTTGATTTCCATGTACTCATAGTATATAATACCATCAGTGTTCACGTAATCGGATAATTTCCTCCTACAAGAGAACTAACTAAGTACATGATATATGAGGTGATTACAGCTTAGAAATCAAGGTATTCTTCAGTCACATAAATTAGTAATATTTTATTCATAGATGTTTAATCCTGCTTTATTTATTTATTTCAATGTCTAGACGAATTATCCAAGATAATAAATCTTCATTGTTATCATCAGAGTTGATATAAGAGATTGGCAATCAGTTAAGTCTCTTTAAAGCTATTTTCAGACGATGATTGATGTATTGATATAAGTCAGTAATTGATAGGAATAGCTACGGATTTTTTTGTGAAGTTTAGAGATTAGAAATTTAAAATTCTCTGTTTGTCTTTTTTTATACATTGGATATGGTTTAGATGAAAAATTTTTTTTTTTACCTAATTTGGATAGTAATATTTTAAACTGCACAGACTAAAACTAACTGATACAAGTTGACAATGACTAATTCATTTTCCTGTTAACGTTAATTAACATTTTTTCAGACAGTTTTCATATAAGCACTGAGACGTTTAAAAGTTGCTCTATGAATTGAACGGTTTAGCTTAGTATTGCCTATTTTTTTTTTAATGTACTCTTTTGTGGCATTTATGTTCAAGAAGGTTTTTTAATTTTGTTCAAAGATGTGTGTTTATAAGTTTCGACTTACTGAGAATTTAGAAAATCAAAACAAGTGATTCAGCGAAGAGACTCTTTTCAACGAATTTATTATCAAGCTGTACAGTCGTATATATATGGTTTATCAGAAGTTATATCCGGTGAGGGAATTGAATCTTAGGTGTGAATACATAAAATAATAATAATGATAATCATATGAAGTTCAATTAAAACTAAAATGTTTGTGATTATAATCGTAGTTAAATGTCAAGTGGCAAAGCAGATTAATGTCATATATAGAATAATTCATAGGATGGATAGAACTTCAAACAGAGTGTGCAATTATAGGATTAGTAGACAAATGGAATAAAATAAAAAAAAGTTACGTAACATTGTGTGAAATTTAATAGCACAGAATTTAATGTTGCAAAACAGAATTGATTCAGGATGACAAGTGGGACAAGTGAAATAATACCGGGGACAGTTCAAAGTGAGAATAGTAATAATAACAATTGACTGAGAATTAATGTTGTTTGGAAGAGGGTGATTAGTTTTCATTATCTTAAGCATTAGATAAATGCACTTGAAATTGATTTGAACGTACCTCGAGATTCTTTCCCTCTCTTTGTCTGGTGGTATTCTTCTTTGTATTATTTCATTCACACAGGATGTGGATGGAATTCAAAAAGAACAGACTCCCACTTAGAAGGTTTTGACTGGAAAATAGTAAATAGGCTATTTTCCTGATAAAAGAACAGAACTTGGGCACTCTGGTAGAATATTATTCCATCACAGAATAAGTAAATTTATTTTATAAAGTGGTCAAAACGTCATCAGTAAATAACACTGTGAGAATGAATTTTATTCTAGGAAGGATATTTCCCTAATCATCAATTTTCGCAGACAATCACAGTCACATTTCGCCACTAGTGTTCGATGAGTATGGCCTTGATCTCTGAAATATGAGTTAAGCGTTTAGTGTATGAAGGATTTAAACTGAACCAATTACCTAATAAGTATTTTGAAAGGTCTATTATACTAAAGTAAAGCATGGTTTCATCACATCCAACCCAGTATTTTCAGTATATGTCGCGAAAGTGAAATGTATTGTTCAGTATGTTGAAGTTAAACATAGAGAGATCACTATAAAGCATGATAAGAGTATTATATATCATATTTTGATTATGATACATCACGAACAACACCAAGCACAAATCACTATCAACAGAAAATATTTTTGACGGAAAACATTTCTTTCACAAGGTTTATCGAGTCCAACTGCAGTGAGTCAAGCTACTACTTCTGTATAATTCAAAGACTTGAAGAGTGCGTCACCGAAAAAAATATTATAACAGATTTTAGACATTTATCAACAACTGCTCATATCATTCCATACTGAAAATCGTATAGTCAGAAGATAATGACAACAAGGAACTCTGGCTGAGAACAAATCAATCCACAACTCATTGCCCAAGAAATATTCTGAAAAATATAGAGATGGAATAGACAAAAGCTGAGAAGTCTGTTGAGTGATAAAGAGCTCTAGGCAGGTCATGATTGAAACGAAAATGGAAAAAGATGAGTTTGGCTTAGGTCTGAGGGTGACATGAAAGAGGTTGCGTGAAGAGGAGATGAAAGACAATGGGAAATTGTGGAGGTAGGTAAAGAAGATTTCAGAGAACACAATGAAGTGGATGTGTGCGCTGCTGAAGCCCTATGTTTCATTCGGAGTCAAAGCGAATAGTAATATTAACAAAATAATAAATATTCAGTGTACTGACATTTGCAAAACTGTCTCTTTGTTTATATATTCTTTATGTTCTTTCCTATTGTACTTCATTCTTATGTAGTCTACTCTAAGATGACACAATTTCACCAATTAGTTGACCTTTGAGGATGCATTTCACTCAAATCACTCATGTTTATAGCAAGGTAGGGCAACAGTCTAGCGGTGACATCGGGAAGGTTATAAAGAGTTACGTTTCCTTACGAATCACAATTGACCCAAAATAATTGGAAGGTCGAATTTTAACCGCCAAACTTCACACCAGCCACATTTAAGGATATATAGTTTGGAAACTCTAGTAATATTTTCTAGGTTTAATACCCAATTTTCCATTGATCATGCAAGACTTGTCAGTTTATTATTATCAATCGTTTACTGAAAGCTATGCAGTGTCTAACATGGTCAGAAATTTACAGGTGAAAAACAACAATTTGGAGGATTTGACAGCGAAGATGGGATTTCAAGTGAGCATGAAGTGGACAGAGTTCATGGAGATACTTAACCAACAGTGACAACTACAAGCACCACTGATTATCGATGGTGGAAATCCGAAGGTAGATTTGCCTTTCACTTATCTGGCTGAGCAGTTTCGTTTCAACTGCAGGAGTAATAGATAATTATGTGAACCCGAAGATGAATTCCGGGAAACAATTCAGACCTTCATTATTCTGAAATCATTTTGGATATCTACAGCACTCAGAACACAGAACAAGATCTGAAGCAGCCAGTGCTCCTTTATGTTTCTAAGATTTTGCAAACATGTCACCGAAAGCATTTTCAACTGTCTAATGCAGACTTTTATCAATAACAACCTTTACGACATACTGAAGATGAGAAGGTCTGCCAGTAGTTCAGTCTGGAAACAAACTTACCAAGAAACTACTGTTTAACAAATATGCAGAATGAAATTGGGGTTGATCGGACATGTACTGAGAGGAAAGTTTTTTTAAATAGTAAAGGCTACTAACTCACTCGACAGGAAGCCGAGTGGGAAACAACAACGAGTTGTGTGTATGTGATATGAAGATAACCACATGAAGATGAAATTTTATATGGGTGGTCGGGAAGGCAGCTAAATAGAATGAAGAGTACAAAGTGAAATGGTGATGTGCCACTGATGAACAGCTATATTCTATTTGAACGCAATGAGACGAGTTAAAATATCCTAATATACTAAAATCAATCTTTGAATATATCATTTCACACACACACACACGTCTGAGCATAAACCAACTCACTGATCAATATGAAAGTTATAGTTCGCCTGTGTAATCTACCTGTGAAGTGATGATTTGAATTGAATTTATTGGGTGAAGCTACTAACACTACACCTTCCACTGTTGTAGATGAAACGACTACATACAGATGTCAACAATATCCTTTGATACTATGTGTTTAAGGATATTTAATTTTTTGTTTTTGATTTACAGCTTGAGTCCACACCGTATTTTTGGTACAAGTATGAAATTTTCAGCATGGATATCGGTAGCCCGAATTTTGCAGGCCTACCACAGATATCAGGTGTGCGTCGGCAGGGGATCGAACCTCGGACCATGTGCATGGTCGGCGAGAGTCCTAACCACTGTGCCACCAACGCACATCTCGAACTTTCCTTACTGCCCACAACAATACAAATAAGTCTTTATTATTACAGTATGATATTGAAACATAGGAGGACAGGTCATAAATGCTAGTAAATAAACAGATATTTTGAGAGGAGAAATAATTCAAGAAGCTGACGAAATCTGAAAAATTTGCATCATGAGGAAGTGATAAACATGTTTTGACGTATACTTTGTCGATTCTTTTAGTACTACTGACTTTATTTTTCAGTAGTCAAATTTACATTGACGTTATTCAGTGAAAACCCTGGTTTAGTAATGTTTCAAATCAACTTGATTATAAGATTTACAGAAAATAAATTATTGAATCACCTTAATTTTCAGCACAAGAGTATACAACTCGGTGGGAGAACTAGTACTTCACAATGCTATAGCCCCTCCTTGGATTTCAAACTTTGCTTTTATGTACTCTGAGGTGTTCCGACCTTATGGGAAGGAAAGGAAGAGGTAGATTAGGACCGTGGTTAATCATTAAATTTTTATACATTCTAATGACAAGGAGAAGAGATCTAGACTGTTTGGTCCTTCTTCATAGTGTAGGGAGGTCATACCGAATATTATACACGTTGGCTTCCTTTGAACCCTTTCTCGGATGTGTGACTCCCTCTCCAATAGGAAAGTTTTCAGCTAACATATAAATTCTGTCACCCACTCATGGGGAATCCCCTTATCCAATTTAGTAAGTCATCTCTGATTCTGAGACTTTCTGATTTCATGAGCAGTCTAGTGTGAGGCACTTTGTCGAAGTCTTTGCTGAAGTAAGTGAAAATGATATCGACGGATTTTCTGTTGTCTCTTGACTTGACCACTTTCTCTCTTCCCTTAAGAGGGTTAGTCAGGCATCCTGTGCTCGGATCAACCAGTCGTTGTTTTCCAGATGTGCCATGATAGCTTCTTTGATGTTTCTTCCTACTCTCTAGATAAAGCTCCTAGTGTGGCTATTAGGCCTGTAGATCAAAGGCCACGGTGTGGATCCTCCTTTGTCGATTGAGTTTACTATAGCATCTTTCCAATCGACTGGTAACATTCTATTGAAGAGAGATAGTTTAAAGGTAGCAGTCGGCGGGCCGGCCGCGCGAGTTGCTAGCCCCTTGAGGAGTCTCAGGTGAAGGTCACATCGTCTCACTGATTCCCCGGCATCTAATTTCTTTACAGAATGAAATGAGATGTATCGGTCTGTTTCTACTAAATCTGTGCTGTCTCCCTTTAATGCGGTGACAGCTAACTCTGTGGGAAGGCGTGACGACTCTTGTTTGAAGACTTCGGTGAAGTAGTCTGCCATTGCATCCTCTTTTGCTGGTTCTCTTCGAGAGTGTCGTTGTCAATGTCAGGTTAGTTACCCCGTTGGATGTCTAATTCCTAAGGTTCGTGTACGGAAACATATTCTTGTGCTGTACTGTTCCATTTTGAGTTATATGCACTTAGAACGTCTTTCCTGATTGAAGAATTCTCGCTGTAGCTTAGGAGGTCGCCTGGGTCACTTTCATGTTCTAATACTCCAGTGCTGTGAAAAGATAGTCATTTCATGAAGTAGATGACGATATCATCGCTTCGTAGCTTAGTTGGTCTTCCCTATGTACTGTGAAGTTTAGGAGTTTAGTTTGGAAGTTCATTGTCGTTAACACTGGATGTCAGCCGTATTTCAGTAATGACTATGACATCCGAGTTTTCAGGGTCTACCATAGAAATTAACTCAGTCTATATTTTCAACAGACTGCATTAGTTTAGTAAACTCGTAACTCATTTTGATGTTCGATCGACGCAGGTTTAGGAGTAATAACACTTCGATATTTTACTGCTCGAAAACCTTCAATTATGAGGGTCCCCTTGCAGTAGCGGTGCTATTCGCTTAAGAGAAAACTTCTACATCTCTCATCTAATACTGCTGCTGTATATTTTACTGGTGGAATATTTTTGTGTGAACTTTATTTCCTAATTGATTACTTTAAAATCAATTTCAATATATCATGGGTTTATTTTCTTCATAGATATGAGGCATAACCATTGAAAGTGTAAGTTATGACAAGGTTAGCTATATTAGACCTCAGGTATCTCAGTCTTTTCTGAGTGTGTTAAGTGATAATACAGTTAGTAATATTTAGGTTAAATGTAAAGTATTAAGCAAGGAGGAGAAGTTTATCGATGTGGTGGTGAAGCTGCGTCGATTGATGAGACTAGAACATGTGTTACGCATGTCAGGCTATCGCCCTCCTTGTCAACAATGTTAGCTGAAATAGGATCAGGCTAGAAAAAAGTTAGGAGTGATGAAATGAAAACATCGCATCAGTGCACAAAGTCTTTGACTGTTAGTTTCCGCCGCCCACATATGGAGGTTAAGACCATTGGACAGCGTTTTTCGAGACGTTAAGGTTCGATAACTGAAGACTTTTAGTGATACGGCTCCTAATCGTTAAACCTTTACCGTTTTCCAGTTACATTATTCTCCATATAATTATTCCATCTTGAGAATACTTCCACTGATTATGTTTTCTTATTTTTCCTCTTTGCTTTGAATCCTCTTGTGAGGTGTGACGAATTGATATGTGGTAGCACTTTTGTGCGAAATTTCACCCTTAAATATGAATTCAATTCAGTTCATTTCTGTCTCTGTCTATTCCTCTCAATTCTTTGTATTTTTGCTACTACTACTAATACTACTACTGCTCCTGGCTAGTAAACAACATGAAGTGCACAGTCAGTACGGAAAATCAACCTTGGACCACACGAGCCATGACTAAAGAACCACTCTACCACTGAGCCATCGACTCACAGTTAACTTCATTGTCTTATCATAAAGCATCGTTTATTTATCTCTGAATTATACACTTAAGTTTTGTAAGTTAAGATTTCTAAAGTGTTGTTGGTGACGATAGGTCACCCCTGATATCAACACCACTACTGTGGTGTGTGCCAATAATAATAAGACTCATCAGTAGTATGTAAAGAGACGTTTATCGGCATAAAAAATATCAAATGACGGAGAGATAGATTTGATGTTGAAGAGAGCAAATGAACCAGAGTTGCAGCAAAACACGGGAGAGACGAAAAGAAGGCAGAGATATGCTTACTGATACTGCAGAAGTTGTACAGCTTTATTACCGAAATACATCAAATTTCAAATAGATACTACTGAAATGATAAAACACAATGCTATTTGATGGCAGAACTGTTTATACTGTCAAACTGGTGTGCAGTGATGGCAAAATATAACAGCCCCAAATTGAAATTTCGTATACTCTTTCTTCTGTCTCCATTTCATGCTTTCTCCATTGTTCTTGCAATTATCTTTATGTCGCCCCTTTGCAACTTAATCTGTCGCTCACCTATTCAATGCTTCTACAGAAGGCAATACCAATGTATTGCTTATCAGTACCAGACGCCACACTATATACACCTGTGAAGTCATTTCGAATGTTTGAGGTTTGAGGAATAGTTTATAATTTGAAAGACAGATGAAATGCTTTCTGAATACCTGAAAATTCTTTTTATCGGACTTTCATCTAGAAATCACAAGTTTTTGTTTACTTCGAGGTTTTTCAAAGTGTTTAGCTTCTGAATTCTTAGAAACGTAGTATTTTATTTTTCCAGATGATTGAAGTACACCCATATAAAAGTGAGGATTCAGTTTGCGAATATACATTTCAGAAGGATGTAAGCAATATTTTCCAGTAGGTTTCTTCAAAGGAAAATGCATACGTGTTCAACGAGTCATGAGGAGTTTTAAACTAGTTTAGAAGTCAGCTGAATTTAAAATATATCGGATAGGAATGCAGAATACCACCATTTTGCTAATATTCCCTTGCTTGGATTATTTATTCACTTTCGACAATAACAAAGTTCAAGATAAAAGTTGGGAGAAACTGTGAACTTAACTATGTATTGTGTTATATCTCACTTGTGTACACAACGGGTAGGATATGAGAATAGGGTGAAACAATGACTTACATCAATGTGTCAGTATGGTTACTCATCTGGCATAAAGGTGCAAGTGATGGCCTTATTTATTACTCTGATTCTATTGGTTATTTCTGATTAGCTGACAATCACTACTGCACGTTTGTCAGTGTCCTGTGTGTGGTTCAGTCTACTTGATAAATATTTAAAGTAATTACATTTTGGATTTAAATACTCCTGCAGCTATGTGGTGAGAGCAGGCTGCTAGCCAATTGGTAGACATTAATCTAGGCTGATTCAACAACCAATCACAGCAGACTTAAACGTGGGCAAAATGATTCGCAGATAGATGGCTCTACTTTCCAAGAAATATCGAAAACAACCAATCAGAAAACTGTGTTTGTCTGCTTAACTTCCGAGAAACAACCAATTAGAAGACTGCCTTTTTCTGCTTGCATAAGCCTTAATAATGTACATAATATATATATAAATACGCGTTGATTTTCGTAATAAAACGATCTGTTGCCTGGCCCTTGTCTTCTGTTGTTACAGCTGCTGTTAATAATAATACAAATACTACTACTAATAATAATACTATTATTGATAATACTGATACTACAGAACATCGAATGGAATCTGAATGAGAAGTGGTGGGTTGGGCGTGGATCCGATGTTGATATGGCGAAGATCATGTTCAAAGAAGATGAAAGCATGTAGAGAGTTGTAGAACCAAATGGAACTTATTACAGGGAACTGAATGCTATGAAGACTTTGGTCTAGGGCTGAATAATCCTCTCGAAATGCAGGTGATGAATGATAATAACAATAAACTAGAATTATTTGATACTCGACAAGAATTCTTCATCTTCTCTCTTATTTCATTACCATCCAAACTGAGACGAAATTGTCTGTAGAATAATTGGTCTAGTGCACATAAGACATCCAAGGCAACAAAAATGCGGAAAAGAAGGAAGAAATATTGTGGGAAAATTGGAGATGAGAAGGAAAACAGTGAGGACAATGACAGTTCCTCCTTATTTTCTGCTTGAATGAAAATGTGTCAGTGTTTGGAAGACTATTAAAGACTATTCAGCAACCTGTCGCATAGCTAGGTCACTGGGTTGTCAAACTAGATGCCACCTATGCTGATCGTACCACAGCCAAGTTTTTTGGTTCAATTTCAGTCATCGTCTCAGTTCTAATATGTATAAATAAACTGACAATCTCACACACCTGATGTTCAAATGTTAAGGCCCAGAGAATACCAAACAACATTAATGCTCAGACCGGCCTTCAAATCTGTATTACTCTTATTATAATTAGTATTAAATATATCATTGCTCAAAAACAGTTCTAATTGAAGATAATAACTACATATTATTGATATAAGTATACAAACTTGGGCACTGACTGTGGTAGAGCATAACTCCATTATGGATAAGATTTTTATTTCGATAAATCACACAGTGTTGTACAGTAATTTTAATTGATGACGTTTCGAGCACAAACTATTGCTCATAAACATATCAAGTTGATATCCATAATAATAACGACGTCATTTATTAGTTGTAGGTTAATTTACCACTCGAGCTAGGTCACCTATTAGATTAGTTTACCCTGATAACGTAGTTTTAAAAATGTTGTAGCTAAGTCTAAAAATATCATCCAGACAACCTTGTATCAATTTCGAGGGAAAATAATATAATGCATCGAAAGTATTTAGGGTAAATGCTGAACCTGAAGAAAACCTGCCGTTGGATGGATGCCTTACAAGTCTCAAGATACCAAATAGTTTAAGTTACATTCTTTGCTTGGACAGGAAAAATGCTATTTATAACACCGTCCTGTTATTGTTAACAGTCTAGAAAACTGCTGTGGAAATGTGTTTTAACAATTTAAGTGTTAAACTATTAAGAGGATATGAAGACACGATACATTTACTGTATATCCTGAATTTTGAATTCCTGAAGTAACTGTTAGGTTATTTCAGATACAGACAAGAAAGTAAATTAATAGTGTCAGTGTTATTCTAATGTAATCGTAGTTTCTCTGCCTTTCGAGGGGAACATGAGATCAGCAGCATTAGTTTTGTTTCTTTTGAGCTATGAAACTACTGGCCTCATGTCGAACTTTTCAGCCTTTCCGAATTTACTATCGGACAATGTTCTAGGTGCGATTAGATTGAACTTGAATCGGCCAGACGTTGTGTAGGAGTGAATCAGTTGGGAATCGAACACCGAACCATGTGCATGGTTAGATATTACTTAATCACTGACCAGCCGACCCGTTATTTGAACGATTACTCTGTAATTTCCATGAGACAAGCAAAATCAAACAATTTGAAATTTATCTGTGAAAATATGACTTACTTTCAACAGAAAAGAACTCACAAAGCCGCATAAACTTAAAAGATTCAAATTAGTATTGGTGTTTCTTGAACATAAAAGACAATCTCAGAAAATGCACTCATCACGGTTTAGACATCTATGTGAGTTTTCAGCCTTCGTAGCAACTGTGACACCAGGAGAAAGATGGGAAGAAAGTGGGTGTTCAGTGTTTGCCGACAAGACTTTAAACAACTGCTTGCACGAATTAAGTTATCTACCAACGACAGTTTGAGTTAGTTGAGTTAGTGGCACACAAAAAACCAATGCTGCTTAGAGCTGTTAAAGTCCTAGAGATGAATAAAAGAGAATGATAAAGGTGAAAAGATACATTCATAAACAGTAAACAAGAGAGTGAATTATATCAGAAAGTATCAATTTCCTTATGCAGTAAATCAGACGAAAATTTCTCTTGAAATCAACAACAAATGATACGACCAAGAGATGATATCGAAGTAAGCAATATTCGACTTATTTTTGGCCGGAATGCTTTTGATGCTACAAAAATCATGGGAGTGAAGCACTCCACGAAGTCTTGTTTGCGCCTGAAACTAGACTTAGCAGTATGAAACTTACCAGGACTCAGCTTGACAAAAGAAATGGATAAGTTACAGCACCTTGAGACAGACCAGATTCAGTAGGCGATTGAAGCAGAGAACTTCCTGTTAGAGAAAGTAAATTGTTTCCTACCCAGGTAATAGAAAACACCCATCCACTGACTGGGCGTCTAATGTACTCTGAAGTCAGCTTGTTTAAGAAGTCGCACAGCCATAGGACCGAAATCAGTAGTGTAGTCTAAGTAGACAGAACGAAGAAAATTCGCACCTTTCTCTGGACTAGAAACAATGTTATGTTGCAATACAATGATAGCATCTGAAGTGGTTTTACAACCTTTAAAAGAAGTTTCTCAACAGTTTAAAACAGATGGAAACGCGACGGTGATTTACCTGATGAACTGTAAATCTGATTTCAGTGTAGATGCGATCTTCATTTCCGACGTCGGAAAGATGATGCAGCAGAGATTTATGAAACAGGCTGACACAAAATGTCTGCACATTTGTGAGGCAAAATGCTCTGCATACCTTTAAGGTTTTGAGACATGTTAAGACATGATTTCCGTTAAAACTCTTCATATGACAACTGGAATCGAGGAGAAACACATTAGCCTGCTGTCGCAGAAAAGATCAGTTTAAGAGGTTTATATCAGAACAGACATCAATAGAAATTTGTTCTTTGCCAAGTAGTTGATTAAGTAGTTTCCAGATGTTACAAGCATTTTTACACGATGAGCATTTTGGATCGTATATGTGTAATTAATGTTCAAGTCTACAGAAAAGATACACGCAAAGATAAAATCGCTTGATTTTAACCGCTACCTGTCATCAAAATACAAAAGGTGTAAAAATTCATGTCAAAATACGAAAAAAAAACAACTGGTAGAATAGAGAACAGTACTGGTGTGGGAAATAAAATTTGTCACACGATTCATAAATAGGCATATTTGAAAGAGAGTGAATGACACATATGAAGTCAGACCTAAATGGTGGGTGGGCATTGGTATGAAGATAAATGTAATTGGTTAATTCCTACACCAGATGTTAATCACAATTGACAGTAGCAATTATTAGTGGTTCTGTCAAACGCTGACTGTTAACACTAGATGTTAAGATCACAATTTTCCACTAAGAGACTCTTTTCAACAGCTGTATACATCAGTATAACAAATCAGTACGGAAATCCTCTGCAATCAATATTAAGAACAAGACTGGGATTCTCAATACTGATGTCAGGTCGGTCAGTGCTTCTATATGGTGCAGAGACTTGACGAGTCATGAATTAAAAAATACAAAACAATTCCAATAGTTGGTTTAGATAACGGGTGGTAATTTTGCCCGAAATATTACCAAAAACAGAAACTTGTCATTGTGTGTAAGCTATCAAAATATAATCATGGTATATATATATCATGTTTTTTAAAAACTATACTCGGTGAGGAAATCTAAACAATAAGCGTGAATACTAATACTAATACACTACTAATGATAGAAACACGAATTGTGAAAAGATATTTGTAATCATAATCTCAGTTGTTGATTTTACAGTGGGAATTATTAGATTATTTGAATCTCTGAATGCCTTTAGATGTTCGAAGTCGTTAAGGTCAACTGTCATCAATTTCTAGTCCACTAGATCAATTATAATTTAGTCGTTTTTTGAACCGAAAGCCTCTGGTCTGATAACAGGCCAAACAGTACTGTCTAAATGTTAGCGATTTCGTACTTGATTTAAATTCTTATGAATTCTATTTCTTAGGAAGTATGGAAATAATAGTGATGATAAGTATGGCAGTGAGACTTCTAAAGTCAGATTGAAACGGTAGAAGATGAAAGACTTGACAAAGAAATGTTTATTTGGTGATTGGTATCTATATATAGCCAAATTATGTACACCTTATATTCAATGCATAATTTGTGTTGTGGTACTTCTGGCCTTCCTTCATATTGTCTTTCTATGTGTTTCTTTCACGTCTCCCACGTCCCTTTCATATCTCTCCGACGCCGTATCATTTGCCTTCTCTGACATCAAATGTATCTCCCTGTTATTTGATGTTTTTATGCCGATGAACATCCCATTGTATACTACTGAAAAATCTAACCATTAGGACTCGCCACAGTATATGGGATAATAAGGAGTTGGCCATACCATCGTAGACAATAAATCCAAACAAGTGAGGTGGAAAAATGCTGTTTTTCCTCCGTTATTTTAGATAACAAGCTTTTTTTTCATTAAAACAAAGTCCTTTTGTTTTCTCATTAGTGATTCAGTGAACCACTAATATTCTGAATGGAAATTTACAGCCAATAGTCTATTTCATGAAGTACACAAAGTGCTATTCTAAGAATTCTTCTAAGAAACCATGTTATCATCTCAGGATTACTTTAATTTTGCATTAACTCAGAAACATTAAAGAAGAACTTTATTTCACCAGTTGGTATCACGGTCATTCTTAAGTGACTTATGAGTGAATCATCGTTATCATCATCAGGGCAGATATTTCCATCAATCAACACTAGTCAATGAACTGTTTTCTGTTCATTTTCAACTATGCGTGGGATCAAAGTTATGACTGGAAATGCCTTACCAAGTACCTGGTGACAAAACTATGAACCTCGAATTCAATGCAGTAGAATGTTAAATTGTTTCCAGCATGTTGATGAGTGTGATCTTATGTCGATTTTTATCGTTTCCTTAAACGATTTTATTTTGTAACGAAAACTGACTTCGAGAACATTATTCGGTTAAAATTCTTTTTTGTTATATCCATTAAGTCCTATCACCAATGATATTCCTAACTGTGATGGACCAGATCATGCAGCAGACTGTAGTGGTGGAGGAATACAGGAACACTTTGGACCGATAGAAGACTCTAGAAGATTTGGATTTCGTCGATGAATTATGTCTTATGTGAGATATAAACCTGAAGACTTATAGGCGAAAGCTGTAAAGTTGGCAGAAGAGCCAGCGAAGACAGGGATTCAAGTGAACATAGAGAGGATGCAAGTGGCAAAGACAACTAACAAAAACGACAAGCATCCATCACTATTAATGTGAGAAATTTCCAACAGGTCACTGCTTTCATTTATTTCGGAGACATAGTCTGAACTATAGGTGGCACAGTTGAGGACGTCAAAGCCAGCGTGGATTGGAAAGGCGAGCGAGACAGACAATAAGCCCTCTGCAATCACTATGGAAATCTCCTAAAGTCGATGGCACAAACAAGATTTGGATTTTAAACGCAAATGTCAAATCAGTCACTGATTCTATACGATTCAGAGACTTGGTAAATCACGAAGGGCATTTCCAACTGGCTATTGTCAACTTTTATCAACATCTACCTGCAATCTATACTGACGATCCGATGACCAACAATGAAGGATTAGCAACAAAACTCTCTGAGAACAAACCAGTCAAGAACCTATTGATCAACTAATAATTATGCTGAAGGAAGTGAAGGTGGATGGGACAGACACTTTGAAGACTGTCAAGTGATATCACACACACCAGGCACAGAGTCAAGTGGAATCCTAATGAGAAACGATGAGTTGGACATGAGTCTGAGGGTGACATAGGCGAGATCTTGTCGGGAGCAGATGAGATCATATGGTGAATCGTGGAATCATCAGCTTAATAGGAGTGTAGAGAACGAGACAAATGGAGATGTGTTGTTGAAGCACTCCTATGTTCTATTCATAACCCATGGAAATAATAGTAGCACTCAAGTACCGGATATGTACAGACTCATAATCAGCATCAAGTTGTACAAAGAATCATTCGTAACTTGAACAGCTTAATAGTTAAACGTGAAATTTGTAATTGCTTAAGCGATACGATAAGCCAACAAATCTATCCATTGTGAGAACAACGTACACTAAAGGAACGCTGCTTTAATGTTTCCAATTCTTATTTCTTTATAAAAGTTGAGAAAAATATTACATTAATAAACTTTAACAAAGCGAAAACAACAAGTGTAACAGGACAATATGAGCTCATTTTTTATTATTTTGTGGATTCTTTTTGACTGCCAGTAAGTAACCTTTACGATATAAAAAATAGGATTTGCTAAAAGGAGTTGAGCATATTTTTTCTTATTGATTGTACTAAGTATTGGTAGAAACTGTAAAGAACATAACTTTCGAACCATGCAAGATATTAAATTACTGAGTGTAAAAACATTTTTCTACAGAATAGCATGTAATTTATATAGTTTCTCTAAGTGGGAGTTTTGTGAACAAGGCCAATTCATCACACGAGACTATGCATTCATTCGAGATGTTCAGATCCCCCAACATTTAAGCGAACAGAATTATATTTTTCAAGCGATGAATGGCTAACTGTATACAGATTGACTCTAGCTATTTTGCCAACCACCAGAGTAATTTTTAACATCGTGAATTGACGATAAATAGTAATGGTGTCGTAGCAGCGTCAAATTAACCTCTCTCTAGTAGGTCAAATAAGTAATTTATTCCTTTAGACTACAGTTCATTAAATGTTCTGTTATCGATTGACTTTTTCTTCAAAAGTTCCATTTATTTCTTGACAGACTGTCTTTCTATTGATTCAGTTTGATCTTTCTTAAAATGATCAGTAATATCAGCAAGTCGGAATTTTAAATAAGCTTGTTTTTGTTCATTCACCGGTTTCAATTCATATTAGCGGATGAATGCCTGGCTCGACACCACATTACAATTAGTGTGACTGTGACATACTCAGACGATGCAAAACTTAAAGTAACACCATTTTCCGAGTTTGGTATTTTCCTGTTGGTCTGTCTAAACCGAACTGATACGCCT
This sequence comes from Trichobilharzia regenti, assembly GCA_944472135.2. NCBI lineage: Eukaryota > Metazoa > Platyhelminthes > Trematoda > Strigeidida > Schistosomatidae > Trichobilharzia > Trichobilharzia regenti. Next base: position 7,389,344 of record OX235270.1, read on the forward strand.
CCTTTTGACGTCTTTAATTGGACGCCTAGATAATGCTAGGATTAATGTTTTTCCTCTGTTTTACTTTCCGAGTGGAACACAGAGATTCACGCTTGAAGCCTTGTAGTTTCTGTAGCAATGGTACTGTTTTTCTAGGCTTCCAGCTTCTCTTATTTACGACAGGTTAAGTGAAGTTTCAAAGTGTATAAATCGGGAGTCCAACTGGGATCTTCTGAATGGCTGGCGAGCATTTGCCTCAGGATTAATTAAAAGCAATAGAATTTAAGTAACACTGTTCTGTTTGTGTATAAAATTTAAATAAATGAATAAGGTGATTAAAAGAAAACGCGATTATGTTTCATTTTCAATGAAGTGATTATGAAAGGATAAACTTTCAACGAGATCACAGTTAACCATTTTATTTATGATTTACACTTTAAGATCTTTGCATATTCTGACCAGAATAGAAAAGTATCATATTTTAGGTTTTACAATGAGATGTATCAAGTGATCCACAACCGAAAAATCAGAAAAGTGTTTGAAGTTCATACAGGTGGAAGACAAGCTAGCTGCCCATTATCACCAACCATGATATTCCTAATTGTGGTGGACTAGATTATGCGTTGGAATGTGCATGGGAGGGAGAAGACATGAGTACGCTGGATTGCCCATGGGAAGACTCTAGAAGGTCTGGATTTCGCAAGTGGACATTTTATGTCTTCTTTCATACAAACTCGAAGAATTAGAAACAAGCTGGATTTCACAGGCGATATATGTATAATGCCACACAAACTCGAAGACTTGAAGGCGAAAACCAAGCAACTGGACTGAAGAGACCGGCAGCGGAAACAGGACTCCAAGTGGATATAGAGAAGACGGAGGTGGTGAAGATAACTGACCACCATCACCACCACCAACAACAACCAGCACAAATCACCATCAATGGGAGAAATAGTTTGAAAGACGTTACTTCCTTCACTTACTCGGCTAGGAAGCATAGTTTCAACTACAGGCCAGCGGAACGGATGAATATGTCAAAGCCAGTCAGAATCGGAAATGCAAGATACGCATTCATCAACCTGAGACCAGTTTGGAAATCTTCCCCAATGTCAAGTCGGTTCCTCTATACGGGTCAGCAATGTGCGCTGCGTGTCACGAAAAGGATTTCCAACAGGCCACTGTAGGCTTTCTTCAACAGCTACCAGCCTTCTCTCCATACTGAAGATCAAGAAGGAATTAGGTATAAGAAACTTTGACTGGTAACAAACCAACCAACCAAGAGTTGATCACTCAAAAATATGTAGGAGAAAGTTGAGATGGATAGGGCATACATTGAGAAGGTCGCCGAATGACATCGCACGCCAGGCATTCGAGTGTAATCCAAATGGAATGTGATGAGTGAGTCGTCCCAGGGTGATACGGAGGAGATCATGTGAGGAGGAGATGAGAGATTATGGGCGATTCTTGACCTAACTGAAGGGGATGATGGAAAACAGAACAAAGTGGAGATGTGTTGTTGAGGTCCTGTGTTCCAGTGGGTACCCATGGAAACAGTAATAACATAATTCATCGTGTAGAAAGTTAACGGGTTGTTTAACTGACATATAGGTTAATTAAAGCCCTTAAATATGTTTATCGGTGATTCAAGGAGGATGCTCGCCAGTCACACACATTGTCCTACACACTCCCCTCTTGTCGTACTGTATGTTGCGTTATTCAGTGAGGCAAGAGTAAGTCAGCTTAATGCTCCTAAAAACTTGGACAAGAAATAAATTATAACCTCAGTTTCGTAATGATAATAACAATGAGGTATGATGATGAGTCAGTGGTTTAATGACAGAATGCTCGTCAACCGCACACCTGGTCCATGTTCGATTCCCAGCCGAAAATCTCCTAAACGTTGGATAATTTACTGGCCTATAAGAAGCTCAGATAATAAATAGAAAAGGTTGACATTGAGGTTGGAAATCTCACCACAACTGAAACTTCAAAAGCTTGAAGCTTCATTTTTCACATGGAACTCAAGAAACAATCAGTGGCTATTCTAATTTTTTTTAAATAAAAAAACACTATTCACACTGAATCTAGCCCTCATTTCAGTCAAGTCATTTTCTACAGTAGTCATAAGTGTTCACTTCTTATTAGGAAAGTACTTTATAGAACATTTAGCAACTCCCGTAAGTAAGTAGTCCCATCGCCTGTTCACCTGCCTGTTCCAGCTTCAACGAGAACTTTATATTATCTGCAGACTTTGATGCTTGCCATCTGAAAAAAAACAAACACCAACATGTCATGTACACATAAGCTGTTGTACATTGATGGTGGTGGAGATTCGCAAACTTTCGTCTTCATCAGAGGAACACTTCCATTGTATTAGGTAGGTCCTCTAGCGTCCGTTTTAGTTGCCTCGACAACTGCTCACAAGCTTTCATTTCTTCTACATATGATCATGCCATTCTCGGATGTACACTCAACAGGTGACTTTACATTTGAATTCCACTCGACGTTCTGGTGTATACTGACTGTCTCACTCAACGGTCTCTTCAGCGTATCTCCAACCCATTTCAATTTCCTTATACATACTTTTTGGGCATATTTAGCTTTTAATGAAGCGAAAAACGACATTCAGCTTTTTCCAAGATTCAATGGAAATAATTTCAAATTACTAATTAAGCAGAAGTTGAATTTGTACAGGGATTTCGTTAATTTCCAATGTTTTGTTGTTGCCGGTTAGTGCTGCTCAACTACTTGGGAACTTAGACTGTGTGGGAGGTGGAGAGAGAGAATACTGCTTCTAAATACCTAGGGATGAGTGACAGGTGATGGTTAAACTCTTAAAGAGTAGAAATTGTCAGTGGTTGGTTGATGGAAATTTAAGCAAAGCAGCCAACCAGTCGGGCGAATTTCTTACACTCAAATTTTTGTTTCTTAGGTTATAAATGTAACAGCTTTTCATGTGTCTACCAAACGCTGATTGCACTTTATAACAGCTTCACTTTACTGTTTGTTGTCAGGTAGAGTGTTTTAGGAGTTTAAAACAAAAAAATAGGCAGTTTGTGAGTAAATATCCAATCTAGTATCTTTTATGTGTGCCTCGCAAGCGGGATGTAAACACTGACTTTAGTAAGCTGGTTTGTAGACATCAGACAAATGTCACTTGAATACGTTATTTATGCCTTTTCGTCATATCTTAAGCCTTCTAGCATATGTAATGGAGAGATCGTTTTCATTTCACACTGGCGAGTGAAGTCAGTTAGTTGATGTTAATCATACAAACTAGTGCCTGTGATGCAGTGGCCGATGCACTCCTAAACTCGCTCAGCCGGTAGTAAATGTGGCTAAGCGGAAAGGCATGAGGCTAGCGAACCCCGTGTTCTACTCGGAACATAAAGGAAAGAAGAAAAAAGTATAAGTTGAATTCTTACTTATAATAATAACAATAATTTAAATCGACTTTTTCATTTGCTAGTTACTAAGGCCAAGAAAAAAAATATATCAAAATATAGATGAGAATTTCATTAAGGTCCTGATACTCCCACTCTTTCCGGTTCTGACCAATCAGGTTATTCCAGAGTATGATATTACTCTACCTTATTGAAACCAAGTTGTTTTACTATCATGTAAACTTGTGAACTAAAAATGACGTGAATTCCAGGTGGACAGTGAAATTCTCATGGGAAAAGCCACTAAATATAGTGAATAACACGTATATTTTATTTACTTCCTTATTTATTTTATTCTTTTACGTCCCGAGTGGAACATTTGACTTCAAACTAGAGCTTTGAAATTTCAGTAGCAGTGGGTTTTGCTCATTTTTACGGTCAACCTTCCCTCTTCACCGCGTTTACTACCGGCTTAGGGATTGAACCCCGGACTGTGTGTGTGGCTGGCGAGCATCTTACCGCTGAACTACGGACACATGTATAGTGATTATAAATAAAGGTGTGTGTGTGTGAACATCGCACAAATCAGCAATAACTGATCCATGACTTGTCTCCGATTACATCAACTAGCTATGAAATTCAAAATATGTTGAAGCACCATTAAAGTAGAGTTAGTTGCAGGGAATAAAACCCATTTTAGAAACTTTGTGACGACACTACATTCTATGCATAGAACATCGTAAAACTGCTAATAACAATTTGAATAAGAACTAATTAATGACTTTCATATATTACTTAATGAAGAAGAATATCCAGTCTATTATTGGCTTATGTGTTGTAGCACCACAAGTGAGGTACTGTATCTCGCACCGTTTCACCAACAAATAAAGCGGACTGATACAGTGTGATTTAGTTGCCTAATGGAATAATCAACAATATTGAACGAAATGGAGCAAGCTAGCTCAGGAAAAGAAAAAGAAGAAAACATGTTTACTTGGTTTTTAGGATAGCTGAGTGAATAAAAGTTAATTAGTCAATTACTTTCTCCAACGTTATACTTCACACTACTGATTAGTTTTTCAGCTATACATTTTTAGTGTTTGTTGAATTTCGTCTCAGATTTCTTCGGTATAATTAAAGCATGATTCACGCTGAATGGGTTTAAGGGTGATGATAAACAATTGGATACAGTGAAGATATGCCGATGAAGTCCTCTACACCACTCAGAATAATAACGAAATTAATAAAATCTAAAACTGAAGTTTTAGTAACATTTCAGGTAGTTGGGGTTCACGTATTCTGATTTTTCCACATACACAAATGGATGGACTGTAAGTTTTCATCTCAACTATTTATAAAGGGAACATTGAAATCATGTTTCAGAAGTTGAATAACTAGTAAATACGAATATGAGTTTTTACCTATAGTTCAAGGCTATTCATACATGCAAGGATGATGGCACATTAGGTTAATTTGCGCTTATGAGACATAAAAGTCATTAGTAGATTTTAATGTCACTCTGTGTATCATATGAAATAACTTATCAACCAGTCATACTCTACTTTAATTAAGAATCCAGGTTATGTTCCTTAGATTAGAATTTGGAAACGCTGTTGTCAGACATCAATATACCGTCAAACCTTCTGTGTTATACATCGAAGCTGAAGACTCAGAGTTCTATCACTGGTTACTTCATGAGTGAGGACGTCTGGAGAATCCAAAACTACGGTGGAACACCTGTCCATTTATCCATGGTGTTCAATGACTTCTAAGTGATGTTGGTCTACATTGAAATTAATCCAGATCCCTTCAGAAACTCATAGTCTAGAAATCTAAGCCTGTGAATATTTGAAATTCTACACTGTTTAAAAGCACGGATTTATTTATATGGATAGCACACATCTAAAACAAACAGAAAAGTCAAATATCCAAACATCAGTCTTACAAACATTCTTAGACACCTGAATAGACACCTGTGCGTGTTTATACTCAGTCTGATTCACGTGATAGTGTAATACTGAATCACACGAATGGAGGACTCATCCAGTTTAAGAAATGCATTAGTAAGTAACACCGAAATTCAAGTACGTTTATTTTCACCACACGTGATGAGTGAATAAAACAAATAATTGACAAACCAATATTGAAATACTTAGTTCACAGTGTGACTGATGAAATTGAAGCCCATACAATTCTCTCTCTCTCTTTGTTTTTATATATGTATGTACTACTATTTCCGGAAGGAGAAGATTTTGTAGAGTTAATTGCAAATAAAAAGTGTGTGTGTGTGATGAGTTGTCTTTTATTGAATTTCTGCGGCTGAATTCACAGTTCCTTTAAGATTTCTTAGAAGATGAAAGATACTGAAGATTACGTAAGGTACGTTCATCTCCTGAAGCAAGTGTATACCCTCCAACCACAAATGTACTTGTCTTGTATCACCAGAAAGAGGTTGAGAGGACAGAGAAACAGAGAGTAGACTGATCACCTAAAATCCGGATCCGATTTTAGAACCAGAATTTCAGCGGCTTTCCTGTACATGCCTTGAGTGCCTGTATGAACAACCAGCTGCACAATAAGAAGATGCGAAATATCGTCGATGACTGTCTGCGTAGCTTCACCTAATCCAAAGACTAGTACGATGCGCATAGTCCCCTAATGTAAAATGATGAGGCTGTAGTAAGAATGTTTTAGAGGAGGTACATAGCAACATGTTGAATTCAGTCACATACTAGGTATCACACAGATTCTTCAGAGAAATAATTTCAGTAGCTAAATTCTTACCTAATCCAAACCATTCGCCTCTCAACATTACAAAACTCCAAACTGTATCAAAAGTCATCACGCTCATACAAATTCAACCTCTGTCCCATATCCAGAACAACTCACGATGTATCTCGCCATGAAACAAAACAATCACGATTAGCGTTATCATTATTATTCCCCCCCCCAGCTAATTTCAAATACCTATTCACCCAAAAACACACTAATCTCTTCCATTCAATAACTCTCAGTCACAAACACCAGTGGAATAAGTCAATACAAATACCAACGAAAATCTGTACAGAACACGAGAGCCAACAGACCACATGAATGAAATCAGCAAAATTCAAGGGAGATATATCAGTGTGTGTTGACTTCAAGTGACTGGGAGTAATACTTCAGTCTCTGAATGTTAGTGAACACCAGATACCCATCTTCCACATCATCATCACAATGTCCACTTTGTGTGAACAGTCTGCACAACGGAGAAGTAAATCATTCGGAATATCTTCACAGTCTGTCCACACATTAGAACGTTCTGAAGCAACACATGTTTCTTTCGCTTTCCGAAGGCTTGAGGTATCATTTTTCCTACTTGCATTCCGTATACGAAGACGGGAGTCATCCAGTGTAAGGATAACTTTACAGATGAGTGACTGGTCACTCATTAGGTGATTGAGAGAACATTCATAAGAATCAGTGTGACATATTGTAAGAACAGAAGACAAGGGCCAAGCGACAGATTGTTTATTAACGAAATCAACACACATTTATAGCTTTTCATGTGCATTATTATAGATTATGGTTAGTAGAAAAACACATTCTCTGCCTGGTTCTTTCTCACAGAAAGTTAAGCTTGCATCTCTTTGTGGCTGTTTCCTGAATTTTAGATCGTCTGCGTGTTAGCTGCATCCGCCTACGCAAAATTTACTGTGGTTGCTTGTTGAATCAGTCCTTGTTCTTATTTTTCTCACGACCAATATTGGGGACGTAAACATTCACGTAAATTACTGTCTACCAATTTGGCTAGCAGCCAGCTGTCACCACAATATTACTCCCATTTACTCAAAAGAGCTTATGTTTGTGGCTTAATGAATTAGAGTTGACAGTTGTTTTGCAAATTTAACATGGTGGTGTGACAAGCCTACTCTTCCACCATACAATTTCATGTTGTGTAATAGTTAATAATATGGTGAGTAATACTGAGAATGATTGTATTGTTAGGTGAAGAGGGGAAAACAATTGACGAAGTTGTAAGCTTTTATTGATTGACATTGTAAGCGCATGTGTTATAGATCTCAATCTATTAACTTCCTTGTCGACCAATGTTAGCGCATGTTGGATCAAAATGGAATATGGCGTTAATCCATACAGTATTTGACTTTTGGACTTGATGGATTTCGCGAGACATCACTAGCCTATGATCAGAGACTTTCAGTAACACAGCTCTAGATCACTCCCAATAGTGTAAACTCATTCACTCCTGATGAATTCCGAGATTCATTAAATTCTCATTGATACTATTATCTTTTGCACTCCACGTTTCCACCCACGATAATTACTCTGAATTTCTTTCATTTATCTCTCCCTCTCTCTCTCTCTATGTGTGCGAATATTTTTGTGAGCTACATGAAGTTTGACAACTTGGAGAGCTGTAATTCTGTGCAAAGTTCCACTTCCAAAAGTCATTTAGTCAGTCAATCAGCTAGTCAAGCTGAAATAATTTCAAAGTGTTTCATCAAAAAATATACCAAGAAACACCTTTTTAAGACGAATAACTTGACAAGGATTGAAGAAGATTATGGAGTTGAACTGGGAAAATGCTTAACTTCATTTTCTGAAGATGGCATGAAAAATGTGTTAGTTTTCAGTCTTAGCTGATATTAAGTAGCATCAAAACGGGTTATGAATGAGGTGATCATTATTATGCTGTTCACTGATGCAGGTTGATTTATTGAAGCATGGTATAATTTAATCAACACTATTTACACAAAATGTAGGTCAGGTGAAGTAGTTTCTTAAGATGCAAAAGGCTGGAAAACCAGCAGAACCAGATGGAATCCTCGCAGAAGCGTTAAAAATCGACCTCGATACATCAGTGAACTTGATGACACTATTACTGAAGAAAGTGTGGAAAGAGGGGAAAGTACCTGAGGATTGGAGGGAAGACTACCGTTTCAAACTGCTAAATAAATGAGACTTAAGTCAGTGCAAGAATTAGCGCGGCATTATCTTCCTGTCTATCTCAAGCAAAATACTAAACTTCATCATCCTGGAGATAATCAAACACGCTCTGGTTTAAAAGCTCTACGTGAACAGGCTGGATTCAGGAAAGCAAATCATGCATTGATCAAATCAGCAACAGGGTTCTCTGGGAACGAACCAACCCAGCAGGAACCAATTGTACAACAAATATGCAGGAAGAAATGGAGGTGGATAGGCCATACTCTTAGAAAATCATCAAGTGACATCACACGCCAGGTTATTGCTCGAGTGGAACCCGAGTGGGAAGCGGTGAGATGGTCGTCAGTGAGAGAGTGACGTCGAGGAGGTCATGTGAAGAAGAAATGAAAGCATATGAGCAGACGTGGAGCCAGGTGAACACATTGGCAATGGAGACGCACGGCTGAACCCGTATGTTCCTCTAGGAACTAAAGGAGATAATAATAATAGTTTCTTTTAGGCATATTCCTTCATAAAACACCTGTGGTCAAATTTACTTTCGTAGGATGTGTTTAATCCATATCCGTACGATTTAATAAAACAAAATTTAAACTTGTAGACAAAATGTTTCCAGCTTATCTAAATAAATATTTTATGGTATGTCCACATTTTAGTTGATACTTACATTCGACCTCAAAATGGTTAATGTTTAATGAAACAGACGAATTGTTTATCCACACACACACACACACACACGCATACACACGGTCTTCTATTATTTATTTCAATGAATCAACAAACTTGATAATTATCTCATCGGATGTTTACAAGTTAGTCACCGTTCTCTCTCTCTCTCCTTCTCTTTTCAGCCACCCACGCAACAAATAAATTGTTACATAATTGGAAGAACATAAATTACCTGCTGATTGGATTTATGCCACGCTTTTATTTAATTGAAATGATGACTTTAGACGTTATCATGATTTCTCTTAGTTCGGCATTTCTTCCTTATTCATTGAAAATTGTACAGCTTAACTGTGATTGGTCAATTAGTGTAAAGTAAACAAGTGGGCGTTAGAATCTTTGCACAATACACACTTCAATGTATATAAAAATGAGAAAAATTAAGCAAAACAAAACGCTGCATGAACTGCGAACTGTTCATCACAAAACATAAAAATAATAATAATAACAATAATCATATAGATATTTAAATAAACACAATCACACATTATCTTTTTGTGGTGTTCACAAGTCCTTAAAATGGAGTGCAAATTTTTACTGCTTTGTAAGTTTAAACAAGTGTATGAATAATATTTCTTCTCTGATTTTTCACAAATCTTTAGGACTTTTTGTTTATTTATTCTGAATTATCATTTTTGATTCTTATCATTAATTCAAAATAAGCGCTCAATGTTTGAATTGTTCAGTGGTCTTAATAAATAGGTGTCAGTTATACCATTAATCAATAGTTATACTTATTGTACACGATTTCCTACTCTATAATTTTTTTTAATCAAAAAATAAATGTCTCATCACTCGTAAAACTTGTTAATTAATGTAAGATGAGCAACTCCGGGTATTTTGAATAAATGGTGTTCCGGTTTTCCTCAGTGAATCAGGTTTTTGTTTAGAGATTTACGTACAATAAAAGTTATGATGTCATTGTGTTTCTGGTATCAACACTGTGGACATTTCATGGCATAAATTTGTTAGAGATATTCGTTAATAAGATATTAGATGTGATTTCTGAACGATTGTATAAATTTAATCTCATGGAGTTACGAAGTCAAATGAAGTGAGCTACTTGAACACAGATTGATCAGTCTCTTAAGCATCTAGAAGAATAGTTACACACATATATGTTATTCCTTTATTAGCTGAGGACAACAAAACGCATAGTGAAGTTATCTTTTTCCCTAATAAATTCACCCTGTACACCTGTACAACTAACTGTAAAATAAAAATATCTTCATTCTAAAATAGAGACTGATTACAAAAACTAAAAACAATAAGACTGTTTGCAGTCAAATATGGTTTATTAAAGAAAAGAAATCATTCGCCTGTTGGAAACTGAGAAACACAAAATGAGTAGAAAAACGCCGAAATCACTTTTTGATTTTATTTTTTTGATTTTGATTTACAGCTTGATTCCACACTGTATTTTTGGTACAAGTATGGAATTTTCAGCATGTGATATCGGTAGCCCAAATTTTGCAGGCCAACCATAGATATTAGGTGTGCGCCGGCGTGGGCTCGAACCCCGGGCTATGTGCATGGTCGGCGGGAGTCCTAACCACTGTGCCACCGACGCACACTTGAGGTTTAGAAGTGGATTTTCGTAATCTGAAATGAAACATTGTATTTTCTGAAAAAGCAGTATGTCTTATTATTATTATTGTATCCTTTAGTTCCTAGAGGAACATAGGGCTTCAATTGCGCACCTCCATTGCCTTCGGTTTCCTGACAACTTTTTCACCCTGCTACAGGTCTGTCCACATGCTTTCATCTCCTCTCGCATGACCTCCTCCAAGTCACCCTTGGACGACCAACTCGCCGCCTCCCTTTCGGGTGATGTTGAGTCTTTGGTTTATCCATCTGCCTTATTCAACACCCCAGGGAACTGTTTCTAATAACGGTAGTATTCTAAGGAGGAATCGACTACGCCTAATTTTCATGTTAGTTGTCAGCGAATATTTCAAAAAAAAACTACTATCATTATTATTTTGAAATTTCTGTCTAAAATAAAATAAATAAATTAGTTAACCTAGTCGTAATTAGTATTATTATCATCATCATCAGCATCATCGGTTTGAAATATATATGGAATCACGCGAAACTACTATTCATAGAAACTTGATGCATATTTTCTAAAGTGCAAATATGTCTACATACTTAATGAATAGACTGTGTATTGGATGAATAAAAGCCGACGTTGAATTTCTTACGCTGAAATTAATCGGTATACACGCAGTTTTGTATAGTTTTATTCATTTTAAACCAAATTTCCAACTCAAGTGAAGATAATCACGTGTTCAGTTTAGTCAATAATATAAGGAAAGCCAAGCATTTTATTAGACTTTATCAGTCTGAATAAAATACGTATCTGGTAATTTCAACTCAGTACATACTAATAGGCAGAAAGCAGTCAGTGGAACACATTGAAGGGAATGACTGGCTATTATTGCATACAACTTTCGATAGTTGTTGATCAAATGACTCCACTTAGTGACATGAAGAGCTTATTGCCTTATATAATAAAATGTGAATCATTCAAAAATAACCAAAATGAATCTCTTTTGCTCACAGGTGACAGAAATACAAGTCTGCATGAAGGGTGGTTATCAACCATCTGTTTCCCAGCATTGTTCAAATGCATAATCTTGTACAAGATTATAAGAGATTAGCAACAATAAAACTAATAAAATGGTTTATAATAGTATTGTAATTATTTGATAATCTTCTAAGTTTCTCATGAAACTGAAGTTTCACTTCCCTCCAAGTCAGCAAACAGTCATAAACACATCATGAATTGACATCATGTTTTACTTTGATCACTCACAGAAGCCTTTGAGCAGACTCCCCTGTCAGTTAACATTACTCAAGAAGGAAGTTAATAGATTGATGTCCGAAACACATGCTCTTACAATCTCAGTTGATTTACTTCTCCGTTGTGCAGACTGTTCACACAAAGTGGACATTGTGATGATGATGTGGAAGATGGGTATCTGGTGTTCACTAACATTCAGAGACTGAAGTATTACTCCCAGTCACTTGAAGTCAACACACACTGATATATCTCCCTTGAATTTTGCTGATTTCATTCATGTGGTCTGTTGGCTCTCGTGTTCTGTACAGATTTTCGTTGGTATTTGTATTGACTTATTCCACTGGTGTTTGTGACTGAGAGTTATTGAATGGAAGAGATTAGTGTGTTTTTGGGTGAATAGGTATTTGAAATTAGCTGGGGGGGGGAATAATAATGATAACGCTAATCGTGATTGTTTTGTTTCATGGCGAGATACTTCGTGAGTTGTTCTGGATATGGGACAGAGGTTGAATTTGTATGAGCGGTGTACGCAATACTTTGTGGAACGTGCGAAACGTTCTATTGATATGATACAGGATGTATGCAAGAGTAATATACAAGTTGAAGAAACCACAGGTCACAAATTTCTTTAAGATTATGCATATAGTCTCTGACAAAAATAAAATATTCTGTCAATGTCTGTGAAGTGCTTCATAAATCGCATGTAAAGTCATGTTGATACTGGATAACATGCTCCATACATATTGTCAATAATTTGCTCTTCTACACTTTGTTAATGCCGAGCTATCACACCTGTAATTTACTTCTCATTTCAATTCTCTTTATCTAATAATGCCTATTATAAAGTCAGATAGATGAATCAAACAATCAACAACTGTGAACCGGCATAACCCTAATCTGTTTTTATTTTAATATTTGTGCATAAATTATGACTCATTAACCACAATCACCACGTCCTCACATACTGAGTTCATAAGGCAAAGGCTACATTTCACATTTCATCTAACAATTTTGAAACTTCTTGCATAATGTTAGATATATTAATGTATGTCTATCTATAGGTGTGCATTGATGTGATAGCTGTGATAAAACCTTTAGCAAATAGACGAGATTTGCAGACGAGAATACACGCATGTACACACAAAGACAATCAGGCATTTGACATGTCTTCTCTCAATCATCATAAGGAAAATTCATTTTAACTTCAACGAATTAGGTCACTGATGATGATCTAAAGGAAAAATCAAAACATCAGATCAGATTTATAATTCCTTTTATTATTTCATCTTCCAGAAATTTCAGTCTGTATGTGAGCTGATTAAAAGTGATTAGAGATTTTATTATTATTCTTAATAACAGTAGTATAACCTGATAGTAGACTTACAATTTAGGAAAAGCAATAAGTGAGCTGTCAAATTAAGAGAATAGTAACAGTGTTTGTCTACTGAAGGCGCTAGTACACCACCTTTAGACAAAAGGTATAAAATGAAAGACACTACATTCTTATTGAACAGAATTGATGACGCCGTCAGTGTGTGACTTCATTGTCTTGGAGATAAACACTTTGTCAGAGGGGAAAATCAAATACACCAACTCTGAAGTGGGAGTAGCTTTTAAATTGTAGTCCTGATTAATGTAGTTTCGTTTATTGTTTTGAAGATGAAAGCCGAGGCTGGGTGGAAATCAGGTGAGATGAAATTACTCTTCCAACATTGTAACATGTGAGCTACCTAAGTGGACTGCCAAATTAAACTTTTTCTGCGTAATACAATTTTTGAACTGATTCATTTATAGCATGGATTAGGGTTCAGTTACACTTATTCAGAGAGGCATACAATAATTTGTTATTCTGAGTGACTCATTGTTAAATACCGTTGACAGATTACATGTTACCTGTTTTTTTTTCTGCATGTGTAATTAGCCAACCTGGCATTGAGAAGATTTTCCTAATAAAAGCAAAACCATTAGCCATTGACTAAAAATAAAGTCCATCAAGTGACTGTCATGTCCCCGTTTTTGGATTTCAAGAAATATTCTTTTAAAATAAAATTTATGGATTGATTTCCAAATGTTAGTCTGCAGATTAGATCACAAACTAGCATCATTTAAAGCTGTACTGGACAGCTGTTTTATCCTAGTGTAGGACTTGTTCATCAGTATGCACTCATTACCTCATTGCTAGCTATTGCTCTTTTTGGGGTTCATTATTGGCTAGGCAATGATTTTAACATCATCTTAATGAAAACTCTTATTGATGGTTAACTGTTATTCTATGTATGTGATAGGTTTAAGTTATTTGTTTGACGAACTGATCACATAGGCAACACTGATCTCCGGTAATAATTTCTAAATTTATTTCATATCAACCTATCAGAAGACTTTGACTAAGGATCATTCTCATGTCTGGAAGATGAGACACAATAGTTAAGTCGTATAAATACTGACATACTAACACCTCCACATTAATGAGCATTGAAATTATATAAATAGATTGTTATCTCTCTGGTTTCATTATACACACACATATTCATTCATATCTGTGTCTGAATCACTAACAGACTGTCTTCATCATCCAGTCTAAAGATTCACTGAGATAATGACACTGATTTTTTTGTTGTTGACTCATATTAACTAAACATCACTTAGTGAATAAAAGATCGAAGTTGAATTCAGTGAAACAGGTTTTCTGTTCACTCCATACTGATATCATCATATTGACTTGCTGGCAGAAACTGCCGACCAGCAGTGTAGGTGGTACATATACACACACACACATATATATATATATATATATGCATACATGTATATATATAATCTGTTTTCTAGTAAAGTGAACTGTTTGATTTCTGTCTGCTTTTGTGTTTTCATCTTGCCCTGAATAAACTACTGTCATGTATACACAGATTGTTGTATTTTATCAGTATTGCGAATTAAGAAAAAAAAATCATTTACCACTCTTGTACAATAATTACTTACTATTCAGTTAATTTTTCTTTGTTGTTTTTTTGTTTTAATATTTTCGCGTAAACATGTGTAGGCGTGGTAACCGGCTTTAAGGAATACAGGTGTATGTATGTGTGTGTGTGTGTGTGCATGAATACACTTAGTAGACGATAGAGACGAGTATGAGTCAAATTATTGATGCCAATTTTTGTCAAATGCTAACCACTGGTATAATGATGACATTAACCAGAAGGTTTTCTTGTCTAAGGCAGAAGAGATGCTTCGTTCCATAATAGCATAAGCGTATAATATTACGCTTATATATATATATCCTTTAAACGATATCTGAATTTCAATAAAATTGTATTCAATGTGATATTCAGTCATAATGATACTAAAAATAGACAGTTAAACGAATATTATGCATTACACCTCTATAGATTGAGATGGCTGTGACATGTCTTAGGCGTGCTCAATGTTGTTATCTATTGAACAGAAGTCATATGCTGTTTTAGCCTGTACATCATCAAGTGTGATTTAATTCAATGAGACGAGCTAGAAGGAAAGTATTTTGTAAATTACCTTTCTCATTAATGCTGTTTATACTTGACATCCGCCTACCTACCTATGGATGATCACTAGACTAGTCGGTGACAACTTTCCGTTTTTACAAAACTGTTGTATCAGACATTGTGTACTTCGTTAATACACGTATATTATGCATTTTCTTTATTTGTTGTGCAGTATGCATTAAATGTTGATTTCAATGTTGATTTATTCACCATAAAAGTTATTCATAATTCTCGTTTGTGTACTAATCAGTGTTGCTAAGTACATTGTACTTTCAGTGGTTAATGATCACGCCTCAATACAAATATTGAACAGTTTTCATTGTAATTTAAAGATAGATCACCAGCCGACATTACTAGGAGGATCATTAAAAACCGGAGAGTACTGGATAGCTAGCTGTTTAGTCCTACTTTGAGACTCTTCAGCAGTACACACGTTTGATCTCAATGGGATCACATACTAAGACGGAATCCTATGGATCATGAATATAATATTGTTAACAATTGTCGCATTGGAAACAGGATGAAGTAATAATGATATTAATTTGATTCATTGAAAACAAATCTGCTGCAATCAGCTTAAAACACGAAATTCAGATTTTCAACACTAATATAAGGTCAGCCACTGATTCCATATGGTTCAGAGACTTGGCAAATTAAGAAAAGAATTTTGAACAGGCTACCGTGGTCTTTTATGAACATCTACCTGCAATCTATACTGAAGATCCGATAACCGGCTAGAAAGGATTAGCAACAAGATTCTCTGGGAAAAAGTCAGTCAAAAACCTATTAATCAACTAATAATTATGCCGAAGGAAATGAAGGTGAACGCGACAGAAGCTTTGAAGACTGTCGAGTGATATCACACACCAGGCACAGAGTCGAGTTGAACCCTATTGGGAAAGGCCGAGTTGGACATGGGTCCGAGGATGACACAGGTGAAGTCGTGTGGCGAGCAGGTGAGAGCTTATGGTCAATCGTGGAATCATCAGTTTAACAGGAATGCAGAGAACGGGACGAAATGGAGATGTGTTGTTGAAGCCGTCCTATGTTCCATTTGGAAGCCAAGGGAGTAATGACAGTGCTATTAACCTTCAAATTGTTTCCTACCAGATACAACTTATTACATTTTAGGAATGAAATAAAAAAAATCACACTCCTCAATTATGATGTATATTCTCTTGTGGTGTTGATCACCAATATAAACTTCGTCAAAGTTTGAAGTAACTTAATGTATCACTCCAACATTCAGGATTCTTACAGAAGACAATTCCAAGGAACTAATCACAAATTCTTGCCAGTAATATACGGTAAAGAGCTGATAAGGATTAACAACCAATCAACTACATTGTCTATATAACTGAAGCACAGTGCACCAAAGTCTCATGTCGCGTAATTGTATCGGCACAATGATCACTTGATCAAGAAGAAACTTTGATCAGCAGTTAATCCTTGAAGCATTGATTGATTTCAAATAGCTGTTCATCACAACAGTGATTTAAAAAAGTATTTGAGTAGTGTTGGAGAGTCTAAAACTCCGAGAAGACAGCTGTCCAATGCTTTCCGATTCTCAATAGTTCTCTTTCAACTGATTTATTGTTTGATTTTTCCATAAAATATTAGAAACTGAAATTTAAATTTACGTTTCGACTGATATCCCTGGGGTGTAAGGCTGTATTGTATTGTTGTGTTTAATTACGAAACTATTTTAACTGAGTAAGAGTTTACTTTTGTGTGAAAATGCAAAACATATCATCTTAAAGCTAGTGAGTATGTTTCAACTGCACACTGTTAAATAATATGCTTACACGCAGGTAGGAACTGAGAGGAAGGTAATTATTCTTCAAATATCACGTCAGTAAGAAAGATGCTGACTACTAGTGAATGTACATTTTTATGGTACTTTCGAGAATTCATATACACCAACATGTATACCATCAACTTCATTTGCTTCAGGATCTCAGCATGAGCTGACACCAGTTAGAAAACCATCTGAAAGCCTCGGAGTACTCGATTATTGATGCTCACTAGCGACTGACTCTGTTTTGAGGCAAGCATTTACCTGGGTTCTAGTGGGAATTTGTGACCAGTGGAGTATAGCAGGTTGCGCGTAAGCACAGATACTCATCAAAGATATTGGCTAGTGGTCACGTTATTTCATCAATTAACAGAAGTTGGATGTGATGAACCATCAGGTCGCTTCATGTGGTTGAATGGTCAGCGAGCTGGTCTTGTAACTAGAAGGTTCTGGGTTCTAGCCCTTATGGGGTCTGTGTAGGGATGAAGAGTCACAAACTAGGAGTTAACAGCTGTCCAGTACTCCTCGATGGTTTTACAATGTTTCTCTAACCGATGTCAGCTCATGGTGAAATCCTGTAACCAATTAATTGAATCCCTTCAAACTAGAACCAGAACTTCGTTTGTTCTTCTAAAAGTAGTTAGCAAAGGAAATAACTGAGGGAGAAATACTTCTCAATCAGTTAAGTAAACTATTAACTATATTTACTACATAAAGTAGTTAATTTATGACATTATTATTAACAAATTATGAACATGTGCACACTGATAAATCTTTCATTTATTCGTTGGTACCCTGGAAATGAAAATAAATCAGAGAAAGTGAAAGGGAGTTAAAGCTTAGGGAAAAAGAAGCAATCAAAATTGGCTGTATTATGTATACATGTGCACATATACCACGTGTACAGGTGTGAATTATGAATCGTACTGAGAAAAAAATCTAAATTAATGAAACGAAGGTTTGAAGGAGAATGTATTGTGCGGTAAGTAGTGCTTTTTAACTCTGAATGAATGACACATGTCGAGTAGTAAAATAAAATACAAGCAACAACAACAACAAAAAGAAAACGACCATTAAAATTCATCATATTTTGTTGCGTTTAGTTTTTCTGTCTTCAGTTTTGTTTCATTTCCTCTATTACTACTTTCAAGGGAGAATAATTAAGGCTTTATTTTCCTGTCTTAGATAAGACAATCCCAAGTGAGGAAAAGAGGCATTAATTTCAAATTAGAATACAATTTTACATGGATTATTTCTTTTTTCTCTGTCTGTCTTTTATTATTCCACTTAGGTATTATTCTGTCAATCAACCATGAGTTGTACCTTGTAAATTTACATCCAACCACTAGTATAGATGGTGGTATTATTCGTCATCGAACTAAACGATGGGCGCATTATGAAGTACATAAATGTGGTCGAATAAAAGGCTACAGTTGTCTAGAACATCGTCATTGTTATGAACGTTATCTACGTCATGATATGGTTTGCTTTGAAGTTTATCCGTGCTTGAGTTCATGTATATTCACTGCTCAGGTAAGGATAAATAAATATGTTTATTTATTAATTTTCGTCGTTTCGCGGTTTCTTCTGTTAATGCCTAACTTTACTTTATTAATGTTTAGGATTTTATTCAGAACTTAGGCAAATAATTATTGTCGGTATAGAGATATCACTTGATATGATATGCTTAGCTTAAGTACTTCCATCACGTGAAACTGTATCGAACGAATTAGTTTTATTCAAATATTGGTTTGCAGAGATTTGATTGATTGGTCACAGGATTTCATCATGAGCTGACATCGATTAGAGAAGCATTGTAAAACCATCGAGGAGTACTGGACAGCTGTTTCTTCTTAGTTCGGGACTCTTCATTGGTATACAGACACCATAGGGATTAAAACTCAGGACGTTCTGGTTACAAGACCAGCTCACTGACCATTCAACCATTGTGACTCGACCTGATAGCCCATGAATTCCGACTTTTGTCAGTCCACGACATAACATGACCACCAGCCAGTGTCTTCGGTGAGTATCTGTCCTCACACCAGACCTGATGTAACCTACTGGTCACGACCTTATGACGTTATGACTAATATCGATCTCAACCATTGTGTTGAAATATCATCCCGTAAACTAAATCTTGTCTTTACCGCAGTATTCTATTGAGTATTCTATTTTGCTATAATCGATGATGTTATGTTGATAAGGGTAGAAAATTGGGCATTGTGGTAGAATTTAACTCCATTATGGATAATATTTTACTTTGATAAATCACACAGTGTTGTACAGTAATATGAACTGGCAGTAGTGCTTTTTTACGCGGTGAAATTGTTTGCCTGAGCAAACCCCCTTTCTTCTTACTGGTCTAGTTACTAGCTACTGCCGGATTTACGAGTACTTTCGTCGAGAAACGAACTCCACACCATATGAGTGTTTACTTTGACTGGACACTAATTACCAGCTACAGAGGTCGATCGAGAGGGCGAATAGCTCAGATGTGATGTTTCTGATTGCAGCACTGTGTGATGCGAGTTTGAATCTCAGAAGCGATGTGAGTTCCTTCAAGTGCCAAATAGCTCGAAATGTAGGTCCAAGGCTTCCTGCCAATTTCCTCCAACTGTCTAGTATCCACATGAATGGTTGGCCAGCATTCTATCACCGAGTCACCAACTCACAAAAAAGTTTGCTTTCATGTGTTTACTTTATAGACGACGTTGCACTCCTCAATGTCAACAAATTAACTCTATTTTCTTTTATCATTCTTTACCTTTCTGCATTGACTAGCTTCAAGACCCTGAAAAACTGAATGAACAAATCAGAAAACTATTACTAGACGGTGTCTCAGTCAATGATCGTAATGACTCAATAAATTATGTACGTGAACAAACAAAAAAACTGGCAAAAGAATTAAATTTAACCTTACCAATGTAAAAAAAAATCAGTTAATTCAAGTTTATCTATTCAACCAAAGAGTCCTTCTGTATCATAAACCATAGAGAAAATGAAATACCCAAAGGCAACAGCAACATGACTTGTTTATACTTTATTTTCTATTGTACATTTAGCTCTATTCATTTTTTTAAATGTGTGCATTTTTGTGATACTACCACTACTACTAACACTAATGTTACTCGAACTTATTCTACTACTACTACTACTACTACTGCTACTACTACTCCAACTTCTATTGCTCACACTTCTGCTAACAATACTACTCACACTACTACAATGAAGACCTTCCGTTGTGGTAGTAAGTTGTACAAATTACAATTCCAAATACTGTTCATACTTGTACATCTTTACTCTAAAAAAGGGTTGGCCAGGAAGTCATTTAACTGTACAGTGTTGATAAGAAAAAGCTGACAGAGAAGACAAAGAAGATGAAGAAGACGACGTAGACGAAGAACAGGAAGAACGACAGCGATGAGATGAAAATAAAGATATCTGTGATATTATGTATATTTTCCTTCTAGATACAATGACCTATGATTATGTATGCATATTTTTGTATTACTGAATGTATATTTTCCTGTAAATTATGATATATATATATGTGAATACTACTAATAAATTAATTTCGTATGAATTCGTTGTTATGAGTATGATCATCGTGTGTTCTACATTCGGTAGATTAGGATATCGTCATTCGTGTGACTGAATTTATAAGGTGAAGAGATTTAAGTGGAAATTGCTGTTTGGAATACTGCAGACGGTCATTTGATCATAGCTGGCATCTCACCCTCAATAATAACACTAGTGGCTGAATGGTATACGAGCCCAGCTTGCCTTGTAACCGGAAGGTCCTGGGTTCGAAACCCAATGGGTGCGTACTGCCGATAATTAACAAACTAACATGATATCAATCCCTGGTGTCAAACTCGTATAAACAAATCTAATTCTTACAAACTAAACACCAGGAAACTAAGAATAATAATAATAATAAGTCAGATCACAAAATAGGCACATGAAGTGTAAACGTATTTCATTCAATGAAATGTTGTTATAAGTAGTTGGTTGAAGGTTGGGATAAAATTCAGTTAAGATGAAGGGATTATCCCGAATTTCTAAATTACAGACAGATAATAAGTTTTACGGTTCACAGTATACACTATTATTAGTAGTCCCCACGCTAAAACAATACATGCTTTTGATGACTGGTCAATTATATGCATGCAGGTGAGTGGAGGAAATAGCAAGCTTATGGACAAAGGAGGGTTAACGCGTGAACTGAATTCTGTTCAGAGCAGTAGAGAAAATAAAAATGACATAAACTTCAAAATGTTGTGAACAGCTTTCTTGTTGACTAGTATACAAATAAAACAAAACTTGTTTTGAACATGCATGTCACAATACCACATGAAATAGTAATAATACTGCTAATAAAGACATTTAGATAAACTTGGTCATTTGCATTGTGTAAAGAAGGATGGAGATGTCATCATCCAACTGAGGAAATAATATATATATATATATATATATATATATATATATATATATAACATGGTCCGGGTGAACGTTTCCATCCAGACCATCTGTCACTATTTGTAGGATGACAGAGAGGAGCGTGATTCAGCACTAGTTCTGGTATAGTCTTAATTCGTGTTTCTTTCACATTTTGAGAAAGTACCTTTTCTCTTAATCATTGGGCACCTTTCGTTCATTCTGAAGCTTTTGTAGTAGTGAAATGGGAATGTCCGCTTCTCTGTGAGTTCTATCAATTTTTGCTGCTTTCTCGGCCTGCTTATAGAAACAGTATGGCCTTTGAAACGTCAGCTTTAGTCAAGGGATTAATATTCATTAACTGTTCTGCGTCTGGTGGTTGCACTTCTGGGAGTCCTGCAGGTGGACGTTGGCTGAAGGATCTTCCAGGTGTTTCCCGTGTTCTGCCTCTTTATTATTTGGTTGTCTTTCACCATCATTCACTGGCTTCATATGTGTTGGTCCCTCCCATGATAACAACCTGATTATTCGATATAGTGTTTTGAGGTCTCTCTCACCTGTACCTTGTTCTGTTTCTTTCGCCAGTATTTCATAAATGCATCTTTTGTCTTTCCTGGCCCTCTTCACTCCCCTGTTCTGTGTTCTGTGGTTGTAAACATCTTCTCCTTTCGTTTTTCTTTTCTACAATGTTTCACTTTCTGCTTCGCCATCATTCTCTCCTTTAGCGTCTGCTAGGTGTCTTTGATGAGCTACTCCTTTTTATGCTTAAGATTTCTATACAGGTCTGCTTCTGCATTGCTTTTGGAGAGTTCTAGAGTTGGATCGAATTCCCAATCTGCAAAGTGCTTCTCAACTCGGCGTTTGCGTAGTTTGAGGGGATTAGATCATTTCGATCTCATTAGCCAGAACTACTTGGTTGATGTAAGTGGCATCCAAATACCCATATCAATCAATCGGTGGTATATAGGATCATGCATCTATGTTCGACTTCCAGTGTTGACACATATAGTTTACCTATATGATGTTGCAGAATATCTCTGACTTCTTGATGACTACCATGGTGTCATTTGTAAAGTAATCTTTCTGTTTCTAAGTGTTGAACTTGAAATGTTATCAATCTCGAATTTCTATGTAAGTTTTCAACTTGGTCTCAAAGTTTCCTATTAGTCGGTATTTATCTCAACCTAGATCTCAGCCTTTTCTCAGCCTTATGTCCAGTAAGATGTGTCTCTACTTTCTGCCTTTCAGTGTGTCCATGTGTTGAAGCACAAATTGCCTTGCGGCTTTCGTTATGCCGGTACAACCTGCCTCTAATTACCGACTCAATGAAGATACAGAAATCTGCGAAGCGCATTCTATTCTGATACATTCTGCCAAGAATCTATTGATTCATTATGAGTTCTCATCAAGCCTTGAGCCTTCTGAGTTTAAAATTCATATAAAAAATAAAATTCACATATCTCTATCTATCTGGTAACTTCTCCACAATCCTATGCACTTGTGGGCGGGTGTCACCTTTTCTGTCAAACGCTAGGACAGGTTATGCTTTCATGGAAATGGGACTAATCAGTCGACTGGTTTCTCAAAGACTGTAAGTTAGCGACATCATCAATGCTATACTCTATGACTGACGAGATCCGATTCCAGATGAGCAATGTTGAAAATATTTTGTAGTAGCATGAGAACGGAACATCATTATGTATAAATATCACTGTATTGAAGAATATTATGTAAAACTTTGTAGAAACACTGCTTGACACTCCTGTAAAAATCGTCCCGTCTATAAAAATCCATAGAATGAAGCCAAAAGGTATGAGAAACTATTTTAGAGAGAGAGAGAGTTCAGAATTCATAGTAAAACCTTTAAAAACACCACGTCTAAACTAAACTGTGTCTGTGTGTAAATAATTACTGTCATCACATGAATCGGAGACGAGAATGTCTAACTAGAACGGGTCCAGATAAAGTTCTGAGAGCAGCGTCTGCAAACAGGTTGCTTCTCACACCAACTAGTGAGACAGGTGCCGTCATTTGAACTCTCATCTCAGAGGAATCTCTATCAAATTACAAAATACCTCACTGAATGGCATAGTACTATCAAAATGCACAGGATGCTGACCATATAGCATGAAACACCGTTGAAGAAACAATATGACAATGATGATATTATCAATGTTCAACCATAAAAAGGCAGTGGTGTTGTTGCAGTAAATAAATACATAGTTATTTGCATGAAATGAGGTCATTTCTTAACGACTGAGTGGGATTCCAGATGGACTGAATTAAAATGGATGCAACAACGGGGCTTGAAAATAAATCACACAAATGTCCCAAAGAATCTTGTCGACAGTGAAGCGTGTGATGAACTCAAAAGTTGGCTGCCTCTCACTTATGCATGATTTGCACAAAATATATAAGTCCAGCATACCTTTGAGACTCATATTATCGATGGTTTCTTCACCATGTCAACGACTGCCGTAATCTTTGTAGCCTGTCTGGAATAATTTTGCGGCCCATAGCTTGAAAGATACCTTACAGTCTTGTGGATAATTAGATCATGTGGAAATATCAAGTGAATTCAGTGTATCATATAGTGTGACTTCATTATTTATAAACATACTAGTGATGGAAACGAACAGATTCGCTGTCACTACCCAAATTAAAGATGTAGCGACTACTAATTCTTTGCATTAAAGACATCCAGTTTTAATTTGATATTCAGTTCTTCTGGAAAATTGGTGAGTTGGCCATGGAGACTGTCACGGCTGAAATCTTCATTAATTATCTCGAACGGATATGGCTAAGTTCTGCAATTCGTGAAACTACCTGTCATTACCAATGCTCTGATGAAACGTTTGCTGTTCTGTATGGAGTGATGTGAACCACGCATACAAAAACCCTAGTCGTCTTAACAAGATTCATGTCAACATTGAATTCCTTATTGAATATGATGAATAATATAACGAATAAACATCCACCTACTGCAAGAACGAAATTACTCATTCGTGTTCTATTCAAAAAAGCAAAATTATCCTAAAGGATTGAAAGAAGGATATATGGAGTAGTAAAAACGTTGTTCCCATGAAGCTAAACGTGAAACAAAATTCAGCAAAATATACTCAGTAAGTCCAACCGAAACAAAACACTAAGACGAATCATCCTGGAGAGAATCAAACACGCCACCCTGGATGAAACTTCGGCCGGAACAAGCTGGATTCAGGAGAAAAAAGTTATGTATTGATCAAATCACCACTCTACGGATCATCATTGAACAGAGCATTCACATCTCTATCTCAACTTTATCGACTTTGAAAAGGCCTTCGACAGTGTCGATCGAGAGGTTATTCGGCAACTACTTCGCTAATACAGGGTGCCATAGACAATTATACATCTCATCCAACAGTTTTACGACAATGCTGCATGCCAAGTAATCCATAACGGGAAACTTACATAGCCTTCGAAGTGAGGACAGGAGTGAGGCAAGGCTGTATACTATCGCCAATGATCTTCCTGAGTGCAGTAGACTGGATATTGCGACAGACAGACAGTGGGAAATGAGGAAACAGGCATAAAATGGACCCACACAAAAACTTGGAGGATCTGGATTTCGCCGATGATATATGTCTGATTTCCTACAAACTGGAATATATGCAAGTGAAAAGCAACAAGTTGACAGAAGAAGCATCAAACGTAGGACTACAGGTGAACATAGATAAAAGAGAGGTAGGTGATGAAGATTCCTGGCCAACACCGACGACAACAACAGACAACAATCAGCCAGCCACTATAAATGGGAGGAACCTGAAAGAAACAACCTCCTTCACCTATCCACCTACCGATCTGGGAAGCATCATTTCAACTACAGGCGGAACTGACGGGATATCAAAGCTAGAATCGGAAAAGCAAGACAAGCTTTCATTACTCTCAAGTCTGTGTGGAGGAGACGAACAGCACTCACCATCAAAAATAAGATCCGGATTTTCAACTCCAATGTGAAGTTGGTCAGTGCTACGATACGGATCAGAGACTTGCACTGCGCGTCATAAAGAGCATCTCAAACAAACTATAGACCTTCATTAGCAGTTGTCTTCGCTCGATACCACCCAAGATCAGATGGCCATGGAAGATCAGAAACAGGGATCTCTGGCAATGAGCGAACCAACCAACACAGCAGGAACCGATTGTGAAACAAATAGGCAGGAAGAGATGGAGATGGATTGGCCATACGCTGAGGAAACCATCAAGTGAGTGACATCACTAGACAAGCCATTGATCGAGTGGAACCCGAAAGAGAAGCGGGTGGCGAGTTGGTCGTCAGTGCAAGGGTGACTTGGAGGAGGTGATGTGAAGAGGAGATGAAAGCATGTGGGCAGACCTGGAGCGGGGTGAAAAAGTTGTCAGAAAACGAAGGCAATGGAGACGCGCAGCTGAAGCCCTATGTTCCTCTAGGAATTAAAGGATACAATGATAATAAGTCAAAGTGAACGGGATGAGTACCCAACTTATGTCACCCTAAATCGGCGTTTAAAAATTTGCAAGCACGTATGGTAACACGTTCAGTGGTAGGACTGAAAAACAGAGTTTCTTCTAGGTTTTCTGAGCACATTCCAAGAAATTTATACCTAAAGGGAAGTAGGATTTCCATGTAAAACCTATCTTGAAGATTATGTTCGGTATATGAAAACAGAACCTAATTAACATTTGTATGATAGTCCACAGCAGACGGTTGGGAAAAGCTACTGCTAGAGTCAAGGCACTTATTGTAAGTTTCCTTTTCTATTAAAATTAAATTAAAACAGCGTAAATGTGCAATTTTACTTAAATTTTATTCGTATTTTCAATTCATTTTAACTGAACAGACTACTATGGTCGCCAAAATTTTACAGTCATTAAATACGTCATGTCTAATTGATTCCAGGGAAAGTATAAAACAATGTATACTAGTACAGAAACATGTGCTGTTAGTTTTTCTTAAATCTGTTAGCAGGATAGAGTGTACCTCCCTGGACGGAAAAAAGCGGAGTATCTTCTTCTGTACAGAAAGTGGTGTAGAGTTTCACGTCGTTTTTAACATCTAATCTCACTGAAGAAATGAGACAGTTAATTAACACCTTTTCCTTCTCCTTCAGGGACTGATTTCATTTCACATTTCAACTACTTTACTTGACGCCAAATCCAGATGATTAACTCCGACTTACTGCTTGCGTTAGTTAGACCAGAGTGATATGAATTTCGAAGCATAATGTTTAGTGTTGTGTTAAACCTGCAGGCTCAGATTCAAAATTGTTTGATTACAGTTCAGTCAGTGTTCAACATTCTTTCGATTAGTGTAATGTGATTCTCATACTAGAGCAATGGTAGTGTTTAAATAAATGATATTAGACAGTATTCCAACACACCTGTGTACAGTATCACAAGTTTAGGCTTTGACCAGATTATTTTCACTAGAAACTTTGTAGATCATATAGCTGAATAACTGAATAGTGCTTCATCGATAAGGGATTTCGAGCTTGTGAATGATAAATAACAGAGTGTAGTTACAAAATCCAAGTGATTCCAAAACTACTTCGATAAGTAGAGGAGGTAAACAGTGTTTAGATTCTCCGGATATGAATAATGCAAGCTGAAAGCCACTGTGGGCGGATTCCAGTTACTCAAGTTATCTGGATGTATACTGACTTGTTTTGGAAAATACTTCCAGCTTCCAAATCCACCTGAATGACTTCTATCTAGTTAATTACTAATGGCATTTTGAGGCACTATCACAGTATACCAAATACTTAGGATGGTGTTAGAAAAGTTAACAGAAAGAACTAATTTTCTCTTGTCATAAAATACCAACTGTCGAGAACTTATGAACACGGTTAGAACCGTAGGTAGTTAAGTTGATTAATGTCATCAACTGTTGCTAACTGTGTCCGAGTTAAGTACATTCCTAAAGCTAAACAAATTGATTAATGACGTAGGCCACCATATTGAATTGTACAATTTAAAACATGAGTCAAAATGAGTCTTCATTGAGCAAACAATTTTCTAAGCATCATGATATTGTTCGGCAGTGATCATAGATGATGCGTGACAGAAGAGTTATGTGCAGCTGCTAGGTGGAGTGGAAATGTCCTTAACAGAGTTCACATTGTGCAAATAATGATTATCTGCTGTTCAGAAGTCAAATAAAATAGAACCACTGATTCTGAACAATCTGAATTACAGTAATTGCAGAGATTCACTCCAAAGAGTACTCATTTCTCCTCATAGGTAGCGATGTTTGCTGTCTCCCTGTAAGAGTCACTGAAATCCAGGGAGGCATTTTATCTAGTGACTTTCTGCAAAGTGTAATCGAGAGTATATTCAGTCATTAGTCAAATATTGAGTTCGGTGAAGAGTTACAACATTTGTTTGCTTGGCACGACTTCCTCTGCATTGTAGATGATGGCGTAAACTCAGGTTAGCGCATAATAATATCGAAAACTATCGGGTTCACATCCTCGAGTTGTTTTACTTAGGGTATCATAAGTTTTGACACATGAATTCTGTTGGTCAAAATTGTGCACATCGATCAAATATGAGCCATCAGCTTTGTTAAACGATGTTCAAATGCCAGAAAGCAGTGAAACTTTTCCCCTTACTACCTTCTGAGCTCTGACCACTACTAGACTAAGATCTGCTGGTCATATAAATAATGTACCCTATTCAATTTTTGAAATAACCAGAGGTCAGGTTGGTTTTCCTACAAATAACGTCACAAGTTATTATTATCAGTCCCTGAAGGAGAAGGAAAAGGTGTTAATTAACTGTCTCATTTCTTCAGTGAGATTAGATGTTAAAAACGACGTGAAACTCTACACCACTTTCTGTACAGAAGAAGATACTCCGCTTTTTTCCGTCCAGGGAGGTACACTCTATCCTGCTAACAGATTTAAGAAAAACTAACAGCACATGTTTCTGTACTAGTATACATTGTTTTATACTTTCCCTGGAATCAATTAGACATGACGTATTTAATGACTGTAAAATTTTGGCGACCACAGTAGTCTGTTCAGTTAAAATGAATTGAAAATACGAATAAAATTTAAGTAAAATTGCACATTTACGCTGTTTTAATTTAATTTTAATAGAAAAGGAAACTTACAATAAGTGCCTTGACTCTAGCAGTAGCTTTTCCCAACCGTCTGCTGTGGACTATCATACAAATGTTAATTAGGTTCTGTTTTCATATACCGAACATAATCTTCTAGATAGGTTTAACATGGAAATCCTACTTCCCTTTAGGTATAAATTTCTTGGAATGTGCTCAGAAAACCTAGAAGAAACTCTGTTTTTCAGTCCTACCACTGAACGTGGTACCATACGTGCTTGCAAATTTTTAAACGCCGATTTAGGGTGACATAAGTTAGGTACTCATCCCATTCACTTTGACTTATTATCATTGTATCCTTTAATTCCTAGAGGAATATAGGGCTTCAGCTGCGCGTCTCCATTGCCTTCGGTTTTCTGACAACTTTTTCACCCGCTCCAAGTCTGCCCACATGCTTTCATCTCCTCTTCACATCACCTCCTCCAAGTCACCCTTGCACTGACACCAACTCGCCACCCGCTTCTCTTTCGGCCGGGTTCCACTCGATCAATGGCTTATCTAGTGATGTCACTCACTTGATGGTTTCCTCAGCGTATGGCCAATCCATCTCCATCTCTTCCTGCCTATTTTTTTCATAATCGGTTCCTGCTGTGTTGGTTGGTTCGCTCATTGCCAGAGATCCCTGTTTCTGATCTTCCATGGCCATCTGATCTTGGGTGGTATCGAGCGAAGACAACTGCTAATGAAGGTCTATAGTTTGTTTGAGATGCTCTTTATGACGCGCAGTGCAAGTCTCTGATCCGTATCGTAGCACTGACCAACTTCACATTGGAGTTGAAAATCCGGATCTTATTTTTGATGGTGAGTGCTGTTCGTCTCCTCCACACAGACTTGAGAGTAGTGAAAGTTTGTCTTGCTTTTCCGATTCTAGCTTTGATATCCTCGTCAGTTCCGCCGTAGTTGAAATGATGCTTCCCAGATCGGTAGGTGGGTAGGTGAAGAAGGTTGTTTCTTTCAGGTTCCTCCCATTTATAGTGGCTGGCTGATTGTTGTCTGTTGTTGTCGTCGGTGTTGGCCAGGAATCTTCATCACCTACCTCTCTTTTATCTATGTTCACCTGTAGTCCTACGTTTGATGCTTCTTCTGCCAACTTGTTGCTTTTCACTTGCATATATTCCAGTTTGTGGGAAATCAGACATAAATCATCGTGGGCGAAGTCCAGATCCTCCAAGTTTTGTGTGGGTCCATTTTATGCCTGTTTCCTCATTTCCCACTGTCTGTCTGTCGCAATATCCAGTCTACTGCACTCAGGAAGATCATTGGCGATAGTATACAGCCTTGCCTCACTCCTGTCCTCACTTCGAAGGCTTACGTAAGTTTCCTGTTATGGATTACTTGGCATGCAGCATTGTCGTAAAACTGTTGGATGAGATGTATAATTGTCTATGGCACCCTGTAGTAGCGAAGTAGTTGCCGAATAACATCTCGATCGACACTGTCGAAGGCCTTTTCAAAGTCGATGAAGTTGAGATAGAGAGGTGACTACCATTCCAAGCTCTGTTCAATGATGACCCGTAGAGTAGTGATTTGATCAACACATAACTTTTTCTCCTGAATCCAGCTTGTTCCAGCCGAAGTTTTCATCCAGGGTGGCGTGTTTGATTCTCTCCAGGATGATTCGTCTTAGTGTTTTGTTTCGGTTGGACTTACTGAGTATATTTTGCTGAATTTTGTTTCACGTTTAGCTACATGGGGACAACGTTTTTACTACTCCATATATCCTTCTTTCAATCCTTTAGGATAATTCTGCTTTTTTGAATAGAACACGAATGAGTAATTTCGTTCTTGCAGTAGGTGGATGTTTATCCGTTATATTATTCATCATATTCAATAAGGAATTCAATGTTGACATGAATCTTGTTAAGACGACTAGGGTTTTTATATGCGTGGTTCACATCACTCCATACAGAACAGCAAACGTTTCATCAGAGCATTGGTAATGACAGGTAGTTTCACGAATTGCAGAACTTAGCCATATCCGTTCGAGATAATTAATGAAGATTTCAGCCGTGACAGTCTCCATGGCCAACTCACCAATTTTCCAGAGAACTGAATATCAAATTAAAACTGGATGTCTTTA
The DNA here is from genome assembly GCA_944472135.2 of Trichobilharzia regenti. NCBI lineage: Eukaryota > Metazoa > Platyhelminthes > Trematoda > Strigeidida > Schistosomatidae > Trichobilharzia > Trichobilharzia regenti. Next base: position 7,420,150 of record OX235270.1, read on the forward strand.
ATGCAAAGAATTAGTAGTCGCTACATCTTTAATTTGGGTAGTGACAGCGAATCTGTTCGTTTCCATCACTAGTATGTTTATAAATAATGAAGTCACACTATATGATACACTGAATTCACTTGATATTTCCACATGATCTAATTATCCACAAGACTGTAAGGTATCTTTCAAGCTATGGGCCGCAAAATTATTCCAGACAGGCTACAAAGATTACGGCAGTCGTTGACATGGTGAAGAAACCATCGATAATATGAGTCTCAAAGGTATGCTGGACTTATATATTTTGTGCAAATCATGCATAAGTGAGAGGCAGCCAACTTTTGAGTTCATCACACGCTTCACTGTCGACAAGATTCTTTGGGACATTTGTGTGATTTATTTTCAAGCCCCGTTGTTGCATCCATTTTAATTCAGTCCATCTGGAATCCCACTCAGTCGTTAAGAAATGACCTCATTTCATGCAAATAACTATGTATTTATTTACTGCAACAACACCACTGCCTTTTTATGGTTGAACATTGATAATATCATCATTGTCATATTGTTTCTTCAACGGTGTTTCATGGTCTCTGGTCAGCAATTTATGTATTTGATGGTAATTAAAATTTTGTCTCATATGCTAATAGGTATTCGACAGAGATTCTTCTGAGATGGGAGTTCAGATGATGACACCTGTCTTACTGTTTTGTGTGAGAAGCAACCTGTTTGCAGATGCTGCTCGTAGAACTTTATCTGTGCCTGTTTTAGTTAGACGTTTTTGTCTCCAACTGATGTGATTACAGTATTCACACTCAGACACAGTTTAGTTTAGACGTGGTGTTTTTAAAGGTTTTACTATGAATTCTGAACTCTCTCTCTAAAATAGTTTCTCATACCTTTTGGCTTCATTCTATGTATATTTATAGACGGGACGATTTTTACAGGAGTGTCAAGCAGTGTTTCTACAAAGTTTTACATAATATTCTTCAATACAGTGATATTTATACATAAAGATGTTCCGTTCTCATGCTACTACAAAATATTTTCAACATTGCTCATCTGGAATCGGATCTGTAGGGGACTAATATTAGAGTTCACTAACATTCCAAGTATAAAAGTAATAATCCAAGTCAGTGGAGTGTTAAATCACAATATATTACCAAAAATACAGTGACGAGTTATAGCAACAAAAAGGATTACTTGGTTATAAAGTGTAAGTCCTCGGCTACAAATTAATTATATAATCCACAGGCACGTTAACTGTTTGGACTGCGTCTGCTGTAGCTGCTGTGTTCCGGTTGTAGAAATGTCTTCGGTTGAAAGTAGTAGGCTCCTACAATAAATCCGAAGTATACAACACGGTGTGAGTGGAGCAAGTAAGCAGAAGTGACCAGGGAGAAGACGAAGTCTCCAACAGCAGAGTGTATTTTTCAATTGTACACGGAAGTTATGTATATTTCAACAAGAAGCGTTTTAAACAAAAATTATGTACAATATCTCGAATTTATACAAGTAACCAAAAAGTGTACAATCACATTGTTACGTACTCAACACGGCTCCCCCCTAGAGGTCCGGAGAGACAACCGGAAAATGATAAGTAAAACTATGAAGTAAATAATAATAGTAATAGCAACTTTTGGATAAAAATAGGGATATATTACAACATGCATAAACGCGAGAAGGTATGTGAATCATGTAAAGTCTGAAAGCATATACAATAGTTCAGCAATAAAAATTGAAATAGAAAGTCATGTCACTTAAATTTGCACTAACCATGAACATAGATTTTTAATGTATAAAGAAAAATATGTAAATACACAGTAATTAAGGAGGGGAAAGAAACATTAAAAAAAATATGGATTAAAGATCAATAGTTTTTGGAAAGGACACTACCTGTTTTTTCGGTGAGGTACATATAAATAAATAATAGTGATAGTAACATCAAAGTTTACGACGAAATACTAACGGTCATGATGATAATGTCTAAACGAAAAAGATAATAATAATTTTTAATTATTTTTCTTTTGTTAGTCCTCAAAATGAACGTAGCGAGCCGGTTTACTGATTTGCCGACCACTACGTGTTGATATGGAGGGAGGATAAGACTTGGTGCCGGTGGAGGGATCGGATGTTTGATTATTTGATTGCGCAGCTGCCGATGTAGATTCGAAGTCGTTGTCGGTGTATGCGGGTTTGATTCGATCAATTGAAACAGTCTCTCGTTTCCATTCTTGTTCACTGTAAAGTGTTTGTCTGAACGTTTAATAACTTGAAAGGGTCCTTCGTATGGAGGTTGCAATCCTTTTCTGATGGCGTCGACTCGAATGAAGACGAATTTGCAAGTTTGTAGATGTTTGTTGATCTGATCTCTTCGGGGAGATTGTCGAGGTGCTGTTGGTTGAAGTTGAAGCATTTGTCTAGTTAATCGGTTAGTGAAGTCGGCAATGTTCACGTCTGTGGAATCGGCTGAGGGGACTAGCTGTCCAGGCAAGGTTAGGTTGGTGCCATAGACAAGTTGAGCCGGTGTACATCCTAAATCTTCTTTGATAGTAGAACGGATACCAAGTAAAATCAAAGGTAAGTATTCACTCCACTTAGATGTATCATTCTGCGCCATCAGGGAGCTTTTCAGTTGTCTGTGGAATCTTTCCACTAGACCATTCGCTGCCGGATGATAGGCTGTTGTGGAGATATGTTTCACTCCCAGAAGTCTCGTCAGTTCGCGAAAGAGTGTCGATTGGAATTGAGGACCGCGGTCGGATGTAATAGTAGTTGGTACACCGTAGTTTGACACCCAACGGTCGAGAAAAACTAAAGCAACGTTTTCAGCAGATATGTCGTTTAAGGGGCATGCAATAGCCCAACGAGTAAATCTATCAATCGCTGTCAGGATATGTGTATATCCCCTTGATGTTGGCAATGGTCCCACGATATCTATATGGATATGCTGAAATCTCCTTTCGGGTAATTTAAACGTCTTCGGGGTTGTAATAGTGTGGCGGTGTACTTTGGAGCATTGGCATTGGATACATTCTCGTGCCCATCTCCGAATGTCAGAGTTCATTTTAGGCCACATGATTCAAAAGGTGGAGCACAAAGTTATCATCGTCAACCTAGCACAGTGTATACAATGGACAGTATACGAAATCAGCTAGTTATTGGCACAGCTAATCGACATGTTCTGATATGGATCTGCGTCAAATGCATGCACCTGTAGAACAACGTGAATCAAGTCTTAGATATCAAACTCGATGCATTCAATGTTTCCCGATGGTCAAGGATATATATTAGGTTCAATTGATCGAATAGCAGTGGAAATGTTTGATCCTAGTCTGAAGTTCAAAAGAAAAAATATGCCTTTAAGTGTCATCGAGTTAAAGATGGAGATAAGGAGACAATTTACCCTAAATGCAGTCTCTTTCATCAAGGATATAATACATTTGCTACAGGCGGTTTTGATGGATGGTGAATATATGGGACGGTTTCAATCGTAAACGGCTTGCACAAATGTCTAAATATCCAACTAGTTCAAGTTTAGCATTCTCTGAAGATGGTAATCTACTGGCTATTGCATCTTCCTATATGTACGAACGAGGCCCATTGAGAATGAACCAGAACCGACTATCTACATAAGAACTGTGGCCGAGATGAGGTGAAACCCAAACATATCACCAGTAGTAACAATACTGGTGGCAGTGCTACAGGTGTACAGCTGACCTTTTATTGTATGATTTTGTGCACCATTTTAATACAATTATACAGATATATAAATAAAAAAAAAGTGTACCATTGTTACGTACTCAACAGATCTCGTCAGTCATAGAGTATAGCATTGATGATGTCACTAACCTTTTTTGATAGTTTAAATAAATATCCTTTCTTCCACTCCTCAGGTACTTTTCCGTCTTTACTTCCACACCTACTCCAGCAATGACGTTTTCTCTGGGTCCATTTTCAATGCTTCTGCTGGGATTCCATCTGGTGCCGCTGCTTTTCCAGATTTTAGCATCTTGATTGCATTCAGGACTTCTGATTTCGTCGGGGGGATCGTTGTTCACTAGTAGTTCTGCTTCCGTTGTTGGTATCGTTGGGCGTGATGTAGGTGGCGGACGATTTAGAAGTCGTTTGAAGTGTTCAGCCCAGTGTTTTCTTTGTTCCACCTCTTTGGTGATTGACTTCCTGTTGTCGTCCTTTATTGGCTTAATTTGTGTCGAACGTTTTCCCGATAGGTGCCTAGTTGTTCGGTAGAGTGTGGCGAGGTCTCCTTTGCCTGCAGCTTTTTCTGCTCCAATTGCCATGGTTTCATAAAATTTTCTTTTGTCTTCCCTGGCACTCTTCTTCACTCTTTTGTTCAGCGTATTGTAGCTTGCATTCAACTCCTGTTTTTGTTGCTCGTCAGTGCACTGGATAATCTTTTGTTTCACTGTCCTTCTCTCTTCTATTAGTTTCCAAGTGTCCGTATTGAGCCACTGTTTGTCCTGTCTATTCTTTATGCCTAGAACTTCAATGCAGGTTTGACTCCACACCGTTTTCAAGTTGTCCCAGTGCTTTTCGATGCCGACCTCTTCTCTAGTGTCCCTTATACTTGCAATGAAGATGTCCTTTGTATTTTGGTACTTCAGTTTTTGAGTGTTGAAATTGGCTTGTGGTCTGTCTGCAGCTCCTCCTTCTCTGAAAGCTTTTAATTTGATTGGGATTGTCCCTTGTACGAGATAGTGGTCTGAGCCAGTGTCTGTTCCTCTTCTTACTTTTGCGTCTAGTAGGCTGCGCTGCCACTTCTTTGAGATTGAGATGAAGTCAATTTGGTTTTTGGTTTGCCCGTCTGTTGACACCCATGTAGCCTTGTGGATATCTTTGTGTTTGTATATACGCTGCCACCAATCACTAGTTCGCTGAAGGCGCAGAATACGGCGAAGAGTCCTCCATTTTCATTCACTTCTCCGAGAGCTTCTCTACCCACTTGGCGGCCTGCTTAAATCTTGGGCTACCAAATACCTTAAACATTACAAATCATATTGCATCTAATTTCTCATTTCCAATTCATTTTAAATTACTAAATCTCATTCAATTATGACCTCTAATGGGATTATTTATTCTCGCGACTATTTATTATCCTTAAAACCTACTGATCTGCAATTCCATAAAAAAGACAAAAAAGCATCATGCCGGGTGGCGAAGAGCTTTAAAAAATACCCCTATTCAATTCATGATTGTTCCCGCAATTATGAGTACTAATTGTCGCTCCCTACCAGCTATAATTAATTGTCTTCAATCACTTGTGCCTTCCATTATATATCGTAATACTGGGATCATATCACTTCAAGAAACATGGCTACATGATCTACATGATGACAACCTAGTGTGTCTAATTGATTTCACATTATTCAGACAAGATTGGTGTAGTTCCAAGAAGAAACGCGGTGGCGGTGTCGCCATTTTCATCAGTTCACAATGGTGTGCGTCTAATAATGTATGTTTCAAATTCTCTAGTGACAATATTGACTACCCCACCGTTAAGTGTCGACCTAAACATTTGTCAAAATACAACTACATTTACATCTCGAACATTTATATTGCTTCTGGATGCAACTCCACAGAATTATCTTTATTTGCGGATGAATTTACCTCGCTTGCTGCCACCTCCTTCGGAAATTCCTTGTCTATAGTTACTGGAGATTTCAATTCTAGTGATTACAGCTTCCTTATTTCACTTGGGCACGATAACATTGTCAACTTCCCGACTAGATTGGATAACACTCTTGATCTTGTGTTTACAAATGACACAGGAATATTTGAAGCTCGAAAAAGAGCCCCACTACTCAATTCTGATCACTGTATCATAAGAATATTGCCCAAAGTTTATGGAAAGCAGCACAAAACGGTCTTCTCATACCTTGGAAAGAAAACACAACACAGATGCTATTCTCATAACAACATACTGAATCTAAGGACCATGTTAAAAGACACAAACCGGGACTTATTTACTGAACAAGCTCTTGATAACACAATTACCAACATAACACATTATCTTAATTTCTGTCTTGATGTTTGTTGTCCAAAAGAGACAATCTTCTTAAAATTCGACCGCTTCTCCTCTTCTCAACTCAAAAAGCTCCGCCGTAAAAAGAGAGGTTGTTCAGAATGAAAAATAAATCTGGTGTTAAGAGAATGAACACTTTGATTAAAGTTGAGTTACAAAGATTGAATGCTCTCTATAACCAGAAGTTTCTTTCATGTAAATCCCCACCTATATGTGGAAATTAATAGAGGAAATCACAGGCGGTAAGCAAATAATGAATGATATTTCTGTAGATGTTGGCATGCTTAATAAATCCTTCATATGTATCCCTGCAGATGTTATGACTCCTAACTCAAATAGTGTGATAATGACTGCTTCTCATGCTTTAATACGAATGATGTCCCCAAGTGTCTTCAATCTCTCAGCCCCTTGGTCCTGATGGTGTTCCTGCTGTTATCCTTAAGAAGTGTGCTGACATCTTGTGTTCCCCATTAACTGACATTTTCAACGAATCGTTTTCCAAAAGTATTATATCGAACTCATGGAAAAATATCAAGATTGTTCCAGTGCCTAAATCAACAAGTGGACCTAATGTTAAGTTTAGACCCATTGCTATTACCTTACCCTTTTTGAAAGTTATGGAAAGACTTATTTTACTTAATCTTGAACCCTCTTTAAAGCTTTTCGATGACCCCAGCCAGTTTGCTTATACAGGTAGTAGGTGTACCTTAGATGCCGCTATTGTCCTACATCATAGTATAGTCTCTAGTTTAGATAAAGGAGCTAAATACGTTCGCTGTGCCTTCCTTGATTACACATCTGCATTTGGCTCTGTTCCTAGATCTCTCTTGCTAAGTAAGCTTGCAGCAACTCAGGCTGAGAGATGGACAAATAAGTGGCTGCATTTCTATTTTTCTGATAAAAAAACAGTACACCGTCTACAATGGAAAGTCCTCTACTACCTCACTTACTTTAGCTGGTGTTCCCCAAGGTGCTGTTCTTTCTCCCTTTCTGTTTTCGTTTTTCTTACATGACTTGCCTCATTCTGATGTAGCCACTTTTGTTAAGTATGCCGATGACCTCTCGGTTTCTATGCCTGTCAACTCTCATTCAGATTGTTCCAAATTAAATAACTTTCTGTCGAAAATTAGTCAGTGGTCCTCTTCAAATGGTCTTAAGCTTAATCCGTCTAAATGTCAGGTAGTCAATTTCACTTTCAGACGAAAACGTGACCTACAGCAACTAGCTAGCTCACATGGCCCCACTATCATTGACGGAATACAGGTTGAAATTACATATAATGTCAAGTACCTTGGGCTGAGTTTTTCCACGGATCTTTCTTGTCCTCCCACATCTTGATAGTTACTGGAAAGATGTTTCGCTTAACGTTCTACGTTAGGAAATTTAAGCAGTCTGGCATAAAGCAGTCTTTGCTTTCTCAGTTTGTCAATTCTTGTATTCTACCCATCCCCCTTTACTGCTCCCCATTAGTCTTAAGAAAGACTTTGCTTTGCTGAGAAGGGCAGGCACTAAAAGCCGTCAGTAGGGCAAGTGGGATATCGTTAAACCAACTGGTTCACACTATTGTGGATAGACATATAATGTCATGTAAGAAACTAGCGAATACAATATTGTCAGACCCCGAGGATCCTCTCTATACGCATCTGTCTCCTTGCATTTCATCTGGTAGAACTAGAGGCAGCTATAGGAGGCTGGCTATATGCTAGGACTACCAAATACAAAAACTCCACAATACCATATCTGGCACAGCTGTTATGTGATGGGAAATCCGTTAGGTATGACACGATCAACTTACTGCGACACTCTAACAAATAGTCCCATTAGTTTTTGTTTTCCTTTTCTTGTTACTGTTACACTGTTGTTCTCATCTTCTATTACACACCAATTTTATATTTTATATCCTGTGGTGCATTGTTTAAAATGTAAACGCAACGCTGTTCTTTTTATTTATTTATCTTCTTTTTTGGGTGTTGCTTTTTGATTTTAAAATCTTATAAAATTTATAAGGTAATTAAATGCAATATATTGTAACGCACGTTGAAAATCCCATACCTGTACCACAAATACTGTTTGGAATAAAGCTGTTATAATTATTTATTATTATTATTACCCATGATGAGTTCCCTTCCTGTGTTGTCTGGTCCCAATTTGGCGTTCATGTCTCCCATTAGTATTTTAATGTCACCAGCTGGAGTATTGTCCATTGTTGCCTGTAGTTGTCTGTAGAATTCTTATTTCTTTTCGAGGTCTGCGTCGTTTGTGGGTGCATAGCATTGTATAATTGACACTTTCCTTCCATTGGATTTGAATCTGGTGGTCATTATCCTGGACGAGATCGCCTCCCATTGCATCAGGGCCTTTGTTGCCGTTGGTGATATCATGATGGCCACGCCGTCGGTGTGCAAGTGGTTATCTTCTGGGTGACTGGAGTAGATCACTGACTCACCCGTTGACAATTTTTTGAGTCCATTCCCGTTCCATCTGCTTTCACATATTCCCAGTACTTGAATTCCATATCTTTTCATCTCGTTTGCGATCTGGGCAGCTTTGCCATTCTCGTACATGGTGCGGCCGATCCATGTCCCCACACACACTGAAGTTTCTGTAGCAGCTTTGTTTACAGGGTGGGGTTGCTAGCCTCACGCCTGCGAAGGGAATTGTTACATTAAGATAAAGTTTAGAGAGGAGCGACCTTGTGGGTTGCTCCCCTTAAAATCGGAAAACAAGGGATAAAACAATCAGAACAGCACCAGCAAAAGGAAAATAATTCACAGCAAAAAGGGCAACAGGCTACAACAACAATACAATACAACAACATACAAAACAGGTAAGCACACCTTACTAAAGTGATACCAAAACCATAGACTCACTGACTTGGGCCAACTTGAACATATAAATCCAACAATATATACAATTACAGATATGAGTTAGTGTTAAAAAGTCACAAAATGCCAAACAGTTAGTTATAGGTATTAGCAGCCGACAAGATTATATCCACAGGTTTAGTGTTCGAAAGTTAACGGATTGCAATAATTTCCAAAACTTCATGGTCAGAAACACCAGAGAAGTGAGAGTTTTATGTAACTAAGCAATTGTAGCGCACTAATCGAAAATCGTCTCTCATAGGTCACCTGTAAGAGTCACTGAAATCTAGGGAGGCATTTTAGCTAGTGACTTTCTACAAAGTGTTATCGAGAGTATATTCAGTCATTAGTCAAATATCGAGTTCGGTGAAGAGTTACAAGATCTGTTTGCTTGGCACGACTTCCTCTTTATTGTAGACTATTGCGTAAACTCAGGTTAGCGTATAATTATATAGAAAACTATCAGAGTTAAGATCCTCGAGTTGTTTTACTTAGAGCATCATGAGTTTTGACACATGAATTCTATTGGTCAAAATTGTGCACACCGATCAAATATGAGCCATCAACTTTGTTAAACACTGTTCAAATTTCAAGAGGCGGTGAAACGTCTCCACTGACTACCTTCTGAATCCTGCCCACTATCAGACAAAGATCTGTGTCATGTTCACTCAGATTTTGCTGGTCCTATAAATGATGTACCTTGTTCAATTTTTGAAACAGCCAGAGGTCATGTTGGTTATTCTACTAATAGCGTCACAGGTTTACTCGAAAATATTCTCCATTATGGTCCATCAGAAGAAATAGTTACGAATAATGTGGTTTGCAGTTCGAGTCCCAAGTATGTAGAGAATGCTGCCGTCGAAATACAATAGTTCCCTATGTTCTCGCCTCTGTATCACCTACAGTCAGATGGCCAAAGTGGACGATTTGTCAATACTCTGAGGACAGTTTTGCTTAAAGCGTCAGAAAGGAGACATAACTCAGCGTCATTTAGACACTTTTCTTTGTGTGAGTAGATGACAAACAAACAGTTATTGGCAGGAGTCCTTTTGTGGTGTACTCTAAGGATTATTCATGAGGCGGTGCTGACACGAGAATTTTAATGTTCTGTATAGAGACTAAGAATGAGCAAAGGATTTGAGATGGGTATTAATATCTATGTCCTTAGTTATCTACCATAGTACACTCGTTGAAATCAAGGCTTCATTAGAGTATGACAATGACAAATAATGTGTCATATGAACTTATCACTACAATCACTTACGGCGAAGATACTCAACTGCTGCAGCCAAATAACATCTGAGTTTCAATTTAAACACACTTCTGGATACTTTTGAAGAACATCTAAATGGTGGACCAGAAAAAACAATCAGAAGAGAGACGACAAGTCATAGAATCACTTATCTCACGAAGAAGTGAATCAAAGCTTCGTACAAGAAGACCATGCGAACGACAAAGTCAGTTAATGCTACAGTTCTGTATCAATCTTCATAAAGGATAATGTACTGTCTGGAAATAGTCTATTTTGGAGATCTAAGAATCGAAATATAATCATTAATTGAATTAGGATGTCGTAAAATTAGTTTCCGAGCTACATATTGTAAATGGTTAATTATGAGTACATAATTATCACCTATATTATTAGAATACACATTCCAACACAACTGTATGAGTTTTACTCATTTACTAGTCAAATCTACTTAGTTGTCAGTACTGTTAACCGGTATTTGTGTGAATCCGTGATGTGTATAACGGCTGGACACACAGGACGGCCAAAAAGTGAAATTTCGAATTCAGTAAACACTCATTCAGTTTTAATTGTATGCAATGATTAACAAAAGTGTTTATTTTAAATAACCTTCTTCATAAAGCTAGGAATGCAGCAGGAGAAGACAGAATTCCACTCGAAGTACTATAAACCTATCCGGAGACTGTAGCGGATATCCCCACGCCATTATTCCAGAATGCTTGGAAGGAAGAAAAGGCGGCCAATGACTTGAAGAAAGCCTGCATTGTGAAACTGTAAAAGAAGGGAGACTTCGGCATTTACAAATGATATATATCCATATAATATATGTTTTTTGTTTGACAGTCTGACCTTGGTGGTATTTATCCATATAACATGTGTGTTTGTTTGACAGTCGGTTATATTTTGCTATGTATACATGGATCGATATTCCATTATAATTAGCCAATCATGTTAAGACTGTCTATTGATTTGTTCATTTTGAATATTCGCTCACACACTTGTTTCACACACTTGTTCGGACATTCATATATTTTGCTCTCATACTCTTGTGTGACATTGATTCTCCTGGTGTTTTGGAAAATAGAAAAATCATCGCAAACCTAGTGGTCTTCTGATTTCCGTCTTTCTTGCGTCAGGACTATTAAATCCTCGACCAGTACATAACAATAATTTGGCGACGGGGAAAACTATGGACTCTTCTAAATTGGAATTACTATTTGAACGACAAATGAAATTAATGGAAATGTTCGTCAACCAACAGACTGGTCCAACTTCACCTTCAAGCAATCTGAATCATACCATGCTACCATCTATCAACGGCATTGTGAATAGTATTTCACAGTTCAATTATAATCCAAATGCGAATGTCACTTTTGACACATGGTATCAACGATATGAGGATTTATTCACAGTTGATCTCGCCTCACAAGACGATGCTTGGAAGGTGCGAGTGTTATTACGTAAATTGGGTCCCGCAGAATATGAAAGGTACTGCAACCTAATTTTACCCCAGAAACCACGTGACAAGTGTTTCGATGATACAATAAAACTGCTGCGTGAACATTTTGGAGACCACTCCTCATTATTCAGCATACGTTATCGTTGCCTCAAGCTGACAATGAATGAAAATGATGATTTTCTTACTCACGTTGGCACAGTCAACCGAGAATGTGAGAGATTTCGACTCAGGTCCTTAACAGATGATCAATTCAAAGCCTTGATTCTCATATGCAGTCTTCAATCTCCTCGTTTCACAGATATCCGAACTCGACTGCTCAATCAGCTAGAACAAAATCCTAAGTTAACATTACATGACATAGCTGATGAATATCAACGGCTGATTAATTTGCAGAAAGACACACACCTGGTCGAATCAACACCTTCGAGAAGCTCTGATATTCATGCATTACGAAAGAGCAAACATCTCTCATCATCCAGTCCTGACCCACCTTCTCCTAATGTTCCGCGGAAATCTACACATACTCGTCCAACTTCACAAAATATTACAAAGAAGACCCCACCATCACCATGCTGGCATTGTGGCGCGTGGCACTTTGTAAAGTCTTGTCCATACAAAAATCATCGTTGCAGCAAGTGCAAAATCATTGGTCATAAAAATGGTTTTTGTCAGCCACGCAAACCCAGATATCAAAATACAGCGAAAGCTCGACAAACTGTTGGTCCTAAATCCCCAAAAAATTCAATGAGTCTAGTCTCAACCTGTCAAGTCACAACACCAGGTATGCGGAAATATAGTGACCTTCAGATGAATGGTCATGATACACGTCTGCAGCTAGATACCGCCTCTGATATTACTGTTATATCAGAGAAACTTTGGAATGATATTGGCAGACCACCTATCGCAAATACTTTTCAGACTGCTGTCAGCGCCTGTGGTGGGCGGCTCAAACTAATTGGTGAACTCAAATGTTCTGTTTCATTCCGTAACATTAAATTCAGAGGAATCTGCTACGTCACCAAGAGTGATTTAAATCTTTTGGGACTTGATTGGTTCGATCGTTTGCATCTGGCTGATGTCCCACTAAATTCTCTATGCAATGCAGTCAAGAAGCATAAAATGTCAGACAATTCCGGACGAAGCCGAAGCCGCAAACCCAACAGGGAGACGAAACGACAGACGTCAACAACAAGCACAAAAGTTCCAGATAAACCCCCAGCAAAACACCCTACTAATCATCAATCTTCTCAAAAGGGGAGGTGATATATATCCATATAATATGTGTGTTTTTGACAGTCTTATCCATATAATATGTGTGTTTGTTTGACAGTCGGTTATATTTTGCTATGTATACATGGATCGATATTCCATTATAATTAGCCAATCATGTTAAGACTGTCTATTGATTTGTTCATTTTGAATATTCGCTCACACACTTGTTTCACACACTTGTTCGGACATTCATATATTTTGCTCTCACACTCTTGTGTGACATTGATTCTCCTGGTGTTTTGGAAATAGAAAAATCATCGCAAACCTAGTGGTCTTCTGATTTCCGTCTTTCTTGCGTCAGGACTATTAAATCCTCGTCCAGTACATGCCAAGTGTCACTTGAATGATATCATATTCTTCTCCCTATCATGCCAATTGTTGTTTCGCGTTATTCTGGATAGAGACTAAGGGATATGTTATTTGCATAACGACGACCAGTACCCTCTGGATTCCAGAAAACAAATCATGTGGAGGTCAAATATTAACTCTACACATCACTAACGAACAGATCATAGAATGACAGTTGAATCTCTATCTCAGTTTCATAGAATTTGAATAGGCCTTCGATAGCGTATACCACGAAGTAATTTAAAAATTTCTTAAATACTTTGGAGTACTTCCAAAGTTTCTGAACCTCATTCAGCAGCTGTATGACAGTTCCGCATGACAAGTGATCAACAGCGGAAAAACTTGGTGCAACCTATGGAGTACAGTGAAGAATGAGACAATGCTGTCCCCTGCCGCCAGATGCTTTCCTATTGTATTGAACTTGATTATTCGGTAGACTGTGAGGAGCGAGTAATAGGCATAGTTTGAACTGATCAGAAGACTCTAGAAGATCTGGTGTACTCCAGGGACGATTCATGCCTGATGCCACACAAACTGGAAGACTTGCAGGGGAAAACCAACAAATCGGCAGAAGAAGTAGCGAAGATAGAACGTCGCGTGAACACAGAGAAGACAAAGGTGATGAGGATAACAACAAGCAGAACGAACCACTGTCAATGGAATAAATGTGAAGCAAGTCGCCTAGCACACTTACTTAAGAATCATAATTTTAACTACAGGTGACATCACGGATTGGGATGTCAAAACTAGAATCGGAAAGGCAAGGGAGAAATTAGTCTCTCTGAAATCAGTCTGTGAATCTGCTGCACTCAGCAGTTAAAAATGGCAGCAGAGAAAAGGATAAAGTGGAGATGCAGTTTCGAATCTTTATGCTCCCCTCAGAACCCAAGGGAACAATGAGAATAATAATATTCATAAGACCAGAGTTAAAAATGTGTTACGAAAGGAACCTAAGCAACTGCTGACTGAGAAATGTCATTATTTGGTTGGTAAGTTTTGTTTTCGTTTCATTTTTATGTTATACTGTTCCTGCTACTAGATGTGAGTTATCATCAGACTAGTCGATGTAGCCTGATAAATGTTTATTCAGATGAAACATACTCAGCTGAATGTAAACTAAATTTTTGGCACAGATTATGAAGAAATAATCACTGTTGCCTTCTAACCCTTAGTCAGATTATTTTAAGTAGCTTCCAGTTTAGATGTTTGATTTTTACAAGTGACTTATTTCCACTGCGTATGAAGGAAACTGGGATAATTTACTTTCATTTCATATTGTTGTACCCGAAGATAATGATGGAGAAGTTAGTTTAAAAACAGGTTAGCTAGGATTGATATGCGTTACCATAGTATTGGCTGACTTACACAGATGAATTCTATCGAATACAAATGTCTAAAACACAACTCAGATTTAACGTCTGTCACTTCGCTAACCAGTAATTCTCAGTTATTTGCACATACCGTTTAAGTGGGATGCCACAGACTAACTAAGTTTGAACTATTACATATAAATACATATACATATATGGTTAAACCATGGACGTCATTAATGATTATCTTAGAAGGATATGGGAGGTGAATCTGCATGATCCATTGTAGAATGATTTAAAATTAACTTTAATGTGTCTCAAAGATTAGAAGAAGACTTTTTTTTATCTTTTGTTAGGTGTAGTCCACATGTGCTTCAGCATATATGTGTATATTATGCTGGATTGTTATGGATAATTTTGTAGTTTAAACCAAGAGATAAATTGTAATTATTTTAAATAATAATTAAAATACCGTCTAATTAACTAAATGAAAAAATCATATTATAAGTAATGTGACAGTTAGCTCAAACTATGATTGTAATCAGATGTACAAGATGGTACAGTGTATTTGTTTTGATTGTGATACCAGTGGTGCGAGAGATGCATTAGGTACTCTTCATGCAAATAGTAAATCTAAGTGGTTTGTAACAGATGGTTCACAAACTTGTCCTGGAATTAGTCATGTCTGTCTGAACGTTAGTTTCGGTCTGTGACAGCCTCTGTGAATACCACATTGCAATAGGTTACAGTTAGTTATCCAGTATTTTCTAATCTGTACAGATAAATTAAGATGATTTAGTCTCATTTCCAGGTCAGTTAACAATTTGTAAATGTGATGGTACAAAGCATCTTTATCCTTCTAATACCACTAAGTACTATTGCTTCAGATTAAATACACCTTAGAAACCAACTAAAACACTTGACCAAGGTGTGATAAACAATGTTGTGATGTTGGGAACTTCACTTGGTCATTCAAATGTGTTCGTGTTCATTAACAGTCTTCTTTGTCATCGTATTCACATTTCTTGCTTCACCTTCACATAAAGTTTTAGGTTAACAATGGTATATACAATTATGACAAAATATTCTGTGTTATAGCAAGTTTCTGTTTAACGAATTAAGAGAATTCCAACCTTCTTAGTTATGAAATAATCTAATCTACTTATTTCCACTTAACTCAGAATCCCAGTCATTCAATGAATGAATGAATGAATGGATGAGATAGTCTTGCGAGGGTAACAGAACCAGAACTTTAGTCATACAAGTCAATCCTAATAATGGCTAAACTACTGAACAGCAGTCAGCACAAACAATCTTCAGATTAACCTTTTAGGGGAGCAGTTACAAATGATAAAGCAATTGTTACTAGGTCATTCTTAACCAATCAAACGGCTGGATAGCGTGTGTGCATTTCACATATAATTGTAATCAGGCTGTTTTTTTGTCTCGGTAGTTGCAATTACAAGGAGAAATTCAAGAACACAAAAGTTCAGCAAAAATATCTCTATTCGACGAATTCATTCACTTCGCTGTACAGTCGCGCTAATATATAATTATTTGTGTGTATTTGTACATTAGGATTATCAAACAAAAATAAAAGATCAACTATGACTATTGTTTATTATGTCATCAAAATGTTGAAAAAATGTAATGAATAATCAGACTGTAACTATAGTGATAAAATGGGTAAGTACTGACAAGGGTTGCGTAATATGAAGGTCACCCAGAAAAATAGAATATTAATAAAAGAGCATGGAGGCACCTGTCCAAAATAAATTATGCAGTAATAATAATAAATAATAATAATGATAATAATGGTAAAGCTTTATTTAAGACAGTATGCGAATATACGGTACAATAATTTTCAGCGTATTCAGTTCCAAAGTACTTTTCTCTTCACACGGGATTCACATGTAAATTATTAGTCTGAAGTATATCTTCATTTCGTTGAAGAATTGTACAGCGTTTACTTGGGAGCAAGTTATACCATCGCGCAAGTTTATGTATAGGTCATTTGATATAACTGGACGATTAAAACAATGATAAATCCAGATGAAATTAAGCATTTTGGAGGAAAGTAATTTTGGTATCCCAGTGATTTAAGCAGGCCGCCTTATATATAGAAAGAATAAATAAAGGGTTGTTAAGAAAGAGATGTTACTAAGAGGTTATACAAAAATTCAAAAAAAAATTCAGAAAACTCAAGAAAACAAAATTCAAAATAGCGTTATTGACAAAGGAGTATAAAACTTGGAATTATACCCAAGGTAGAAGGATGAGGCGGTGGAGAAGTTTCTTCTGTGTACATCAATCAGGATTTTCTATCCAAATAGCTAATGCATCACAGAGTGATGAAAATTATACGAAAGCCTACAGCAATTGTTACTAGGTCAATCTTAACCAATGAAACGGCTGGATGGCATGTATGCATTTTGACATAGAAATAAAATGAGGCTATTTTTCCAGTTACAAGGACAAATGACCGAACTGACCATCATAAATTTTTATTGAACTCAACAACCCAAAGTCATGGGAATTCACTACATGCACACATAGAGACATACATTCACAACAACAAAGTTTAGTTTTGTAGAACATTCACAGTTTTCCATCACAGTCGGAAACAGTCAAAAGAAAGTCATTGTACAGAGTATATCTTAGGTTTTCTTCTGAACAAGAGGAAGTGAACTGACTGCACACATTTTATTTACTGCTTTTTGTTTGGATGAAACAAATAAAATAATACTGCTTGTTTTTCACATAACCTAATTCGATTTGATTCTTCCGAGTTCCAACTGAAACACACAGGCTTTGAAGTAAGGCTTCTGACCTCGTAACCAACCTTCTTTTTTTAACTAAGTTTACTACCGGTCAGGCACGATTTAGTAGAGGGGGCGTCCAGGGACCGAACATGTACATGATATTTCTGAAATTGGAAACGTTCCGAGAATAGCATCGCACAGAAAGCGATATAAATATAAGCCAAAATGTTTAAAAACCTAAAAGTTTACACATGTTCATTATTCATTATAATTTATTATTGTTCCGAGTGAAACATAGGTCACCGACAACACACATCCGCTTTCTACTATTTTCTGCCACACTCTACAGCTGGGTCCACGACTGACCAAAATCTCTCATCTTTTCTCCCCTCCACCTCATATTATATCCTTCATGTCACTTTAGTACCGACGACCCATTCGTCGCGTCCCATTCAGCTTCCATTCCACCTATGGCCCCTACACTGAGCGTGATGTCATCCGCCTCTGGGCTCAACATATGCCCCATCCATCTCCATTTTATCCTACATATTTGACCAACGATCCGCTCTAAGGTGGTTTGTTCACAGTCAGAGTCTCTTGTTACTCATTCGATCTTCAGTATACAGCCAGCCAGAGAAGGTGACAGATGCTGATAAAAGTCTGCAGTGGCCTGATGGAAATGATCTGCTTGGGGTACGCTCAGTGCACGTTTCTGACCCGTATAGAAGAATTGACTGACTGACTGACTGACACAGGGTTTGCGTTGAAAATCCAAATCCTGTTCTCTATGCTGTCTGAGTTAGTGCAGAAGATTTTCAAACTGATTTCAAGGTAATGAAGGCGTATCCTGCATTTCCGAATCTGGTTGGCTGGCTAGCTGTCTGGCTTCGACATCTCCATCCCTTCCAACTGACTGTGGTAGAAACGGTGCTTCCTAGCCTGATAGGTGAAGGGAGTAACCTCTTTCAAACTGCTTCTCCTATTGATGGTGGTTGGTGCTGGTTGTTGTTGGCGGTGGAAGTGGCCGGTTATTCTGATCACCTCCGCCCTCGCCTTCTCTATGTTCACCTGTACTCCTATCTTTGCTACTTACCACTTCTGCAGTTTGTTGCCAGTTCTCGCCTGCATCTAAGTCATCCAGTTTGTGTGACATTAGAAATGAATCATCCATGCACAAAATCCAGATCTTCTAGAGGCTTCTGAGAGATCAGTGAGGCGTATTTCTGTCTTCTCACTCACTCACTCACTTACTCACTCACACCCAACATACAGCCTGACACAATTAGGAATAACGTCGTTGGTGATGATAAGGAGCCAGCCAGCCAACCAGCTAATCTTACGCCTGTATTCATTTCGAACGATAAGCTGAGTTTTTCGTTGTGGATCACCTAATACGTGGTGTTGTCACACAGCAAGCTAGCTCTTGAATGAGGTTGATGAAGACTTACATACTTGACACCGTAGTACTGAAGTAGTTTCCGAATTACTTCTCGGTCGACGCTGCCTGTTGAAGGAATTTTCGAAATCGATTAAATTGAGGTAGAGTGAGATTTGACTGTCATTCCTTGCTTTGTTCGATGATGACGCATATGGTTGCCTTTCCTCGATAAAGCCAGCTTGTTCCGGTTGGGTTGGTGGAGTTCTGCATCTAGTGCATCCCTTATTCTCTCCGGGATGAAGCGACTTAGTATTTTACTTGGTGTGGACAACAACATTATTCCACGCCAGTCAGTTATTGCAGAATGAGGTCTAAATCGGCCTTCTTTGGTGGCTTGAAAAGATAGCTAGCCTCTCTTTTAATGGATAGGTACCTTTCCTTATTTCCAAACCGTTTGAGAACATCTGCCTCAATCTTTGGGTAGATTTTAAATGCTTCAGGGTGCAGTATTCCGTCTGGCCATGCTACCTTCCTCACTGGACTTCAGTAGCTTGATCTAATTCAGGATTTCGGCTTGCGTTTGAGGATTGATATACACTATCAGGCAGTTCTCTACGTGCTGTTCGAGTTGGTGTATTTCTGTGAGAGTCACAGGTGGTGGTCGAATCAAGAGTCGTTCACAGTGATCAGTCTATTGTTTTATTTGTTTCTCCTCCTTGGTTATCAGGTTCCCTTGAAAATCTTTTATTAGTTTTATCATCTGGATTGATCTCTCCCCAGAGAGGGAGTGACCTGGTTATCTTATATGATGTACTCAGCTCTCTCTTCTCTGCGGCCTGACTCCCGGTGCATCCAGCTAATGTGTTGTAGAATTTCCGTTCGCCTTTCCCAGCACTTTTCTTCTCCTCTTTATTCAATGCAGTGTGCATTACTGTCAACTCAGCTTCGTCTTCTGTTGTCCATTTGTACATTGAGTCATCTCTCATACCATCCTCCTCTTCTCTCTTCTATTAGCTTCAGGTAGATGCCCATTGACACCCATTCCCAGTCTTCTCACTTCTTTCTTCACAACACGGTTGAACACCTTTACTTAGATGTCACCTTCAGAGATTTCGAAAGTTATTCCACACAGGTTTCCTCAGTCATACCACGTAGTGTCTCCCGTTTTGCAATTATCTGATCTGATCTTTAGAGAAGAAATCCCTTGTATTTTCGTCCCTCCAATTATGAAAAATTGAACTTGAATTGTGGTCTGGCTCCATTCGTTTTCATGAATTTCAGCTTCACCTTGAAGGTTCCTTGAACTAGATGATGGTCTGAGCGCATATCTGCTCCACTTCTCGACTTTGTGTCCAGCAGGCTGCCTGAGTCTCCGATTCCCTGAGCAGCACTGAGATGAAATCTATTTAATTTGTGGTGTGTCAATCCCGTAAAATGCATGTCACTGGTGTCGCGTATATCTTTGTGTTTGTACTCGCTGTCTCCGATCATCAGATCACTGAAAGAGGAGAAGTCTGTGAAGAGTTCTCCGTTCCCATTCACTTCACCGAACGAGAGCCTCTCTACCTATAATGAGTTCTCTATCTGAATTATCTGCTCCTATTTCAACTCCTATTCATATTGCCGATGGGGATTTCGATGTAACCACTCGAGATGTTGTCCAATACTCTTTGCATTTGTCTAGAGAAATCTTTCTTCTCCTCTCGTTCCGAGTTGCTTGTAGCACTTCGCGCAGTAGTGGACATTTTTAACCTTCCTTCCTCCTTCTTTTCAATTGAATCTTCGAGTCACGATTCCGAAAGAGGAAATCCATTCCCACTGCATTAGGGCTTTGGCTGCCACTGGTGACGACATGATAGTCACTCACCGCCCCAGCATGCCGGTGGTTGTCATCTCAGTGTGTGACCGGCGTAGATTACTCACTCACCAGTTGACAGTTTTGACAATCCACATCCATTCCACCTGCTCTCACAGATTCCCACCACCTCTGTACCATATCTCCTCACCTCTGTGACTAACTGGGAAGCCGTCCCAGCCAGCCTCGTACATTGTAAGTACATTCCACGTCCGCCTCCTTATTCTTGCTTCCATAGGTGGAAGATGCATTGGTTGGCTGACTGGCTTGACGACGGTTGGAGTTCACCAGCCATCCCGTTGTGCCATTTTGCCTCTATGATATCAGTGAAGAGTAAGTTTATTATGTGAATTTCTCGCATTCTTAATAATTTTCTTGTGTGTTGAAGTTTGTGTAGCAGCTTGGTTGATTTTGTGGTGTGAGGTTGCTAG
Organism: Trichobilharzia regenti; assembly: GCA_944472135.2. NCBI lineage: Eukaryota > Metazoa > Platyhelminthes > Trematoda > Strigeidida > Schistosomatidae > Trichobilharzia > Trichobilharzia regenti. The sequence goes on from OX235270.1 coordinate 7,441,097, forward strand.
TTTAGACGGAATCGAGTGCAACTCACAGGATCGGATAAGAAGAAAACTTTACAGGAAAATTTAATGCTGAAGGTATAGGCTGGCTATGACGAAATGATAGATGAAGTTTCAGAAACCACCTTTACGTGTTTCTAGGAGAGGTTTTTTACAATCTGCATATTGTTGTAAATAAGTCCTACACAACTTTCTAAAATGAAGTCATTCTTCTTCTTCTTCTGAATTTGAAGAGAAAAAGACAAGTTTAAGTATGTTGATCAGATGAAAACTTTTAAACATTGAACTCCGGTTTCATTTATCAGGGGCAATACTGGAAATCCATGGATAACTTAAAGTGAGGGTAAGTTTTGTATTCCATTTGAAAAACATTTGAACTTTTATAAACTTACTCATATGAACACTGACACTGAGTTTCAAGGTGAATTGAACTGAAGGCTAATTATTTCATCGCGTCTAACTCAAACCATTATGCACCTAATTGTTGTACACTGATGTGTATTGATGACCTAAGTGGTCAAACAGTGATTGGGCGAAGGAAAGTCTGCAAATTATGAAGTACAACTTTTATCAGGCAGCAAAATGAGATAGTTAGATTGTATGATTCAAGGTAATCACTGATGGGAGTAATTGATGAATCTCTGATACTTTTATATAATTAAAATCCAATAAACACTTGCTATTTTTACTTAACTTGTTTTCTTTTGTGGTCCAACATGGTAATACACAGGTCAAATTTTGTTCCACATCATGTGATACACATTTTCTTGACGACCTCCTTTAAGCCAGACAGTGAAGTGTGAAAGTGATTACCAACACGTTTCACTTGTCTACTTCTATTCGGCATTAGTCAAATGCACGAGATTTATAATAATCGGAAAAGGAAAGAGAGGAAAACCAATTGGTTAGCGCTGTCAGTGAAATAAAGTTAGGAAATTTTTAGTCCTTCAAAGGAATCAGATACAGTCGAAGTTCAGTAATCCTGCGGTAAATTTTTAATGTAGGTGCTGGCAGCCACCTTTCTCAGAGGTACTTTCAACTTCTAAGGGTAAAGAATTTAAATTAGCTCAAAATGTGTTTTACTAAGACATGATTACTTTTAATGGTATAAACTCTGAAGATCACTTGACTGACGAAAAATTGTCTTTTCTGAATTGTCTCTTCTTTTCTGGATAAACTTACTTATTCTCCTAATTTCAATAAATAATACTAGTTACTAGTATCCTCTATAGTGGAATAATAATACATAAGGTTACAGCAATATAGGTATAAAGAAAAAGGTATTTTTTTGTGGTCATTTTGTTTGCAGTAACAAGGCACCTTGATTTTGACTACTTTGTCTCCCCTATCTTTGAATGAAGAGATAATCAAATTCTCCTCCATTGAATATATCGTCACAGTTGTGACAATATACTCAAAGAAAAAAGCTTCATGTTATGAGGCCTGAAGACTATCATTTTACATTTCTCTGTGTCAAAACTGGAACATCAAGCTTCAGCTTCAATGCCCCTGGTTCATTCGAGTCCTTTCCACCTAGCTCCTTGATTGGTTATATGCTTTTATCTCCCCCCTCGCACAACCTCCTCTATTTTACCTATAGATGCTTAAGTGGCCGTTCTTATCCCTGTTCCACTTAGTGGCCAGTGGACCCCTCAGCGTAGGTTGATAACATTCTGCAAGCTAGTCGAAATGTTTTTCATGATGGTTTAAGTCAGTGAATCGTATAGAAGAACTGTTTCTTACGCTGACTTCAAACTAATCCTACCTGGCAGTGATATCCCCATCCGTGCTATCTGCAATTGGAATAATGCTTCCAAACTAGGTGAAAGAGGTGACATATGTTAGATTTCCACCATCATTGGTGACTGATGCATGTTGTTGATTTGGTAATTTCATCACCTCTGCCTTCTCTATGTTCACTTAAAGACCCGTCTTCGCCGCCTAACTGTCCTTCCAAATTTCTTGGGATTCACCAGTACACCTTCGGCTTCGTATGACATTAGACATAAAGTGCAGATTTTCCATCGTCTTCTTTTCACCCCTCAAGGTTTATTGCATTCTACAGCCAACCACAGCAAAGACATCTTATCTTCAATGAGTATTAAAATATTTTATCAGCACTACAGGCAAACTTGAGGGACGAAAATTAATCAGACTTTTTCATATGAATGTGGACTTCATTACTCATGTCTTGTTGTTGATGGAAAAAGTCAAATAGGTAAGCCAGTTAACACGTCAAAGTCAGGAACACTGGAACAAGCCTCTGAATGAAAATAAATGTCAAAGTAGTATATTTATCTGGAAATTTATCTCGTGCTTTAGCTATTTCAGTTATTCGTCAATTTCATGTTTGATTCAAATGCATATTTTCGAAGTTGCAAACATCATCATTCATGTAAGGTATAGCCAGCCAAAACAAAGGTAATCACTTTAACAGATTAAAGTAGTGAAGTCATTCAGTATCAATCTAGTTTTATTATCGCAGTATATGCAATGAATGTATCATCGATCGATAACTTAACTTACTTCTAGGACTTGGGGTTGATGTCCGAGAAATTCTAAAAGGGGTTTCATCCAAGAGAGAATTATCTCATAATTCTGATACTTACTACTTCTATCAACTTAACTATGAAAAGAAATACACCACTATGTAAATATGATGTTCAACAGGTGAGTAAAACACTGCACCTTACCTCTTTTTTGAATTTACTATGAAACCCGGAACATTTTAAACAAAAGACGGGTGGATTTCCCATCGTGGCCTTCTAGATCCAACTGTTTCCAGAGTACGGAATACTCCCAGCTAAAGATCTGTTGCAACGGTTTCATTCAGCGAACAAACCACTGTTTTCCTTCTCCGCTGTCTAAAAATACTTATGCAAAGGGTCTACAAACTGCTCGCTCCCATTGGCCAGGTGAATTGTAAGAAGTCAAGTTTTAATCCAATATAAAATATACATCATAGTAATAAGTTGGTTATCGCATGCATATGCAATACCATATTCGGACGTGTAATTGTCCGTTATCATTAATATTAGAAAGCAAAGTAACAAAAATACAGGAGACAATGAAAAACAGTGTGAAAGTAAAAGACACCACAGAGACGCACAAAGAGAGAAAGAGACCAAGTAAGAGAAGAGATCAATGCATTGTTGACTAATCACATTATTTTAGTTCACGTCGAATTCCCAAATCCGGTATATACCATAACAATCAGAACAAACATGTGTGATGAATTTCCCTGTTGATCGTAACGGGTTCCTTGAAATGTTTTAACAGTCTTCATAATCTTTATCGAGAATAATAATCATAATGATAATTTTTATTACTATTATATCAGCACACATTTATGCTCCTCACAATGGTAACGATAGATTCAATTCACTTGCTAATTTTTTCGTCTTTTCACGAACGAAATTCACTGCATCATCACGATTGTTGACAGATTCTCCATTCAGCATTAATCGTTCAATTTGTTTTGTCAGTTTCTCGTAATCATATAGCTAAAAATGTTTTAAAACAACATCAAGATTAGAATTTGAAAGACAAGTAGCAAGCTACTCAAATAAAAGTTTCAGTAGTATACAACCCGAAAGCAAAAAGGAATGTTGGAAAATACTATTATATAGATAGTTGTTTACTGGTGTCTTTTAGTGGTATAATCATCTTATTTGAGTCTGGTCAACTGAATATAATTACTCTCTAGTGAGTGACAGTCTTCACACTGAAACTCTCGTAATTAGTGAAGCATTCGTCTATGCAGTCCGTAAGCCAAACTTAAGCTGATCAATGCGGACAGATGTGTCAATGGGGGACTCACAAGCATGAATACATGTATACCGCCGTTATTTGAAAGTCATGCAAGTTGTGGTAAATTTTCAATAAGGCCTACTTAGAAAACTCAAGTTATTCAGAGTATAATATATGAGCAGCTAGACAACGTAAAGAGTAGGAAGAAAGCCAGTGACATGTGCAACACAGCGCATTTTTACTGATCATTAAAGCCACAGAGTGAGAACACTTCATCATCCTGTCTGTGGGTAATTAAATGAGGAGAACTGCATCTAGGTAGTTATAAAAACAAATGAGGGATTTAAACTCAGCTGGTGTGCACTTTATCAGGTGGTGTGACACACAGCCTTCTAACTGAAATCTAATTCGTAAGTTTCAAGTTGGACATTTTTTATGTTCAGGGAGTAATGAACAGAACAGTCCCATCTTATTTTCTGACTCTTCAGCCCTACTTATATAAGTATGGAAGACACCGCTTACTAATGAGCAAAAATACGAACACTGTATGTCGAATTTTCTGTTACCAATTGGGTAGTAAACCTCGCCAGATACTAGCTTGCTAGGCTACTAGCTTACTAGTTTTCTCGCCGGTCCCAAGCCCGGGTAAAGAGGGAGGGTTGGGGCGTGGTGCTAGCAACTCCACCCCTGTAAAACAACCAAATCGCTACAGAAACTTCAACGAATAAATATATTAAAAATTCTAAAAACATAAGCAATAGCCTTACTTTTCGCTGGAATCGGGGAAGTGAAATGACGCAGGCTGGTGAAAGCCTTCGGGAAGCCAGTCAGCCGATGTGCCTTCTTTCGATGAAAGCAAAAGTAAGGATGGGTACCTGGAATGTTCGCACAATGTACGAAACTGGAAAGGCTGCCCAGATAGCCGCTGAAATGAGAAGGTACAGAATAGAAGTGTTGGGAATCTGCGAGAGCAGATGGAACGGAACTGGAAGGTGCCAACTACCTACTGGAGAGACAGTAATCTATTCCGGCCACCTAGAGGACAACCATGAGCACACCGAGGGAGTGGCCATCATGATGTCACCAACAGCAACCAAAGCTCTCATGCAGTGGGAACCAATCTCCTCCAGGATAATGACAGCCAGGTTCAACTCAAAAGGAAGGAAAGTTACAGTCATTCAATGCTATGCGCCTACAAACGTCTCAGAACAAGAGAAGAAGGAGGCGTTCTACAGACAACTACAAGCAATAATGGACAACGTCCCAAATGGCGATATCAAAATCCTGATGGGCGACATGAATGCGAAGCTGGGAGGAGACAACACAGGAAGAGAACTCACCATGGGTCGTGAGGCCCTCGGTGAAATGAACGACAATGGTGAACTCTTCTCAGACTTCTGCGCCTTCAATGATTTGGTGATTGGTGGCAGTGTGTTCAAACACAAGGATATACACAAGACGACATGGATTTCACCAGATGGAAACACCAAGAACCAAATAGACTTCATCTCAATTTCAAGAAAGTGGAGACGGAGCCTACTGGACACAAGGTCAAGGAGAGGAGCAGATGTGGGTTCAGACCACTATCTAGTAGAAGGGACTTTCAAGGTGAAACTAAAAGCCTCGAGGATAGCTGGGGATAGGCCACAATGCAAGTTCAACACTCAATTACTGAAGGACACAACCACAAAAGACACTTCACTGCAACTGTCAGAGCAAAGCAGGAAACACTACGCGACATCACTGAAGAATCATGCGTGGAAGAACATTGGAAGTCTCTGAAGGCGATTCTCAACGAAACGTGTTCAACGGTTCTAGGAAGAAAGAAGAGACAAGACAAGGAATGGCTCTCAACGGACACTTGGAAATAAATAGAAGAGAGGAGAATGGTGAAAGAGAAAATGATTCAATGCAAGGACGGACAGGAGAAGGAGACGATGAGCTCAACTTACAAAGCACTGGACAAAGAAGTGAAGAAAAGTGCTAGGAAGGACAAAAGACGATTCTACGACAATCTAGCTACTGAAGCTGAAAAGGCAGCAGGCAAAAGGGACCTGAGGACACTATATCAGATAACCAAATCTCTATCCGGGAAGAGACCAACACAAGCGAAACCTATAAAAGACAGCCAAGGGAACCCATTACCAAGGAAGAAAAACAGATTAAACAATGGGCGGATCACTTCAAAGGACTCTTGAACCGACCATCACCTGCAACCCGTCCAGAAATACCAACAACAGCGCGCACACAACTGCAAGTTGACACCAATCCTCCAACGAGAGCTGAAGTCTTGAACGCAATCAAACTTCTGAAAGCTGGAAAAACAGCCGGACCAGATGGAATACCCCCTGAAGCACTGAAAGCGGACCCAGAGACGACAGCAGACATGCTGACTCCATTATTGCAAAAGGTCTGGAAGGAGGGAAAGGTGCCTACTGACTGGAGGAAAGGTTACCTCGTGAAACTACCAAAGAAGGGCGACTTAGGACTCTGCAAGAACTGGCGAGGAATCATGCTCCTATCGACGCCAAGTAAAATCCTGAGTCGCATCATCCTGGAGAGATTAAAGGACGCACTGGAGACAGAACTCCGACCAGAACAAGCTGGATTCAGGAAAGGCAAATCATGTACTGACCAAATTGCAACTCTACGCATCATCATCGAACAAAGCATGGAATGGCAATCAAACCTCTACCTCAACTTTATAGACTTTGAGAAGGCCTTCGACAGCGTTGACCGTGAAGTAATTTGGAAATTACTCGAGTACTATGGCGTACCCCAAATATTCATCAACCTTATTCAACAGCTGTACGACAACGGCACCTGCCAAGTGATCCACAACGGAAGACTCAGCGAGGCGTTTGGAGTAAACACAGGAGTCAGACAAGGGTGCTTACTATCACCAATGATATTCCTAATTGTGGTGACTGACTGGATTATGCGTCAGACTGTGGGAAACGAGAAGACAGGAATATCCTGGACCGACGTGAAGAACCTAGAAGACCTGGATTTCGCGCGGCGATGTTTATGTTTGATGTCACACAAAATCGAAGACTTACAAGCGAAAACCGACAAACTGGTCGAAGAAGCAGCCGGAGAAGACAGGACTCCAGGTAAACATAGACAAGACGGAGGTTATGAAAATAACCAACAACAACAACAGCAACAACATCCAACGTCAATCACCATCAACGGGAGGGATTTGAAAGAGGTTACTTCATTCACTTATCTAGGGAGCATTGTCTCAACTACAGGAGGAGCGGACGAGGATGTCAAATCGAGAATCGGGAAGGCGAGAAACACATTCATCAACCTGAAATCAATCTGGAAATCTTCGTCACTCAGCATCACCAACAAAATTCGGATTTTCAATACAAACGTAAAGTCAGTTCTTCTATACGGATCAGAAACTTGGCGGGTCACAAAGAATATTTCCAAAAGGCTGCAGACCTTTATTAACAACTGTCTTCGCTCTATACTGAAGATCAGATGGCCGGAAAGAATCACCAACAAGGAATTATGGGAACAAACAAAGCAAGAACCAATCGCCCAACAAATATGCAGGAGAAAGTGGAGATGGATCGGACACTCGCTGAGGAGACCGCTGGGTGACATCGCGCGTCAAGCCCTCGAGTGGAACCCGAAAGGGAAGCGGCGTGTGGGACGTCCAAGGGTGACATGGAGGAGATCGTGTGAAGAGGAGTTGAAAGAATATGGATTAACATGGATGCAGGCGAAAAGTATAGCAGAAGACAGAAGAAAATGGAGACGTGCAGTTGAAGCCCTATGTTCCACTAGGAACCCAAGGGAGCAATAATAATAATTGGGTAGTAAATTGCTGGCTGGAAGGCATTCATACGGTAATTCCAAGCTAACATTTGTTTTGATTTCTGCTTTCATAATTTTCTTCGAAGAAACTATGAGTTAATTTTATGGCGGAGCGTAAACCGTATACGACATTTGTGATTCAGACTGGTCAGATATTATTCAGTTTCCACCATTGAAACATAAGTGTCTAACAGCATTCATTAACGTAACGAATCCTTCAGTATTTCATTACAACATTACTTCTAAACAGTGGTTTTCCTTGAAGTTGAGATAGACTTTAAGTTGAAGTAGGTTTGAAGTTGTTACCTGTAGATTGTCTGTCACGCAATCTGCTAACTACGCAATAGGATGAACTTGCTAATTATGTTGCTTCAAGCTTCTGTATCCACTACAAATCACCGCCAATTGGAGTAGTCTGATTACTTCAGAGTTTGCTCAACCATAAAGTAACACAAGTTACAAAATCACTGAGTATCAAGAAACACACTAAGAAGTTTGCAGATGGTTGTCTGACTATGAAGTGTATACTTAAAAACATGGGAAAACTAAGTTGGAATTCAACTGCTTCCAACTTCCAGCTTATTCTTATTTTCGATATACAGCAACTATCTTCACAGATGACAAACAGGAAATCATCGATACGACCTTTTCTTATTCGTTCTTTGGTATATCCCTGTATGGATAGTGATTACTGACTTACAAGGAATCCTAATTTAGAAGAAGTTATCTGTCTCATGCTTTCAGTTCCGACAGTTACCTAGTAGATATGTACTATTGTGGTGAAAGCTGTCTTCAAGCTAAAACTTTCGATTACAGTTTACGTCGATGTTTACGTCCCGAATCCGGGTAATGAGGAAAAACAATAACAAAGCTTAGCCTTGAGGAATTCACCAGCCAATCACAGCAGACTTAACGTGTGCAAATACGATTCGCAGATATATGGCTTAACCTTCTGAGAAACGGTCACAAACAGTACGGAATAACCTTCAGCAAGAAAACAACCAGTCAGAAGACGTCGCTTCTCCACTGGCAATAATGCACATTAAAAATCTATACATATCTCTTGATTTTCTCAATAAACGACCGATTACCTGGCCCTTGTCTTCTGTCATTACACTATGTGATATACGGAATGACATCAGTCAGTTTGATGAAAAATCTAAGTGAAATGGATTATTCGGGAGTATTTTGTCTCCACATGTTGGGAACTTAAGTATGATATGGAGGATATAATGTGAAGAAGAAGAATAAGAAGGGAAGGCTTGTCATAATTAGTGGAGCGAAAACGAAGTGCAAAGAATGAATGATAATAGTAATGAACTTTGATGCTAAGACTGGTTAGAAAGCAAAAAAAGAAATGAATGAATGATCGGATTTAAAAAACACCAGCGAAAATACTCTTTTATTTACTTACCTGAGCAATGAATATACATGAACTCAAGCATGGATAAACTTCAAAGCAAACCATATCACGGCGTAGATAACGTTCATAACAATGACGATGTTCTAGACAACTGTAGCCTTTTATTCGACCACATTTATGTACTTCATAATATGCCCAGCGCTTAGATCGATAACGTAAAGTAAGATCTGTATTGGTTGGGAATAAATTTACTGACACGAATCCCAGATATACGATCAAAATGACACCTAAAATAAGTAAAACAATTTGAGTATTATACAGATATATTATAGAGGTGTTATGAAGTGCCTTTTTTGCTAGTGAACATTATTTTATTAATTTTTATATAACAATGAACAGTAATGAAATAAATATCGACAAAAATGTCGTTTAATTGATTTTTTTTTTGTTTTCAGTGGCCTGTTAATTAAAAGAACTTGTCAGAAATTATGAAAATGACACAAACACGTTCAGGTTGAACAAGTTTCAATTTAACTCCACATGTGTGATCTAGTCAGTGGTGTAGCTTGAAAAGCATAAAGCTAAAGTCAGTGGGTGCGTTAGTGGCACAGCGGTAGAATACTCGCCAACCACCCATGTGGTTTGGGGTTCGATTCCCGGCTGACGCCCTCCTTTACCTTGTTTAGCCAGTAATAAGGCTGATGATGTGAGTCGGTGGCATAGTGGTTAGGACGCTCGCCGACCATCCACATAGTTCAGGGTTCGATCGCCGGCCGACGCACTCCTTTACCTCTCTAAACTAGAAATACAGCTGGTAAAGAGGGAAGGTTGGGCATGAGGCTAGCAATCCCATCCTGTAAAAATTAAACACTGTTACAGAAAATTCAAGCCACTGGCTTAAGGCCCTATGTTCCACTGGCGAACGTGAAGGAGAAAAAAGAAGACTGATGTAGAGAGAAGGTTGGGCATGAGGTTAGCAACCCCATCCCGTAAAAATAAACACCACTGACACCGAAACTTCAAGCCTGAAGCTCTTCGCTCCACTCAGAACGTAAAGGAGTAAAACAATTCAGCGATATAAATTCAGATTACGATAGGCAGTTGAATAGTTCCTCTCAACAATAATACCGAGTCATAATACATCACCAGGGCAAAAATATTGTCACATCATTTATCTGATTGTCTGCCTGGTATATCTGACTGAAATATTCCAATTAGGACACTTAGGAATACAGAAGGCCTCATGCATTAAGCACTCTAAAATTATACCATGACTAATTATTATCTCATGCCTGATATTCTCAAAAATTTGTTCAGTATTCATCTGTCTGTTCTGTTATATGATTCGCAGTAAATATATTGTGATATATATAGATGTATGTATGTATATATCTTTGGCGACAGACATCTTCTTATCCTTACTGAAAATCATTAACAATGGAAGCGACATGTACGTAATGGCTAGTTACATTTTTATATGATGATAAAGTTATCACTGAACAGAAAATAACATAAGTGATTATCACCCTGATGGCATCGCTGAATATATGACTGCTGCCAAAATTAACAATATTAGTAATAAAGTAAAGCATGACACTACAACTTATTGTTATGATTTCTACTAGACAGTCAAAAAATGTTAAAATTGTAGTGATGGATGAAATTAGACAAATAAAGTCGACATTACTAATGAAATGATTTGGTAATATAAAAATGGCGAGACATTTAGTAGAGCAAGTAAACAACAAAAGTGATTTGTACGGCCAATTATATTATTATTATTATTAATACCCCCTTTGTGTTCTGAGTGGGAAAGAGGCCTTCAGTAGCACATCTACATTTCTCCTTATTCGTCGCTGTCCTTCTTAGGTAGCTCAAAGATTGCCAACTTTAGCACCCATACTCAACTCGTCGTTTCCCATTCGAGTTCCTGGCGTTGGAGGTCACTCAGTGGTCTCCTCGGTGTTTTTCCACTCCATCGTCATTTCTTCTGGCATATCTGTTGGATGAGCAGTATACTTATAGCTGGTTAACTCTACCGCCAGAGATCCTTGCCTTCTCATCTACCTTCTAATATTCAGTATCAAGAGAAGCTGGCAGATGATGAGAGTCCACCGAAGGCTGTTGGAAGTGCTTTTCATGTCAAGCGTGAAAAGTGTCTGAGGCATACAGAATCACTAATTTATTATTGTCTAACAGCCACGAATAAGTGACTTACTTTGTTGAAGTCGCTTTGTTACTGTTAAATAGTGCCTTAAACCACCCATCCACATTCTTGAACTTATGTTATAAAGCGACAAAATTAACCACACCTAGTTTATTGACACGCTAGTTTTCTAACCAGTCACAAGCCTGGGGAAAGAGGGAGGGTTGAATGTGGCGCTAGCAACCCACCAATCGTATGTTGACCATATTGCAACCGCACCCACCGTCATCACAGAACAAAGCATAGAATGGGAATCAAACCTCTACCTGAATTTCAAAGACTTCGAAAATTCCTTCAACAGGCAGAGTCGACCGAGAAGTAATTTGGAGACTACTTCAGTACTACGGTGTCAAGTATGTAAGCCTTCATCAACCTCATTCAAGAGCTGGCTTGCTGTGTGACAACACCACGTATTAGGTGATCCACAACGAAAAACTCAGCTTATCGTTCGAAATGAATACAGGCGTAAGATTAGCTGGTTGGCTGGCTGGCTGGCTGGCTGGCTCCCTATCATCACCGACGACGATATTCTTAATTGTGTCAGGCTGTATGTTGGGTGTGAGTGAGTAAGTAAGTGAGTGAGTGAGTGAGTGAGTGAGTGACTGAGAAGACAGAAATACGCCTCACTGATCTCTCAGAAGCCTCTAGAAGATATGGATTTTGTGCGTGGATGAATCATTTCTAATGTCACACAAACTGGATGACTTAGATGCAGGCGAGAACTGGCAACAAACTGCAGAAGTGGTAAGTAGCAAAGATAGGACTACAGGTGAACCTAGAGAAGGCGAGGGCGGAGGTGATCAGAATAACCGGCCACTTCCACCACCACCACCACCAACAACAACAACAACCAGCACCAACCACCATCAACAGGGGAAACAGTTTGAAAGAGGTTACTCCCTTCACCTATCAGGCTAGGAAGCACCGTTTCTACCACAGTCAGTTGGAAGGGATGGAGATGTCGAAGCCAGACAGCTAGCCAGCCAACCAGATTCGGGAATGCAGGATACGCCTTCATCACCTTGAAATCAGTTTGAAAATCTTCTGCACTAACTCAGACAGCATAGAGAACAGGATTTGGATTTTCAACGCAAACCCTGTGTCAGTCAGTCAGTCAGTCAATTCTTCTATACGGGTCAGAAACGTGCACTGAGCGTACCCCAAGCAGAGCATTTCCATCAGGCCACTGCAGACTTTTATCAACAGTTTCAACCTTCTCTGGCTCCATACTGAAGCTCGAGTGGCTAGCTGGCCGGCCGACCGGTCAGAAAGAATTGGTAACACGAGTCTCTGACTTGGAAGAAGCCAACCGAGAGCTGATTGATCAACCAATATGTAGGAGAAAGTGGACGTGGATGGTGCATATGTTGAGGCCAGAGTCGAATGACATCAAGCTCAATGCAGACCATCGGTGGAATGGAAGCTGAATGGGACGCAACGAGTTGGTCGTCAGTGCGAAGGTGAGATGGAGGAGATCGAGTGATTTGGAGAGGGAAAGAGATGAGAGATTTTGTTCAGTCGTGGACCTAGCTGTAGAGTGTGGCAGAAAATAGAAGAAAGGGGACGTGTGGTGATGGCAGCCTAAGTTCCAGTCGGAAACCGGTGGAATAATAATAACAATACTTAATAACAACATTTGAAAGCACTAATAACGATGGACAGTCCACTTTTTGCTTGACTTCCATCGAAAAACTTGAATAATGTTAGATCACATCAATGGCATTTTTGGCGCCCAAGTGTCCTGAATCGATTTTTTCATAATTCTGAAGACCGATAGCATAATACTGTCAAATCCACAAAATGCAAATTATAATCTGCTTACGTAATTAGTATTCGCCCTATTCACTGGCTCTTCATTTTGTCTTATGTTTGTTCCAAACACAGTCTCTTGCTAAAACATGTTCAATTTGAATTATTGTGATTAAATCTTTATCAGAAAATGTACGATAAATGTTGTAGTTAAAGAATAAGTAGCATGTTTAGAAGTTTTTCAACTGATGTTGGTGACATTACAAAAATTCGGGTTATTATCACCTAATAGGATCTATGGAATATTTGAACAAGGGGAATATTACCAGTTTTTCTAAAAATCCACTCTATGAATACTCATAGAGTGTTTAAAGTTTTAATAAAACTGGGTGAGATATTGAAGTGCTATTAATTGTGACTGAAATTTTCTGTATCCGTGAATTATCTCGTAAATATTAATGAAAGACCTCACGACTAAACGTCTAAATATTTGAGTGATAAGCCTGTTTTAGATTCCTACAGCAAACAGTATCCAGCTTATAAAAAACCTTCACTTAATTATATCGTTGAAGAGTCTTCAGTCTTTAAAATAAAGGATAATCTGTCGAATAAAGTGCTTCATTTCTAGAGATCAGAATTTCCATGAGGAAACAAAAGGTGGCTCAAGCTACCGATACCGAAAAGAAAAATAAGTCTTCAGATGCCAAGTATACCACAGTGCAGTTCTGATACCTGGTAATTTTTCCTCAGATGGGAGATCCCACAGATTGAAAATTATCACAGAACAATGGCCTACGTAAACACCCGGCCTCTTTCTGTAGTACTTCAAGAGAGTAGAGGAAGTTTTAATTAAAAGTGACAAATATTTATCACCTTCATTCAAAAAGTATTCATCACATATCCAATTATTTACCGCCTCAATTGAAGTATGAACTTGAAAGTGGTATTCCATAATAGGAGAGTTTTATTTAATAAAGTCCCAGGAATACGGCATTATTTATTAACTGATGATAATAAAAGCCCAGAATTTTGCTGACAATCATATCACAGTGCTCGTATAACTTTCAGATTATTTTCATGTTGCATTTCTATCCTTTAATTTCATTGTTTCTCGTATCGGTATCGCACCATACCTGTTGGACGCGTTAGGTGTAGATTCTATGTGCAAATATTCAGTGATCAACATCAGTTCGAAAAGCTAATGCAGTTCGGCTAAAGATTATAAGACGTAGAAAGAATTACTGAGAGATTATATATATATATATATATATATATAAGTATTGTACTTTGAGTTGACACTAGTAACTAGTGTGACATGTCTAGTCCTTTATTTGGTGTAGACTGAATTCTATTAGTCAGGTTTGCATTGAGGCCAGCATTGTAGGTAGCTCGTCATCACAGTGCACATTGATGGTGGCCGAATTGTAAAACTGACTGGTATAATTCAGTCTACACCAAAGAAAGGACTAGACACATCATACTAGTTACTAGTGTCAAGCAAAGTACCCACTACAGTCCTACAGGAGGTCAATCGCGAGCCTGAATAGCTCAGCGGTAACGTCTCTGACTGCAACACTGAGTGACGCGGCTTCGAATCTCAGAAGGAACATGAGTTTTTCAAGGTTTCAGATACGCCTTACTGACGAGTACCAGCTAGCACGAAACCTAGTTCCAAGGCTTCCTGCCAATCGCCTCCAACTATCTAACATATAAGTATTGTGTCAGCTGAAGTTATGGACCAATGACTTGAGCAGATACGATACTCACCTATCAATAGGAGAACATATGTAATGCACTCCAGTTTGCTCTGTCCTCCTTTATGGCTGTAAGTTATGTTCACTGAAGTAGAAGATATGAAAAGCCAATCTGTCTTTGACAACAGATGTCTGCGATCTATCGATCATATTAAGTAGTATAGTAAAGCGAGTAATGCTCAGATTAGTTGTAGAAAGGGAAATTCAGCCAATGAGGTTGTGAAGCTGCATCGATCCAGGCGATTAGATCACGTTATATACATACCAAGCTATCTCCTTTTTCTTCAGATGTTAAGTTACATGGATTAATGTTGGAAAAGAGTTAGGGGTAATCAAACCAAGACCTGTGCGCCTGTGGGACAGTGGTAGAGTGCTCACCGACCACGCTTGTAGCAAGCCTGTAGCTTGAAACCCTAAGTTCTACTGGGAATATAAAGGAATAAACAAAACCAAAACCTGGAATAAATCCATGGATTCTGTCAATGTTTGTGTGAGCCAGCCATATAGGGTGGCGTAGACTACCTGTTTGCCTGTTCTCCTGACTGCAAGAACCAATGGCTTGAGATTTTTAGTGACATGGCTCAGAAATGTTCTCAGTCAATCTCTCTCTCTCTCTTTGTAATCTCCTAAATCAATTAGATAGTCATAATTCTTCAAGCAAATTTTTTTTCCTGTTCTTTTTCGTTCATTATAGTTTTTTTTAACATTTTCTCTTTACCTTTATCGTCTATATGGAGCGTAGCAACTGGGACTGTTGCACTTTTGTGCATGGTTCTTCTTTGGAAACTCAGGCAAACACTCATTTCTATTAACTAGAATCACTATTGGATTTAAAGAAGAGACAACAGATGGTTGGTTCATCTCTTGATTTACGATTGCAATGAACTGTCAGTGGTATGACAACACAGCCAGTTGGCAGTAATCCACATCAGTTTTGAGGCTACATAATATTTCATAGAAGTAGAAATGCAGTTGACTGGCACAAACAGGCATTTATTGGTCTTTTTTGGTTAACTTTATTGGATGGTTGAAATTCATTTGGGGATTATTGTGTCTAAATTCTAGATCACGTCGTGCATATATGAGATGAATATAATCTTTTTCATTAAATATTTACTCGTATTAATAAATCTTCCAATAAAGATATAAGTGAGATGTTAAAATTTAAACACGACACACCCTAATTTGTTGTCATTGTACAAAAAACTCAGATTACTCCTATCTGTCATCGTGAAATTATTCATAGTATAGGTTAAAGTTTTATGAAAATAGATAGAAGTACTTTATTTAGTTATATGAAGTAGTTTATACCACAGAGGCTTTCTCGTAATTACAATGTATATATGTATATGCAATATTTTATAAAGTAATCAGTTTGACAAGAATCTAATGTCATAACTATCTGGTTACCTATGATAGGCATTGTCCGTATAGGAATCCGGTGTAGTTAGACCCTAGCCTGAGAAAGTATCATGGTGATTACTGGGATATGACCAACTTGTAGGCTTGTTGCAGTTCAGTATGTACTACAAAACGGTTCAACTAGTCGAGTAATGTCTTTCATTACTATGAAACTACGTTGTCTGAGATCAAAGCATTAATAACATATCAGTACATAACATTCCAGTTGATAATGTTTTGGGCCTCAGCCTGTGTGCTTCTTGGCCAAAAAAGATCTCTCTGACAGTTGTTCGCATTTATCTTATATGACATACAGTAGGTTTCTTTTTGAAGTTATTTGCGTCAATAACCGGACTGAATATTTGAATCAAATGAATCAACCAGTAACAATAATTATAACCATTCATTTAGACGTAAATGTATTACTCTGAGTAAGTAGGTTAAGCATACATGACTTACTCTAATCTCTACACATAAAGTGATTTGTATTTGGGAACGCGAAGTGCTTGTGTTATTTAGAGGAGACACAAAGATCTGCCTTTTATATTGAGTCAAATTGTCAAAATTCACCAGAATCCTTTCTTTAGATTTATAATTTTTGAGACAAGTCAGATGTTATTGGTTAGTATCGATTAACAGTTCTTTGAATACTAGTTAGCTGAAAAATGCATTCTGAACCCACATATATTATAAAACATTGTAGCAATCAATTCATCACATACCGTTTATTCTCTTGACTAAGAAATATGAAGAAAGTACAACTGCACCTAATAACTTTCTTCGACAACTACCCTCATTCGTTATCGAAGACCAGATGGCTGGAAACGACTAGCAACAATGAACTCTGAAAACTGACCAACCAACCAGGAACTTATCGCTGAACATTTATGTTGAAAGAAAATAGAGATGGACTGAACATATGCTGAGGAGACCATTCAGTAACATCACGTGTAATGGAACCTTGGTGGGGAAAGACGAATTGAATTTCTGAGAGTGACATGGGGACATCATGTGAGGAAGAGATAAAAGCCTATTAGCGATAGTAGTGCCAGCGAAAAAAAAAACTGCAGAGAACCGAAGGAAACGACCATCCTGTACTGAAGCCTTGTGGTTCATTTTAATTCTGAGGGAATAATGAGGACTGTCTTTCAGTAAAATAAATAATGAATATTTCCTAATTATCTTAATTATCTTATCTTAATTCCGAATCTACCTCTAATAGTCAATTGATCACAGTATACCACTAGTGTTAGCTAAACACACACACACACACACTGGGAGCACCACTGAATCGCAAAGTGAATTTATTGATGACTCAATATGATACACTTTCGTTATGATATTACTCATCATGACTTGCAGATGATTATTATTTATTATTTTTAACATTATTTTTATTTCCGAAAGGAACAGAGGGGTTTAGTAGGATTTCGCTATGTCCTGCTAAGTATTCCTTAGCCAGCTCAACGACTGCCTATTACCCTTCATTTCACACTAACACAAATCTCCTTCATATCACCCATAGACACCCAACTCGCTGTTTCTCATTCGAAGATCTATCGTATGACGTCACTCAACCGTCTTCTCAATGGGTTTCAAATCAATCTACATTTCCTTCGGCATATGCGTTGACTGAGCAACAGATTTCTGGTTGGTTCTTTGCTGGCATGTCTTTCCAGCTGGCGATCTGATCTTCAACATGGAGCGTCGGTAACTGTTGATAAAAGCTTGAAGCCTAGTCAACATGCATTTCAATATAGCGAAAATATTCATTCAGACATCTATAAAATACAAAATAATTAAGCGAAGAATATCCTTGTCGATAATTTCCTCTTCTGGCTAAACAATTATATATCTGTATATATTCATAGAATATTCTGTTGAAGCATCAAACCTCAGGACGCTATAGAAGAACTGATTTGACATTGGTGTTGAAGACACTTGTCTTCTTTCTTATTCTGAGAGCAGCTGATTAACCGGCAGATTATTTCAAAGCCCTTAAGCTGCAACACTTGTTATCATGGCTAACAAACACCATACTTATTTATTCCTCTTAGAAACACTCTTCTGTCATCTTGACAGTAGAATCTCTTTCATCATCCACCTTTCCTACTAACAAGCAGCATTTCATTATTTTTGGAACACATACAAAAGGCTATGAATACAAGCAGAAAATTGTTTTAAGAATAAAACATAAATTATTTTTAAGTTTGTCTTTTAAAATGTTATGCAAGTTATGATTGCACATATGGTTGTGGGCGAGAATTTTCGCCGTGTACAAGAATGAATGATAAATAACAGCTGTTCACCGTCAACTGGTTCTCAGTAGGTCTTTAAACAGTGTGCCAGTACGTGATGAAAATATGCCCTGAAATTAATCTATCACCCCCTGAAGAACACTAATTTTGGTATAATATTAAAAAGTTTCAAGAAAAACAAAATATTTAACAAGTAAATAAACAAGTGAGAAAAAATCAACTCAGACGGAAAGAAAATTCTGACTTCAAGGTTGTTATCACTTATCATTTAAGGAGGTACGGACAAACAGAATGTGCTGTCTACAGAAGGCTACAAGTTCAGGCGAACAAAATGTACAGCCATTGGAAACATATCTCGAGAAGAATATGTGACCCACACAATAAATCGATTTTATTATACAGATGTGATTCGTATCAAAATAATTTCGTTCATTGTCAATTCAATAATTACACATCATATGACATTATCGTATTCAGACAACTGGCTGAATATCGTTCGCTTTCTATGGTGATAAGACTATTGGATTTGATATCTTATTAATGGAAAAAACTGACTGATTAAGTGACTGTGGACTATTCAAAAGTTCGCTGAAGATTGATCACAGATAAGACAATTGTTTGTAGACAGTTGATGAAAACTGACGGGTGAAAATAGAGTCATATTTGTGCTCAGTATGATGAAAGTTGATAATACTGCCGGTTGACCTCAGTTGTAATCGAAGATCATGTATGAGTGCTACTCAAGTGGAATGGAAACAGTTTCCTACATGATGCAACTGTCGGTGGTCGACGAAAATGTTATTACTGTTATTCTGATTCCTTCATGTTGTAAGTGGAGCATAGGCCTTCAAGCTTCGAAGTGTCAGTGTCGTGGTGGTTTCTTTCTACGGAGTAAGGTTCCTAGGCTCTCATCTGACCTTTTTCTCTACCGGCTAAGTTAACCTTAGAAGAGCGTCAGCCGGAAATCGAACATCGGGCTGAGAGAGGCATGATTGGCGGTATTCTACCATTGAGCCATCGACACACTAACGCACCGATGTAGGAGAGTTTTCACAATGCGATAGTTCACAACTCATGAGTTCACCGCTGAACATGGAGTAGACACTGAATTTTCTTTCAGGTGAACTGATAAACTTGACACAAGAAGCAATTAATGCGGATATTTTTTATTGGTATCCACCTCAAAAATGCACATCTGCATGTAGATACAGAAAATGATTTTACTGCTAGAAATCAAGCTGAAATTCATTCAAATTGTTTTTTAAAATGATGATTGTCACGATCTCTGAGAGAGTTCAGCATTGGCGACAATGAGTGATGGTCTAAAGTCACCCTGCAAGCAACGCCATCCATTAGATGTACTGGGACTAAAATTATGTGGTGTACTGGACTTCTAGGTAACGCTGAACAAACAAAGATCTGTATCAGGTCATATTATTATTTATACACTAGATTATTTACTCCTATTAAGCGGGATGTATCGACTTCTCGTAAAACATATTTGTGAACACTATTCAGTTTGGATATGAAAAATAAAAACAAAAATCGATCTTCAGACACATGCAACCAAACATCTTGTGAAGTTTTGAGAAAAACTTTACGAAGTAATGAGGCAATAATATCTGATTATGGGAGATTCTAAATTTCAAATGTAATCTTAGAAGTGTTGAAAGCACTTCCAGCATTTGTTTCTATTAATGAAAGCATAAAATGATGGTCATTCAGCATAAATAGTTTATTTTATTAATTATATTCAGCCGTAAGACGAGTTTTCTATTATTGACAGAGTTTGATAAGCCTCCTTTAGATAAGTACAACATTGTAATGCTAATAAGCTTGAACAAATCACAGTTTCCCCTCATCACTTTCGAATTCCGAAATCAAACGAAACAATTTTTATTTCTAATGTTCACTGATTAAGACAGTAGATAAAACTATACTTAGAATTTCAAAAGAAAAAAAACAAACAACAAAAACAACGGAGAACACAAAACGATTCACTTCCAGCGATGTGTTACAGATTCAAATTTAACGCTACATTGAAAAAGTCAACTTAGCAAAGGCCACTTTATCGACTGAATAAATGAAAAAGCCAAACCAACATTCGAATGGTTGTTGTGTTTTGTATTTTTGCCATTAACCAGCCAGGTAGGGGGATAAATGAATATTACAGAAAAAAGGGTTAAGACACAATCTCAACCAATTTTTACCTGCTTACTGTATCAGCACTGATTTAAACGCCTAGAGAGGAAAGCAGTTAGGAGTGATTGACGAAACTCTCCCCGAAGCAGTTTATCGGTAATTATTTGTCAACAAAATACTCCCAAACCATTAAGCATAATTTCAAGCTTATATGTCTACTTCAAGAGCAAAACACTTCAAGCCTCAAAAAATTACACTCTTCCACAGTATGGTACTTTGATCGACTAAATTAGTGTGTTTTAATGCTTTAGACATATAGACTGTCTTTAGTTATACATTGTTCGGCCAATAATCACAACAGTATTAGCTTTCAAGCAATCCGCTTGAATGTCACCTTGTTAAAAGTATACTTCAGGCAACAGAGGTCAACAAGATGAAACTAAATGCTTATTTCAGTTGTGACCCAAGTGGTCTAGTGGATAACGCTTTGGCGTTCGAAACTATGGGCACTGGGTTCGAGCCTCGGTGGGAGCATCATCACTCACTGAAAAATGCAGGTACATCCAACTGACGAGTCCCAAATAGGACGAAATGCGCGTTATCCTGGATTCCACTGCTAGTCACCATCCACCGATTAAGTTGGATTTTTATTTGTTCCTTAATTGATCATCACGATATTTTTTCTAAGGTGGTTACATTTGTTAGACGATGATTCATGTAACATGGATGTGGATGACTCATCGTTACAATTTTCACTAAGCTGATAGTGGTAGTATCTGTAGCAGTGGCACCTAGTTATGATTCACGTACAGTTAATAATACAACAACGCCCACGCAATCCTCAATCATGCTGTGATTTACTAGTATCATAGATTTACACATGTACTA
The DNA here is from genome assembly GCA_944472135.2 of Trichobilharzia regenti. Lineage (NCBI taxonomy): Eukaryota > Metazoa > Platyhelminthes > Trematoda > Strigeidida > Schistosomatidae > Trichobilharzia > Trichobilharzia regenti. Next base: position 7,462,430 of record OX235270.1, read on the forward strand.
TATGCATATGAAATAATTGAACATCGTAGTCATAATAATTCATATGAAATTTGAGGCTAATTTTTTTGTCATGTCACGAAATTAGTTGTTTTTATCTACACACACACACACACACACAGTCACAAACACACAATCTCAAGAAAAAGAGAAAAAATGACTACAACAAGGAAATTAATGCCAAAAACAAAGATATGTGATTATTTTGAACTGCAACTGACTACCCAGTATGCTTATTAAGATTACCGCCAAAATAAGCATGAAGTATTTAAACTAAAATCTGGACATGTCTAAAGGAAATACTTGAATAAATGACTGACAGGCTATCTAATCCTGTTTTGAATGTGAAATTGTCTGGCTGTTTGACGATGTCTGTATCTGAAGTTGTTTAGTGAACTGCTGAATTGTTGATCTTGTATGACAGTGCGCTTTACACCAAGGATATGCAATATTTACCTGATGAACTGTTGAAAATGTGACAGCGGGTTTTATGAGCCATTAAGTCCTGGTTGTTTGAAACACGTTACTAACACCTACATTGAATGCTGCTGAGTGATAGTAAGTTAACAAGTCAGTTATCTTAGGGACGACCTTATGCGTAGAACAAGTAAATTTCACTTCATTCGTTTATACTTTTCAACACTCATTGGTACTTTATTGGATGGTTTAATTGATTTAAATGATCAATTGCTTATCAAAGCTTATGTGTCAACATCACTTTTGTGATAAGACCAGTTCTTAAATCAGTTAATTCCTTATCAATCGAAAAATTGTAGTCGTCTGTGTCTATGGTTTTATAACTGATTTGCTCATTACTTAATGACTGTGATGATACTCGTAAATAGACAGTCAAATTTAGGTTAATATCAAAAGCACATCAATATTTATACCATCAGACTGTAGATTAGTTTTACCTATTGATGACAAATTTTCGCAAGTGAATGTATCGACCTTTCCAAAACCTCATGGTGTTTCTACTCTCTTTTTCATTTCTTTAAGTTCCGAATACAAAATAGAACTTCAAGCTATTAGAAGTTTCAGTAACGTCTATGTTATATTCACACGATTAGGTCGTTATTCTGAAGCCCCATCATCCATTTTTTCTGGGATTACTACTGACTGTTAAATCGGGGGAGGTTGAGGATATCATTGCTTTGCTAATGCACTTTTCACAAAATCATCTAGTGAAATAATCCACATTGCAGGGCAGCTTTAGTAAATACGAACAATTACTTTGAAACACAGTGGTCAGATTAAAAATGTCTTCTGTGTTATTAGTCTCTACCTAAGACTCAAGACAAACAAAATTTTGGGAGAAATGGTGGTGGTGGTGGTGGTGATATGGTTTCTAGGTAATGTAGTCAGTCTTTAAAACTATCATGATTATTATCATGTGTTTAAACACACCTGATAGAATGATCATTCAGTGTCAACAGCTATAAGTCACAAGACAAAACAATCACCCTCGGGAAATACACCACTGGTTCATTCTCCCTTCAAAAAATCAGAAATATGTACACCACTATTTTCATGGCAGTGCCAGGAAACTGTAAGAGCTAAAAATCTTCTACTGTACGGCGCAACAGGGAAGAATAGATACTACAGCCAAATGACCTTCAACCAACTTATCACATTCTTCTAGGTACAAAATGACATTTATATGATAAAAAGGCATATTGACAAGATAGGTACATATATGTTTATACATGTAATAATGAATAATATGGAGTAAATGTCTCTTATATGCTGAAAAATCAAATCTCACTTTTTCTTAGGGGTGGTTATAGAAACACACCATTCTGATCCGTCGTTTTATATATGCCAAAAAGCCTTCAATAGAATTTGTATGAATACCAGTTAAAGAATCCACTTATTCTGATGAATGACTGACTTGATTGTCAATGTAACCTAATGATGATGACTGCGTCACTAAGCATTTTAAGTGAAAGCTGTCCATAATCTTCGTTCCAAGTTCCACCCTAACGTTAACCATAACTCTCACCTTGAATCAGAATAAAACTCGCATTGGAGATTATCAAAAGCGCTCATTTGTTATACTGAAAGATCTGATTGGTTGGTGTAAGGTCATTTTGTTGTGGTATCTATTCTTTGGTCATGTCCTATACCACAGGTAAATCTGATCCAATAAGAAGTGAAGTTCTATGCTATAATTAAATATTTTGAATTACAGCTTTCATACACTGTCATCTTGTATTTTCAACTGTCAACTGTAAGTGTGGAAAAATGGAGAGTGCATTTTTTTTAACGAAACTGTACACTAAAAGTTAAAAGTGGCTGGATGAAGTAGGTACTTGATGATTAACCAGTATGTTACAGGGGTGAATCTACTCCCACTTTGAATGGTCAGTGTTGTACCACTAAGTGCAGGTTATTTTTTTACTTAACGATTACTTACGTTTTACATGGTACTGTAAGAATAACTTAAAATACTACAGCTTATATTTTTTTGAAAAATTTCTGCCATAATGCACAAATCCTCTTGGCTAACCCAGTTTCTGCAATAAATTTCTTCTCTATTCCATAGTTTGACATAGCAGATATGTACATGATATCACTGAAGGACTTTTAAAACATTTTGATTGAACGGCTGAAACAGTAGTATTTATTGGTTGAATGACAACTTGTGCGACATCAGGATAGCTATTTGTGCTATGCACCGAATTTTCAAAGTCAATCAATTAAGTGTGCGGGGCAAGCGCTTTACCACACTGTAACTTACTGCTACAGTTTCGTGATGATTAACCTGAAATATGCATATATATATATATATATATATATATATATATACGTAGTTCCTCAGCATTACACAAAACTGATCCGTTTCCACGATAAAATTAATCCATTCAAAAATATGCAAATTTCAGTTTCAAAAAAAATAAATAAATAAAAAATCTCTACCGAGTATTACTCACCAAGTCTGCAAATGGACAACATAACCAGCTTATAATTTCTGAAATCATAATAAAAAGATAATAAATATTACGATAATTTATAATAATTTGCAACCACCTACACTAACATCTGATTGGCTACTCCCAAGTAGGAGTTAAAATATGTGAGTGATGAAGCAAATCCCTTTATCGAAAAATTCCTTAACTGGGAAGTGAGGTAGAGTAATGGTGACTTTCTCAAATACATATATGTATATATAGGTTAGCATAGTTACAATGATTATTTAATTCGACATACTGACGAAGATGAGGTTTAAAGAGAACAACAATTTTAACTCGATATGAAAGTTCTCAGATGTGATGGCAGATGAACATAAATCACAAGAGACAAGGGTGTTGCCATACACTTGTCTAATACCTAAATTAGTTCCTTTTTTACTGAATACAGGTGTGAACACCATCCGCATTGAAACAATTTGAAGTAATATCTTTTATAACTGCAGATGGAAAAAGGTACTAAAACATACTGGATCTGTAGTGGATATACATGTTGCATTAGCCACAGTTTGTCGATTCATACGGCCAACGCTACTGCGATATAAAGAAGTCGGAAATATACTGTTTTCCGTCGATTTCTACTTTTTGTGGTAAATGACTCTAAGTGTTGAGGTATTTGAGATGTTGTGACAAGTGTTGATAAGGTGTTCAGTTATAGTCCTTTATTCCGGATTACCCACCATGACTCTAGCCCATATCGAACCATGCAGACACAAACACTTGAGGTTAAAACTAATTTCAGCATAAGTGTATGGTACGAAAAGTAGGCAATTTGATTTAAATTATCAATAAATGCTTCTAAAATACTTTTTCGATAAACGAAAACACGCGAGTATATTTTGTACATACTTATGTCTATATTTTGCTCCTTACAGAGGCCTACAAATGAATGATTTAATCTAATCTTACAGATACTGATGTTTTTAGCATGATCCGGACGACTGAGCCAACTGAATCTAGATGATTCCTGGATGAGTTTAGCCTCAGACAAAAGAAATAATATTTCTATGTCTGATCTAGTTTCCGATATCCATTATCCGTACATATAATCTTCCTTTTGTAATCTTCAATTCCGATGTACCCAGCAAATGTTTATTTTTTTGTCTTAAAATATAATTGAGCTGTGAACATCAATCAATTTAATGTTGTTTGATGGATGGTGACTAGCAGTGGAATCCAGAACGCCTATTCCATCCTATTTAGGACTTGTCAGATGGATTTGCCCTCATCCCCTACTGAGTGATGGTGTTCAAAGTGAAACTCAAATCTATTAACCATCCTTTCAAACTACAAAACTTTATCCACCTTTGCCCATGTGGTTTTGTGGATAATATTGTGGCGTTTGAAACGATGTTTACTGGGTTTGAGCCTCTTCAGGAACACCATCACTGAATGTGGAATGCAGGTACACCAAGCTGGCGAGTCTATAAGAGGACAAAGTGAGCATCCTGGATTCCACTGCTATCTACCATTTGCTAAATTACTTCAGGT